>OY757311.1:71237941-72437941 GCA_963583905.1 Stenurella melanura
TTTCCCACGAATCAACGCTTTAAAACACTAGAAAGCTTTAACAACAGCGTTGCTTTTGACACTTCCACGCCCGGTGTCTCAATAATTCCATTAGCAGATCGACTATGAGATATGGACCTGTTAATAAAATGTTTCTTGCAATTTCACCTCAGTAATTGCGTGGGAAAAATATATTTTGCCATTGTTATTCGATGCCCTTTAGGCTTCATTCGACTAAATTTAAAAATAATATGTTGCTCTGCAACAAAAAAATTTATTTCGTTTTAAAAATATTTATTAATAACAGCTTATTATATATTTTCAAACAAATGTGTCGTATTCCTGACCAGGAAAAAACCCACTTTTCAAATGATATCTCTTGACAATACATTCTCAACGTATTGTATTTCAAACGTATTAACCAATGTGTTCATTAGTTCTATGATTAATCAAATTTAATTGTATATTTTATGAACTAGGATATAATATATTCTGTTTCTTATTTACTTAGGTACAAAATTATGATTTTTTGTTTAAATTTTTATGGCAACAATTTAGAGGAAAGATTTCCATTTTAATGATATTTTAGTATATATTAACAAAATAGCTATTCTTCGCTATGGAATTCGTTAAAAATTATTACGTCACCACATTGAATTTTCTAATTTTCTAGAAGGTTTGAAGTTAATATTTGATTGTTAAAATATCAGGAGATAAAGTAATACAATTATATAAAAAAATGTTTTTAACAAAAAGCCTTTATTTAAAAAAAAAAAGTAAAAAATATTTGTTTTAAATTCGTCTATCTGGAAACCAAAAGCTTTCAGGACAGTCATATAGCACTATTGAACAGTTGATCTATTGACCGCCCCAAGGCAATTTTTTTTTCTAGAGGTTACTAGAATTGGTCCAAAAAAAATTGAGATAATATCAAATCTTTACGTTTTGAGGTTTCAGGATCCCAAAAAAGTGGTTTTTAAAAAATGTCTATGTGTGTATGTGTGTGTGCACGATAGCAGCGAAATTACTAAACGGATTAGGATGAAACTTTGCATGGAGGTTTCTTTAGTGTTCCAGAAGATCTGATAAGGTTTTGGTTAAGATCGTATTATGTTTTGTGCTCTTTTGGCACAATAACATAGCAAATGTAAAGCATACACCATTATTACCGCGATAGGGGTAGTCGGAAAACGCATCCCACAACGACATTTTTTTCAATCGAGATTTGAAGAAGCGCCGCCTTTTGCCGGTTCGGGCCGGTACGGATCGGATCGTAATTAAATTCTCTTTGTCTTAGGCTATATTTCGTTAAGATAATCGGTCGGATCCATTGTTAATTGACATATTTAATTCATCTATCTCTTTTTTTCGAAAACCGGTTGAGGGGATGAAATGTAAGAGAGTACCGAAAAATTTGCGAAAAATGCAAAAAAATGTCAATTTTCGTTTGCTCCCGTGGCGCCGAATTTTCGATTTGCGCCTGGCGATTCGTGAATTCTAGAATCCTTCCTCTTTCCGTCGCGACGCCGTACGGTCTCGCCGAAGGTGTATTTCGAAAGATATAAACGTTCTAAGATTGCACGTTTCCGCACTTTTTTCTTCGTTTCGAAGATATCGACAGAAATATGGGGCGCTGTAAGCCCGAAAATGGGACGTCTTTCGCTTTAAACCTTGATAACTTCTAAACGGTGACTCATAGGACGATAAACTACGACCCTAATCGTAGAGAATTAAACGATCTAAAAGTCGTTTCTATTGTTTTCGTCATGCTCCCAAAATAAACGAGCTAGGAGCGCTCAAAGTTGAGGCCTATTTTAAATTCTTGCAGTGATAACGTCAAATAAATAATAGAAAATCGATGATTTCATCATATACAGGGTGTGTGAACAATTTACATCATCGCTCATTTCTATGCGACTAACGCGTTAAAATTATAATTTTTTATCATTTTCTCGGATGTTTGTGGCAATAATAATAATAATAATAATAACGAGAATAATCTTTATAATTTATTTTCGTTTTTTAAGTAGTGCACAGAAGTTCGGATTCACATCCAAGAAATTCGGGTTCGAAGCACGCGCCCGGAATAATTTTTTACTTTTTAACATTGGAAATGTTTATGTTTTCGTATATCGGGTAGAGTTACCAGTTTTTGTTCAAGGTCAAAAGACAGCGGTCGACTGAGACTGTCGTATGCAATGGCTGATATAAGCAAATGTAATATGGGTTGCATATATCACAGGGGGTCAAGTTACCAGTTTTCATTTCAGTTAGAAATACAGCGGTGCCGCGGTCGAGTGAGACTGCGTATATGCAACGGTTGATATACGCAAATGTAATATGGGTTGCATATATGATAGGGGGTCAAGTTACCAGTTTACATTTAAGGTAGAAATACAGAGGTGGTGTGGGTCGTGCTATTTTCAGACGAGGCGAAGCCGAGTCCGGAAAAAGTTGAAAAGGTTTATGTTTTATGTATGGTGTCATCATTTCCAATGTCCCGATGATTGCAAGGGTTGCAAAATCTGTGAATTTTTTTACATTTTCGGCCTTAATCTGATACTCGAATATTACCTATATATCACGCGCGTATATATTTTTTGATTTTCATGTTCGTTTCACTAAATGTTTATTGGAGCCTTCGTTCAGTTTCAAACTAATTCTTTTAGAAATTGTACAAGAAAATTTATCATTCAACTTCGGATTATTTTATGAATCGATAGAACAGAAACTGGGTATACCCATGTGATTATTATTGCAAGATTCCTGTGCAAATATAATATCACAGAATGGCATTAATTTAAACGAAACTTATATTCCCAACCATTAATTGCATTTACTTATTTTCTAAATATTATTATGGTAAATATATTGTCGTCACTACTCAATGGAGTACATACAATGTTTAATACTTTCTGTTACATAATAACTTCATTCTGATTATCCATATATTTCTGATTATTCCAAATATTACGACACTTTTAGTTAAAAACAATTGATTTCTGTTGTGTTGACAACGCTTAACATTTCGTATAGTATCAAAGATAGTGTCAAATTATTAAATAAATATACACTAAAACGTTGCTTTCACAACGATTTGCACTACTTTTAAATTGCTTTCTTCTATTAATTTATTACCTCTCCTTTAGGTACCTATTTGTTACATATTAATCGTCTCTTCTAATCGTTTTGGAATTCCTTGCCATAAACAGTCCATTTTTCGTCCAATATTTAAAATTTAAGTCATTTTATTTCAATGTGACATTTACACTTTGTCATTTCTGACAGGGAGTTTATAGGTTTTTAAATATTTGACATTACAAATCAGTCAGCTTAATATTATAGGTTATATGTAGTGTTGACATTTAATAGGTCATTTTCGATTTGCATCATGCTGATGGCGTGGAGGGCATGCCACTCATTGTTTTGTTTTCTATGGGTAAAAGCTGTTATTTTTTGTAAACAGGTTTAAATTGCTTCTGCTAGCAACTCATCTCTAATTGTTTTCTTTTTTTTCATATCACCTCACTTTGTTTGATCGTCCTCTTATGAAACATCCTGTTTGCTAAAACCAACACCAACATGGCGACACTTCACTAAGAAAAATTCAGTAAACTTACTATACCTACTGATACAGAGATGAATAGGCAAGGTCACTTTTTTAGTGACGGACTAGGCGATTTCAGAAAAAATACAAAAACTGAAATAACTTTTAACGCATCATCAATTGGACAACTTTCCCATCACCTCACTTTGTCTTATCGTCCTCTTATGAAACACACTGTTTGTTAAAGATATCACCAACATGGTGACACTTCACTAAAATAAATTCAGTCAACTTGCTATAGCTACTGATACAGAGATGAATATGCAAGGTCACTTTTTTAGTACAAACTAGTCGATTTCAGGAAAAATACAAAAACTGAAATAACTTTTAAAGCATCTGGAGTAATTGGACAACTTTCATATCACCTCATTTTGTCTGATCGCCCTTTTATGAAACATCCTGTTTATTAAAATCAACACCAACATGGCGACACTTTACTTAAAAAAAAACAGTTAACTTGTTATAGGCTCTGATATAGAGATGAATAGGCAAGACCAGTTTTTAGTGACGAACTAGGCGATTTCAGGAAAAATGGAAAAACTGAAATATCTTTTAAGGCATCATCAATTGGACAACTTTCATATTTTGTTTACACAAGAGCTATCCACCACACGGATTTAATCCGAAATTTTTTACTACACTTCTTGAAATGTTTGCAATAAGTTCCCGGAATAAAATTGCTATAATAAGACATTTTTGTTTTACTCCACTATATTATGTAATATAATGATATAAAAGGTAACGTTGCTAATTTTAGAAGCAATATTTTTCTGTTTATGTAGTCCAACGTGTTTGTATAATTCTAGTCCAGGATTGGGCATTCTGTTATCATTATCACTGAACATGCTAATAGCAGTAAGTTTCGACATAGCATTAACTTGCTATTGCGTATTATCTTTATTTAAACCGCTAATGTTCCATCCGTTAAGACAATTTATTCAATACAATGACTCCAGGATTTAAAAGAATTGATCACGATAATAATATCATGATATTTAAAATTGAATTGAAAGAGACTATTGTGTTTCATATCTTTCCCATCTAATCATTTCTAATATGAATCAAGAAGTAATCTATTACTGTATAAGTAATTATTAAAATTAATACATTTATTATGATGCAATCCTGTTAAATGGTGAATGTTAAATATAAATTTTCAGGAAAAAAATAAGTTAAGTACAAAAGTTATATACGGCCACACCCGGCTGCAATTTCATTTATTATTGTTTATTTATGATTTATCTTTGCTTTGTAGCAATTTAATTATGACTGTAAATTAATTGCTTGAAAAATATTCGCAGGAAAGCTAGTTTTCTAGATTGATGTAAGTAGACGCTAGTGCTCTAAGTGCGACTGCTGTTAAACAATTACTTATGAAAATTAAACTACAATATTGATAATAGTAAATTTCAATAAGAATCTATTCTGATAATAGACGAAATGAATAAATAAATAAGGCCTATTTTTTTGTTAATTGCGACCTGCGATACTTTCTAGTCATCTATTTTAGCTTTTGGAGACGGACAACTTTTACCAAATATTTTATTGTACAATTATTTTAGACTATTTTTCGCGAAACAGGAAAAGCAAATGACAGAAAGCTGGATTCTGGTACCGATGCTCAGTTAGGTACGCAATTTAACATACTAAAAGTCCTCAATGATTCCGTGTGAGCTTCGACCGCTATGACCTTGAAAATATTAATAGACTGAAAATAATCGTTATTTCATTAAACGCTGTTTGGCCATGATTTTTTTTTATCCGGAGTATTGTTTACTCAGAATTCTGAAAAAATTGTCTCGCGCCTTGGGGAGTGATCCGGAAGCCCCAAAATGAGAGGTACCCCTAAAAAGGGGCGATTTTCCTCATTTTCTCAGTTTGTAATGGAACATTTGAATTAAGAGACAATTGAATAATATATTTGATGTAGCCGTATTATTCTGTGGGCAAAGGGAGCTGATGGAGCTGTATATCCAGGGGTGGAAACCCTTAAATCGTATATTCGTGAATTATGGGAAAGATGATGAGAGGTGTAAGAATCATTTCGTGTTTTTATGGGGATAAAGGGTAGTAGATTTTTATTTGGGCTAAGGGCTAAGTGTTCTTCGTGTCTACCATCAAGTCCAGTTATGGCAAGGAAACAAACTGCTTCCACAAAACTGGTGCTGGAAAATGGAACCTTATTTATCTCCACCATGGCATCTGTCCCATAAAATATTTTGAATTAAATTTTTTGTGGCTGCACAACAGGATGCGTTAAGGCTTGTGCATGCCGAAAAACAGGCCTATAGTGTTCCTATGTTTGCGTGCAATGCAGTGGAATCTCATACGATAACGCTGGTAGGCTAGAAATGGAAGATGAAGAAGTTAGTGTCCATGCGGTATAAAATGGATAGAATTCCGACAGCTTCATATTCGAAGAGGAAATTAGAAACATTCACAAAGTCGAACTTAACGCAGCAAATGGAAACAATGTTAACAATAATAATGATGAATCGAGTGGAACCGCTATAACGTTCTCACCAGATACCAACACTGAAGATGAAGATACGGATTGATGATACTACCGATTAAAAACGAAAAATAATATTGAGATTGAGATAACCTGATGGAAATTTGTGAATTAGGCTTACAAGGGATACTACATTTAAAAAACACGTGCCAAATGCTGTACCTCCAGCTCACACGGGATCTTTCAGGACTTTTATTAGTATGTTAAACTAGACGCCTAACTGAGCATCTGTACCAAAATCCAGCTTTCAATAATTTTTTTTCCTATTTTTCCTATAAAGACTGTATTATTATGTCAATCTTATGGAAACGAATGACGGAAAACGGACATGGTGGTCTCCATAACAAACACTACAAGACTCACCAAAGGGCTTGTTATCGATAATTTATTTTTCGTTAATTTTTCGTAGTATTCAGTAGTATTCGATGACCCAGACAAGCTGTTAAAATTTCAGCTTCATGACTATATCCAGTCCTTAGATATTCAATGTTAAAGATTGGGTTTCAGTACAAAGCTCTTCGCCGATTCGTGACGTCATACCGCATAAACGCTACGACGAAAGGGTTTGAGTTTTCTATAAGTAGTGAGTAGTCCACTATAATAGTCCGTCATTTAATGTCATGAACTGAGTTAATCTGACATTTGAATAAAAAAAGTGTTTTTTTTCCAAGATAGAATATAACAATCAAACAACATTTCCATACATACTTGACTTTCACTCGATCAGCATATACAAAGTGACGTCACGGGAAGCTCCGCCCTGCTTTCGCGCGATCCAAATTTGGTCATTTATTTAAGGGCCTAAACGTTCGAATAAAAACCTAATAACTTAAAAAAATGTCTTAAAAAAGTGTTCAACTAACGATTTCTAAAATAAAAAAAAATGCTAATCGGGCTCATTCTAGAACGTATGGCAAAATTTACGTCTGCGTCAGTGCTTTAGACTATAGTATTAACCCGTTGCCAGTTCTGAAAACTTTCAATTTCTTTGCGATATCTGTCACTTTATTTGATCGGAATTAATTTTTTTCTGGCGCATCGGCCATATCTTTAATGAATTCCCTTATAGCGCAAAATAAATTCAGAAAAAGTACTTGAGAAACAAATTAATAAATAAACAATTCATGAGATACCAGTCACCTTGGATACTAGCATAACCATATTTTATATGGTTTTATATACTTTTGAGTTTTCTCGTTTTTATGCAGGAATATCATTGAATGTTTCTATGTATTTTTTGAAAATATAGTATAGGATAAAATAAAATGTAAAAACATATTCTTTATAGGATTTTACAAACAGCGGAAAGAGAAACCATCTATGAGAACTATATTGGATGTTAGTGTTATAATGAGAATGGCAAATAGGAATTTTTACTTGTTGGCATAACCAGAAGTCAGGTTATCGAAAGAATGCAAAGATTTCATTATTGTTTTTACATATAGTTTTTCTTTCCGCTGTTTGCAAAATCCTATAAAGAATATGTTTCATTACTGTAAGCAAACAAATAATAAATAATTCACTTTTAAAAATAAAGCGTGTTACGATAATGGTACCGATTATTCGTCCGTTGAAATGTTACATTGGCTTTACATATTGGGTAGGACAAGATTTTTTTTTCAATGTTTAGGGGGGGTTCAATGTGAGTATAAAACTTTTCGGGGTTGAAAGCCGCCCCATTTGGCCACCATCTTGAAAAAGAGGGCGTAAACAGTTTTTCCGCTATATCTCACAAAAAAATGTTAAAACATTTTTTGTAGAAAATTGCATTCTCCACAGTCTTGGTCTAAATACTTCTTACCATAAAATTAAAAGTGAAAAAGTTATAATTAAAAATATACTAAAATTTTCAAGAAAAATGTCATTTAAGGGTTATAACCGTTTTTCTATTGATTTTATTGAAAATACACACCGGACGTTTCTTGCACGCCATTTTATTGCGACCAATTTTCTCTCCTCATTTTTTCAAATGCAACATCTAATAACACCCATTGCGTATTTTCCTTACATAATTATTTGCAATATTTTTTTATGAAAATTAATATGTGATTATTGGCATAACGTTTATTGATATTGAATGATTCGTATCCATTAATGGAAAATTATATTAATATGATGTTGAAATTTACTCAATTGTATCGAAAGAATTTAAACAACCAAATATTTTACAAAGCAGATGTTCTTCACTAAAATCCAGAGCACGCAATATTACTAAAAATATACGTTATAAAAACTAACCCAGTATTTACAGCTCAATTAGGTCCAAAATAGCATTTGTAATAACTGAGTAGTGTGTTGGTGGCACGTTGTGTTTTAGCATTGCAATCTCAAAGGTGTAGACTGCAGACGGAAAAAGGATCATTCTCTCTAACATAAAAAAAAGAAATTGCGGAGTACTGTCGAGCCTCGTAATCGAGAGAAGTGATTAAGGGGACCTTCGTTTGAGATGCGGTAAGAAAAGCACAATTTGTGTAATTTCTTTAAAGAAAAACTTAATTAGATATCGATATAATTCCTTTTGGGCTTAATATATACATCCTTAAAGAACACAAACATTATTTTTCGTAAGAGTATTAATTATTGAACATAGCGAGGTAAGAAACAAAAGGGTGATAACCAAACATCTGAAAAAAAATTGAAATATATGTATTGAAAGGTTCTAGTTCTGGTATGTCCTACACAGAGGCCAAGTAATCGAATTTTGACAAAACGGCGCCATTTTCAAAAATCAATAAATTATGAAAATCTTGACGAAAAATCGCTTTAAAACACAGTAAACAATATTCAATCTCGATGATTTTGGGTTACACAGAGATAAATGAAGTATGAATAAAATATAATCAAAAATCAAATCAAAAACTTATTAATCGGTGGCAGTTTTCTGGAATAGTGTACACCATCTAGAGAACTGTAGCTTTTAGATAAACTCGTTTAAAGTTTCAAGTATAGAAAAAATAGTAATAACGTTAATTGTTTTGTAACTTGCCAGTATTCATCTATTCCTGGACCATACAGTAAACTCTCCATTTCCTCACACAGTGATTCTTGTTGGTAATTAGCTTCTCTTTGTCTGTTTTCCTTTATAGTTGATCTTATTCAATCGCTATCAATGTCGCGCTAGTTATATAACAAAATTCGCCAAAAATTATCTTTTTATTTTCCGAAAAATTCTTGTTGGAATTAATCAATTAGAAGCTGATAAATTAATGATGTATGATGTATTGCATAACAATTGTTAACAAACGAAATTATTATATTAGAAGTTGTCATTATATTCTGTCAAAATAAACTGTATGTTAAATCTATTCTTCTGAGCTATAGTAATTAGATATTATGTATTCTGCGCTAACAAGTTATAGCTCGAGTTCTTTAATCCTACAGTAATTCAAGAGATGCTGTGAAAATCAATAGTGAAGAATATATTAGAAGCATGACTCAAATGGGAAGTGTTGGTGAAACACTTTCGGAGCTCTTGCAGAAGGATAACTATGGCACATGGAGCAGGCAAGTTGAAGCATTACTTGTGAAAAGTGCTTGTTGATCTTATGTCTTAGGTGAGATGAAAAAGCCAGAAGTTAATGGAGAGATTCCGGCAGAAGGAGAACTACAGGATAATTGGATCAAGGCTGATGGAAGGACCAAATCAGATTTAATTTTGGCTATCAGACCTACTGAACTTAAACAAATACGTGGCTGTGAGACATCTCGTGAAATTTGGCAAAAGTTAGAGTCTATTTATGCATGAAAAAAATTATGATAGGGGTTACGACGTATTATTCAAGAAAGACATGGCCATGATCAAGGATACTGCGATAATATTGAGATTATAGCAAAGCGTCAAGGAGATTTATACTACATAGAAGAGAAGCAAGAACCGACGTGTACTGTTAGTACTTCAACAGTGAAGAAAGAAATTGATTTGTGGCATGAGCGATTATCATTTAAATGAGAGAGACATTGTTAATGTAGAGGAAGAAAATTATCAAAGATATGAACTTCAAAGGATATATGACTATATCCAGTTGTACAGTTTGTGTTAAAAGAAAATTGACTGCGAGTTATTTCCCTTAGGCAAGTGAGAGATTCACGAAGATCCTCGAAATTGTCCATACAGACCTCTGTGGACCTATGCGCACAGCATCAGTGGGTGGTACTTACTATTTTGCTATATTTATTGATAACAAGGCAAGATGGTGTATTGTAAAGCTATTAAAAAAGAAAAGTGATGTATTTGCTACTTTCAAGGAATACAAAGCTATGGTAAAGAACCAGCCTGAGAGGAAATTTTCAATATTGCAGTGTGATAGTGGGAGAAAATATTTCAGTAAAGGATGTGACGGCTTTTTGAAGAGAAATGGGATTCAACGAAGACTAACTATTGTGCATACACCTGAACAAAATTGAGTATCTATACGGAAGAACGTTGCACAGTGGCACGAATCGCAACTTTTTCGTTCAAAATTATCTAGAGAACTTGTTTCATAACCGATTAGAATACATTTTTTTAAATACTTGTTATTTCATTTCCAGAGAACGTTAGGGAGCCATTTTTTGAATTATACTAACCAAAATTATTGAGCTTAGCCGAAATGGCCATGTTCTATTTAAATTATACCTAATAAAACTTTTTTCTTATCCAACATAAATCTTGTTACTCGGTGGTTTTTAAAGTCACTGAATACAAATCTGATATCATAAACCAACCTGCAAAATGGCGGAATCAATCGCAGTTATTAAATGCTAAAAACGATATTTCATTTTTCATCAGTTTTTAGCATTTAGCATTAGCAGGTTGGTTTATGACAATTTTTTTTCAATTCAATTCATTTAACTTTATTAGCTTAGCTAAAACAAATATATTGGTAAATGCTTTACCACAATACAGAAAAAATTGTAAACAATAACTTAAATTCCTAGATTTTAAATACATACATACTGAATGACTTGTACAAATAAAACATTATAGACTATTAAATTATCACAGGGGCCGTTTTTCTTTAACGTGCAGTATACTTTTATGCATAAATATATTATTACACTATTTTTTACATCATTTGGTAATTCATTATACATCTTTAGTCCCTTTATAAAAACTGATATTCTTCATAGAGGGTGTTTGTTCTTTGAATATAGAAGTTGCCCTGACACCTAGTATCGTAGTTATGAATATCCGACACAAATATACAGAATTCCGTCTGAAATCCAGAAATATCACACCTATATATTTCTTATCGCCCTTTCTGCATCTTTCAAATTTACAAGTACCGACTGTAGTACTGTTTCACAAGAGTTATTCTTTCTGAACCCAGCTTGATGTTTCGTCAAATTATTGTTGTTCTCTATGAAGTTGATTCACTGATCTTTCACAATGATTTCCAAAAGCTTTTCGTACGGAGGCAGCATATTTATTGGACGGAATTTGTTGCACAAAATAGTGTTTTCCCTTTTTTCTATAGGAACAACAGTAGAATTTTTTCAGTTTTCTGGTACCATACCTTTTTGAAGCGACATATTCATTACATCAAGGAATCTGTTTCCTATTGCTTCAAACGCTAGCTTCAATATTTTTACTGTGATTCCATCAGTGCTACTTTTTTTATTTGGCATGTTGTTTATAGCGTCTCTAAGATTGGACAAATTACAACACATTTCAGAAGATTCTCAAGTAGCATCTTCTATTTCTACGGTTTGTACGTTCCGTAAATGATTATTATTTGTGTCATTTCTAGACAAATTTCCTCTAATATCTTCTATTGATTTAATGAAAAATTTATTAAACTGTTCACATATTTCATTTGTTTCTGCAATTATATTGTTATTAAACTTTATTTGGATATATAGATTCGTACTCGGCGACCTCAAAAAACCCCACGAGTAACAAGATTTATGTGAATTGGATAAAAAAAAGTTTTATTAAGATTTTAATAGAACATGGCCATTTCTCAATAATTTTGTTTAGCATAATTCAGAAATCTGGATAATTTTGAACGAAAAAATTGCGATTTCTGCCACTTTGCGTAGTCGAAATGGCTTGCCGCATGGTGATTAAGTCTTGTCTACCACTATCATTTTGGAGTGAGGCAATTATGACAGCAAATCATATGAGAAATAGATGTCCTACGAAGATATTAGTTTGGCAGACACCGTATGAATTGTATGAAGGACACAGGCCAACAGTAAATTACTTCAAACGTTTGCAATGAAATCCTATGTACTTGATAATACGCCAGGAAAAAATATATTTCTAAAAAAGTAAATGAAGGAGTTTTCGTTGGCTATTCAGCAGAGTGTAAGGGCATATCGTGTGTGGGTCAAGTATCTTGGAAGAGTTATCACAGCACGTGATGTGAAATTTTTAGAAAAATTTCGTAATAATCAGAAGCAATTTTAACCAGCTTAATTTACGATAAGCAAATACCTAGAAGCTTCTAAAGATACCATACTTTTAAGTTAGAAACATGACTACCGTAAAAAAAATGTTGCTCCATCTTTATAAATCAAAATTACCATTTTAATCATAAGAAATTATTGTATTTTAATATTATTCTATAGTTGGTTGTACTATGAATCCGTTAGTAACATTAAATTTGAAATTATTATTACTACTCGTCATGTCAGTCTTAAATCATGTGATAACGAGACAGAATATTTTGATGTCAAGTAATGTTGATTATATCAACATTCACGTAAACGTCAATTTTATGTGAATTATAGTAGCATATTTAGCAACAATTAGAATTTCAGGATAAAAATGAGATCTAGCGGAATATTTGGGACTCTGTGTATATCAAGCAGACCTTAATTATTTTGACCCGAGAAACATTTTTGTATTTGTAAATAAGTTTAATATGCCGATCACGTGACAGTTGTCAGTTAAAACCTTCCCGTTGTGAGACCAGCCTTATGTTGAATACATTTATAATTTTATAAAATTCAATTAGGTTTAATCATCGATAAGGATTGTTAACTAATAGAACATATTTTCTTATCCGTGTGTATATGTTGGCAGCTTCCCTCTATGTTCTGTAGGATTCCCACACTATTTGCACTTGTTGTTTCACTCTTCTAAGAACCTAGCTTAGTGTTATTTACTGAAGATAAGTTTATGGTGCACAGTTTATATTATATTGTCAGATGTTTGAGTCTCTGTTTCAAGTTGTCTATATACGCCTTTAGGTGATGCTATATTCAACCAATGTATCTTAATAAAATATCAAATATCAACTATATGAAATAACCAGACTCATGCTAACTTATATCAATTAATGTAGAATTGTCCACGCTTTAACTTAACACAGTTTCGGACGATATATCAAAGTTTCAACAGAGTTTATTCGAAATTTCATAGGAGCTACAAAAACGCATCTGTCTTCGACGCCATCCGAGAACGAGACTCACTTTTGGCGGTTCCATTAATACATTTTATATAATTATTTGTCACTCCCGAGGATAGTCTTCGCAGTGTCTTGTAGATACACTATTTTTAAATATTGTTATTAGGTGCATACAATTTTAATTTCAATCATTTCCCGTGCCCGTTTGGTTAACAATATTTTAATTAAAATAATCAACAACTTTTATATTTACTGATTCATTTGCTTAAAAAAATAACGTCCACCACTATCCGAGTATATCATCGATGTGAATTCTTTTCTCTAAGAATAATATTTACTGTTTTAAAATAGTGCGAACCAAATGCAGTATACGCCTAAATAAAATGCTTTGTTTTATTATTAAATTTTAATAGAACAGAATCCGCGGTAAGATACATTTTTCTAATTTCTCTCCTTTCAATGGATGAGTGGCGAATCATTTTGTGAGCGCCCCTGACGAGAGTGCGCGATTCTGGGAGGGCCAGTCTGTTCGACCTGCAGGCCCGGCGTCTTGATTATAGGACCCGTGATAGCTTCATTAGCTTAGTGCTTTAGTTACCGTAGCCTGCCTCTGACGCGTACACCGTGTGATCACCAACAATTTACATAAATTGAATGAAGTCAAAGGAATGTTCTTTTTCTGCTCCAATACTATCAGATAGGATATTATGAACACTCTCTGATTTAAAATAATAAATAAGCAACTATATTCTGCATGAGATCAAAACACATTTGAGTTTCTTTTTAAATCATAAACTAAATAATATATACAGTGTGTTGTTTAAGAAGAAACTCAATATATATGTATTTATGGTCAAAATGAGGTAGAACTTTTGCAGACATAAAATAACTCCAATTGCTACTTAATTCACTGCGATCAAAATACGGAGCTAGAGGGCAGAAAACTGACTGGTAACTTTTGGCGGTCATTTACAAAAAAAGTTCAAAATCACATCAATTATCCAAATCCTATGCTTTATTACAATATCATATACAGTGTGTCCTCGAATGGGATACCGCACTCTTGTAAACTTTCTATTGTTGGTTTTTCGAGAAAATATTATTCTCTATAAAAAGTTTTGCTCATCTTCAGGGCGCCATGAGCAGGGGTTAGATTTGCGACAAAATATACGGGTTGTTCAAAAATGTAAAGAATGTAAAATTATTAGTAAGCAAATTGAATTTATTTTTTATTTTTGTTGAAAACTGTATTTAACTGTAACTATTTTATTTCATGAAGACAAAAATTATAAATAATTATTCAACTCTTACTTTGCATTTAATGAAATTATTGATAGAGGGTTATCTGAAGACATAGAACTGGAAATAATCAGCTTAAAGACCAGCACTAGTTCACACAATCAAAGCAAGAACTATTCAACGTGTAATTTAGGTACCATTGTTCGAGAAATACACAGATTCTATATTTTGACAGCAGGTCAGCTGACAACTGACAAAATTAATGAAAATTAAAATTCCGCTTGGAGGGATCGATTAGGAATTTGGTTCTGAGTATTTGTTAAAAAGTCAGGTCGTGTGGCCATAAAATGACTTAAGAAAGTGAATTTGTCCGAAAAAGTTCGGTTTGGCCATAATATGCGGCAGTTCACGGTATTTCGTGAACACCTTGGATATTTGTTTAAATATTTATGAGGTTTTGTTTAGTTTTTGAATTTCGTTATACGTTATAAGTACTTATCTCTGGTACCTAATTTTTGAAAAAAAAAATTGAAAGAAAACGTGGTGTTTAGTATTAAAGCATACCTATTGAAACATATTCTTTATAGGAATTTGCAAACAGCAGAAAGAAAAACTGTCTATGAGAACTAAAAGAAAAACTATAAGTAAAAATAATAATGAAATCTTTGCATTCTTTCGATAACCTGACTTCTGATTATGCTAACAAGTAAAAATTCTTATTTTCCATTCTCATTATAACACTAACATCCCACATAGTCTCATACGGCTAGGCAGGTTAAATTAGTATCTACATGATCCCCTACGATATGTAAATTCATTTAAAAATGGGAATAAAGGCCTGAAATTAATTTATTTACCTACCTTGTCTTTAAAAGTGTTTCATTCTAATGAATTACATTTTCATAAATTCTCATTCAGTTTCTTGGAAATGCTTAGCCTTTGAAACGTTTTTCGTCCTTATTGTGGACTCATCAGAAAAGCTCAAAGCCACTCAAAACGATGTTCCATGCAAAACCAAGACAGTATCCATGAATAAGTATGAAATATTTATATTTGACATTGACTGATAAAAAAAACCGCTGCCTAAGGGATCACTACTTCCACATCCAGATTCTTCATCCAAGTCGTTTTAAAGGAAACATCTTGACTATATTTGCACTCTAGTATGTGGAAATTATTGGTCATAGAATTTTAATAATATTTGGGGCAGATGTCATAGAAAAGTTTGAGGAGTTGGTTTCTACCATATACGTTAAAAATTAAGTTTTTAGTTCACCCTACTTATTTTCTACTATTCACCTCCCACCCCTTCAATGGAGGCATCTCAACCAGATGTCACTACAATACATACGTGTACTAATCTCAAGTGAATATCTCAATTTGATGTTATCAATCCCATTAATATTGAAGCGGAGGTGGTGGAGTTTGAAAAATATTAGAAAGAAATCTGAGGCCTTGGTTTCTAGTATATACACCGAATCCCAAATTTCTGTACTCTTATCACCTTGATTTACTTATTTTCCCCTAGTCACTCCTATTAACCCTAACCCTTCTACGGAATCATCCCAAAATATAATCTAGTTCCAGATGTCGTTATAATACATACGTCTACCAAATTACAAGTGAATATCTCAATTTTATTTTATCAACCCCTTTAATAATGTAGTAAGGGTAGTGGAAGGGTTGAAACATATTGTTAAAAAATTTGAGGTCTTGGCTTCTAGGACATACACCGAATTTCAAGTTGCAATACTCTTACTAGCTTGCTTTACTTATTTTTCCCTATTTACCTCTACTTACCCCCACTCGTTCAACGCAATCATGTCAAAATATAATCTAGTTTCACATATAATTATAATATATAAATGTACCAAATTTCAAGTGAAAATTTAAATTTAATTTTATCAACTCTTAATAAGGGAGTGGGGGTGGTGGGGAGAAATAGAAAATACTAATAAAAAAACCTGAGACCTTCGCTTCTAGTACATACACCGAATTTCAAGTTTCTGTAGTCTTACCAGCTTGCTTTACTTATTTTCCCCTATTTACCCCTATTTAACCTCCAACCCTTCAACGGAATCATCTCAAAATATAATCTAGTTCCAGATGTCGTTATAATACATATGCGTACTAAATTTCATGTGAATATCTCAATTTTATTTTATCAACCCCTTGAATAATGGAGTAGGGGTGGTGGGGGCTGAAATAAATTATCAAAAAATCTGGGGCCTTTGCCTCTTGTACATACACCGAATTTCAAGTTTCTGTAGTCATACCTGCTTGCTTTACTTATTTCCCCCTATTTACCCCTAAATGACCCCGAACCCTTCAAAGGAATCATCTCAAAGAATAATCTAGTTCGAGATGTCGTTATAATTCATACGTGCATCAAATTTCAAATGAATATCTCAATTTTATTTTATCAACCCTTGTAATAATGAAGTAGGGGTGGTGGGGGTTGAAAAATATTATAAATAATCTGAGACCTTGGCTTCTAGTATATACACCGAATTTAAAGTTTCTGTAATCTTACCAGCTTGCTTTACTTATTTTCCCCTATTTACCCCTATTTAACCCCCAACCCTTCAACGGAATCATCTCAAATTATAATCTAGTTCCAGATGTCGTTATAATACATACGTGTACCAAATTTCAAATGAATATCTCAATTTTATTTAATAAACCCTTTTCATATTGGAGTAGGGGTGGTGGGGGTTGAAAAATATTATAAAAAAATCTGACGCTTTGGCTTCTAGTACATACACCGAATTTCAAGTTTCTGTGGTCTTACCAGCTTGCTTTACTTATTTTCCCCTATTTACCCCTATTTATCCCCCAACTCTTCAACGGAATCATCTCAAATTATAATCTAGTTCCAGATGTCGTCATAATACATACGTGTACCAAACTTCAAATGAATATCTCAATTTTATTTAATCAACCCTTTTCATAATGGAGTAGGGGTGGTGGGGGTTGAAAAATATTATAAAAAAATCTGACTCCTTGGCTTCTAGTACGTATACCGAATTTCAAGTTTCTGTACTCTTACCAACTTGTTTTACTTATAATCCCCTATTTACCCCAACTTAACCCCCAACCCTTCAACGGAATCATCTCAAAATATAATTTAATTTCAGACGTCGTTATAATACATACGTGTACGAAATTTCAAATGAAAATCTCAACTTTATTTTATCAACCCCATTAATGGGGTAGGGGTGGTGGGGGGTTGAAAGATGTTATAAGAAAATCTTAGGCCTTAACTTCTAGTACATACACCAAATTTCAAGTGTCTGTTCTCTTACAAGCTTGCTTTACTTATTTTTTCCTATTTTCCCCTATTTAACCCCCAACCCTTCACCGGATTTCCTCAAAAAACAATCCAGTTCCAGATCTCGTCATAATATATACGTGTACAAAATTTCAAGTCAATATCTCAAACCGTTCCGGAGAAAACGTGCGGACAAAAAAAGTTACAGACAGACCGACAGACAGACAGAAATTTTTTTTTCGGTCAAATTTAAAATCTCGACGTTTCATGACATTCTAAACCTATTTCACGAATAAAAATTTTTGAAAATTTTTTTGCGATTACTATACTTCCAATCCACTACGTGGATGTGGAAGTAATAACAGATCTTCACCTATCTATTAGCTAACTAGTATTGGAGCCTATATACTCTACGCATGTTTAAAAGTGAATTATTTATTATTTGCTTGCTTATAGTAATGAAACATATTCTTTATAGGATTTTGCAAACAGCGAAAGAAAAAGTATCTATGAGAACTAAAAGAAAAACTATATGTAAAAATATTAATGAAATCTTTGAATTCTTTCGATAACCTGACTTCTGGTTATGCTAACAAGTAAAAATCATTCAGTTAATGTAATTCATTAGAATGAAAAATTTTTAAAGACAAGGTAGGTAAATAAATTAATTCAGGACTTTATTCTCATTTTTAACTGAATTTACATATCGTAGGGGATCATGTAGATACTAGTTTAACCTGCCTAGCCGTAGGGGACTACGTGAGATGCTAGTATTAAAATGAGAATGGCAAATAAGAATTTTTACTTGTTAGCATAACCAGAAGTCAGGTTATCGAAAGAATGCAAATATTTCATTAATATTTTTATATATAGTTTTTTCCTTTAGTTCTCATAGATAGCTTTTCTTTCCACTGTTTGCAAAATCCTATAAAGAATATGTTTCATTACTATAAGCAAACAAATAATAAATAATTCACTTTTAAACAAGTATACCCCTTGTTATGTCTAGCTTAGTGCCCCCATACTTCGTGAAATTGTCTGAATTCTCTTATAGATTCCACCTAGATATTATATCTGCACACCATTTATGCATGTCAAACATCACAAAGGCGGCTAGGAGACCTTAAAACTTTTATTATGCTGTTTGGTACATTATATACAACATTTCCACCATTTTGAAATATTTTTTTTTCGGGAAATTGAAGAAGTTTCATCTAGAGTGCCTGAGCTGCACACAACAGGTATTCATTTGCAAAACTGTCGTTCTTAAAACATTAAAGGCACATTTCTTACCAGCAATTAGATTATTCCAGGCCTTCCTCCTTCCTCCACCCAGCGCTTACACACATAAGAAAACTTCGAGTTTTTATACTATTACAAGGAATCACAATGGGATGACTAGCAAGACCTGCATCAGCGCTAAACCATAGCTCGACACGCTTGGCCATCCTCGATCAATTACTTTCCTTTGTTTTACGTTCGGCTTATTTGACAATGAAACTTTATTAAGTCAAATTGTCTATTACATTTAATAATTAACTTATAAAAGTGAATAATTATCCTCAATTTTTAATGTAATACTTAAATTCGATATAACATATTATACCTGAAATATAGGTTTAGTTTATTTGTATTGTAGGATCATAATGAGAAAGTATAAGAGGCAGGCCTATATTAACCAAAGTACCCACTACCTACTAACTAACCTAATGAAGCTCTCACATAGCTTATAATCAAGATGCCGATCCTGCGGGTGGAACTGTCTGGCCCTCCCAGAATAACGCACTCTCATCAGGGGCACTCTCAACATGATATAGTAGGCAATCTTAATGGATACATTATGAGATCTGAAAATCTTTACTCCTTGAGACAATTTCAAAATGATACGTCTTATACAAAGACAAGTTTACTTACTTATTTAAACATATTTGCAGGAAATAAATTTGCAATTGTAGATATTTGCTTAAATATGGTAGAGTGGTACCTACTCAAAATTCATATAATAATTGTAATTATACAACTCACACAAAATAGAAAATCTATACCTAAGAGTACAGCTAAGTACTTATAAGCATACTTACCTAAAACTATAACTAAAAAATATCATAGGTGAGTTTAACTAATATTAGAGGCATTATATAATCTGTTACTGAGAAACGATTGGAAAGCAAAGAATTTATATAAATTGAAGCAGACACACATTTATAAGTGTGTTGACAACATCTCGTACTCAAGTTCAGACATTCCATTTTATAACCATTTCTTTGTTTATGACCAAAATTGCCATAGCCTCATCTCTGTTGCAGCCACCCTCATTTTGACGTGACAAATACTTAGATGTAAATATAACCTCAATTACCCATTTTGTGAAGCATTTTGATCTATAAATAAACAATTTTAAAGTGCTGAGGAGACAAAATATGACTTAAAATTGCATCAAGTAACGTATATATGCTGTTTCTATAATGTGACGCGACAATCATCAAGACACAGAATAGTCATCAAATTATGTCACAAGAATGCAGAAACTCTTATAGGGGAACAAAATATTTGACTTAAGAGCTGTGTTTGAAGTAGTTAGGAGGCAATCATACTAAAAGTTCCCGAACCTATGAGGTGGGCGGCACGTAGAAGATTACTTTTTTGGGTTTTTCACTTATATCGAAGACAGTGTATCGTAGCGAAAAGGTTATTCTGTTCAAAACTAAATCTGACAAAATTTCCTGCAAGATTGTTAGAATTAATCTTTTTTCTATTTCCAATAGCTTTCGAGCTATCCGCTAGCGAAAATCGCAGATTTTCGAAAAACACCTTTTTGCCTCATGCTTTTTGACAAACTTTGCCCTCTACTAAAGACTGATGCCCCTCTAGGGCATCAGTCTTTAGTTTTACAGCAATATCCTCAAAGTGGAAGTTATCGAGTACTTATTAAATTTCTTTTAAAATGAGTTATTGTTTGTTATTCTACCTTCAAATGATCAGAAGTTTGAAATTTTCTGGCAAATTTAGAAATTGCAAAAGATATCCGTATATTGCACTCCCACTTTATTTCATTTTGAAATGAAGATCTGTCTAAGAAATCTTTTCATTTTCAAAGACCTGTTCACTGAAGCCCCACTCGATTGAAAGTAGTGAAAGTACCCAAATTAACATTTTCATAGTGAAAAAAATACCTGCAACCGGCAAACGAACATGGTGAAGGTATAAGGGTTCTATGGAATCTTGAAAATTACACTTTAAAAAAAATTGTTTGATGATGACGTTTACTTTTGTGCACTCCCTCCACCTCTATCGTTGACTTTGTCACATGTAACCTCGCGGGCCCCCGAAAAGCAAATGTGTTTGTTGAATGAAGTAATGCAATATTAGATCTAAATTGATCTAATCCAATTTTTCTATTTTATTTTTTTTTAACAAATGAATTTTACTCATGAAGAATTTTCCCAAAGATAAAAAATATTGGTATATATTAAAAATACATAAAATACGAAATATTTTAATAAAAGTAGTTTTATCTACACCAATTGGGACCTTAAATATGACATTTTTTTGCATTATGGCCATTTATAAGCAAGCTAACAGATATAATGACTTGAATATTTCTTCGGTTTTAAAGAATCTAAAATTTATTTTTATTTATACCACCACCATAATCTGAAATACAAATTTATGACGAACGACTTGCCCTAAACGATCGACGATTCGATTTTCGATTTTGCAATTGTTTCTTAGACGTTATTGTAAACATTTTAACTTGAAACTCCACAAGGAGTATACTCTTCTGAAGTTGGAATATGTGCATTATTGTTCAAGTTATCATCAATTGTTTCAAAACGACCACTCTAAAATGTCTCCATGTTTTGCGACTTGGCACATTGATCAAAAAGTTTCGGATAAATCTAGCGCTCTTCGCAATTTCATTGTGAATAATTTGTCTCTGTTTTCTTATCGCGATACGGGTTGTGCAATCAGAGGTATTTAAGAAAAATTGCGAGAAAACAGGATTGTGAACATTCTTTTGTTTAAACAAAAGCTTTCCACCACACGGATTTAATCCTAAACTTTTGACTACACTTCTTGAGAAGTTTTCAACTAGTTCCAGCAGACAAATTGCAATAGTAAGACAATTCCTTTCTAGGCAATTTAGACCCTTAGATTTACTCCACTATTATCAATAACATCTTTGCTGGAAAATTGCAAAATTCAGAGGGAACTCTAGAACACAAGCGCAAGTGTCATTTGCCATTTTGTTACACTTTTATGTACAAGAAATCAACATCCGGTGCTTTTAATAGAAATTTCTCAACTAGATTTTTTGGAATAACACCACATCATTATTATGGAATTATGACCGATCTATTTCCTTTTTTGCCTGACTACGACAAAGCCGAAAAGGAAAGGTTATGATTTTGGTAGTTTATACATTTATGTGGGTGGGTCTGTATGTTCCATCATAGCCGCCAAACTACGGGATTGATTTTTCACATCACGCTGAATATTAAGTTATGACTCCAAAGACTCGATGACTTGTAAGTCTTAGTTTTTCTCTAATGTTTACTAAAATGATTCAATAATTCTATAAAAATAATCAATCATTAGAAACACAGGTGCCTAAATAATAGCGTATACCGGGTGAGTCACGAATTGCGCTCGCCCCGATATTTCCTAAAATATTTGGAACAGAAAATTGAAATTTGGAAGCCTTATTACACGACTAAAATGCCATCTTTTCAATAAAAAATCAAGTTTGGTGCACATCCGGTTTGACCGGAAATGCCCACAACTTTCGATTTTTAAATGGAACACCCTATATATTTTTGCATTTTTGGAATCTAGAGGAAATTTTGAATACAATACATTCATTTTGATCACTTTTTGATAAACATTAAACATTTTATTAAAAAATCTATTTCTGAATCCAGTGTGCTGTGGTGCCCAAAATATATTTTAGTTTGTGTGCTACGTTACTATAAAAATAAAAAGAGCAATATGATTGCATTACTTAATTCTCTAGAGGCGTTTAAAATTTTTAAATGTGATTTTTACCCACTAACTCGATTTTTTTAAATGGGAATTTAATCGTTCACCAACATTTTTAAATACCTCATTTTCATACGAATCTAATGATACCAACATTTTGAAAATCCGCTCAGAAATATTTGAGATTTCAGCCAAAATACAATGCAACCAAGCTTTTAGAAACATGCGGCTAATAGATAATAGATTAGTGGGCTTTGGAAACTAAAATGGCACATTTCTGTGTAAATCTGGTAACCTAATAACATTGGAAAAATCATAGTAGCCATTGAATGTAATAAAACAATATCAGCTGTCAGACAGACGCGTGTAGTTATAAGCAATCTTGAGCTATCAAACATTTAATAATTGTGAGCGCAAAGAACGTTACAATTAAGTTTAGCATAGGTATGTGGAGGTAAACACAATTACATCAAAAAGGACATTTGCAATAGAATGCGTTCGGTTTTCAGAGTTTTATTTAAATGAACATAAATATCGGGGCTATAAATAAATAAAGATCAATTCCGTTTGAACAATTAAACTTAAACTAGGTAACAGTAGGTATCTTTAAAATAATTAATATAATTAAACCATAAATTGACATTTATAGATATTGTTCAAAATGTCCACCATTTTTTTCTATACACAATTCGGCTCTGCGTACAGTTGCTTGAATGGCTCTACGCAATTCAGCCGGCGTTATTTCATTAAGAGCCCGTAGTTGCAGCTCTTCACGGGTATTTGAAGAAGTTTTATAAACTTTATTTTTGAGAGTGCCCCATACATAATAGTCGAGGGGTGTTAAGTCAGTTGACCTAGGAGGCCACCTGATATGACCTTGATTTGCGATAAGGCGTTCACCATGCAAGTTGTTTAAATATTCCATCACTCTTCTGGAATTATGTGGGGGAACACCATCTTGTTGGAAAAACAGATTTTGTAAATAGGCAAGAGGAAGTAAGTCAAGAAATTCTGCTGTCTGGTTTTGTAAAAAGAATAAATATCGTTCGCCAGTATTCGATCTCCAAGTACTCCAAGCCAACAGTTAAACCCAAATCTTTCCTGAATATTCCCCCGCCCTACCAACCTCGGATTTTCTTGAGCCCAGTACCTAGTATTATTTCTGTTAAACATACCTTGGTTCGTAAATCTACTTTCATCTGAATATAAAATATGAAAAGGAAAACCTGGGTTTTGTTGTACTACATTTAAGAACCAGTTGCAATATACTAGCCTCCTGTCGTTATCATCTCCATAAAGATGTTGGTGTATTTGGTATTTATAAGACCGAAACTTATGTTTCTTTAAAATTCTGCAAACCGAAGACTGACTAATGTCGCATTCCATTGACAATTCCCTTGTTGATGTTGGGTGTACCATCACAAATCCTAATACATCAATTTCTTTGTCCTCACTTACAATAAATGTTTGATGGTCATCTTGTTGATTGGGTTCGTTTCTTAATTCTTGTTCCACTCTGGCAAACAAGTATGTGCTTGGATGACGTCTGTCGGGATATCGTTGCTGATACAGTTCTGCAGCTGCAGTTGAATTTTTGAGACGCTCTCCATATATCAGTAACATATCGACCTTTTCATTTATACTAAAATTATTAATTTTCTTTAATTTTTACTAAAAGAGATTTCCGCAACGCTTTATTTTGTATCTGTCTGACAGCTGATATTGTTTTATTACATTCAATGGCTACTATGATTTTTCCAATGTTGTTAGGTTACCAGATTTACACAGAAATGTTCCATTTTAGTTTCCAAAGCCCACTAATCTATTATCTATTAGCCGTATGTTTCTAAAAGCTTGGTTGCATTGTATTTTGTCTGAAATCTCAAATATTTCTGAGTGGATTTTCAAAATTTTGGTATCATTAGATTCGTATGAAAATGAGATATTTAAAAATGTTGGTAAACGATTAAATTCCCATTTAAAAAAAACGGAGTTAGTGGGTAAAAATCACATTTAAAAATTTTAAACGCCTCTAGAGAATTAAGTAATGCAATCATATTGCTCTTTTTATTTTTATAGTAACGCAGCACACAAACTAAAATATATTTTGGGCACCACAGCACTCTGGATTCAGAAATAGATTTTTAATAAAATTTTTAATGTTTATCATGAAGTGACCAAAATGGATGTATTGTATTCAAAATTTTCTCTAGATTCCATTCTATTCTATTTAAAAATCGAAAGTTGTGGGCATTTGCGGTCAAACCGGATGTGCACCAAACTTGATTTTTTATTGAAAAGATGGCATTTTAGTCGTGTAATAAGGCCTCCAAATTTCAATTTTCTATTCCAAATATTTTATGAAATATCGGGGGCGAGCGCAATTCGTGACTCACCCGGTATAACTTATACCCATCCGGAACTGTACTTTACAGGACATGTAAGCTTTCAGACCTCGCCTATGGTATTGTCCTCAAATTTTCCTACTCGTCTTGTGAAGATGCTCCTTTTTGGCATGTTACGTAAAGTGCTATTGAATAAATTATTCGTGTTAATTTTGGATATTATTCATTATTAACCATAAATATTCCATTTCGAGACTCTGACATCCTGTACAGTACTCCCACTGTCAAACTCAAATCTAGTTGAATTACACCCAAAATTTGTTTCTCAGTTGCCAATGTAGTTTCGCATCATATCAGTTCTCTATTTTCTATACCTCTAGTGTTCAACAGACGCTATATAAGTCTTTTTTGTTCAGTATACCATCTGTTAAAATTATGAACACCATACCGCCAACACTCTGTAAAAATACGTTTCCTGTCTCTCATTTAAAGTGATTATTAAACATTTGTTAATAAATAATTAATTAAACGGAGAAACATAGTTTAGAAAAGTAACAAAATATTGTTTTAGATTCAGTTAATAATATCATTTGTTTACACAATTTTAACCATACACTTTCAAATTCTTGTAACTATAGGCATACATGACTTATGGTACCTGCCCTAATTGAATTTAAATGCAAAATTTCTGGAATACCGTATAACTGGAATTTCCATTATATTATTTTGGTTCGCAATATAATGATATTTAATTTTAATTCTGTTTCTACGTGACGATATTAAAACTTAAGTACATAAAAGTGTTGATGATATGAATAGATAAACTAAGTAGACGTGATGTTAATATTATAAATACGTATTCTAATCATAGTTTGGCATGAAATAACACGGCTGCAAAAACAACGACTGTCGATGGATCCAATCCACTGCGGTTAAAAATTTTTGAACGGTTGATAAACATGTCCTTGGGTTGGTAAATTTAGTTAAGTAAAACGCCATTTATTTGATTTTCTTAAAATATAATACCCAATCACTTTCGTTAGTCATATAAAGAGTGAATATTTGTACATTCTTCATACTAAAATAGAAATGTGAATTTTTATCAGTTATAAAATTAATTTATCATAATTCATAACTGAAGTGGAAATTTTAAATAAATCATGTGGCGGTTTGTAGTTTATCTTATATTCTTAAAGATTGTTGTATACATATATCACATTTACATTTTATTTTCAGAGTGTCTCCAAAATTTTGAAATTTACTTTGTTACGTGCTATTTAGCGCTGGTAACAATAGGTATGTCCGACTAGAGACTCAGTGGAGTCGGGAGTGGGTATTACGTTATTATTTCTCAAGTTAGTTCAGAAAAAACTATTATCTGGGCGCCAAGTAATTTCCTTACATCACATACCTTACCTATTGACTGAAATTACTAAACTTAGATATGGCTAAACAACAACAAAATATTAATTAGGCTTTAATAAATCAACAACCCAAATCAAAATTAAAATACAGTATATTTATTGCACACCAAAAATATATAATAACTAACAGCTACCGAATAAAATCATACGCTCTAAGTAAATCTCGAAAGTATATACACAGATATGTCCATATACTTATCTAAGTTACGTAACAAACAACAACAACAAAAATCTAGAACTCCCCTGTCTCTCGAGAGGACAATCCGGGATAAAGGTAACTCCCCATGAATAAAAAAAATGATCGGTTATACAATGCCTTTATGCCCAGATTGACACACTACAAAAATTAACTAGGTAGCTATTTAAAAAAATAATTAGTCTAATACCAAACGTGGGTATCTAAAACAAATATAGCATAGGGCTCGCTTTGTAGGCCTATTAAATCATGAAAAAAAATATCTAATAAAAGGGAGATATCTTCAGCAAATAGTATTAAGAAAATTCCACTAGGTGGTACTTATCGTAGTGAAGCGGAGGCGTGAGGTTTATGCTGGTATCCTATTCTGGGGCGGCAACTGCTACCAAATTTCTGCCGTCTTATTCCTCCTTACAGCCCAATAGAGGTATTTTCATATAACTTATCCTTTAAACACAGGTACCCCTGTCCATCACCCTCGACCAGACAAAAAAAAAAACGCCTAAAATGCATTACCAAATATTATCGCGAAAACTTTCATATGAAGCAAATTTTAAGTAAGATAAGGAATTAAAGGAAAACTCACCTCCCGTGCGATAGGCCCTATGCACAAAAGAGACGTTTTAAGACTTCCACAAAAATTCCTCTCAAGAAAAGATCCACAAATTTTAATGTTTACGGCCGATATATTCACCCATCTACCAATATCCACCTAATTATATCGTCCCTATTTAGATTCTAGTGATAAAGCCGTTTGAAACGTAAATTTTGATTTTATTCCTTCACTAGTTTCTATTCTTTACTTCTCGCCGCAGAATACTAATCGTAGCTCGACTCGGCGATCGCTATCAAACCGATAATACTTTTTGTTTTAAAAAAAGAGTTCTCAATAAAAACGCGTAGGAAAAGTAGTAACTAATAAAAAATATAAATAGTTATTAATTGTCTAAACTGCATTTACTGCTTATGTACCGAATATGCAGTTTACCATATACAGGGTGATAGAAAATTGACGCAACTTGCATTCTAGATTAATTATCCTGTTGTTCGAAGTTTAAAGACAAAATTCGTAATACTCCCCCTTCACTTCGATAAAAAAAAATCATTTTTTTTTTCTTAATCAACTTTAATGTCTTGAATATGCCAACTACCCAAAGATTTCCCTGAATAAAAATCGGTTAACTCATACACGTTTGGCGATATCTTTTCCTTGACTTTACATTTTATATATTTTGGCGCTAATTTCGAGGAAAAATAATTAGCTGCGTCGGACAGAACATAATTTCGTTTCCAAACGACTTGACCTGTTATTAATGATATAGGTGTTCTTCTCCTTAAATTATACCGATTCGCGCTTTGGCCATATGCTTTATCTAAACGGATCTTTACCTTATCACAAATATCTTTAAGTTCTCTGACATGAGAAGCCCAATTTTCTCTACTGTCAAAGTCCATCTCTTGATTTTCCTTAACCTCTCCAAACTTATCATGTAATTTACCCGATAGATATATCTCTCGACCAAAGTTAAGAAATGTTGAAGTGAATCCCGTAACTTCGTGCACCGCGGTTCGAATAGCAAAACCAAATTTATGTAAATTTTCGTCCCAAGTACGATGATCATTATTAACATAAGAACGGATCATTGTTTTAATTACTCGATTTACTCTTTCCGTTGGGTTTGCTTGAGCGTGATAGTAGGCATTGGACATAATTTTACAGTCATACGAGGTTACCATTTTACGAAAAGTATTACTGACATATTGACGACCGTTGTCACAAATAATACGTTCTGGAACGCCATAAATCATAAACACATCTTTTTCTAAATGATCCACAATTCTCTGACTCGTAGCTGACTTTATAGGAAACATTAGGGCATACTTTGTGAAAAGATCCGCCACCACCAGAATATATCTATTCTGTTTTCTACTCAAAGGAAAAGGACCCATGAGATCGGTACAGATTACCTCCCATGGACGAGAAATATTTCTCTTATGCATAACTCCATAAGGTAATTTTTGTTCTGGCTTTTGGGACTTGCACATATCACACTGTTGAATATATCGAGCTACATCGGAATTCATTTTAGGCCAATAATATAGAGAAGCGATTCTCTTCTTAGTTTTAAAATACCCTAGATGACCTGAATGTGGAGCATCATGATTCTCTAAAAACACAGCCTTACGGAGCGGTTTTGGAATCACCAACTTCCAATCATCATCACTCCTAGACGACGAAGACGAACCTACTAATTTATAGACCTGACCTTCACGAATACACCACCCTGGATATTTATGAGGGGCTGACTGGATTCTACTCAGAAGATTGCGATACCAAGGATCATGTTGGTCCGAAGTAACCTCGATGTAACTCACCGCCCTAGAAAGTGCGTCGGGAACAACATTGGATTTTCCCTTTCGATGGACTATATCAAAGTCGTAACTTTGCATTCTCAATGACCAACGAGCCAAACGACCAGAGGGATTTTGAAGTTTGTGCAACCACAACAAAGAGTAATGGTCCGTAATGACCTTAAATTTCACACCTTCTATATAACATCTAAATCTCTCTATACCCCATAATACTGAAAGACATTCTAATTCTGTAACTGAGTACTTCTTTTCTTGGGTAGTTAATGCTCTACTAGCGTAGGCTATCACATGTTCACCATCCTCAAAATTTTGTGTTAAGACACATCCTAATGCTACTTGAGATGCATCACACTGTATTGTAAATTGTCGAGTGAAATCAGGACAAGACAATATAGGTGATGATACTAAACATTGTTTCAATTGTAGGAACGCTGATTCCTGTTCCACACCCCATAAGAATTTTTCGCGCTTTCTAGTTAACTTACTTAAAGGAGATACTAAGGAAGCAAAATTAGGTATGAAACGCCTGTACCAAGATACAAGACCAATAAAGCGTCGTACATCTTTAGCACATTTGGGAGTGGCATAGTTAAGCATACTGTCCACCTTCGAAGGATCGGTACGAAGTCCATGCTCATCTACTACATAACCCAAAAATTTAAGTTCGGATTTGACAAATTCGCATTTTTCTTTATTTACCGTTAGACCGGCAGACAACAGACGATCAAAAACTTTTCGAAGAATGTCTAAATGTGTAGCAAAATCTTTTGTAGTAATTATGATATCGTCCATATAGACGAATACGGAACCTTCCAAGTCCGCACCTAACACAGTGTCAACAAAACGTTGTAATGTTGCCGGCGCATTATGTAGGCCGAAAGGCATACGATTGAATTGAAAAAGACCCCGATTTGGAACAGTGAAAGCAGTCTTATCTTTACTAGAGGGATCCAATAAAATTTGGTGATAAGCACTTTTTAAGTCTATTGAGCTTAAAACTTTTGCGTCCCTCAACCTATCCAAAATACTATTTATATAAGGAAGAGGATATGCATCTTTCTTAGTGACTTGATTTACTTTACGAAAATCGATACAAAATCTATATTCATTGTTAGGCTTTTTGACCATAACAATAGGACTAGACCAGGCCGATTTCGAGGGCTCAATAACACCTAACCGTAGTAATTTATCTACTTCATTATTAATTTTTTCCTGAATATATGGCGAAACTGGATAGTACCTCTGTTTAATTGGACGACTATCACCAGTATCAATTATATGCGCCACACCTTTTGCGCAACCTAAATCTGTACCCATTTTATTGAAAAAATCAGAAACGAGTTGATCAAGTTGAGAGCGTTCCTCTGTCGTAACCGTAAGCAAACTAATTATTTTATTGCAAGTTGATAAATCTGCCTCATTCTTTGAATTTCCAAAATGCCACGAATTATTAGAAAAATCCGAAATAATGTTCATATCTTTCCAAAAATCGATACCAAAAATTATATCTACATCTATATCTAAAACAACTAAAGCTCTAATAACTTTAATCCTACCTTCTAATTTAATAGGTAAACTAACTAACCCTAAAACATCACACCTTCCACCATTGGCTACTGTGACTAAAGACTTATTTTTTTCTAACCTAACATTTAAACATTGCAGTTTTTCCCAACCTGGCTTGCCAATAATCGTTTGAGATGCGCCAGAATCAAGTAAACCGAAAAAATGTACATCTAAAATGGTAACACTTAAACAGGGCCTAGGATCATTTTTATATGAAGAAAATAAAGCGTTAATTTTATTAATCCTGTATTCAACTGCTACAAAATCAAGCCATGATTGCCACGATTCATTCACCGGCTTTCTGGAGTGGACCGTCGACCGGTGTGCTGACGACCACTTAGCGCGTTTCCCCGAAAACAAGGACAAGTATATTTGGTAAAATTTTCTTTACCACATCGAAAACAAAATTTTGCTTCCCGAGGCTTTTGACAATCAGTAAAACTGTGCCCCGATTCTTTACAATTCCAGCAAATAATACTGTTTACTACATGGATATTACGATGACGACGTATATGATCATTTGAAGTTAACAAACGTTCTCTATAAGACGAAGAAGAACTTGGAAATGCTAAATCAGGTTCAAGTATAGGTATTCTGTCATCAGGTAACCTATTTGATTGATTAGCTAAATTGCGAGACGCTTCTAACTTTTTACAAGTGGTTAACAAATTGTCCACACTATGAATTTCTTCAAGACCAAGTCTATGAATATAATATGGATCAATAGTTCTACGTAATATACATAATTTTTCGGCTTCTGATAGAGGATTTCTCAATCTGTTAAAAAGATTTAACATGCATGCGAAATAAGAGCCTACACGTTCGGTACCATCACGACGTTGATAATGTTTCCGAATAGCATTTTGAAGTTCATAGTCATAATCGGCATCTAAATATTCTTCCTTCAAAAGTTTAACAAACTGAGGCCAAGTTTTAATTTTTGATTTAATAGAACTATACCATAACCTAGCGCTACCCCGGAGCAAATCGCATAAAGATTTTATAAGTTCATCCTCAGATACGCCACGAGCCTCGCGATACTCCTCAACACGTTCAATAAAAGCATTAACACTTAAAGCCTCCTTATCATTCGAGTCTCCACTAAAATGAATATTCCATTTATAAACCGGTACAAAAAGTTTATTATGAACCTGAACCGAAGTTGATTGTAAATACTGGGGTTCATTTAAGTCTGACCCAACCGACAATACAGTAACGTTGGTCGCCTCTGAAGCTAACAGTTTATCATCTAAGTTTCGCTCTATTTCCCCTAATTGATCAAATAAATTTTTTATGGAATTATTTAATTCTCTAGCGGCTTCGTTTTCTCCTGGTTTTAATCTGGTTAACCTACTATATAAATGTTGTAATTTTGTTTCTATATACCGTCCTTCATTACTATTTTGTTTCACTACTTTGCTATTTATGTACGCCTCTAATTCAACGATTTTTGTATTACATATATTAATTTCAAAAGCAATATCCGGTTGAAAATTTTCCTTAGTAGTGACTTCACCAAAATTTTCGGTTTGCAATTCCTCTCGCAACTTTTTCCGCATCGCCGCCACTGTTAATGACTGTATATCAGAGTAGCCCCTAACTTCTAGTTCATAAAGTAATTCATCTCGACTTAATCTATTACTATCCATTATAAACGTGACAATAAAAACTCGAAAATAACTGGCAAAAACAAATAAGACTAAAAATGATCAAAAAAAAATATCAGTTATTTACTGTACGTTTTACTAACGTAAATTTAAATGAAAGTTAATAATTACCAACTCAGTAAGAGCAGCCTCACGTATGCATTCATTAATAAGTACCAAATAGTGTTTAAGTTACAAAAAAAAATTTAAAGTATAAGTATATTGAACCATGAAATATTTTCTTGTTAAATTCAGAGTAATTAATAGGTCTATCAAATAATATAAATATCAAGGCTGAAGGACTTCGGTCGATGGCCTTTTGGTTATTTATTTATTTTGTAACCAATAAAGAACTGTTATTATTATTATTATTATAAATATCACACAAGAAATACCTGCTTTATCAAATACTTATCAGCATATCGAAAAAAGAACATCTAAAACAATACCCCATATTTTACCAAGTTCACTTATAAACTATTTATTACTATTTTATAAACTATTTAATAAAGTAAATTATATTTCGCAAATTCTCAGTATGGTAATTTTAATTTAGTTGTGATTTTAGAACAATTTACTTCACTATAAAAAGTTTAAGTAAGTATATACCTTATTATATAAAAAAGTGGTATTTAAAAAAAATAGCCCCAACGTTATGGGCGTCAAATTAATTGTTACGTGCTATTTAGCGCTGGTAACAATAGGTATGTCCGACTAGAGACTCAGTGGAGTCGGGAGTGGGTATTACGTTATTATTTCTCAAGTTAGTTCAGAAAAAACTATTATCTGGGCGCCAAGTAATTTCCTTACATCACATACCTTACCTATTGACTGAAATTACTAAACTTAGATATGGCTAAACAACAACAAAATATTAATTAGGCTTTAATAAATCAACAACCCAAATCAAAATTAAAATACAGTATATTTATTGCACACCAAAAATATATAATAACCAACAGCTACCGAATAAAATCATACGCTCTAAGTAAATCTCGAAAGTATATACACAGATATGTCCATATACTTATCTAAGTTACGTAACAAACAACAACAACAAAAATCTAGAACTCCCCTGTCTCTCGAGAGGACAATCCGGGATAAAGGTAACTCCCCATGAATAAAAAAAATGATCGGTTATACAATGCCTTTATGCCCAGATTGACACACTACAAAAATTAACTAGGTAGCTATTTAAAAAAATAATTAGTCTAATACCAAACGTGGGTATCTAAAACAAATATAGCATAGGGCTCGCTTTGTAGGCCTATTAAATCATGAAAAAAAATATCTAATAAAAGGGAGATATCTTCAGCAAATAGTATTAAGAAAATTCCACTAGGTGGTACTTATCGTAGTGAAGCGGAGGCGTGAGGTTTATGCTGGTATCCTATTCTGGGGCGGCAACTGCTACCAAATTTCTGCCGTCTTATTCCTCCTTACAGCCCAATAGAGGTATTTTCATATAACTTATCCTTTAAACACAGGTACCCCTGTCCATCACCCTCGACCAGACAAAAAAAAAAACGCCTAAAATGCATTACCAAATATTATCGCGAAAACTTTCATATGAAGCAAATTTTAAGTAAGATAAGGAATTAAAGGAAAACTCACCTCCCGTGCGATAGGCCCTATGCACAAAAGAGACGTTTTAAGACTTCCACAAAAATTCCTCTCAAGAAAAGATCCACAAATTTTAATGTTTACGGCCGATATATTCACCCATCTACCAATATCCACCTAATTATATCGTCCCTATTTAGATTCTAGTGATAAAGCCGTTTGAAACGTAAATTTTGATTTTATTCCTTCACTAGTTTCTATTCTTTACTTCTCGCCGCAGAATACTAATCGTAGCTCGACTCGGCGATCGCTATCAAACCGATAATACTTTTTGTTTTAAAAAAAGAGTTCTCAATAAAAACGCGTAGGAAAAGTAGTAACTAATAAAAAATATAAATAGTTATTAATTGTCTAAACTGCATTTACTGCTTATGTACCGAATATGCAGTTTACCATATACAGGGTGATAGAAAATTGACGCAACTTGCATTCTAGATTAATTATCCTGTTGTTCGAAGTTTAAAGACAAAATTCGTAACAACTTCTTTGACACTGTATCTTGAATACTCCAGTTCTTTTTATAAAGAAAGAACCCATAACATAAGAACCTGTATAATTTAACATAGTTGTTGAGATAATAGTATATTATGTAACAAGTTTTATAAACGTCATTTTAGTCACGAGTTTTATTAATCGCGAGCGACGCGTAGCGGAGCGAGTGTTTAATAAAATGAGTGACTAACAAGTTTATAAAACGTGTTGCATACTATACTTTTTCTACGACAGCAAATATCTAAATAAAAAATTTGGAAGTTATTTTAATATTTCATTTATTAACGTATCAATAACATGGTAACAGTAAAAAGTTTATATGCACGTTCGTATTGACTTTTAGATTTTTCTGGCAGCAAACTAGCAGTTGCCGATGCCGCTGCTTGAGTAATTTCGGGCGGAGTACCAATGAAAACATCTTCTTCACTTTCACTGTCGTTTAGGCTCATTTTTTTTCCAAAAAATACAAAATTCCTTGTCTCTTGTCATAACGCGTCGATTTATTTTGACAGATTGATGACAAGAATTACGGAAAACTAACTTGATTTTTGCCATTAAAATATCCAGAATTAACCTCAGCCGTGACTAATATCTCGTTGCTAAGTTCAGCCTGTGACTAAAATGCACGAAGTCACGGTTTGTCGAAAGCGTGTTTAAAGGATTATTTAGCGTCATGGAAACGTATAAAACGCCATTTTAAAGATGGAAGTAGAAAAATAGAGTTAAAAGGATAAATTTTTAAAACCAAATGTTGGATCGGTCCAAAGTCTTGACGAAACAAATTAGCTTTGTCTTTAATGGAATACTCTGTCTTTCCATATTTCAAGTCTTCTCGAAATTCTAAGCGAAATTCACATTGCACATCATATACCTTAACCATATTCTAGACACCGAACTTTGAAAATCATTTCCTTACAAATTATACAATCATTTTTAGTCCATTAAGTTCATAGTCCATCAAATTAGCTTTGGAAGTTTCTAGCTGCATAACAATGTCGCGTTGTTTATTTGTCTAACACAGATGATCTTGAAAACCCATGTCAAAAATACGTTTTTTTTTTATTGGTACCCCATATTGCTTATTTTTTAATTATTGATCTGACAAGAATTTTTGCGGTATTAACCGCGATTCTGCTTTTCTATTTAAGTAATCAATGTTAGAACTCATTTTAAAGCAATATACAATCAGTAACAACTGTAATGACGAAAATTTATCCTACTTGACAGATTGTTTTTCTCATTTACATGGCACTGACAGGAATCCTGTTGTCACATCACGAATTCAACCATTTTACATTCCTAATTCTTATTTCCCTTTTTTGTAGTAATAATACCAACATTTTTTATTTGAAAATGTACCAATAAAAAAAATAGCGTAAAGTATTCGTGGATAACTGGTTTTTAAAACACTTGCTCTATTTCGAGCACTCGGCTGCGCCGTCGTGTTCGAAAAATCGCGCGTGTTTTAAACCTTCATATCCACTTATACTTTAATATACTATACTGTGAATATTTTTCGCTCAAAAATGACATGCCGAGCGTATTGACATTTTAATGATCATAGGATACGGTGATAGAAGACGAAGTTGTGACCAAGAAGTGAATAATTTTAATGAATTGCATCCCGATCGGGATCCTCTTTCTAAATCAACTGATTCAAAAACAGTGCAGCGTCTCTTCATGAAATTAGAGGTGTCAAAGATCGACCAAAAAGTGGAAGACCGGGAAGCGTTACAAATGAAGAAAATTCTTTGAATGTCATGTTAGATGTGGTGGAAAATCCAATAAAATCGACACAACAGAGGGCTTTAAATCATAAGTCGATATTCCATTCAAAAAATTTTCAGGTGGGAAAAATTTCATCCATACAAAATTTATTTGTTACAATAATTGAGTGAAGAGAGTTTTGTGAAGTTATTATGCATAAATTAAACGAAAATGTCAAGTTTGTCAACAACATGTTGTTTTCTGACGAATCTACATTTTGTTTACACGCGCATATAAACCGACTCACCTAGGTATTGGTCAGACCAAAATTCCCATTAGATGGAGGAAGCTCACATCCAACGACCACCAAAAGTAAATGTTTGGTGTGGTATAATTTGTGGACAGGTCATAGGACCCTATTTTTTAAAAGGAAATTTGACCTCTGAACAATATTTATTACTTTTGCAACTGAACATTATTCCAGAGCTTAGACGATTATTCCCGAACAATAATAATCCCAATTTACCGCCAGAACAAATATGGTTTCTACAAGATGGGACTCATCCACATTTTGGACTTGTGGAAGGGGCATAACTAGAGGAAAGTTTTCCTGATATCTGGATTGGACGCAGGGGGACAATTGAATGGCCAGCTGTGTCTCCCGATATGACCCCGCTTGTTTTGTTTCTGTTGGGTCACATAGAAAATGTAGTCAACAAAAATAGGCCGCAAAATATCGAGGAGTTGCAAGAAAGTGTGGCATGAAATGTCCACTATTCCTCCCAGCACACTTATTTTGTCCAGCGAATTAATTGCTTTCAGGAGGTAAATGGTGAACACTCTGACTACTTTATAAAATAGAATTCCAGAGAAAATATTTGTTGTTTATTAAAACTCGATTTCTCTCTTTAATTTTAGCATAAGTAACTATTTTTTCATAAAATTTAAAATATCCAGGACATTCATTAAAAAAAAACACATAAAAAATATTTTTAAGAACAAGCTTTTATTTTAAAAATTTTAATAAAAAGTGAAAGGTAATTTTTTTAAATTCATACACCTGGAAACCAAAAGCTTTGGGGACAGTCAAATGTCACTATTGCATAGTTACTCTGCTCAATCTATCGCCCGAAAGCTTTTGGTTTCCAGGCGTATGAATTTAAAAAAAAAAAAATTTCTTTTTAGTAGGTACAGTTTTTTTAAATAAAACCTTTCTCTTAAAAATATTTTTTTACATATATTTTTTTCGACATAATAGATGAGAAAGAGATAACGTTCGTTTCTTTAGATTTCCTGCTATTTTAAAAGAACGTGGAGCAAATAACAACAAGCTGTCAAAATAACGCCGAGAAGCAGGATAAGGTCTCCAAAGGGGAGGATGCTTCTGAGGATAGACACCCCAAAATTGCAAGTGATACCAATCCTATACTAAGGTCTCTAAAACGCGGAGAATTAAGCGAAACATTTCGGAAAAATCCTAGAATTTGTTGGAAACACTTTATAATAGGTATTTTTCATATACAGATTCAGAAAGTGTTCGTTTTGGCATGGTAATATTTGGCAATAAGAGCAAGCGAGAGCGAAGCAACTAGGTTATTCTTTTCTATCGTATAGGGCAAAACGAGAACTGACGTGTGTAAGACGGAAACAAATTTAAACTCTGTCCACACACATGTGGTGGAGATAGCAGGTGGCGCTTTGTACGATGTGTTATACATACGATAGAAAAGAATAGCCTAGTTGCTTCGCTCTCGCTTCCACTTATTGCCAATTATTGCTATACCAAAACGAATACTTTCTGAATCTGTATATGTTTGTTTTGAACTGTTAACCTGAAATAAGGTTTTCGTATTTACACAGCTGCGTCAAAATCACGTGACTGGATATAGACTACTCGGAGATTTCATAGAGGTGAGGTTATACTGTGAAAGAAAAGAGCGGTAGTACCATATGACTACTCTCAAACTTTACGTTTTTGTTAGTTTATTCGGGTTTTTAATATTTTTATTCACATTTCTAGATTGAAATCAGTGTAATATTAATACGCCCTCTCATATAAAATACATATTATTTTTTTATTTCATTGACTTGAAGAAATATACTGATGTTTACAGGTTGGAAATCCAACCTATAATTAGGCGTGTGTTTTTAATATTCAATGATATTACAAAATTGTAGATAGATATTCTTAATTCTATATAAGAGGGTTTATTGATGTTACACAGGTTTCAATCCAGAAAGGCGAATAAAACATTAAAAATGAAAATAAACTTACAGAAGCATAAAATTTGAGGTTAAGTTAGTCGTATGTTGCTACTGCTCTATTAAAGAGGCCACAGAAAGAATAGGAATTCTTGTGGGCCCCAGAGTTGGAGATGTCGAGTCTCGAAATGAAGCCCAGCAAAGCTCTATAGGGACCATGGCGAAGTCTTACGAGGGCCCTCATGGAGACCTAAGTGCCGCAATACTTACTGTGTATCTTTTGGATCCGATCATCACCGACGAAAGCCGAAATTAATGGGGCAAATCGCATACATATATTTTAACTGTTAGAAATATAAGACTGTCGTTTTATGCGCAAGGGGCTTAGCTACGCATTGCTATACACTTATCTTCGTTAATATATAATTAATATCGTCGATTCTGGTTTCAATCGATGTAGAAATATCGTGTGATATATAAGTGTAACTGAACAAATTCTTAGTTAAATCTTTATCTTCATTGAGAAATTTCAATTTAAAATTTAGGTGGTAGTGGAGGCAGGTATTTTCCCGTAAAGATACACGGGTGCTCGCTTATTATTTATGTGAGCGGGGACGTTTGAGTGAACTTGACGCGAGACACTACCGTGTCTCTTGGGTTTCACAACGCTTATTTGATACATAACGCCACTAGTGGACTACATCAAAGTTACATCGGGAAAATTCTATCAATTTAAACTTGGTAATAGTCCACTAACAAACAACATCACGCGAATCAGAGAGCATAATGCACCTTTTCGCAACCAACGCAAATTACCATACCAGGCGTTGCCCATCTTTCGCCAACATATCTAGCCGCAACCTCTTTCTCTATCCAACTATAAAAACTGACAAACATAATTTCCAATCTTTACCTTTTCTCTATCCTCTTCTTCGTTTCATTTTTGTATTTTTATTTACTTTGTCGCTCTAATTTATTTCTTTCAAACCATATATATTCGTTGATTATTAAATTCTTTAGAAAGCAAACATTTTAAGTTATAAATTATGCGGTCTGATATAGCCGCTCGTTCTTGCTGCATTGTTTGACACGGGTTTTTTGGATTGTAATTTTCCCGTGCAGAACTATCATATATATCTGTGATATTTTATCTACACTAGAGTCTTTTGCATTGCATGTATCAATTGTTTTAAGTTAAATTTTTTTACATGTTTTATCTTATACACTTTTTTATTCGCCGATCCTACGAAAGGAGATTGTGGTTAATATTTAAGTTTACTTTTAATTCAACCTAGCCTCGCTGTGTCCATCCCTTCGATTACCACGGCGATTAGTGCTGTGGATCTATGGCTGGCTCCGGTCGAGTGCCTAGGGAGGACAATTATGTATTATGAATTTAAAATAAATTTGTTTTTATTTGATTGATTTGACGCTTATTTTATATTCAGTAATCTAACCAAGAGTTACCTTTAAGTTTGAATAGTTGGTACGAGCTTTTTTAGGATTTTGACATATGTCGAACAATTTATTTTAGAAAAGGAGAAGGAGCTTGTCATAAATTTAACGTCTTGCTTAATAAATGTTACTACGTGGTAGTTTTCTGTAATCGTTTTGCTTTAAAATTTATAAGAATGTAAGATCTGTTTGTTCTATATGAGAAGTGCATTTCCTACAATATAAACTACTCATTAATTTCTTCTATTTCCTCTAATAAATTATTAACAGTTCTTGGACTGAGTCGAAATCAATTAAGAAAATCTTTTTGGTCATTTTTTTCGAAATAATTAGATCTACATCTAAATATTCTAAGCCTAAGAAGCTAACTTCTTCATCGTTCATATCATAATCATCAATATTCATTATTAGCAAAATAGAAAAAAAAAGTAAAGCACATAATATATAACTGTAGTTGACAGTTGCTTACTTTCAGTTAACCACAAATTGTTGTTCACCAATACCTCATCTACGGGTTTTCTTAACTACAAGATAACCAAGGCCTTGAAACTAACCAGACATTGTGAAACAGATTTTTATAGTTAATCAGTGGTCAACTCCTAACCAATAGTTAACCAACGATTGTGAAACTGGCTGTTACTGTAATAGATTCTAAAAAACCCTAAAACTTTTGTGTCTTAACATTTATCGCCAGCTATCTTAATTTAGGAGATAATGGGTCGTTTCCATTTATATCAACGACCTTGTATATTCTATTTTCAGGTCAATATTTGGCTGTAATATTTGTAGTATTGACAATTTAGGCAATTTTAATATAGTAGAATTAAAAAAATTTATACTTTAAAATTTGATGCTTGATATGCTTTTATAAAAAGTTGTTTTTTTAGGATTCAGTTTACTCCATTTTAGGTAAATAATATTATATATAAAACTTTTATTATATTTCACAGTTTATTTGCCACTAGTTGTATTATCTACTATACTATACTACATTCATTCTAAATGTCAACACTAACTTTGAATATAATTACAATTGAGTTATGTACTGTATATTATACTGGAATTATTTACATTTCCAGAGCACTGCATTTTACATTATCTTAACACCATTAGTGTACATAGTTGATTTACACCTATCTACAAGTAACGTGAAGAGATATTCTATCAATAGCCATAAGTCATTGCCATAAGATCTTGAACTTAAGTTAATGAGGTCACATTGGCGGTCTTAAGCACCCAAGGCTTTGCAAGAACTAATTAGATTTTAGTGCAAATCACATAGATGTTACGCTGTTTACGGGTTTACTGGCTGGTAACTAATTTGTTTAATGATGATAAGGAGAATAGTCACTGGGCTCATATAGTTCATGTAATCAGTGGCTAATATAGTACTGGCTTCCAATAAATGGTATGTGATTTATACAGGGTGACATGCCACAATAAAGAGGATTACATGGAAAGGCCATAGCAAGATATGCCATTGAAACGTATCCCAGCACTTATGAAACTGGAGTGGTGTCCTAATACAGTGTGAAACTAAAGAAACGCACAAAATTCATACCTTTGGTATGTGTCATTTGTCAAAAAAATCCTCGAACAGGTAGATTTTGGTTTTGTCTACATTTTGTCACTATACCAAAAATTATGACGTCATTGGTGTTTGAGTCATGACGTCATCATAAAACTTTTTTAATTACCTACTGTTTTTGGTGGTATATTCGTTTAGCTTTCTGGTGATATGAAAAAGTTGATATTACCTAAACCATTCTTTTGGAAAAATATATTTATATTGATTGATACCTTACATAAGTAATCGTGAGAAAAAAATCATCTCCATTGCTCAAATTGCGACCGTCCAACCATTTGGCATTGAGCAAGACGGGTCTTTTGACACTTTGCACGTTATTCTGAATCATCTCATAGGCAAGTCGTCTCATCTCCAAGCCAATTCTGTCTTTCAATTCTCCTGCGGTATCCGGTCTGTTAAAATACATCCTTGACTTTAAGTAACCCCAAAGAAAAAAGCCTAAGAGGGTTAAATCCGGTGAACGCGTGGGCCACTCAATCGGACCTCGACGACCTATCCACCTTCCAGTAAAAGTGTCATCTAAAAACTGACGCACTGCTATCCCAAAATGAGGTGGGGCCCCGACTTGCTGAAACCAGACGTTTTCAGCAGGAATATCTTCATCTTCATTGTTCGGAAACATAACTTCTAAGGCTGGAACTAACTCAACTCGCAAAAACTGTAAATATATTGCGGCCTTAAGATTTTCTTTAAAAAAAAGGTCCCAATAAACGATTACCAATCATACCTGCCCACACATGCACTTTGCCTCATCGCTGTGTATGGGCTTCTTGAGTCCAATGAGGATTTTCGCGTGACCAATACCTACAGTTATGCCGATGTTCAGTCACCTTTAAAGAAAATGTAGCCTCATCAGAAAAAACAATGTTCTTTAAAAAATTTGGGTTTTCATCGCACAAGTACATCAACTGTTCACGAAACTGCAAGCGCCGGTCTGGATCGTCCTCATTCAATTCGTGGACTAATTGCACTTTGTATGGATAGTATTTTGCTTTTTTCAATAGACGCACAACAGAAGTTTGAATCACGTTTTGATTTAAAGCCAGCTGCCTTGTCGAAAAATGGTGGTTTTTCTCACTTTCTAGAATAACATTTAATTTGGTTTCGTTGCTTGTGCTAGGGCGACCAGACCGAGGGAGGTCGGCTACAATGCATCATATCTAGCCACCAATCTACTTACAGTGGATCTAGAAATTTGCTTTTCGGGCTACTTGGCATTGAAAACATCAAATGCTTCCTGATGAGTTCTCCGCCTATCACCATATCCAACCATCATCAAAAGTTCTACGCGTTCTCTTTTACTTAAACGTGGCATTGCATTCACTAGTTTTACACTGTTTCAGAAGTGTCACAAAAGTAATTCCACACTTGCCAGGAATAAAAAAGTTATCAATTTAAGTTGGTATGGTCATGTTGACTATCTGGGAAAATCTCTCCCAAGCATAATATTTCTACTACAAGTATAATATTTCTACTACGCCAATTGAGGTTGATATTAGGTATAAACACACTACTATCAACATATTTTGCGCTGTTTCATTCCCGTATTACTTATGCAGTAATTTTATGGGGGAATTCAAGTCATGCCTTAAAAATTTTTCGACTCCAAAAGAGAGCAGTCAGAGTAATTGCTGGAATCAATAATACTAGTGAACACTGTCAGCAATTATTTCTAAAATTTGGTATAATGCCTTTACCATCAGTGTATATATACTTTTTCATTATTGAAATACATAAAAACATTATTAGTTTTAACACTCAATCTGACTCTCACAGTTATAGTACAAGATCTGCAGATTTATTAAGGACCACCCGTTTCAGGCTGAAAAAATCTGAAAATAATTCCCTAAATCTTAATCTGTATAACAAACTACCATCTGAAGTAAAATCAATAAATCTAGATCTCTTCAAAAAAACTGTTAAAAAAATTATATTGTAACACTGTTTTTATTCGGTTGACGATTATCTGAGGGCATATAAAAACCTAACCATCAAACAATAATATTTAGTGATTAAATAATCACATTAAATGCACTTATATTGATGTGGAACAGAATTACTTCGTATTTTTCTTTGTATACACATAATTGTCTGCATCTTATATACACGTTTTTGTAGGTATGTACGTACCATATAATGTTTTCGTCTTGATAATGTACAGTGTACTATGCTATACTGTTTGTTTTACTAGTTAATGTATTATGTAGATTTGTTATTTATTATTTGTATGTATAGAACTACGACTGATTGCTGGTTGATATAGTTGGAATTTATTAACCATAGGATAGATTCTCTTTTTTTTTGTTGACTTGCTACAAATGTACATAATTGTATATCATGTGGTTAAATAAATGCTATCTATCTATCTATCTATCTATCGATACATTACACAAAAAGGCCTGTACCTCCCTGTTGCTAAGGTGATTGTTTTTTATTATTTTCTTTGTTTTGTTTTTATGTCAAATGTTTTCATGCTAGTTGAAACAAAAATGAAGGCAACAAGATTTCTCAGTCCATAAGAAAGTGGAACTTACTCGTGAATTTGCGAAAGGTAAGCTATTTTTACATAAAATGTCATTTTTCCAAAAGAATGGCTCAGGTAATATCATTTTTTAATATCACCAGAAAGCTAAAGGAATATACTACCAAAAACAGTAAATAAAAATGTCTGTTTCCATTAAAAAAAATTATGATAGCGTAATAACTCAAAAACCAATGACGTCATATATTTAGGTATAGTGACAAAATGTAGCATTTACAAATCTAAAATCGACCTGTCTTGTGCGTTTCTTTAGGTTCACACTGTATTTTGTTTTATAGGGCGATCTCTTTTACAAATTTTCATTAACGTGTGACCTGCTCAAGTGGTTCAAATGGCTCTTTTACCCCTAAATCTATTTTCTTTCTCCACTTTTAATCGTTCAATTGGCTTGAAATTTTAGTAAAGATTCGAGAACAGACCTCCGTGATGTACAAGCGTGTTTTGATGCCACAGGCAATCTATAGGAGAGATTACAATCTCATTTATTTTAGAACTGGATAAAGCTATTGATTTAACCTTTCTTAGGATATTATTAAGAGGCGTGATGCTTTTATTCATTCTTTTATGTATGTCAAATAAAATAAAATATAAGAATTAAGTATGTAATTTGCACCAACAAAATATTTTTATGAGGTATGAAATTATTAGTTATAGAAAGTAGCAGATCTTGGCATGTGAATTATATGGTAGGCGTATCATTTTATGTATGAGATGTCATATTATTGCAGAGCTAAAATTAAGTTTCAAGTTACAAGAGATAATTAACAATGCGATGAATCTTTCTTTATGGAGTGCTTTGCCTGTAAAAATACTTAATTAAAATTACAAATCTGGATAAATATAAATTACCCGTCATTGCCTGGGAACTAACCTATACCTAAAAAGCGATTAAGAACAAATTCCAAATTAATAAAAAGATGCTTATTTTGATAATTAATTACAACCTTTTAAATTAGAAAGTCTAGACAAATAGATTAACTATTATTGATGGGATAAAGGCAAACTTACTCCATGTCCATCTAATAACAATGGTTGCTTCTATTGCGATTGTCTTCGGCTTATATCATACAAAAATCTCCTATTTTCAACAAAAAATCTGCAAACTGAATGAGCATGACCAAAAACTCTGGAAATTTAAAATGATACTGTTACACATATCAAGCTTTTTTTTATAATAAAAACCGCTGCCTAAGGAATCACTACTTCCACATCCAAATTCTTCATCCAAGTCGTTTTAAAGGAAACATCTTGACTATATTTGCACTCTAGTATGTCGAAATTATTGGTCATAGAATTTTAATAATATTTGGGGCAGATGTCATAGAAAAGTTTGAGGAGTTGGTTTCTACCATATACGTTAAAAATGAAGTTTTTAGTTCACCCTACTTATTTTCTACTATTCACCTCCCACCCCTTCAATGGAGGCATCTCAATAAGATGTCACTACAATACATACGTGTACTAATCTCAAGTGAATATCTCAATTTGATGTTATCAATCCCATTAATAATGAAGCGGAGGTGGTGGAGTTTGAAAAATATTAGAAAGAAATCTGAGGCCTTGGTTTCTAGTATATACACCGAATCCGAAATTTCTGTACTCTTATCACCTTGATTTACTTATTTTCCCCTAGTCACTCCTATTAACCCTAACCCTTCTACGGAATCATTCCAAAATATAATCTAGTTCCAGATGTCGTTATAATACATACGTCTACCAAATTACAAGTGAATATCTCAATTTTATTTTATCAACCCCTTTAATAATGTAGTAAGAGTAGTGGAAGGGTTGAAACATATTGTTAAAAAATTTGAGGTCTTGGCTTCTAGGACATACACTGAATTTCAAGTTGCAATACTCTTACTAGCTTGCTTTACTTATTTTTCCCTATTTATCTCTACTTACCCCCACTCCTTCAACGCAATCATGTCAAAATATAATCTAGTTTCAGATATAATTATAATATATAAATGTACCAAATTTCGAGTAAAAATTTAAATTTAATTTTATCAACTCTTAATAAGGGAGTGGGGGTGGTGGGGAGAAATAGAAAATACTAATAAAAAAACCTGAGACCTTCGCTTCTATTACATACACCGAATTTCAAGTTTCTGTAGTCTTACCAGCTTGCTTTACTTATTTTCCCCTATTTACCCCTATTTAACCTCCAACCCTTCAACGGAATCATCTCAAAATATGATCTAGTTCCAGATGTCGTTATGATACATATGCGTACTAAATTTCATGTGAATATCTCAATTTTATTTTATCAACCCCTTAATAATGGAGTAGGGGTGGTGGGGGCTGAAATAAATTATCAAAAAATCTGGGGCCTTTGCCTCTTGTACATACACCGAATTTCAAGTTTCTGTAGTCATACCTGCTTGCTTTACTTATTTCCCCCTATTTACCCCTAAATAACCCCGAACCCTTCAAAGGAATCATCTCAAAGAATAATCTAGTTCCACATGTCGTTATAATTCATACGTGTATCAAATTTCAAATGAATATCTCAATTTTATTTTATCAACCCTTGTAATAATGAAGTAGGGGTGGTGGGGGTTGAAAAATATTATAAATAATCTGATACCTTGGCTTCTAGTATATACACCGAATTTAAAGTTTCTGTAGTCTTACCAGCTTGCTTTACTTATTTTCCCCTATTTACCCCTATTTAACCCCCAACCCTTCAACGGAATCATCTCAAATTATAATCTAGTTCCAGATGTCGTTATAATACATACGTGTACCAAATTTCAAATGAATATCTCAATTTTATTTAATCAACCCTTTTCATATTGGAGTAAGGGTGGTGGGGGTTGAAAAATATTATAAAAATATCTGACGCTTTGGCTTCTAGTACATACACCGAATTTCAAGTTTCTGTGGTCTTACCAGCTTGCTTTACTTATTTTCCCCTATTTACCCCTATTTAACCCCCAACTCTTCAACGGAATCATCTAAAATTATAATCTAGTTCCAGATGTCGTCATAATACATACGTGTACCAAACTTCAAATGAATATCTCAATTTTATTTAATCAACCCTTTTCATATTGGAGTAGGGGTGGTGGGGGTTGAAAAATATTATAAAAAAATCTGACTCCTTGGCTTCTAGTACGTATACCGAATTTCAAGTTTCTGTACTCTTACCAACTTGTTTTACTTATATTCCCCTATTTACCCCAAATTAACCCCCAACCCTTCAACGGAATCATCTCAAAATATAATCTAATTTCAGACGTCGTTATAATACATACGTGTACGAAATTTCAAATGAAAATCTCAACTTTATTTTATCAACCCCATTAATGGGGTAGGGGTGGTGGGGGGTTGAAAGATATTATAAAAAAATCTTAGGCCTTAACTTCTAGTACATACACCAAATTTCAAGTGTGTTCTCTTACAAGCTTGCTTTACTTATTTTTCCCTATTTTTCCCTATTTAACCCCCAACCCTTCACCGGATTTCCTCAAAAAACAATCCAGTTCCAGATCTCGTCATAATATATACGTGTACAAAATTTCAAGTCAATATCTCAAACCGTTCCGGAGAAAACGTGCGGACAAAAAAAAGTTACAGACAGACAGACCGACAGACAGACCGACAGACCGACAGACCGACAGACAGACAGAAATTTTTTTTCGCTCAAATTTAAAATCTCGACGTTTCATGACATTCTAAACCTTTCACGAATAAAAATTTTTGAAAATTTGTTTGCGATTACTATACTTCCAATCCACTACGTGGATGTGGAAGTAAAAAGAAACTAGATTTAAATTTGACAGAAAGAGTATGCAGTTTTATCGCTGTAAAACTCTATATAGCGGTTCCATCATTGTAAATCGCATTGTAACTACTGACATGTCATATACTGCAAATATTACTTGCGTATTTAACTTTTATCTATAGGTATTTTCTCGAGCCTATTGTTCAAAGTTAATATATCTCATGTAAATTGTTGTAATATTGTTATGCGTTATGCCCTCTAGGGCAGAAGGCTGATATTTCTAAGTAGAAGCTGGAAATTAGGTATCAATGGTGACAGGAAACTGCACATGTGTAATCTACTTTCTATACACGCCATATCTGAGGTACTAGTGTAAGATAACTTGTAGACTAAACTAGAGCAGAGTAGAAACTTGTAGAATATGGTTCAAAACTTTACTAGAAATACTAAAAGTAAGGAAGTTTGCTGCTTCTTTTGTTAGATATGTAAGACGAGATTCAAGAAGCCCTTAATGAAAAGTATGGTTAGAAATCCGAAGTGATACAAAGTGAAATGATAAACATTGTTAAAGGCTGTTTTAGTCAGTAAAAGCTAGTTTACTTAATGAAAGTATTGTGAAGTTTTCAGTATGTTATTCAATATGTTAGTGTTTATTTCTTGATATAGTTATTGAATCAACTGATTTTAAGGATGTTTCCCAAGGGGTGAAAATGTTATTGAACCCAGTAAAATGATCCCTTTGAAAAATATCCAATTTACTACGAAATTAAATTCAGACAAAAATCCCATGAAAAAATCATCTTTGAAACATTAAAAAGTGTCTTTGGCATCATCTTTTATCGAAATATGCGTAAAAAATTATTATTTCACTAAAAATGACCAAAAAAGGGACTTTCAACTCGAAGACGACGGTCAATCGCCTTTGGGCTCCGTCGTTCGAATTTTCAAAAGTACTCAAAAAATTATTTTCAAAATTTCAAGTTGCACGGGGCGGAAAGCCGCTGCTCCGCCCGACAAACTTTTCGAAAGTGCCACGAATCTCATTTTTCGAAAGTACCACGAATTTGGTTTTTCGAAAGTACCACGAACAGAAGTGCACAGGGCGGAAAGCTCACTCCCACAAATTTTTCGAAAGTACAACGAATTTAGTTTTTCCAAAGTACCACGAATTTAGTGGTTCACAGTGCGAATTCCTCAGTCAAGATGTTGCAAGCAGCTATTTTAAAATTTAGGAAATAATCAATGGGACGGTTTTTGCAATAAATACCAAAATCCTCATTTAATTGTCCTCAAAGTGGAAGAGCATAATTCTTGTCCAAACCACTAGAACGTACATAAAATTAGTCAAAAATTCAAAGTTGAAGAGTCGATTCAGACGAACCCAAAATACTTTTAATATAGACTCAGGCGGACATCGCCATAGTAGTCGCTCGAATGCGAGTCGACGGAAATAAAGTATATTTGGGTTCGATGCCGTTAGTACGTTTATAAAGCAGGAAAACCATCGAACTCAAATAGATAGCTTCTTCAAGCATCATGACAAGGATTTCAAGCATTTCGATAATTCCAGTGCAAAATTAAAAGTGAATAATTTTCAAAAAGTTCCGCATACATTTTACAATCATTACTAACTGGGAGTCTTTTGAATCTTTTTGTACAGTCGATTGTCATAGTTCTCTCGACGCTGGATGGGTTACACTCCTACGGGAGGTAATGGCTTGCCGAGTGGTGGTGCTCTTTGATGTTTGCCTTATATACATTACCTAAGTATTGAATATTTGTATTTTTTTCTATTTTATGAATGATTTCAATAAATGGAAATATATTTTGAATTCGATTTCTTATTGATCCACTAATTATAAGATTTGTGACCGACGTGCGATTTCGTGGCGTTAGTCGAACAACTATTTACTATGGGTCACCTCTGATCCCGTCACGTTTGTGTACTTGTCCGAGTACTCATAGAATCCATCGACGGTCTTAATTATTAAGAAGTGTTTCTAAGAAAGTGCTAATTATAAGAAATATTCATTAAAAGTGCAGCGCCCGACATAAGGTTTCGACGGAGAGAGCAGACTGTAGCAACCACAGTAAGTATAATTTTGTCTATTTTCGTCTTGGGGAGTCTGAAGGGTAACTTGAATCCCCCTTGTGAGTAGAGTTGATAGGTATCTTAGCGGCGACACGGCTCCGGCCTAAATTATATAAAATCCTTGTCGTGTTCATCAGACCCTACGATACTAGGTACATCTACAAAAGCACGTGATAGTCTGTATTTGTAGCAAGCAGCACTTATTCAGTAACCTTCTCAACGAACTTCATGTCAGTCTAATATACAATAAACTATTTTTTTAACTTTTTTAACATTAAAAATGTTTAAGGGGTAGTGTAACGCAAAATGTTAGGAAAATATGCACAATTTAATAGGGTAACCGTAGAAGCTATATGCGGTATGCTATATGAGTCCTGTGTATAGGGGGGTGTAAACGTTTAAAATATAACAAATATTCTGTCACGACTGCTAGGCGCAGAAGTACTCCGATCGAAGTGTTTTCGGTACCGTTGTGTAGGTTGGACCTTTCTGCGTCGCATAGAAGTTGTCTGGATTATGGAGATGGGGGTAAAAGAATGTTGAACCCTTTCATTTTGGCTGTTTTTATAAGGCGCCGTTGTTTAAGTTTAAAGTTAAGTAAGGGAAAATTTTGTGTGTAGGAGTGGCGAGTCAACATATGTTAACATGTAGATACCCCTTATGCGGTTGGACGGCTTTTCAGAGTTGTTTGGTAATTAGGGGATAGGTGATGGAAATATGTACATATGAATGTTATACGTATAGTGAATGGATATGTTGGAAATGTCTAAAATTAATATAACTTTCGTAAATGTAAGCTTACGGTATCATAAGGAAAATAACCACACTTGTAATTGGGAAATCAAAACTTGCGATGTTGCTCTGTTCGTTATAATTATTCATAGCACTTATCAATGCTTTGTAGTACTGTCTCATTAACTAAATAACCTTAACTCTAACTCATTTTTTATTTTTTATTTTTTAATTAAAGAGAAAGATTCTATAGGTAAACTTTTAATCGTTGCATCATTCACTTCCATAAATACCGGCTGAATGACTGAATTATGTAACATCTAGTAACAGCGATAGAGATTGCCACCACTACACATATTTATCCAAGGAGAAGCTCGTTCAGTGTGCATAGTCTAATGCAAGGTCCTACACCAATATGGCAACAGCACGGAACAGAGCAACAGAAGTTATACTTAGAACTGAAGGTAGATCCCATTCTGGGTGCCCACGGACATTACAGTACCAAACTTCAATAAGAATTTCAAAATTAAAATACCAGACAGGAAAGACTGGGCAAAAGGTCCTCCAATGCCGATACAAACAGTCTCATAAACAGGCGGTTCTATAACAGAACAGGTAGTTGGAGCTGGGATTTACGGAATAAGGTCAAAAACGAGAACCTCAATAAGTCTGGGAAAATACGTCACAGTATTCCAGGCTGAAGTGGTCACAGTACAGTGGTCCGCGAAGGAAATTATAAGGCAAGGAATTGTTAATGAGTCCATTGCCATTTGTTCCGAGAGACAGGCTACGCTAAAAGCAATTGGTTCCATACAAGTCAAATCGAGACTTGTATGGGACTGCATAAATGCCCTTATAGACCTAGGAAATCGGAATAAAGTGACCGTGATGTGGTTACGAGGATCCAAGGGACATGAGAGAAATGACAAAGCTGATGAACTGGCCAGAGAAGAGCGAGTAATGCCCTTATAAGACCTGACAAATGTGTGTAAACTAAATCTCTGGAATGGTGGAAAGCTTCCCACGAGAGAGACAAGACAAAGAGTTTATTAGAGAATGACCCGCCAAATTCACAAAGGACCTATTATGCCAAAACAAAGGCCATTAGAATAACAGTGGGTCTTCTAACTAGTCACTGCCGACTTAATAGATATCGTCTAATCGGTCTGGCAGAGGACGCAACATGCAGATTCTGCCAGAGGCAGCGGTAACGTCAGTCCATTTTAGAGGCCTTGCTAGACTGAGATTTCAACTATTTGGCAAGGAAAAGCCAAGGAGTCTGATACAAAGGACAAGGCTAGATAAGGAGCTCTAAGAAAAACAAATAGGAGCATTAAAATAGATCCATGGGGATCGCGGTGGTCAAGGCCAATCCGCCAGCTCCTCCTTTCTAAATCTAATTTAAATCTACCAGCGCTAGAGCGTACTACTAAATGCATAATACCTTAAGTACAAGATGACTGTAGGGACCGTTATACATTGCACTGTAATCGTCGTATTATTGGTCGAAGGTGTTTGGGAAGTAAAACTTTCAACCAATCTAATAATGTACATTTAACGATTTATTGATTCCAAGATTGAATTTGTTTAATATTTGCGCACACTTCGGTGTTACTGGTTTAGTCGCTTTGGGAATATATCATTATGTGACGTAAATGATGGAATTGAAGAAGAAAGGCTAGTGTAAATGTAGATGTATCTAGTATCGTAGGCTCTGATGGACACGACAAGGATTTTATATAATTTACGCCGGAGCCGTGTCGCCTCTACGATATCTATCAACTCTACTCACAAGGGGGATTCAAGTTCCCCTTCAGACTCTCCAAGACGAAAATAGACAAAATTATACTTACTATGATTGCTACAGTCTGCTCTCTCCGTCGAAATCTTATGTCGGGCGGTGCACTTCTAATGAATGTATCTTATAATCAGCACATTCTCAAAAACATTTCTTAATAAGTAAGACCGTCGATGGATTCTATCAGTATTTGGATAGGTACAACAACGTGACGGCAGCAAAGGTGACCAGTAGTAAGTAGTTATCCGACTCACCCCACAGAATCGCACGTCGGTCGCCAATCTTATAATTAGTGGATCGATAAGAAATCAAATTCAAAAAATATTTTCATTTATTGAAATACTTCATCAAATGTAAAAAATATAAATATTCAACACTTAACTAATGTATATAAGGCAAACGTCAGAGAGCACCATCACTCGGCAAGCTGTTACTTCCCGTAGGATCGAACTCATCCAGCATCGAGAGAACTATGACAATAGACTGTACAAAAACATTCAGGCTCCCAGTTAGTTACGATTGTAAAATCTATGCGTAACTTTTTGAAAATTATTCACTTTTAATTATTATGCACTGAAATTATCGAAGTGCTTGAAATCCTTGTCAGGATGCTTGAAGAAGCTATTTATATGAGTTCGATGGTTCTTCTGCTTGCATGAACGTACTAACGGCATCGAACCCAAATATGCTTTTTTTCCACCGACTCGCCTTCAAGCGACTACTATGACGACGTCCGCCTGAACCTGGATTAAAGATATTCTGGGTTCGTCGGAATCGACTCTCCGACATTGAATTTTTTTTTGACTAATTTTATGTACGTTATAGTGGTTTGGACAAAGATTTTGCTCTCCCACTTTGAGGATAATTAAATGAGGATTTTGATTTTTATTAGCAAAACCGCCCCATTAATTTTTTCTTAAATTTTTACGTTTAAAATAGCTACTCGCTACATCCTCACCGAGAATTTCGCCCAGTGCACCACCAAATTCATGGTACTTTCGAAAAACCAAATTCGTAGTACCTACTATCGAAAAATTTGTCGAAAGAAGCGGTTTTCCGCCGTATGCAATTCTCTTTATTGTATTTTTGGGAAACCAAATTCGTGGTACTTTCAAAAAAATTCGTTGTACTTTCGAAAAATTTGTCAGATGGAGCAGTTTTCCGCCTTGTGCAACTCTCTTCGTGGTACTTTCGAAAAACCAAAATCGTGGTACTTTCGAAAAATGAAATTCGTGATACTTTCGAAAAGTTTATCGGAGCAGTTGACCTTCGTCCTCGAGATGAAAAATTTTTTGGTCATTTTCAGTGAAATAATTTTTTACGCAGATTTCGATGAAATATGATGCCAAAGGTAGTTATAAATCTTTTTTTGATGTTTCAAAGCTGATTTTTTTTCATAGGATTTTTGGTCTGAATTTAATTTCTTAGTAAATTGGATATTTTCAAAGGGATCCTTTTACTGGGTTCAATAACATAAACACAGAAACTACCAGAAAATATCTGGAAGCTAAAATTTTATATTAAAAATATGTTCTATGTATTTAATGTTTTTTTTGGAGATGTTCTCCATAAACATCACTCATGCTTAAAAATTTTATCCATGAATTTTTTCTCAAACATGTTGCCAAATAATAATATAATTCGTGCAAATTGGCACTTTATTAGATTAAATGCTTGGCACTAAACTAAACCGCTCGGGATTTAATAAGACAATTTACATTTTTACTTCCACATCCACGTAGTGGATTGGAAGTATAGTAATCGCAAAAAAATTTTCAAAAATTTTTATTCGTGAAATAGGTTTAGAATGTCATGAAACGTCGAGATTTTAAATTTGAGCGAAACAAAATTTTCTGTATGTCTGTCTGTCTGTCTGTCTGTCTGTAACTTTTTTTTTTTGTCCGCACGGAACGGTTAAAGATATTGATCTGAAATTTATTTATTATATTATAACGAGACCTGGAACTAGATTGTTTTTTGAGGATGTCCGGTGAAGGGTTGGGGGTTAAATAGGGGTAAATAGGGGAAAACAAGTAAAGCAAGCTTGTAAGAGTACAGAAACTTGAAATTCGGTGTATGTACGAGAAGTTAAGGCCTCAGATTTTTTCATAATATTTTCAACCCCCACCAACCCTACTCCAATATGAAAAGGGTTGGTAAAATAAAATTGAGATGTATTTGAAATTTATATGTATGCATTATAACGACATCTGGAAGTAGATTATATTTTGAGATGATTCCGTTGAAGGGTTGGGGGTTAAATATGGGTAAATAGGGGAAAATAAGTAAAGCAAGCTGGTAAGACTACAGAAACTTGAAATTCGGTGTATGTACTAGAAGCCAAGGTCTCAGATTATTTATAATATTTTCAACCCCCACCACCCCTACTTCATTATTAAAAGGGGTGATAAAATAAAATTGAGATATTCAATTGAAATTTAGTACACGTATGAAATACAACGACATCTGGAATTGCATTATACTTTGAGATGATTCCTTTGAAGGGTTGGGGGTTATTTAGGGGTAAATAGGGGGAAATAAGTAAAACAAGCTGGTATGAGTACAGAAACTTGAAATTCAGTGCATGTACTAGAAGCCAAGGCCTCAGATTTTTTAATAATATATTTCAGCCCCCACCACCCCTTCTCCAATATTCAAAAGGTTGATAAAATGAAATGGACATATTCACATGAAATTTAGTGCGCATATGGATTATAACGACATCTGGAACTAGATTATATTTTGAGATGATTCCTTGAAGGGTTGGGGGTTAAATAGGGGTATATAAGGGAAAATAAGTAAAGCAAGCTGGTAAAAGTACAGAAATTTGGGATTTGGTGTATATACTAGAAGCGAAGGTTATTGGTAGTTTCCATTCCCCCATTCACTTGTAATTTGGTAGACGTATGTATCATAACGACATCTGGAACTAGATTATATTTTGGGACGATTCCATAGAAGAGTTGGAGTTAATAGGAGTAACTAGGGGAAAATAAGTATATAAAGATGGTAAGAGTACAGAAATTTGGGATTCGGTGTATATACTAGAAACCAAGGCCTCAGATTTCTTTCCAATATTTTCAAACTCTACCACCTCCGCTTCATTAATGGGATTGATAACATCAAATTGAGATATTCACTTGAAAGTTAGTACACGTATGTATTGTAGTGACATCTGATTGAGAAGACTCCATTGAAGGGGTGGGAGGTGGTAGGTTGTGAATAGTGGAAAATAAGTACGGTAAACTAGAAACTTCATTTTTAACGTATATGGTAGAAACCAACTCCTCAAACTTTTCTATGACATCTGCCCCAAATATTATTAAAATTCTATGACCAATAATTTCCACATACTAGAGTGCAAATATAGTCAAGATGTTTCCTTTAAAGTGACTTGGATGAAGAATCTGGATGTGGAAGTAGTGATTCCTTAGGCAGCGGTTTTTATTTAAGAAGATGTTAGTGATAAAACTATAAGCACTAGTTATATTACATACGATAAAATTCCAAGCACCAGTGATATTACATAAGATAAAATACGTACTTAATACAACAAATTGAATGTCACAATAACTATACTTGAGGTAAAAAAATTCTATTTTGATTCAGCGTATCAGAGGATGCCAACATCATTATCGTCCTTGTGAAAAAGTTATTGTAGCTCAGTGTTATTAACATTATACTAGATATAAATTCTGTTGTCACAATCATATATTCGAAGAATTTTCTAGTTTATCTGTTGCATGTTATGTTTAGTTGCTAATGAAGCTACAAATAATAATAAATAAAAGATGCAAAATCTATTTTCTATTGCACTTTTAATGCCATACCTACTAATAGTTAATAGTCTGTGGTTGCTTCATGAACCTAAATAGTAAATACTGTATCCAACGTCTGAAAGCAGCATGTGATTGCCAAATCACTGCATGTTAGTTCCTAAGAATTGATTCGTTAGAGATAAGGCGTTGCTAATTGAATAGTACTTCAAATAAACTAATAGTTTCCTGAAACAACTCTTTGATACAATTAGAGAACAATTTTAATTATAGTTTGCATAATATTCAAACACTGCTTAACAATTATTAAAGGGTAATATTTCAACTTTCTGATTTAATCGAGAACTGAAACAGCAAGTAATTATGGACTAATTGATAAATAACACATTTTTCGTAATATCAATTGCTTATATTACTTTCGTTTTTGAAACTTTTCCTCTTCAGTTTATTTCGGTATGGAAACTCACTAAATTAGGTCTAGATAGATTTCGATGAGAACATAATATGTAGTTATAGTAAGAAAACAGCACGTAAGTTATTAATTACATTTCTACAATAGTGTGCAGTAGTATTATTACATAGTTACCTAACTACATAAGAACCCAATAACTTGCATGCATATTTTTAGCATCTCTTCTTTTCCTCGTATCTGTCTTATGTACTTCCACATTCACGTAGTGGAGCGGAAATATAGTAATCGTAAAAAAAAATTCAATTTTTTATTCTTGAAATAGATTTAGAATGTCATGAGACGTCATTTCAAATTTAAACGAAAGAAAAAATCTGTCCGTCTGTCGTTCAGTCTGTCTGTATATTGACTTGAAATTTGTTGTACTTATGTATTATAATGATATCTGAAACTTGATTATATTTAAACTTATTACTGTGGAGGGTTGGGGAGTAAATGGAGGTAAATGGGGGAAAATAAGTAAGTAATGTGTGCTGGTAAGATTCCAGAAACTTGGTGTATATTCCATAAACCAAAGCATAAATTTCTTTTATAACATTTACCACCCATACCCACTCCATTATTAAGGGGCTTAATAAAATGAAATTGAGATTTTCACTTGAAATTTGGTACACGTATGTATTATAACGACATATAGATTATATTTTAAGATGAATCCGTTGAAGACTTGGAGGTAAAATAGGGGTAAATAAGAGAAGCAAGCTAGTAAGAATCTAGAAACTTAGGTGTACATACTAGAAACAAGGTAATAAGGTCTCAATTATCTTTATGACCATCACCGCCACCGCCATTTCCAGCCTGTTATTAAAGGGGTTAACAAAATAAAAGGAAGATGTTGACTTGAGATGTAGTACAGGTATGCATTATAAAGAGGTCTGGAACTGGATTATATTATAAGTTTATGTTGTTGGACTGGGAGTAAATACAGGTAAGTAAGTAAAGCAAGCTAGTAAACGCCCAGAAACTTGACATTTGGCGTATGTACTAGAAACCAAAGTCCTACATTTTTTATGATATGTGCCATCCCTATTCCGTTATTAAAGGGATTAACAAAATAAAATTGCGATTTAGTGTGTACGAGAACAAAAGTTCTCAGAAAAAATTCCTAAACCGGAACTATTTAGAGCATCTATTAACTTTTCGAATTGTTCTTTGTCGGCTTTTATATAATCAGAGTACTATTTGCCCCAGTGCAGCATTACTAGATTTTCATATGTGAAACATCATAAATTCCAGGTGCCTTACTATATTGGTAGCGTTGTTCTTGTTTTCCCCACAATGCATTTTTCTTTTACACATAAACCCTGCAATCTTGATATTTGCCTCTGCTGAGACTCGTACTCAAAAGATATAACAGCCACTAATCAGATTATCTCACTCAGTCGCGACCTTAGCTCACTGATACCACCTCGATAACACATTAAATACACCATTATAGTACTGGAGCCCATCGACAAAAGTGGCTCCGTACACCACAATTTCCGCCGCTTGGTCAAGATATTGCAGGCATCTGTAGCTACCATTTCCTCCCTACCGGGGGTCACGTGACCCCGCTCTCTTCAAGAGAGAGGCAAAAAACAGAGGGCTGCTTAAATGTTGCCAAAAAATTATTAAAAAAATCAGGCATATTTTTTGCGAAAAATAAGCATATTTTGTCTCTTGGTATTTTTTTCCAAAGCGCTTCCTTCTCCCGGAAAAAAATTACAAAAAAAGATTTCCAGAACTTTTTAGAGAAAAATAATAACAGCCAAGAATTTCCTTACATTTCTTTCTTAAGAAAAAAAAAACGAAAAATTCAGGCGTATTTTTCGGTTGGATATAAGCAACTTTAGCCTCTTGGACTTTTTTCTCCAAAGTGCCTCATTTTCGCGAAGAAAATTGCTCAAAATTGAAATTCCAATCCTTAATTTTTCTCCGGGAGGAGGAAGCACTTTGGAAAAAAACACCAAGAGACTCATTTTTACCCAAAAAATGTGTCTGAATTTCTTGGCAACAATTAAGCGGCTCTTTGTTTTTTGCCTCTCTCTCGAAGAGAATGAGGTCACGCGACGTGCCTTTGAGGGAAAATGGCAGCTACACATGCCTACAACATCTCCACCAAAGGGTGGCAACTACTGTGCACGAAGCCACTTTTGTCGATGGGCTCCGGTACTATTAGCATACACATAGAACCATGAATTTATTGATCACAAGCCCAACATGTAAGTGCTGAGCCACGGACTCGATTAAATACATATTAATATTGATTATTCTTTATAGCAATATCATCAGAGGACTGAGTTAGATTATTTTGCATAATTTCAATAATAAAGAAGTAAATTATCTACAGTAACTCTTCTGTCTTTACCTTATTCCACTATGAAATTTCTTGGTTTCGATAGAAACAATTAAAAAAATAATCAAATTGAATGAAATTTTCGAGTTACATACTTCTCAAAAAGTACCTCGGAATCCCCCAGGCATCTATTCATTATGATATACAAGAAATAAAAAGTAAGAAACAATGTTTGTCAAAATTAAATCTTATTGTAAAAAATAGATAAAAATTGAAATATTAAATTTCAACATTAAAAATAACACAGCTCTAAATATATTTAATCGTCTTCGCTATCCTCTTCAATCACAAGATATAGATTCTTAAGATCGAAGAGACTCGTAAGCGTTTTGGCTGGGCACATTATTTTTGATAAATATCTGCCATAGGATAAATAACGGATAATTGCCGCCACGTTGGAGCAACATCTAACGGTGCGTACGCCATTCGCGCAATTTCAGCAATATTCAATAATCGCAGCAATAACAGCTTCCTCCGAGTCATAGTGGACGTACCACTTGTACATTTTTTTATGTGTCTGGATTTTACTTCGAATCTAATTATAACCGGTAAAAATTTTTTAATAAAATAAAATCCAACAGTTGTCTATTTATCCATACTAAGGTCTTCGTCCTGTAAACTTCAAAAATGAACATAGTGGTAGTTCCGGATTCCACCGCGCTCATGGAGCTACAGTCTCTTCGCGCAGAGCCTTATTACGTTTCACACTTTGCAAGTGTAACGATATGATCCTTAGTAACACGAAGGATCAACGATCAACGAGCCACCTCACGGCCTCTTACTTAACACGTTCATTGCCGATTACACCTATAGGTGTATTAAAAAGATTTATAAACCGGCCGATTACACCTATAGGTGTAAAGCACTAATATGAATTTCCATTTACTATTGTAACATTGGCTTGTTTACGAATAGATCGAATAGCGGTCGGTACGTTTATTGGACCAAGTACTAACGATCTGTATTATTGGTTGCAGTTAACAAATCTTCAGTGCTTACTGGGACTGAATGATGTTATGACTGCGCCATAAGTAGTGTTAATGTACACTGTCAGTAAGGTCGGTTGCTAAAAGTGTGTGTGAAAATGATTATCGTTTTCATAAAAAAGATTAAAATAAAGAAAGTGTTGTATATCAGTGTTATTTTCATAATTGTAAAAAAAAATGGACAGTGAAGTCAGACCTTCTGGTTTAAATACAAAAAGAATGAGACTTTCAAAACATCAACACCCTCGTCCTCTAAAGGAAGAATGTTTTTTCAAGTTCCATCAGCCATAAAATAAAGTCAAAGCTGACTTACACCTATAGGTGTAATCGGCATTGCTAAAGAAATTTTCAATAAAGTGGCCGGCTACACCTATAGGTGTATTTTTTTTAATAACGATGTTTCATGTTATTTTTATTATTTTCAATAAAGACATATCTAACATTACATATTTTACTTATAACAACCTCTCCAATGAAAATTTTGCTCACAGGCCTTTCAGAAGCACCATTAATATTAGGTCGGCAATGAACGTGTTAAACAACATATACTTCTCCTCTCTTTAAAGATAGCGATTTCTCCTAGCACCATCTCATCACTCCATAGAGAACTATCAAAAAGAGAGAACAATGCAAACAATGCACTTACATTGGAATATAAGTAATTAAATGAACATGATCTATTTAAACATCAATTTCACATTTATTATGAGGGGGAGAGGGACCAACTAAAAATAAAATATAATTTAGTTTTAAATTAAAAAGTCAATAATAAATATCTCATTAATAGTAATATGCATACAATTATATGTACTTTGTTTACGCATACATTAGCTGTTTCCATACATTTTTTAAATTAAGAACTTAATTTTGTTTGATTGTTAGTCATTGCCTCCTCATAAATGTGAAATTAATATTTAAAAAAATACTGGTAGTGTAGGGATAATCCTTGTTTAAATGCAGCAATAAAACTTACAAGACGTGCTTCTTGCAAGACAAAAAGAAGTATCATGTAAAGATAACCTGCTTGCTACTCAGGCTATATGAATTTTGACCCCAGGGGTTACCATTTACCAATTCTGGATAACTTTTTACATCGGGGAGGCTTATTTGACCCCAACGCTTACGTCTTTGCTCTCTGAGAGACTATCCACCGATGCCGGATGACTTTTGACCCCAAGAGGATAACATTTTACAAAGGAAGATGGTCTTTGAGCCCCAGGGGGTATCTTTTTACCCCAAGGGGTAACTCTTAGTTCCAGGGGAGTGTCCTTTGTTCTAGGGGGTACCTAACCTTTCAAAGCTCCCCCTCTATCTAATTATCGTGAGTTTTCATTAATAAAATTTTAAAAAAATTGAATTTTGGGCCTGACGCAGGAGATCTAGAAATTTCTAAGCTACCTTAAAAGTTGCGTTATTTGGTCACAAATAATATGAAATAAAATTTTCCGCAACTCTTTACCGTAACAAAAATAATCAAATACATTTAAAAACATTTTTAAGGGCCATAGTGGCGTCCAATAGAGCCCCAAAAAATTGTGGCTAAAGGTCTTTCGGATTAGTCTATGCATGAATTTTTTCAGAATTGCTTCTATTTTTCTAAAAAAAATAAAAACTAAAATGGGCCCTCTCTTGTGCATGGGGGCAATATTGATATATGGATCCTGTAAAAATTATTTTTTAGGACAAAGAAACGATCCTATTTTGTTTATTCCAAAATTCGTGATAACGGGCATTTCACCTATCTTATCCCAAGGTACCCCTTCCTACACAATAACATATCATGTCAGTATAACAGAATAATTATTGTTGAGTATGTAACAAGTTATCGACATATAACCTAATAATATAGAAATAGTTATATTATAGCTGATAAGACAACCACAAAAAAAATCTCTCTGGACTGGGGACGTTACCATATTTACTATATGTTTTTGGGGTCGCTGAATCTGAATCCGAGGTCCGTTTAACGCGATCACATCAGAATTTTGCCATAACCTCAAAAAATCCATAATTTAAGTGATTTCGACATTTCTTCACATAAATCTATGTAACTTTATCTAGACAAAAAAGACCACCTATTTTTTGTAACAGATCGATTGCAAATTAAATTTTAAATCCGATGATGTATGGCACGATATTTTTCCGAGATTTTTAAGCGAGATATTGGCCGCCAAAGTGAGATATTGGCCGCCAAAGTGAGAGGTACGTATAAGGAAATAAGAAATCGTTTGGCGCAAATTGAAGGTTGGTGCGCGCCTTGGTTTTCGAGATATGGCCGCTCGAAGTCGCCGGAAGGTGAAAATTGATTTTTTTTACCGATTGCCGAGGCTATATTTCGAAAACTGAACGAGATACAGAGCTGCGATTTACACCATTCGATTTCCCTCGCCTTCCCACATGCCTCTGAATTTTTTCAGATTTTTTCCGGCACTTTCATTTCTTTGCAAAATTTCTTTGGTAAAGCATGTAAAAAATTCAAAGGTATGTAGAAAGGTGAGGGAAATCGAATAGCGTAAACCGCATCTCTGTATCTGGTTTCAGTTTCGAGATACTGCCTCGGGAAGCGGTAAAGAAATTCGATTTTCACCTGCTGGTGATTTCGAGCGGCCATATCTCGAAAACCAAGGCACGCATCGACCTCAGATTTACACCAAACGATTTGTTACATCTTGCTACGTATCACTGAATGTTTTCAGATTTTAGTCAACATTCGTTTGGCAGAGATGGCCGTCGAAGCTGGGCCCTATCGCTCGAGAAGCGAAATCCTCGTACCTCTCACTTTGGCGGCCGATATTTACTGAAAAAGCGGCGAAATATCGAGGCCCACATCATAGAATCGGAAATTTAATTTTCAATCGATCTAGTACAAAAAAGAGAGGGTTACTTTTGTCTAGAAAAAGTTACAGCGATTTATGAGAAGAGATGTCGAAATCGCTTAAATTATGGATTTTTTGAGATTATGGCAAACTCCTGATGTGATAGAGTTCCAAAAAAATATAGTGAGCATGGTCAGATCCCCACGCCAGAAAACATTATTTTTTGTGTGTGTGGCTGTGTAATAAAACAAACACATTTTTAATCAGTCGTTAAAATTTACACTAAAAATTAAAATTTAACATCATTTAGCCAAACTATACGTTTTCGTAACAATGATTATAATTTTATTTTGGAAATTATTGCCTTTTAAATTAACATAACAATAAAAATTGGTACCGCTAGAGTTAATTATTTTTCCAAATACGTATTTAGAATGAACTTAACATTATTCACAGCATGCTGTGTATTAACCTTTTATTAGTATAAACACAATGAAACGAATTCAGTAAATGGCGGAGGACTCGGTCACAGCGCACTAGTATATTTTACCGATGATTCTTTATTATTTTCGGAGCTGAAACATTATTTTACTTACTTGTATTGCTACTAGAAATCAGAAGTAGATTAAGTCAAGGAAAGATTGTATGACATTATCATTTTCAAATTTCACTTTCGTTTTAAAGAAATTAATTTAGAAATGATGAAATCAGTCAATATTAGTCAATCTATTTTGAATGTGTAATCATTGTGCAAATTTATTACACCGGGTGATTTTTTGAAGACGAGCCCACCCTTAATAACTCTAGAACCGTTATAGATTTTTTTGCAGTCAATGACATTTTCTTGAATGTCAAGGAGGACATATTTTAACGAGAAAAGGTGTGATCCAAAACTCACCCCCTCGTCCCCAGCCACCCCAAGTTTTTAATTTCAAATGGCACCCTTAATTTTTTTCATCGATTTATAACAGCAGAATTTTTTTGGAATACAATCGTGGAAAATAGTGTAACATCGAAGAAGAGAAATTTTGAGAGAACTGCGAAAAACTGAATTTTTATAAAAAAGTAATTATAGCCATAACAATCTATTGTAATGAAATGCAACATAATTTTTAGACTCATTAGCTGTTTTACTAAACTCATAATAAGTGTTCGAAATGTTTTTGTCATTTCTGTACTTCTCGCACTTTCTGAAATACGAGATTCGGAATTGATCTACATTCCTGCGTAATTCGTTGCCGCAAATCTGCAATGTTTTAGGGCAGGGGTTTGTATACAACTGACTTAAGGTGACCTCATAGAAATAAATCTGGGCTGGTCAAGTCAGGGGACGTGGCTGGCCACTCAATAGGTCTTCTTTGTTCGATCCATCTATTTGGGAACCTGTCGTTGAGCCATTGGCGAACCGTCATGCGATAATGAGGTGGAGCCTCATTTTGCTGAAAGTAGAGCAGTTCTTCATTTGAAATCAAATTCCCTCTTCGTCACGCTGATTTGCCAACGCATCTACTATTAAAGGGTCAATAATATTTTCCAATATATCGAGGTAAATATCGTCAATCAAATTTTCGTCAATGAAGAATGGGCCAATAATAGTATCCTCAAGTATACCCGCCCTTATATTCAGCTTTTCGGTTGTTTGACTGTGATCTTCTCTGAAAATATGGGGGTTTTAATCGCTCCAGTAGCGACAGTTATGTTTATTCACAAATCCATGTAAAAAATGTGCAGTTAAAGAGGAAACTTTCCGGAGTGAACTGGTAGGATCCATACTGAGTGCCCTAACACTTCAATTAATGTAATATCACATTACCTAGATTTTTGTGGCTTTTATCACTTTTTATAAAAATTCTGATTTTTTCATTTCTCTCAAAAATGTTCCTCTTCAAGGTCACACTATTTCTTGCGATTGCATTCCAAAAAAAATCTGCCATTGGAAATCGATCAAAAGATTTAGGAGTGCCATTTGAGACTATAAACTGGGGTGAGGAGGTGAGTTTTGGATCACACATTTTCTCGTTAAAATGTGTACCCCTTGACATTCAAGAAAATGCTGTTTACTGAAAAAAAATCATTAACATTTATCGACTTATTAAAGGTGCTTCGTTTTCAAAAAATCACCCGGTACAATATTGTGTGATGCCAAATTATTAAAACTAATAAATTCGTATTACGAATATCGATGGACCCCTGCACTTGTAGAGGGCAGACTATAGAATATTCTTAGGACCAAAATTAAATTATCTGAATAAAGTGTGCACCAAGCCATGGAAGTTGCTATTTTGCTGTTTCATTTATTTGGTTAGTTTTATAAATATTACAGCTAATAACTAGATATTATCTTCATGCTAGAGAAGGGATGAAAACTTTTCAAATTTTTAGGGCGCAATTTACTATTAATACGTGAATTATAGGAAAATTAAATAGCACCTGTTGTGCCAAAATTCAAAATATGGCAGTACCAAGTTAACACTTACGTTTTTGCTGCTCTTCATTTCAGGCAAAAAAAATAACAACTATTCTTACAACAGCAGCGTTAAGTTTCGAATATTACAAATAATCAAAATCAAAAATCATTACCAACATGAACTCTAGGTGTAAAGATATATAAAAACTACGTTAAATGTAAAGTTATATAGTTCAGACTACGCAAGCGCATACGTTCTATAGTATATGATTTCAGTCTTATTTCCGGATATCTAACATAACAAAACCTAAGTCAAATATTTGAAATTAAAATAAGTAATAGGTTTGTGGGGTCCAAGTTACGTTGTTTCGTCGATAACTTACGATAAGGTCTAAATTACTATTCAACTACTATTTATTCTAATTATCATGTTGGAAATAGTAAAACAATAGGCGGTGAAATGTTACTTAGGTCAAAGCAGTGCCATCGTATTTTTTTTTATTTTCATGTTAGTTATTTAAAATATTTTTTCGCCAATAACTGAAGCAGCGATATGTTTTAAAATACATCAATTACTTAATTGTGGAAGTATACTTCGTAACTTTGTTTGTTGTGTACTCGAATAGACTTGTAATCAACAAGACTTAGCACTTTGTGAGTAAAAACAAATCACTATTTTCTGAAGTCATATATTCTATTAAAGCTACTACTAAGCAGAAGAAGTATCTAGGATTAACATCACTTTCATCCGATAAAAATGAATTATTATTTATAAATAGGATGAATAATAGGTCAAATGTCATCATTATTCTTGATGTTGTACTTACTATTCCATAAACACAAAACGAAGAGTAAGTATAATATTGCATTTGATCGGTACATTTCTAAAACCGGTAATATCGCTCGCAAAGAAAAAATCATATCACTGTGTTGATGATCGAATTATGAACAACTTTCAAAATGTCCGTTTGTATGTCCGTCCGTTCGTCACGTTTTCTTGTAAGCATGATAACTGGAAAAGGACTCGGATTGTATTGAAATTTGGACACTTACCTAGTGTTAGCTAGTGAAAGACCTCTATTGGTTTCGAACAATATCGATCAGTAAATAAATAACTTATGAATTAGTTAAATTTATTTTTTTATGGTTTTTAATTAAACAGAAATTGTTTAAAACTAACATTATTTACGATTGAACTGCGAAGTATATCCCATAGAATATGCAACAATTATATAAAAAGTTCAATAAATCAGCGAAGGGTATAATAATTATCCTAATTAGTTTCTCGTACTTCAGATAAAAGTACAGTATTCATCAGCGAATAGGAAAATATGTATTTTGACTAAATGTGTCGATCCAGCGGGAAATAACATTATTGCGCTGGTGGTAGAAGAATTAAAAATTTCATAATTAACCCTTTCACTATTAGGGGTGTTTTATCTTGGAGAAAAATATTATTTTTATTTTTAGATGATTTAGGTACCTTCTATACTTTACTATTAATTTGGATAAGTGGGGCGGCTGATTTCCTTCCACCACTCCTACAGACAAGACTCATTTCAATTCATAATTCCAATTTTTTAAGAAAATTCCACAACAAATTTGCACAAGTATAATATCTGACAAATTCAAATACTATTGCAGATATTCTTTAAAATCTTACGAACAATCTTAAATGTATAACTGCTGTTTCGAATATAATAATTTTCACTTAGTTTTCTTTAATCAGCTGTAACTAGTTTAAACGCTTTATAGCGGTAACTCTATAGTCCATGCTTTTATTTTCATTTACAATCATGCTAGTTCACATTCAAATTTAAAATAATGAGTCATATCCTTCACAAATTATTAAATTAACAATTTCTTATACGATGTACCTTTTACAGGCTTGGGGGCATTTACTAAATCTAATTTACAGCTTCTTCATGTGTGGCCTGTCTCTAATACCATTTGATTAGAGAGAAATGGAGACACGGCACCTTTTGTCTTTGTTTTCGTTCGCATTAATTTTCCTACTTGATTCAGGTAAAAAAAGATTATGTTACTTAACATACAATCAATGTTTGTATTCTCGACTATTTGTAAATACTCGCTATGTACGCAAAAAAATTCAATTTTTAACTTTCGGCTACAACAGACACATTGAAGAAAAAAGCACATAGAAATATTATATAATACGGTCCACGAGGTCAATATCCATAATTTCTTGTATAAATAAATCAGCGATTCAAGTGACCTTTTTGCTTAGGGCGTTGTTGTTAGTAACTGTTTATATAAAACAAACTATTTGATATTATTGACGCGGCTTTATCACCATTGCCCTCTGATGATAGGGCAATGTCGATAATACTTTCCAAATATCACAAGGGGGACATAAGTAGGAACGTTTAGTACATTTTCTCTATAGGATTTTGCAAACAGCGGAAAAAATAACTATCTATGATAACTAAACGAAAAACTGTGTGTAAAGGTATTAATGAAATCTTTGCATTCTTTCGATAACCTGAATTCTGGTTATGCTAGCAAATTAAAATCCTAAAATGAGTTTGTTTAATTTCTTATTTGAAAATTTTCTTTTAACAACTAGCATCCACACAATCCTATAAAGAATATATTCCAATACAATTATAAGCAAACAAATAATAATTCATGTTTAAAAGTGAATTATTTATTATTTGTTTGCTTATAGTAATGAAACATTTTCTTTATAGGATTTTGCAAACAGTGGAAAGAAAAGCTATCTATGAGAACTAAAGGAAAAATTATATATAAAAATATTAACGAAATCTTTGCATTCTTTCGATAACCTGACTTCTGGTTATGCTAACAAGTAAAATTCTGATTTGCCATTCTCATTTTAACACCAGCATCCAACCTAGTCCCCTATGGCTAAGCAGGCTAAACTAGTATCTACATGATCCCCTACGATATGTAAATTCAGTTAAAAATGAGAACAAAGTCCTGAAATTAATTTATTTACGTACCTTGTCTTCAACAATTTTTTCATTCAAATGAATTACATTTTCATAAAATCTCATTCAATTTCTTGGAAATGCTTTGAAACGTTTTTCGTCCTTATTGTGGACTCATCAGAAAAGCCTAAAGCCACTCATGACGATGTTCCATGCAAAACTGAGACATTTTCCATGAATGGTATAAAATAATTATAATTGACATTGACTGATAAAAAACAACAGATCTTCACCTATCTATTAGCTAACTAGTATTGGAACCTATATACTCTATGCATGTTTAAAAGTGAATTATTTATTATTTGTTTGCTTATAGTAATGAAACATTTTCTTTATAGGATTTTGCAAACAATGGAAAGAAAAGCTATCTATGAGAACTAAAGGAAAAACTATATATAAAAATATTAATGAAATCTTTGCATTCTTTCGATAACCTGACTTCTGGTTATGCTAACAAGTAAAATTCTGATTTGCCATTCTCATTTTAACACCAGCATCCAACCTAGTCCCCTACGGCTAAGCAGGCTAAACTAGTATCTACATGATCCCCTACGATATGTAAATTCAGTTAAAAATGAGAACAAAGGCCTGAAATTAATTTATTTACGTACCTTGTCTTAAAAAATTTTTTCATTCAAATGAATTACAATAAGGACGAAAAACGTTTCCAAGAAACTGAATGAGATTTTATGAAAATGTAATTCATTTGAATGAAAAAATTTTTGAAGACAAGGTACGTAAATAAATTAATTTCAGGCCTTTGTTCTCATTTTTAACTGAATTTACATATCGTAGGGGATCATGTAGATACTAGTTTAGCCTGCTTAGCCGTAGGGGACTAGGTTGGATGCTGGTGTTAAAATAAGAATGGCAAATCAGAATTTTACTTGTTAGCATAACCAGAAGTCAGGTTATCGAAAGAATGCAAAGATTTCATTAATATTTTTATATATTGTTTTTCCTTTAGTTCTCATAGATAGCTTTTCTTTCCACTGTTTGCAAAATCCTATAAAGAAAATGTTTCATTAAATAATAATCCACTTTTAAACATGCATAGAGTATATAGGCTCTAATACTAGTTAGCTAATAGATAGGTGAAGATCTGCTGTTTTATCGGTAAATGTCAAATATTATTATTTCAAATTTATTCATAGAAATTGTCGGTTTTGTATGAAAAATCTGCATGAGTGGCTTTGTGCCTTTCTGATGAGCTCAGGAAAAGGGTCAAAAACGTTTCAAAGGCTAAGATTTTTCAAGAAGACAGTATGATAGATTTCATAAAAATGGAATCCATTAGAATGAAACATTTTTAAGACAAGGTAGGTAAATAAATTCATCTTAGGCCTTTGTTCTCATTTTTAACTGAATCTGCATGACCGTAGAAGGTTATGTAGATGCTAGTTTAATCTGCATGGCCGTAGGGGACTGTGTGGTTGCTAGTTGTTGAACGAGAATTTTCAAATAAGTTGAACAAATTCATTTTAGGATTTTAATTTGCTAGCTTAACCAGAATTCAGGTTATCGAAATAATGCAAAGATTTCATTAATATTTTTACACATAGTTTTTCTTTTAGTTCTTATAGATAGTTATTTTTTCTGCTGTTTGCAAAATCCTATAAAGAGTTTGTTCCAATACAATTATAAGCAAACAAATAATAATTCACTTTTAAACGGGAACGTTAAATTTTGTCACTTACTATTTCCTTCGGTATTTTTAAAGCCTAGTGACTGCCACTAAAGTACACTCAAAAATGTTGAAATCTTAATAAAAAATGCGTGAATTAATGAAGTTGTAAAGAATTTTATTATTATAATTCACAATTACATAAGTACTACTTTTACAGGCAGGGTAATATTCTTTATTTATATGCTGTTAGATTACACAGGTCTACAGAAAAAAAAATGCCCTGTCTTTGCGTTCAAACCTATCATTTCCTAAGTATTTTGGTGTGCTGAAACCAAATTTGGCAAAAAAATTTTTTCTACCTCGTCAATTTTTCTCTACACCCCCGTATAACCCCCATAAACTCTTATAGAGGAGATTTATTGAAAAAATTGTTTCAATTATTTTTTGTGACTCTTGAATTTGTTTTTTGGGTCGCTGACCACGAATCTGAAGTCAGAAATAAATTTCGATTTAATGACAGGTGTCAATGAGCTGTCAAATTTCACTAAGAATTTTCTGCTCCAAGGAAAGATGTTTCCTTTAAAATTACTTAAATGGAAAATCTGGATGTGGAAGTGGTAATTCCTTAGGCAGCGGTTTTTTTTTAAATCACAATATTTTTTTTCCTCTGACAATGGTTAATAAACCGAAACGTAAGGAAATATGAGAACTTTCATTTAAAGCTGAGTGAAGAATCCCAAAATATACATCAAGCTAACTTGCTATTTAAGATATAGAATGTTGCTATATCAGACATGTAGCTCATTGGAACGCTTATCCTGTGGTACAAATAAATTGTCAATCCAAAGCCAACCTTGCGACTTACGGGAAAAAGTGACAAAGATCAAATTTCTAAATGCCTGTAATTCTATATTTGAATGAAACTTAGCAATTAAGAATTTTCTATATCTTCTACGTTTTGTACTCTAAAAAACTTTTCGCAATTTAAAGTCGACTAAGTCACCATTGAATAGACGCTTTTATTCCCACAGTCCACTTTTATTTTCAAATAAAGACAACAAATTTAAAAGAAAGCAATTGAAATATTAGAAATAATTCATTTTTGAATAATATTAAAGTGTTTTGAAAACAAATTTAAACAAAAGAAGTTTTCGACATATAATTTGTTTTAATATATTTCGAGGGGTAACTCACGAGGCAATATTTCGTCCCTTAACATTGGCGATCTAGTGGTGATCAGTGGTGGTATAAGGCAATAAGTGGCGATATGTAGTTCTAGGGGCAATATTGGTTATATCGTGGCAATACGTGGTTGTATACTGGTGATCCGTGGATATCTAGAGGTGATATCTGTGGCTGTAAAGTGACGATCTGAGGAAGTACGTGGTAATCCCCGACAACATCGCTCTAGTTCGTGAACCTTCGACGGCAATCGTATCGTCACTTGAGACTCGCGCAACCGCACTTGTTACTCCACCCGAGACTCCACCACTCCAGTTCATTGCGCGGGAACAATACAGTACTGTGTGATAATTGTGCAATTGTGTTAATTCAGATTAATATTGATCAGGTAAGTAAAAGTTTCTATAGTATATAGTAAAAAACCTTGGTAAAAGCACACTCATTTTTCAATAATAATTATTATCAAAGCAGAAACAGAAGATATGATTTGGAGGATTCTTTCATTCAAAAAACTCTTAGGAAAAGGAAAAAAAGCTGAATACATTTCTACATCGGTGAACTTTGGAACCAACAAAGCAAAAATAGGCGCCCTGTGCAATTGGTACACTTTACAAGGAAACAGTACTTGCTTAACAAATTTGGTAAGTCACAGTTTCCATGATGTAGAGTTTTATGAATGTACAATTCCCGAGCCACAACCCATGATGACATCTGATACCGAAACCATGAAGTCGAGCTTGAAATTTTCGGTAACTCCTGATGTTATTGGTATTATGAAAATATCTATCATAAATTGCCCAAAAAAGAAGAAACACGATTCGGACACAGAATCCGACTCTGATACGGACTTTTCTGACCAATCTAGTTTGGAAGACACATCTGATGAAATTTCAGAAAACAACAGCACCGATGAAGATTTCTTGGAAAATCAATTCGAAAACAGTAAAATTGAGAGTAAAATCTCAATTAAAATGGAGAATTATTACGCGGTGTCATATCTTACCAACTGGTATGTCGGCCGCGTGATAAAAATCAATTCCAATCGAGACACCGAAAAATATACGATTAAATTTTTAAAGCAAGAACTGGACAATTTTGTCTGGCCAAAGCCAGACAATACTCAATTCGTAGAAAGAAGTCAAATATTTTATGGTGCCATTAAAATGATGGGATACAAGCCACTGCAATTGTCTAGGCATGATCGGGCTAATATTATTAAAAAATACAAAGATATTAAAAAAAGCTATAATTATTAACTTATTGTACCTTGTACTTATTGTACTCGCTACTGTACTTTTAGTTTCATTTTGTTTTTGAAATGTTACGTTATGTTGTCCTTTATTCAACTGAAAATATATTTTGTTCTGTTTTTAATTTGTGATCATAAAATATTTTTACGAATCTTGAAGTTTTACTCGACATTTCCAAGGCAAACATAAATACTAGATGAAATAATAAATAATAAGTATAATAGAATAGAATAGAATTTATTGGTGTGTTTGAATAAATAACGATAAATAATCATTACACAAGTCAAAGTTTACATAAAGTAATTCAAAAGAACATTACAATACAATTATTAAAAATATAATAAAATTTAGGATTATAAATAAAAATGAAGCATACAATGCCAGAGCTGAGAACTTCATAGAAAGGGTTTCAAGATTACAAAACACTCTCTAAAAATTCATTTAAATTATAAAATGTAGAGTTACTAAGATTGCTTCAATTTTTACTTTAAATGAATTTAATGACATCATTTTCAGGTAATTTGTTATAAAATAACGGACGATAACAATCAGTTTTTTGACCTTAAATATTCAACTGAACGAGTATAAATAATCATCCTGCAGGTTGTGCTCTTTTATTCTGCTCTCCTGTCCAAAGCTGATGACGCAAAAATAATATAAAATTATGCTTTAACTAGGAAAATTAAGTAATCGCTGGGTGGTGGGGTGATCCAGATGTGGTATTATGGCGGTAAGTGGCGATCTAGTGGAAATATGTGGCGATCCTAGTGGTAATGCGCGGTAATCCGGTGGCATTATTGGCGATCAACTGGCGATTTAAGGCAATCCAGTTGCAATTTGGAGTAACAAAGTGGTAATATAAGGTGATATTACCTAAAATGGCTGTATTTCGTACCCAAAATTTCGCGTGAGTTACCCCTCGATATATTTCGACGTTCCCAATTTGTTTTTTTGTTTCTTTAAACGTTCCTCTAAAATGATGCCGCGATTTCTATAGAAATTATTTGTAAACTATAGCGTATGGCTCGTCGGTGGTCTCATATTACTTTCATTAAGATATATCTAGTATAAGGTGAGAAAGAAGCGAAAAATGATTTTTTCTATTTGAAAATTTTAGAGATTTTGGCGGAGTCACCAGGAATCAAATGCCTAACAACTAGTTATTAAGTATTTTCAGAGGAGCTGATTCTAAAGCAGATGTAAAAAGTTAACGACTCAAAAAAACGAATCCAATGGGGTTGTTGTATTTGCATAACTTTTGTAGATTTACAAAAAAATGAGCCACTAAAAATAGTAAAAAAATAGATTTTACAAAATTGCACCACTTTTTAAAAAGACTGCCACGATATTAAGGAAAGAAACGATGGTGAAATTGTATTTCATATTTGCGAGTGACCGTTTTACTTCTCTGGCATACCGAAGGGAAGTATTGTAACCTCCGAGATTTTTTGGAATTTTGACGTTTCAGATCACGTAGATTACGAAAATATAAGTTTTTCAATTCCGTCAGTCTGTCTGTCTGTCTGTTGGTGCATTAACTAAAAAAACTGCTTGTCGGAGTAGTTGACCCTACTGTTAGCGAAGAAATGGTTAAACTTTCACTGGAAAATATACAGGGTGGACCGTCTAAAGGGAATGAATCATGAAAAAAAAAATTTTTTTGTTCAAATTTGAAATTTACACGTTTCATGACACGCTAAACCTATTTCAGAAAACAACATTTTTGGAAATTTTTGAAAAATTTTTTACCACTAAAATAGATGAACATTTTTTTCTTTGTTCAAATTTAAAATTTCCACGTTTCATGGCATTCTAATCCTATTTCAAAAAAAAAAAAATTTTGAAATATTTTTTTACCGCAACATACCTAATTGAAATATTTTTTACCACTAAAATAGATGGAAAACATTTTATTCTTTGTTCAAATTTAAAATTTCCACGTTTCATAGCGTTCTAAACCTATAAAAGAAAAAATTTTTAGATTTTTTTTTACCATTTTTGAAAAAATTTTACCACTAAAATAGATGGAACGTTTTTCTCTTTGTTCAAATTTAAAATTTCGACGTTTCCATGGCATTCTAAACCTATTGAAACAAATTTTTAATCTATTTACCATTACTTGCTATAGAATTAGATGAAAAATATTTTTTTGTTCAAATTTAAAATTTCCACATTTTATGACATTCTAAACCTATTTCAGAAAAAAGAATTTTGAAAATTATTTTCACCAACATTTTTGAAACATTTTTTACCACTAAAATAGATGGAAAAAACATTTGCTGAAATTTAAAATTTTCACGTTTCATCGCATTCTAAACCTAGTTAAAAAAAAAAAAAATTTACCACTACTATAGAATAGAAGGAAACTTTACTCAAATTTAAAATTCCCATGTTTCATCATGACATTCTAAATCTATTTCAGAAGAAAAAAATTTTGAAAATTTTTTTACCAACATTTTTGAAAAATTATATAAAAAAAAATTAACTACCACTATACTTCCACTTCACTACGTGAATGTGGAATTGAAAATGTGACAGACGGCAATAATATTTAACATATGCACCTTGCACCTATTACACTTTTATTGAAAAATGTACAGAGTGGTCATCCCAAGAAATAATTCAGTCATGGTGGACATTTGTAAAGGTTTTTGTACAAGCCATCCATATTTGGCACCTGTTATTAAGTATTGAACTTTTGCTGTTGGATGAGCACTCTGTATATTTTTTTGACCGAAACTTATCAGGTTTTCTATGTAATAATAGTGATAACAATGTCATTTCGTAATTATCGATTTTTTAGAGTGAGCGCCATTCCCAAATAAAGAGGGAAGTTCTGTGTAAATACCTTTACTGATTTTTTTTAAAGGCGGTTCTATTTTTTATTTTTTTTTTACAAATAGTTATTTTACTAGACATGCACATTCTTGTAGATTGTAGTTTGCTTAAGGGGTCGGTCGGGGCGACAGCCGATATCCAAAATACACCGCATACGGAAATGCACTCTTCTTACGTGTTGCACAAATGATTTTTTCTATTGACGAAAAATAATTAAATCAGAATATTTCTTGAATGTTATATTTCACATTTATATGCTTATTACTTTTTTTGACAATAATAAATAAATAAACAAGATGGATCAAGAAATATTATTTCGTTATTAGAAATGAGTGCCGAAAAATGTTCTCCGCTCTAGTTAGAAAAAGTTCGACTTCTATAGACTCAAATTAGTACTGAAATATGTGAAATTCTAAACGATATTAGAAGAAATAGCTTAGAGCATCTTCAGAATGAAGAATGCAAATTTTCTGACACTGAGAATATTTACAACGCATAAAAATAATAATATAACAGAAATATTAAATAAATTTTGTTTAACTGGTTCGAGGGCATACTTCACTTAAATTAATATACAAATCATTAAAGATAATTCGGTACAGCAACATATTTGCTTTTTAAATAAATATTATATATTTAGAATTTGTTTATTTGCATGCCGACGATTATTCCTCATAAAATGTTCCTTAATCGTATGTTTTTAATTGATCGTAATGCTTTCAACCGTGAGCCAATTAAATTGAATAAAAATTAATATTAAGTACTTCGAGTGCGGCTAAATCAAGGAGACATGCTAGAACGCTGAAGATAATGGATGGTTGAAAATTATTTTAAAATGGTCGTATCTACTATTGTTATTGACATATAGTGACTAGAATTGATACTTTCAATCTTTAATATGTATCCCTATAGTTCAGTGAGAAAATTAAAAGGATAGTCATAAAATTGAAATGGTCTTAAAAATTACATCTCTCTAGGTATAGGTAGACAAATAAATAACAATAAAGAGAATATTGCTGCCGTTTCGCATCGTGGTATGCCTTCAAAGAAGCAGTATTAAATGTTGTCTTATATCCATGAGAGAAAAATTATCTGTTAAATCATCATCAGCTCTTTTTAAACTGGAAGAGATGTGTTACTTGTTAAAGCAAAGTAGACTTTAATAGGTATCTTCAGTCTTTTAAATTCGAAAGAATAATCAGATGGAGCAACTGGCATTCGCAGAGGGAAGACTCCCGATGAGCACCCGATATAAACAGTTACATCTATAATGCTTACCTTCAGTTTCTGTCATACTCAAGTCAACTATTCTCAGTATAAAATTTTCAAAATTCAGTATCGTTTTTAAGATAACTCTCATGTTTCTCGAAGGTAATGCGTCTTACATGTTTGTAAATTTGGTTGGCCTAATGTTTGTCCTATGTGCGCGACAACTTGCAGAACCGCTAACATATAGAGTGTGCCCAATAAGATATGGATGATTTTTTGGCAAATGATAGGTTGACTGGGTATCACTTAGTTTGAGTTGTATCAACTTCCTGATGAATTTCCAAGGCCTATCATGATTCGATACGTAACACTAAAAGTGAAGAAGTCATATTAGGAATTTTTTTATCGAAAAATTTTATAAGAAAAAGTTATTCAGAATCGCTTAAAACCCCCAAATCCAAAGATCTGTCAAGTCGCCTCTGGATACTTGTTTGTCTGAGGGTGATTAGATCGAAAAGATGTAATATAAGTTGAATGTTATAATAGTAATAAACTGATTTTCCAATTTTCAATTTTTCATTATTTTTATTAGCATAGAATTTTAAATTTTCTGCACATTTTGATGAAACTTGGGATTTGGGGGTTTTAAGCAATTCTGAGTAACTTTCTCTTATGAAATTTTTCGATAAAACATGCCTAATATGACTTCTTCACTTTTGGTGTTACATATCAAATCATGGTAGGCCTTGGAAATAGATGCTCAAAATAAGAGACACCCAGTCAACTACCATTTGCCAAAAAAACGTCCATATTCTCTACAACGTAGCAAAATTAGTGGGGTGCTGCGATCTTATTGGGCACACTCTATTATTAATGAATGTATTAAAGTGACTCTTTTCCTAGCCTCTTAAAAACATTCAAAGGTTATACCTCTAGTTAAAAACGGAGATAGTAGGTAATTTTTCTATTATGATCCTATACTCTAGCAGTATTTTCTAAGATATCTGATAGTTATTAGCTACGCTACACGTATAATTAAATGCTTGAAAAGTAAGAAATTGTTACCATACTGGTTTTAGAGAAGATATATCAACAATATCAGCACTTACAAATATTTTAAACTTTGAACATAAAAATCTAGACCAAGAAAATAAGTTATAGCTTTATATATTAATCTTTTCAAAGCCCTTGACTGTGTTGATCATAGTATTTCAATAAAAATATAGAATGTTGCGATTTAAAAGATACATGTAACACACTTTCAAATCCATGATTAGGTAACCGAAGAAAACTTTATTATCATTTTGGCACAAAATCTGAAAAACTGGAGGTGAATATTAGAGCCTTTCAAGGGAGTATGCTGAACCTTCTTTCAAACGTTATAGTACTTCTAACCAGAAAATTTAGTGAGGGTATCATTTCCACGTATAAAAGGCACGCTTGGTAGAACTTGATAACTACAACCGCTTTCGAGGAAATTGCCGTTAAACATTTGAATTGTTAGCATAACTAGAAGTCAGGTTATCGAAAGAATGCAAAGATTTCGTTAATATTTTTATATATATAGTTTTTCCTTTAGTTCTCATAGATAGCTTTTCTTTCCACTGTTTGCAAAATCCTATAAAGAAAATGTTTCATTACTATAAGCAAACAAATAATAAATAATTCACTTTTAAACATGCATAGAGTATATAGGCTCCAATACTAGTTAGCTAATAGATAGGTGAAGATCTGTTGTTTTTTATCAGTCAATGTCAATTATAATTATTTTATACCATTCATGGAAAATGTCTTAGTTTTGCATGGAACATCGTTATGAGTGGCTTTAGGCTTTTCTGATGAGTCCCCAATAAGGACGAAAAACGTTTCAAAGGCTAAGCATTTCCAAGAAACTGAATGAGATTTTATGAAAATGTAATTCATTTGAATGAAAAAATTTTTAAAGACAAGGTACGTAAATAAATTAATTTCAGGCCTTTGTTCTCATTTTTAACTGAATTTACATATCGTAGGGGATCATGTAGATACTAGTTTAGCCTGCTTAGCCGTAGGGGACTAGGTTGGATGCTAGTGTTAAAATGAGAATGGCAAATCAGAATTTTACTTGTTAGCATAACCAGAAGTCAGGTTATCGAAAGAATGCAAAGATTTCGTTAATATTTTTATATATATAGTTTTTCTTTCCACTGTTTGCAAAATCCTATAAAGAAAATGTTCCATTTGAATAATGTTTTGAAAGACAAATTCAAATTCAAATTTAATGAAACAAAGTGTGTTTATTGAAAAGTGTGCTTTGGTTACGTTTTAGTTCTGTCATGTACGTCATTTATTAATTTTATTCGAGAAAAAATCACCCTCCGATATTTTTTCGGATTTTGACGTTTCAGATCACGTAGATTACGAAAATATAGGTTTTTCAATTCCGTCTGTCTGTCTGTCTGTCTGTCTGTCTGTCTGTTGGTGAATTAACTAAAAAAACTACTTGACTGAGAGCAGTCAAATTTGGTAGGTAGTTTACGCTACTGTCAGCGATGAAATGGTTACTTTCACAAGAAAATATACTGTCGTAATATATTCGAATTTCTTGAATATTATCTAAAATATTGGAATTATTATTAAGAATATGTAATGCATTGAAATAACTAGATCACATAGTGCACGCTAGAAGGCATTGCACTAGCAATGAACTGCACATTGCTGAGTCAGGAAGAACGCGGATAGATATTGATGGAAAAATGCGGAGAAGTATTCAATTGTTGTCAAGCCTCCGGAAGGAGATCAATTGTTGGTTAGGCTCCGCAAGGAGAAGTTGCGACAAAAGTTGAGTTGTTGCCCGAAAGGGTTGTTTTGAGAAAAGCAGAAAAGAAGAGAAAAGTCCCGAAAGGGTGAAATCAGAAAATAGTTGCCTCTTTTCGGCCGGCGCACGGAATTCAGCCATCATCCAGGGATGAGGAAAATATTGATGTAAGTACCCTTTGTTTCTTACTTGTCAATATATTGTTATGATATGTAAAGTGTTGTGCTATTTTTTATGAAAAATTTAAAATTTTGATTTTGAAGTTTTAAATTTAAAAATAATATTAATTCTAAAGATGTTCTTACGTCGGGCGCCAGGAGTCACAAAGACTACCAGTTTATCTTTTATAAAAAACACACACTTACACACATACAAATTAAACATGAGATTGTTCTCTTTCAGGGATGATAGTGGTTTCCTTGCTCAGTGCGCTCTCTATTCAGCAAACTAGGATTTCAAATGAAACACACCTTGAAATTTTAATATACAATAACCTTTATTAGTTTAGATAATCAACCTTGTAAAAATTTTAGGATATAAAATAAAAACATATATAACAAAAAGGAATCTTAAAACTAAATTAATACGCAATAAATTGGCCTTTATTATTTTCAAATTTTGGTACCTATGAATTTTGTGGAGTAAAAAGATCTTTTTACCTTGTAATTTGAAGTTCTATTATCAATTGATACTTTCTTCTTGCGCGCTACTTTTCAACCACCGATCCAGTGCTCCCCTTCTACGAAAATGGCTGTCTTGCAATTAATTTCAGGAAATTATATACTTTCCCGTATTTTCTGGTTTTCTTGCACTTTATTTTAGGTTTCAGTAGTTTAATGTTTTAAAAGAAAGTAAGTACTTTACCTTCCTTTGTAATTTTAAATAATTTTCGTCGCACAAATTTCCTTGTTACAAACTTAGCGTCAATGTACAATATTTGTATTTATTATTATCTTGGCTGGAACAATTTTTAATCATATAACTTTTACTTATCTAGTCCTGAAGACATTTGAAAACTGGAACTATCCACTTGGGTATGATTTCTTACTTGGAAACCTCGAGTTTTGCAATTTTAATTATATTTTTCAATAATTAATTTAAATTTTATTCTCAAATTCACCTCCCTTCATTTTTCAATTTTCATAAACAGATACCAAAAACAAAAACTATTTTTCAGCTATCTCCCATTGACAAGCTGTCATTGTTATATTGCTAGATTTTATTTTTAAATTATTGAAACATTTTTATTCATATTTTTCTCCTATTATTGGATACATGTTAAAATTGATTTTCTCTTCTTATTTTAGACAAATTCCTAATTTCATATATAATCAATACTTTAAGTTTTGTTACTATTAAAAATTCTTCTAGCCACGCTTATTTTTACATAAAATTCATCTTGAATCCAACTAAAACTATTAACATTGTCTTGCAGATTGATTATCTAATAATAATGGACAAATTAATGTCTCAAACACTTATCCTAATACATTTTCCAATTTATTAACAATTAAAACATTTTCAGAAGTAACGGGTACAGTCATGACGTTTGTTTGCATGCTCTCCTAACTACCTTATTTAAACTGTCTTTATCACAAAATTGGTATATTACACATGTGCGGTGAAACTTATCGTTACCGTTTATGTTTATTTTATTTAGATATTTCTCAGTGTGTCTCATTTCAAACGCAGGCTTGCGTCCTGACTCAAGTTTATATTTTAATTTTAAAATTATTTAAGTAATGTCTGAAACCTAACGTGCAAGTATTGCATTGTTCGATTCTTGATGAATCATTGTGAAATTGTAATCTGGTCAGTCTGCACACTGCTTCTGGGACGTGACTGAAGTTGTCACAACAATATATATACATTTTTCACGGCTAAATTGGGTATTATTTTCTGTGTGTGTGTGTGTAACCCTACCACCCTCTTTACGACGTTAAGAGGACCGACCCGGCCTCTTGCAAATTTAAGTCGAGCACCAAGCGAGTACCCCGATAAGAAGGGGCGCGCACCCTGGGCTCGACAATACAGAATGGGCCGTTTAAAGGGCATAAATAATGAACAAAATTTTTTTCTGCTCAAATTCAAAATTTCCACGTTTCATGACACGCTAAATCTATTTCAGAAAAAAAAAATGAAAATTTCTTACCACTAAAATAGATGAAAAATTTTTTTTTCTTTGTTCAAATTTAAAATTTTACGTTTCATGGCATTCTAAACCTATTTAAAAAAAAAATATATATTTTTTTACCACTGAATTAGAGATGGAGAAAATTTTTTTATTTGTTCAAATTTAAAATTTCTATATTTCATAGCGTTCTAAACCTATTTTTTAAAAAAATTTAGAAATTTTTTTACCATTTTTGAAAAAATTTTACCAGTAAAATAGATGGAAACTTTTTTCTTTACTCAAATTTAAAATGTTCACGTTTCCATGACATTCTAAACGTATTCAAACAAATTTAAAAATTTTTTTTAAATATTTTAAAATATTTTTGAAAAAAATGGAGAGTTTACTTACCACTAGAATAGACGGAAAAATTTTTTTTGCTCAAATTTAAAATTTTCACGTTTCATGACATTCTAAACCTATTTCAAAAAAAGAAAAAAAAAATACCACTACTATAGAATAGAAGGAAACTTTCCTTTTTACTCAAATGTAAAATTTCTACGTTTCATGACATTCTAAATCTATTTCAGCAGAAAAAAATTTTGAAAATTTTCTTACCAACATTTTTGAAATATTTAAAAAAAAAAATTAAATTTTTTAACCACCACTATACTTCCACTCCACTACGTGAATGTGGAATTGAAAATGTGACAGATGGCAATAATATCTGGCATATGCACCTATTATACTTTTATTGAAAAATGTACAGGTTGGTCATCCCAAGAAATAACTCAGTCATAGTGGACATGTGTAAAGGTATTTGCGCAAGCCTTCCATATGTGGCACCTGTTATTTAGTATTGAACTTTTGCTGTTGTATGAGCACACTGTATATTTTTTTGACCAAAACTTATCAGGTTTTCTTTGTAATAGTAGTGATAACTATATTCCGATTATTATTTTCAATGTCATTTCGTAATTATTAATTTTTTAGAGTGACCGCCATGTTCAAATAAAGAGGGAAGTTCTGTGTAAAGACCTTTACCGATTTTTTTGTTATTGTGTTCCTCGAGCCAATTTCTTTAACTTTATTTAATATGCCTCGGCGTAATAATTTTTCAAATAGGGAAATAAAGGATATGATAATGTGTACGTACCAAAAAATTTTAGCCGACGTGCTGCAGCGAGGAGATACTCATTTCAATATCCAAATAGAATACTGCCAGACCATAAGATTTTTAAGGATCTGTTTTGTCGTTTGGGATAAATGGGTTCATTTCATCATAAAAATGATGTAGGACGACCGAAACGAATTACTCCAGATCAAGAACTAGAAATTTTAGTTCATGTGGATGAAGATCCTCAAGTCAGCTCAAGTCGTCTATCAGCGGCAACAGGGGCGAGTAAACAATCTGTTCTAAGATTCTTACGCAAACAACGCTTCTACTCATATCACTTCACTTCTGTACAAAACTTACTTCGAAGGGATCTTCCACAAACGCTACAATTTTGTCAAATTGTTCTAAATATACACAACATGGATCGAAAGTTTGTTAAGAATATTTTATTTACCGACGAAGCAACTTTTACTAGCCGAGTAGAGGCGTTTTTAACTGAAGAAATACCCATTACTGGGAAGTAGAAAATCCTCATTCCATTAAAGAAAGGCATCTTCAGCACGAATTTAAGATTAACGTTTGGTGTGGTCTTATCGGCGATCAGTTATTGGGACCATTTATCCTTCCTCCAAATTTAAATGGACAGTCTTTTCTGTTTTTTCTTCAAAATGCTCTTGCTGATATATTACATGCTTTCATGCTAGGCATACGGAACATAATGTGGTTTATGCAAGATGGAGCCCCTCATTTCTCCATTGAAGTCAGAAATTATCTTGATGAGACTTTCCCACTCAGATGGATCGGTCGAGGAAGTGAGTTTGTTTGGCCACCAAGCAGTCCTGATTATAATCCTTCGGATTATTATATGCGGGGGCATATGAAGTCCTTAGTCTATGCAAATACTGCCAATTCAAGAGAAAAACTGTGGGACAAAATACAAAATGAGCGAATTTTATTAGAGGACAGGAAAGTGTATTTTTCAATGTAAGAAAATCTTTTATGAAAAGAATTAGAAAAGGCATGGAAGCAAATAGAGACCATATCGAAAATTTACTCTTTGTTGCAGCAATGGGGTTTCTGAATGGGAGGAAAGTTTATACAATCAATACTAATGTCATTAAGTCAATTTTTATGTTAATTTTTGGACTTGGAGTAAGATTAGATCCTTATTTTACACAATCTTTTGATTTATGTATTTATCTCAATACCATGAAAATACTTCATCAGTTCATAAGAAAGTGAGGAAGAGTTTACTCTGTTATTACGATTTTATTTTCCCTTACATTTTATAATTTTCTCAATAAATACACTTTGTTTCATTTTATTGTAATTTGTCTTTCAAAAAATTATTCATATGTTTAACGAGAATTTCCTCAAAAACGGTTGGAGTTATCAAGTTCTACCAAGTGTACCTTTTATACGTGAAAATGACGCCCTTATCAGATTTTCTTGTCAGAAGTACCACAACGTTTCGTTTAAAAAAAATATGAACAAAATTCATCATCAGATACAGGTCCTGCAGCGCTCTTTGTGATGTGAAGTAATGTAATACATACATTATTGTTTCTTAGAATAAGAAATGTTCCTCTACACATTTGGCGAAGATCAGGCAGGAGGCTCTTGAGTTACTGCAAAAAAAAAACGAAAAAATAATTTGAATTTTGACACCCTGTATCTTTTTTCACAGCAACATTTTACTAAAGCATATTTGGTTATATCCTCATATTTTGACCCAAAGAATCTACCCCTGTACTATGGCATATTATTAATAGCCCACCCTGTATATATGGTAAGTGAGTAAGCAGCTGTTTCGCTTTGAAAAGATTACGGACCATTATAAGAAGCACAGCAAAATCTTTTTATTTTTCCAATCGAATCAGGTATCCGTTATGGGATTCGTATGTTTGCCAATTTAACTTGAGTCACTTTTAGAATTTTCTTGTTGCAGAAAAGGGACGTATGTTGTATTTTCGGAATAAAATCAAGCGAATCTTGAAAACCGACATTTAAACAACAAAAAATGTTTACTCTATCTTGTTTATATATTTTAGAAACTTTCAAACTGGCAAAGAAGAATTTAACCAATCTCTCTTCGATAAATACACGTCAAAGCTATCAATCTCGCCACTGTATTCGAACACGAAATACACATAGTTCAATTATACTCTATAATGAACTCTGTTCAGATTAAACAAATATTTCTAGTGAAAAAGTACTTTTGACAAAATTAAAAGTATTTCTTATCTTAAATTCAATTTGTTCTGTGGAGGAATTTCGATTCACTTATAGGTACTACACGCTATTATTTTGTAATACTGTTTTGATGTTCTCAAATTTGTGTTTTCTTTTATATTTATGTATAAGTATTTTTGTTGACTTGTCATCTAACGTGTACGTGTACAGGATCTGTTGGATGAATAAATGCATCCTATTTTATTCTATGTCGATTAAAGGTAGGATGACTTCAGGTGTGTGTATTCAGAAAGTAATTATTACATGTCTTTTAAACTTCGGCGATGTAACGTGTCACTTTTTATCCACTCAATACTAAGAGTAATTTAACCCATTAAGGACCACCCCTAGAAATATCAGAAAAAATGCAAATTTTTTAAATGAAAAACATTTATTTCAGCACTTATAAACATCTTTGAAGGTTAAAAAAAATATATATATGTTAATTCTAACTTTTTTTTCGCGTTGCGTTAACGCAACATTGGGACGTAACATGACCATAAATACGCATAAATGAAAATTTTTTAATTGTGGTAATCTTGGAAGCAACGAGTATGCAATGGGATTCCGCATTTATTACACATGAATACGGTTGTACTTTTGCATACTCTGCAACGTCTCCTCCACTTTTCGTGATTTCTCTCAATTTCGATAATGTGACCCACATTATCGAAACGTGCAGAGGAAGGTAAAGACGCAGCGGAACCACGCCCTCGAATAGATTGTTTTTTACATTTGTTGGTACTAATGAGGCTCCGTACAAGTTCAGACCTAAAATCCAGCTGCGAAATGGGGTTCTCTTTATTTACAAGTCTATGGAGTTTCCAAGCATTTACCACTGCACAGTCTAACATATTTATGAATAATGGCCACCACCATTTTTTTCCATGTATATTTATCCTATAATTTGCTACTGCGTTGTCAAGTAAATCAACACCTCCCATGTATTTGTTATATTTAGCAATCATGCCTGGTTGTTGAACAGATATGTCTTTTTTTTCCTTACGATTGTATCGTTTCACAGACACAGTAGGTTGTGTGGACTCACAATTGGTTGCCACTGTAACCACTGAATTGTCATTCCAACGTACTACACTTATTTCATTTACATGATCGTAACGGGAATCCATTGTACCGCGTGATCCTTTCTTCATAGACTTAATAGTCTGTAATGGACATTTCAGCAATCTGTTATCACGCACAGTTCCAGTGGCAAAATAACCTTCATTTTTTAGATGAACCAGCAGACCGTAACTTGTAAAAAAGTTATCAAAATACACCTTATGAGCCGACGCATTTTCTACCACTTTCAAAAGATTTATAACAACTTCTCCACCTAGACCAAATTCTCTTTTTTGAACTTTAGGAGTTTTTCCCCCATAAGGTATAAATTGATATAAATATCCATAGCTAGATGTAAGGCACCACATTTTGAATCCAAAACGTACTGGCTTTCCTTTCAAAAACATTTTCGCCGAATGGCGGCCAAAGTAGGGCACCATTTGTTCATCTATTGACAAATGATGACTAAAAACACCAAACTTCAAGAAATTGTTGTTCAATATGTCAATCACGGGTCGTATTTTCGCAAATTTATCCTCCTTGTCTAACTCACTGTTATCTGCAAGATGAATGTTCTGTTTTATGTCAAGAAATCTGTTTCGAGACATCGCATTTTTCACAAATTGTACACCCTTATCCTCATGGGATGACCAATAAAGTTTTACCTGCGGAAGAGTGTGATAACCACTAAAAATTAATATTCCCAAAAAAATTTGCAGGTCATTTCGGTCTAGGGTAAACTGAGGACGGTTAGCATCTCTTGAATATTTTACGGAGTTAGAAATAATACACTGCATAACATTTTCATCAAACATTTCCATAAAGAATTCAAGCACAGATTTTTCATGTAGCACTTCAACAATAGTCTTTACATCCCTTTCCTCATTTGACGTAGCATTATTCTCGTAGTCAACAGGTGTTTTACACCAAATAATATCTTCAGTTTTTGAGATTTTATTTGGCGGAGGTATGGCCTCGTTTTGAAGCATGTTGTCTGTCTCTTCTTCGTTATCTGAAAGCATTATTTCAAAAGTTCCCGCCATATCTGAGGGAAAATTTTCCAGTTCTCCCATAACATCATCATCAACATCTTCCTCGTCCGTGAGATCATCGACGTCGGGTGGTACATAACAAACATCAATTACCTCATTCACATCAAGGTCTTCAACAATTGCCTCAAGTTCTTTCAGAGTGAGAGGTCTTTTGGAGCCATTGTTACATTTCACGTTACTCTATCACAATAACAATTATCAACATCACAAACCCATATACTTCATACTTCAGATATCTCTGTACTTACCATTGTATAAGTGACAACACCAAACTTTAACCTTTCTAATCACAGCCCACACCACATAAGACAATGAGCCCGCAACACATAACTGATAAACAAGAAACTGTCTAGATATGTAAAGACAAGTTCACACAGGAATATTTTATTCACTGTTACTATTTCACTGATTGTCCCAATGTTGCGTTTTCGCATCGTTATATTTCAAACAGTTTTAAAAATATTTCCTGAAAAAAAATCTTTTGTTTTTTTCAAAAATGTTGTAATGTAAAGCATGTTTTATATGAAACCTCTTGCGCATAATGAAATAAGTAAATTATATTTTATACAATTACTATTTACGTTATGCAAGTTTTTTTTCCGAAATATTGATAGTTTCTTCTGTCTATATCTAGATTGAAAGTGTAAATATATGTTCAGTATTTTTTAAGCGGTGTGTTCAAATATTTGTAAATGCAATAACACTGACCGTGTATCAAAAAAAATGTTTTTTCAATGTGAAAAAAAATATTTTTAACGACGTTGCGTTAACGCAACCATGGTAGCTAATGGGTTAATTAAAATACTGCTTTTATTTAACATTTTGTTTTAAAAGTACCTTAAGTTTACACTACTAGTACGTTAGAAATCCATACGATTGAATAAATAGATCCATTGGGCGAGAGAAATGGTCAATTTATAAGTAACCAATCAAAAACGATCCCGCCACTTTTGGCGTCAGTACGTGGTAATCGCGTAGGAGTTAGATGATTCCAGGCAGGATCCGTGACTGGAGCGGTTATGCACGAGAATTGTCGGGACATTTTAAAAAGTCTATAACCTCGGTCATCCAGTCTGCCTGCTTTAGTAAATTTATACCTAGAATTAATGTCATCACTATTTATCAAATTATATAATGAAGCACTGTAGTTCCAAATTACAGCCGAATTAAAATTGTAAGTACGCGAACAACTTTCTACCTTCTTCGTTTTCTGCATTTTAAATAGCCAACGTCATAAACGTTTGCTAACGTATTTAGTTAGTCATGATCTTGTAGTCCCTGGATGCTCGGTAACCAGAACTATAATTTCCTGTTATAAACATTAATTTTCATCGATGGTTTCCCTGAAAAACTAGTGAAATCGTCGCGAGTGTCGAATTTACACAGCGGGTTCTCACGAAATTCATGTTGTGCCAAAATATATGTTAGTTCGACTAACACATCGAATATTAACTTGTCGGTTTCTTTCGTAACTAGTTTATAGATTTGAATATTGTTATAAAAATTATTGTCATTTATCTTTTGCTTCTATAATAATAAAACATTCATTTTACGCGGAACTGCAGACGCGAATATTTGAATATATACTTTGCATTTCCATTTTAAAAATTTTTGTATATGTGTTTATCTTTTTTTCTATATTGCTTTTATATAATTAACGACAGTGTTTTGTTATTCACTCACCCCTGAAGTCTCATAATAATTTAATAAATAGAGTTCTTTTTAGTTTGTTTCATTTTTTTAAAAACTTTTTAGGAATAATTAATCAGCAATTTTCTTCAGATATTATTAATTAGCGGCTTAAAATCTTTTAAATTTCAGCCATAAGGGTAGATTCCAGTTTCGTGAAAAAAATACACAACAAATAACAGTGCTCTCAAAGAACTTGAACTGTTTTGAAATATTGTAGGTGTTGTTTTAAGCATGGGTTGTCAAAAAAAAATAGCGGGAATAAATTTTATTGATTTCTTGAAGGTCAAATTCGCAACAACAACACGTGTGCCGCATGTAGATTCTTGCCAGTAAGTATATTGCTTCAGAGGAGTGTTGTAGTGTTGATCCTTAAAATGAGTGATTTAAGTGATATTGACGAGCCCTTTGAAGAGATGTTTATCTGTTGACTACTAAACTCAAAGCTGAATTTACGCAAAAAACTCGTTACCAAGTATCCAATAATATGCAGGTACAAAAGCCAAATGATATTGAGCATTACAATGTGAATATGGGCGGAGTGGATGCTGTTGACCAAGACATGGAGCCGTATGACTGCACCAGAAAAAGCTACACCTGGTTTAAAAAAATTGGTTTGCACGTAGTCCAACGCATGGTACTGAATGCAAAAGTATTGTACACAAATACTGGAGGAAAAGACAAGGGTGTCTTAGAATTTACCAAAATTTTAATTTATGCTTTATTGGAAAAATATGCACCTGGATACAAAAAAATTAAAGAAAATTATACAAAAACTAACAAACTTAAGCCAGAGAACACTAAACATGCTTTTGGGTGCAGTGTCAAGGAAGAAGGCTGTCGTCGAAAAAGAGGGACATGTAGAGTATGTTACCAAAATGAGAAGAAAAGAACATATACAACCAACTTATGTGGTACTTGCCCAAAGGCGCCAGTTTATTTGTGCTCCAAGGCCCACTTCAATGAATGTCATGGTTACGTGTAAAATTATATTTATTTGTTTTTCATGAATACTCATTTATTTGCAGATAATGGTTTGTAGAAGTTTTTAGTAAAATTTTGGTATTTTAAATAAAAGTTGACATTTATATCGACTATAAATCTACGCCACTGTCTTTTTTACCCTTACAACTCGCCTACAATATTGTTTTTTAATAGAAGGAAGTCAGCATTGTGGAACAATAAAAAGTACAATACAAACAAAAAATTTTTTTTTCAAAATAAATAAATTAAAAAATACACTTTTTGGGCCCTTGTAGCTACGCCTCTGGATTTATTTTATTTTATTTCTTTACAAAAATGAGTCCCTTATCATAGTGGGGCAATGAAAAGTACTTACAAAAACAAAAAAGAAAACATTTTTTTTTCACCTAATCTGGTATTATATGGCAGTCTATAAAGAGTGACTTGGAGCTGAAGGGGTTAAAGGATGAACTTTGAATCTCCTGTTCTTGCGAATAATGTACCATTTACTCAAATTTGACTGCAATGCAAAATGTTCATCCGAAGATGATGACAAAATCGTTTCAAGCTGACTGTTGAAATACAGCTAAACATTGCGATTGAGCTTGGGGCGGTGCGTCGATGTGTCCACTCGGGTATTGGTCCATAGCGCCAGTGCGGTGCAATGCTTGGTGCAATGGTCGATGCGTGGGCCGGTGCGAGGTTTTTGGTACTCCGTAGAGGACTTGCACTTAGAGTTACAACACATGTATGAGAAATGTTTGTCCTATTCCTCCAGCTGCATCTAGAAAAACCATTTTGCTACAGGTAAATGTTTCATTATTTAAATGTTTTAAAATAGACCCCTTTCTGCCTATTTATATCACTCTGATAGACCATCTGTAATAGCTTATTTTCTTCACGACGTGTTTGTGGAGGTAAGCCAAAGTTTTTTAAGAGCTGACCAATTATTGGTGTGAAAACATTTTATTCTTAGTTAGTCTTAATCCAGGTATAGATTTTACGGTCAAGCAATGAAACAGTACACTTTTCTCGGATTGTTTATATACACTATTTTGTGTTGCTTTATTCAACTAACATAATTTAATCAAATATCAACTATATAAAATATATCAATCAATCCAGAATTGTTCACGCTTCAATTCAGTACAATTCGGCGCTTTGTTGCCGCTTTATCCGAATTTATCTCGATATCCCGAAGGAGCCACGAAACATGCGTCTCTCACCGAACTCGACACTTTTAATGTGTCATAAAAAATTAATACATGTAAATTTTTAAAAATTTGGGATAATTTAAAAACTTTTGACATTTCAATTAAAAAGAAGCAATTACACACAAATATATAAATATGTTATTAATATTTTTCATTAAGAAAAAATTCAAGTGAAATGAGCTAGTCTTCAACTAACTAACTTCTTCATCACTTTTAAGACAAACAAATATGATGTATTACAAAGGTCTACAAAAAAGAACTATTGTCCTGTATTTAGTATTTTGACAAGCTGATACCAATTTTGGACACAAAAAAATTTTATCATGACAGTTTCCCTTAACACACCCTTTTCTCCAACAAAATGGGCAAGGATGAGGTTTACCTTCATATATCGACCGTTAATGAGTAGCATATTTTTTCTTATTTTGTAAAGTTGAAGTAAAATGCAGTTTCTACCTCCTTAATGAGCTAGTGAGTGGTAATATATGTGGAAGATTCAAACTTTGGTAATGTCAAGATCATCATATACTCAATTTTACAGAACGAAAAAAATCTAACTGTCGATACATGAAGGAACATCTCATTTTTATCATTGTAAAGGGATAAAAGGATATGAAGAAAATTGACAGGACACGAAATTTTATTTTGTCGAATACTGGCTTCAGCGCGTAGTATTTATCCAAACCTTAGGATAAGACCCTTTTTCGTCAATCTGTGTTATTGTACAAGGAATTAAAAAAAACGCAATACAAATTACATAGAATGGAACTATACAAAACAAATCATTATTATATATGTCCCGTTTTGTACAATAATTTATCAGCCCGAATTAGAAACAAACATCAAGACAAATTTATTTTATCTATGAGAGCAAAATCATTCTATTCTAATAGTAATTAGGTACTTATGAATTATTCTAATAGCTATTTATTTTGTTATAAGTATTGGTTCTGTTTAAAATTCTTCTATATGGTTTATGACATGTCCTATATCCAGCATTGTTCCACTGGATAAATGCATTATTAGGTATAGTGCATTGCACTTATTTTCAAAATGTGGTGTTTCGTGTTTCGTTCTTTCAAAATTCTTAGGAACATACTAAATTGTTTCAATAAATTCACTTTATTGCAAATTTTAATAAAGCACTATTAATTTTCATAATTAAAATGGAGATCAGTACTTACGGTTTTTATGACAAGATTTTGTTGCACCCTGTACACTACAGAACGATATATTAAGTAAAACAAGCTGTATTAGGACAGGAATACAAATTCGTGAAATATTCCCTCAATATAAATATGTAAACATGCCAGAATGAGGTGTTAATGATGCCAATGTTAACTACTAAACAAAAATGTACGTAAACTTTATGAACTGTTTATTATTTACATTGATCTAAAATTTACTTCATTATGTTATGATTTTTTATTAAAGCTATTAAAATATATACTACATATTTGTAAAAATGAATATTTTAAATATATTTAAATGACGTAATTGAAATCTTACACGATGTTCTAGTGCAAAAGTGGAAAATTCGAGCTAAAAGTAACCAACCAAAATTACCTAAAGTATAACATAGTGATAATAGTAAACACAATTAAGCCATAATGTGTAAGTAAGTTAATGTAAAAGTTCAATATTCGATGATTGCTCTCGAAGTTCCTCTAGAATGGGTAGTTTGTTCACCACGGATCAACTATCGCTCCATTCCCGTGGATAAACAAATGATTTTATGTACGTTAATAGACCTCCGACTACGGTTATTGAACATTACATTTTTTATTAGCTTACTTTTAATATTGTTGCTGAATCATATAGTTAGATATGGTTCCATCATATCGTGTATTTATTATTTAGGTGATATTGTCTAGTTCGTATTAAATCCGATCTCAATATTTGACCCTCTTGATTTGTATCCAGTGGTAAATTTATTTGCCACTACATGACTTAAGCTTAAACACGAATGAAGGATATTATTAAATGTCAACCTAATTTCTCTTGAAATATATTCTGAATACTACTCATAAAACATTGCATGTATATAAAACTATTAGATACTTAAATAAATCTAATTACGGCCAACATTTTTGTCAGAGCATGGAATCATTCCTTCTGAAATAATTTATAATATCACCGATTGTGATGATGATGATGGTCCGCCAGGATGTTAATATAAATAAGGCATTAAAAATAATAAGTTAATATTTCGTAATGATAGTTTATCATTAAAAGTCGCTAAAAATTGCAATCCCTGGGTATCAATAATATCTGTTTTCTTATTCTGCTACTGAGCAACAAAAAGTGAAATCCATCATAATTATTGTAAAATATTACGAAACTACATAACGCTAGCTAGTTAATCCTTCGTAAGGATAGTTTATCATTAAAAGTCGCTAAAAATTACAATCCCAGGGTATCAATAATATTTGTTTTCTTATTCTACTAGTGACCAGCAAAAAGTGAAATCCATCATAATTATTGTAAAATATTACGAAACTACATAACGCTAACTAGTTAATCCTTCGTAACGATAGTTTATCATTAAAAGTCTTTAAAAATTACAATCCCAGGGTATCAATAATATCTGTTTTATTATTCTACTACTGAGCAACAAAAAGTGAAATCCATCATAATTATTGTAAAATATTACGAAACTTCATAACGCTAGCTAGTTAATCCTTCGTAAGGATAGTTTATCATTAAAAGTCGCTAAAAATTACAATCCCAGGGTATCAATAATATTTGTTTTCTTATTATACCAGTGAGCAACAAAGAGAGCAATCCATCATAATTATTGTAAAATATTACGAAACTACATAACGCTAGCTAGTTAATCCTTCGTAAGGATAGTTTATCATTAAAATTCGCTAAAAATTACAATCCCAGGGTATCAATGATATTTGTTTTTTTATTCTACTAGTGAGCAACAAAAAGGTAAATCCATCACAATTATTGTAAAATATTACGAAACTACATAACGCTGGCTAGTTAATCCTTCTTAATGATAGTTTATCATTAAAAGTCGCTAAAAATTACAATCCCAGGGTATCAATAATATTTGTTTTCCTATTCTACTAGTGAGCAACAAAAAGAGCAATCCATCATAATTATTGTAAAATATTACGAAACTGCATAACGTTAGCCTGTAGAAATGAGAGAAGAGCGTATTTTAAGCAGAAAGTGAGATTTCATGGTCTAATACAGAGTGGCAAAACTTAAATTCATTAAATTTACAAAGATAAGATATAAAATCACTTGTGTATTATGTTACGCATACCATAGATGCTTTTTTGCAATAAAATAACTCCCTAATAATAGGAATCAGGCCCTTAAAACCTATAATGTTGAAGAATATCAAGGATTTGTTTCCAACCAGTACCTTAACAGCTAATCTAAGATCATGGAATGAATACTTGTTGTGTGAATTCGTAATCATCGATTTCTCTAAAGCCCTTGATGCAATAAAACCTTGTTATTTTTAAATTAATTCAAGAGGTGCAAGTTTCTGTAGATATTTTCATAACAGATTTTAGACAGTAAAAATAAGTCATAATATATCTGCTCCTTTAAGAATGTTCTTTGAAGTGTTTCACAAGAGTGGAACAGGAGGTCTCTATTTGTATTACATATTTCACCTAGAAAATGTTGAAATAATTGTAAATTACGCTTAAACTCTAATGATATGTAAGTTCACTATTCTTCTTGATATGAACATTATGCTGATGCACAGCATGCCGTCAATGATGATATTTTCAGTATTATTAAATGATTAAAAAATTATGCATAGAGCATAAACTTTAGCTTTGATCTTCGGAACACTAGGTTAGAGTTAAACTTAAAAGTGAATCTTGATTGCCAGCTTATAAGTCCATACGACCAATTTATGACTCAACATAGAGAGATTTTGAGTGGCATGCCAACAATTGTATGGTTTTAAAAATGATTTATAATGGTAGTTAGTAAAAAATTAAATAATAATATTTGTGAATTTCTAGTTACTTCTAGGATTCATTTTGTTGACGTAATGTATGGGCTTTGTGTTAAATCCACTGGCGCTTGCAGAATACAAATCGTACAAAATGCTTACCTGGTTAATATATTTGTACACTTGTCTCCATTTGTTTAATGAAGATAAAAAAGTTATTAAAAACCAGCCGTTCAAATATCAAAGACAGCACTATTACCTGCCGGCAACCTATTACAGAGCCGTGCTTCAAATTTCTGCGTATTAAAATGAACAAAATATTATACTAGAGGTTTAAAAATCATATTTTTAGAAGAAACTTAATGACGTTTCTAGTACATTAAAAAAATTTACTCTGTTTTGCGTCACGATAAGAATGTCTGATGAACTGGTGGACACATTGCCCGTCCTCCACGACATTAACAGATAAATTCAAAGTACATCTTCCTTAGGTATGACGTTTCAGTTAAATTATGTTTATGATTTAATATGGTCTAAAAAACTTCTCACTTTATACAGGGTGTTTCATGGGGAACTGTACATACTTCCAGGGGCGTTAGAGGGCCACTTGGGTATTCAGGAACGGCCATTGAAATTTTCCTGTCTCTCTTAATTTTCCGAGATACCGGGTGATAAACTAACTTTGGTCTAAATTCATTTTGGACAGAACGTCCTTACTATTGTTAGGATTTTGTTTAAATTTTAGACAATTTATACACTTATCACAGTTGATAGATTACTATTACACATTGTTTAAATTCTAGTACCGGACCTATTTAATTTGATTCTTCCGATTCCTGTAAAAATGAGCACCCTGTAATATTTTTTAACATTCGTGTGATAGTTATAAAAGTCCACACATCACTAGTAGTACGGGAGTCCATCGACAAAAGTGGATTGGGCACCGCGGTTGCCGCCGCTTGGTGGAGATGTTGTAGGCATCTGTAGGTATTTGTGCCTTATTTTACAGAGGAATATGCCGATATTATTTTTGTTTATGGATTTTGTGATGGTAATGGTAGACAAGCCGCAGAGGAATACAATATGTTTTCCAAACAAAAGAACACCAAATCATCAGACATGTTCAACTGTGTATCGCTATGCAAGGGAGCACAGCGGTTTAAAATCACCAAAAGTGGAACGAAAAATTGTTCAAAACGTCGAGGATCAAAAACATATCTTTAGTATTGTTCAAGAACAACCCAAGGTAAGTATCCGACGAATAAGTTCACAATTAGGAGTTCTTCATGTGCGGGTTTGGAGGACTCTAAATAAAGAAAGGTTACATCCGTATCATATTCAGCAAGTGCAAAGGCTACAACAGGGTGACAATGTAAATAGGTTATAATTTTGCCAGTGGATTATTGAGCATAGACCCATATCGAACTTTATTCACAGGCGAGGCCCAATTTACGCGGGATGGCATATCTAATTCAAGAAGTTCGTGTAAATGGACCGAAAACAATCCCCGTGCTATAAGAGAAGCCCATTTTCAACATAAGTTCTCTGGAAAATATCTGGCATGGTATGATTAACAACAACCTAATTGGCCCACGTATTGTTCCGGCAATACTAACTACAGATGTTTGTTTAGATTTCTTACAAAATATTTTATCTGATTTAATGCAAGGTATTAATGTAATAGGACAATACTTCCACCACCTCCTCATTTTGGTATTGAGGTTAGAAGACATTTGTATAATGATATGGATAATGAGTAAACAGATGGATTTGGCGTGGGGATCTCATCCTTGGCCGGCTAGATCACCAGATTTCAACCCCGTCAATTTTTTTCTATGGGGATATCTCAAAACTGAAGTCTACAGTGTTCCAATAAATACTAGAGATCTGTTACTTCAGCGAATTTTCCTCTGTAGTAACTAAATTAGCAACAATCCTGTGCAAATTAGAAAATCTATTGGCAATTTAACTAAACGCCAACAAAAATGTATGGAAGCTGGAGATTGTCATTTTGAACATCTGCTCTAAGTATTTGTAAGATTTTCAAATAATTTTTGTAAATTATTAACGTGACCATCTTTAATTATTTATACAATTAATGTAAGCAGATAAAGCTGCTTTTCTTCAAATTCCCCTTTTTGCTAAATTCAAGCGCTTGTAAAAAAATCAACAAAGGTGCTACAAAATTCTAATTACGTGCTTATGTTTAATGATGTATGGACTTTTACAATTAGCACCTTAATGATAAAGAAAACATTACAGGATCATTTTTATAGGAATCGGAAAAATCAAATAAAAAAAGTCCGGTACTGGAATTTAAAAAAAATTATAATAGCAAGCTATCAACTGTGATAAGTATATAATTATGACATGAAATTGAGCTCGTCGTCCCGTTAACTAGACTTTATCTAATATTGAATTTAGAAATAAATTTGATTTTGATATATGTTCATATTTATACGAACCTCGATATCGGTATTAGGTAAATTAATGTGATGGGGAAATTTTATTACATAATTTTTTCTTACAATATTTTAGAAATGTCCGTCGCGTCGTTTTGAATTTTTAACCTTTAACACCAGACTCATTATCAAAGAGTCCATGTAAATTTCGTGTAAATCTGGCTAAAATGTTGCACTTATGGCAGCAGTAGAAAACTACAATGGAATCACTTCAGTGAAATGATGACTTTTATACTAAGAAAATATATTATTTTGAATCAATTGGCGAATAATTTAACAAACACACAAAAAATGTCATACAACCTTAGAACACTTTGAGCTCCAAATAGCGCGATTTTTCCATCTTGTAACTATTTTTTGGGGTTAGCAAAAAATTGTGACGTGGTGGCACAAACTGAGATCAGACTCGGATTCAGCAAGCCAAGAAATTGCTCGGTTAACATGGGCTGTATTTCTAATATTATATTCCGAGTCAAAATTTTGGTAAAAAAATAGGATATCCCTGAATACAAGTAAAGAATGGAGTACATATGCATCTACGTCTACATTCATTATCTCACTGAACAACGTGTATATTATTGCTCGAATTTTGTTTTGTTGTTTCCTCGTCTTTTCAATTTTTTTACTGAAAGAAATGTGCCTACAACTAGCAACATTTTCCAGCAATCTAACCACTCATATTTTTGTACGAGGTTGCAGAAATGACTAAGTCCTACATTTCTTATAATATAGTGGTTTCATATGTTCGTGAATAAATATTAAGCGAACGCAAATAAATTAGCAACTCACATGTAACATTCGTTCAATAACTTAAATTAAAACAGCGTTAATAATAAAACATGGAAGGTGTCGTGCACGGTAAAATCGTGTCTTTCCTATTAGTTTTATTCAAGTGAAAATAGTAATTTAATGTGACACCACTTACTGAAATGACACTATTACTGGTCACGCACAACTATTTTATGGAGATTGAAAAGCAACAAATATGGTGATTGACTTGTGCAACATGTTAAAATTATTGCATTAACTACACGTACCTGTTGCTCATATTAACTTGGGATTATTATTATTAAACGGTTAGATAATTTCATTGACAAGGTATGTAATGTAATCAGATACTGGCTTCTTATTCTCATTATTAAAGAACATGAAACTTAACACTATTGCATTATGAAACTTTATAATAATCTTAAATTATTATGGCATGTAAAAAATTGCAGTAAGATATTAAATATTTTAAAAGTAATACATATAATTAAATGAATACAGCGTTCATCAAAGGCATATCAATGATCATTCGTACACCACTAGAAAAATCCCTGAAAGAAAAATCGGCCAAATCTACGCATAGCTATGACATATCTATCTCCAATATTTGATACTATTTTTCATAAAGTCATAGTCAACACAGTACAATGCAAAAGGGTACCGCACTATTTAATAAGTAGGATGATAGAAGCTTGCCTTCATGAAAGCACTGTCATTCTATGGTTCCGACGGAAGAATAAAGAAGTCACGCAAGGATATTTCCTATCTCCCTGACCATTCAAGAAGGTCCTATATCAAATAATATAATACAAAATGTCAAATTTTAACGAAGAATCAGACACGTTGAGATTCCCGATAATACTAATACTGTTAACATATACATCTTGTTGATCTTCTTTTCATTACGAAAGAAGAGCAAAATATTCTCAATTTTTAAGAAAACTTGAAATCGCATCAGAACACATCTAGACTGAAAACAAGCCTCGAGAATCGTCTCATAAATGTGCGTGGCTCATCAGATAAAACCAACCCGAATACTTAGGAACATAGTTAAAGAATCAACTAAAACGGAGATCTGTAAATGTGCGAATTAAAACGACATACATAGTATATAGGCCAAAGCTGCATGAGACAATGAATGAGCTGGAAATCCAGAAACGCTGATATTACTAACACAAATGATGAAGACCATAGTAAAAAGCTATATTAAGATTCAAAATGACATCTCAAGCTCCTTTGAAACCCAAGTTAGAGTGAGAGTGGTGCTTGTGTTAGCAGGTTTTTTCAGCTGAGAAGGAGTATGACCACGAATCCGTGAGTTTAAATCCTGACATCCTATCACTAAATGTACAATGTTTAAATTCTCAAACTATAGATTGCTTAGAAGTGGATATTAGTAGTTATAATAATTTAAAATTTTTATGCCTGACAGAAACCCATGCACGAATTAGCTCAATTTATTGTAAGATTATTAGGAATTTTTCACTAGCTAGTTTTTATTGTAGAAATTATTATGAAAAAGGTGGGGTAGCAATATATGCAAAACCTGACTTGACCGTGAATAAAATTGACTTAGATAAATTTTGCATTGATAAACACATCGAAATATGTGGAATCTCATGGAAAAACAATTATAAGACTACTATTATTTTAACTTGCTATAGGTCTCCCAGTGGTGATCTTAAAAATTTTTTTAATGCTATCTATGATGTATTAGATACGCTTTTTCGTTCTAATGTAAGTATTATTTTAAACGGTGATTTTAACTTGGACTCATCTCCATGTTCTAGAAGTTTTACGGATTTTAAAAAGCTATGTAATGTATTGTCTAGTTTTAACCTACATCCGCTGGTAAGGTGGCCAACCCGCGTAACGAGCTGTACCTCTACAATTATTGACCATATCTTCACAAATATAACTGATCATAACTTAGTGTGTGTGCAGGACAATGATATTTCTGATCACAGAACAGTGCTGTTTGAATTTAATTCATATACAGTTAGAGACTCTCAACTTTCCTATTTCAGTAGAACTTATAATGATAATGCTGTTTTAAACTTTTATTCTGCCATTGAGAAGGAAGACTGGTCTGATCTTTACAGACTAAATGATATTGATGAAGCATATGATTACTTTCATAACATTTTTGTATATTATTTTAATATATACTTTCCCTTACGAAAACGTTATAAAAATAACAATAATAATAAGGCATGGGTTAATGATGAAGTCAAGGTCTCAAGTAGGAATCTTAAGGATTTACATATGATAAAAAAATGTACCCTGAATTGTTACCCACATATTTAAATGCAAAAAAAGTACATGCTGTATTAGTGGAAAACACTAAAAAGCAGTATTATCAAAATAAAATAATAAATTCAGACAATCCATCGAAAGTCGCATGGAGAGTTATATCCGAATTATCAGGTAAAATTAAAAATCTTAACAATATAGCTCTTAATTATAATGGAGAGCTATGTGAGGACCCGGAAGAGTTGTCGCCTCTATTCAGTGAGTATTTCATAACTGCACCATTAAAAATAGTTGATAATATACCGTCAAATTCCGCTTCAGTTACAGATTTATCAAATCACAAAAATTCTATTTTTTTGGAACCTTTTGCAGAAGATGAGTTGCACAATTTATTAAAATCTAAATTAAAGAACAAACCGTCAGCTGGTCCGGACGAAATTCCTTCATTCATCATAAAGAAAGTCATTTACGTAATCATTCAACCTCTTACGTATTTAGTTAATTTGTCCTTTACGTCTGGAATATTCCAAAGCAATTTAAAAATGGGTAAAGTTGTGCCAGTATTTAAAAAACATGATCCACAAAAGGTAGAAAATTACAGACCCATAACCGTTCCACCCGGCTTTTCAAAAATTTTTGAATATGCATTTTTACATCGTTTAATGAATTTTTTGGATAAAAATAATATTTTGAGTAAGAATCAACATGGATTTCGCTCTAATAAATCTACACAAACAGCTATGTACGACTTCTATGAGAAAGTTATTGAATATATCGAAGCCGGTGAGTGCCCTGTTGGGATCTTTTGTGATCCCAGTAGGGCATTCGACTGTGTCGATCATGACAAACTGCTAGGGAAACTGTATGCCTGTGGTATTCGTGGTGTGGCATTAGACTGGATTTCCTCTTTCCTCAGAAATAGGAAACAATATGTTGCTGTCACACATTCTTTCGATGGAAATGTTGGAAGTGCCAATTCGGAGTATAAGGTAATTAATATGGGAGTTCCCCAGGGCTCAGTTTTGGGGCCAATTTTATTCTCCGTTTATACAAATGAACTTGATACCCTGACAAATGACGCTCATTTGATAATGTATGCGGATGACCAGTCTTTAATTATATCTGATAAACATGATGCCTTAGTGGAGAATAAATGTAATAATTCTTTAATGAATTTTTATAACTGGTACTGTTTGTATAAACAACACTTAAATGCTGAGAAGACGACATTTATGAGATTTCATAATCGACAAAAAATTTGCACGGATTTAAATATTAAAATTAATGATACCAGTCTATCAAACAGTAAAAATGTGAAATTTCTGGGACTTACATTAGATGAGTGTCTCAACTGGAAAGGACACTGTGAACAGCTTATATCAAAATTAAATTCTATCTCTTATTTAATGAGAAGCTTGAAACCTGTCTTATTAAAAGATCAATTATTAAATTTATATCATGCTCAAGTGGGATCAAGACTAAGATATGGAATCTCTTTTTGGGGAAACTCCACCTTATCATCGGATGTTTTTATTGTACAAAAACGTATTTTAAGAATTATAGCAGGGATCTCGAAGGCTTGTTCATGCAGAGAAGTATTTAGGTCATATAAAGTTTTAACCCTTACCAGTATTTTAATTTATGATTTATGTGTATTTGTTTTTATTAATAAAGCAAAATTTATCATTAATAGTAACTTCCATGGTAAAAATACAAGACAAAATGATAAATTTCATATTCCACATTACAAGTATAATATTTCGATCAATGCACCCTATTGTCTAGGTCTTAAATTATTTAATCATTTGCCTAATGACATAAAACAGGCTATAAACACCAATAGTTTTAAATTTAAACTAAGAACATATTTATTAGACAAATGTTTTTACACACTAAATGAATTTTTTGTATACTAATTGTAATGCCCCATTGTGACGATTCCTATACATGTATATACTGTCTAAAGGAAAATAAATGTATTATTATTATTATTATTAGACAGGGTGACGTGTTGGTGTATCCCTTGTTTAATATAGTAGTAGAAAATGTTATCCAAGACGCCAATTTGGAATTGGCCCCCTTACACGGAAGGAAATTTTGTCCCGCCATGGACTAAATCTGTTGTCGATATCTCGATTGATGTTTACGTTAGTGACGTGCGACGGATTTGATTGGTAAAACATCCAATGCGTGGCAGGGCAGATCTTTGAAGGTTAAGTCCTGTAGGTACAGATACACGGAGATATCAATTCCGTTCGAATAGTAAAGGTGTCAGTAGAACATGGAATGGACAAGATAATTATTACCCGATTTTATAGATTTATGCAGAGAAAAATATGTTTATAGGAAATTAAAGACACTTCGTACGTAAATAAATATATGAATCGAGAATCTTATGACGGTTTGGTTAATTTTTTGAAGAACAAGAATTTTTTCGTCGCCGTATGGAGGTGAAAAGGCAAATTCAGAAACTTAAGAAATGCCTTTAGGAAGAAGAGTAAAAAAATTGAGGACAGCTTAAGAAGTGGATTGGGAATGGAGGACATATATTCACCTCAATGTCCATATTGTTTTTTCTCCTGGATCCACGTTTATATTCACTTTGTTCTATTTTTCTTCTTTTCGTTTTCACAAATTTGCCAGATTCGTAGACCCATTAGTGTTTTTCTATTTTTTTTATAAACACTCGTCATCTTTACTAGCACAACAATCCCTTCTGGTTTTTAAGCACGCCTAAAATATATGAAGGCTTGTCCAGTCCCCTCGGAGCCCCGGAATTTAAAGAGGATTCACTAATAACTGAACTGTCCGTCCTCTCAACGACTTGATATTTGACGGAAATAAACGATACGATATTTACGTGTGTAGAGACCAAAATATTTGTACCCTGAGATACCAAACCGGCAGATGTGATCTGGCAGATTTGGATGGCGGCACATATCGTTCAAAATTTCCTTCCGTGTATGAGGTATTACTTACCACTATGAATCAGTCTCTGAATTCGTATTCTTAGGCACCTCAGTCGAAATAGAAAACAACATCGAATACTGCACGGTAGTAGGGAACAAATGTTACTTCAGTCCTGCTAAATCCCTACGCAACCGTAGCCTCTCAAGGAATACAAAAATTAGAATATACAAGACATTCAAAACCTCGTTGATGTCACAAATAAATTTGAAACATTAACTTCTGGTATATACACCATACCTCAAATCTCTAGACTCTTACGAGCTTGCTGAATTAAATTTAGAGTTTATTCCGTTGAAGGGTTACCTCTAATAAATAAGTAAATTTTTTAGGAGTAACTCTTCAACGGAATAAATTCAAAATTTAATTTAGTTCCAGATGTCGTTATGATACATACATATACCAAATTTCACGTCAATGTATTAATTTTACTTTGTTAACTCCTTTAATAATGTAGATGTTAAAGATAATGAGACCTTGGTTTCGATATACGCTAAGTTCCAGGTTTATGGACTTTAGGCTCTGGCTTACTTTATTTATTTAGCCCTCTTTGCCCCCAATCCTTCATCGGAAGCAGCTCAAAATATAATCTATTTCCAGATATCGTTATAGTACATACCTTTTTTTGCGTGGAGGGGACATCTTCAAGAAGACACCCCTACACTAGGCGCGGAGTAGTGCTGGATTTTTACCGGCTAAAATCCCTCTCCTTTTCGGTGCTTCCCTACTGATTTGGAACTACTTTCGTTTGCATCAAGTCAGCGGGTCATTCCGGTGAAAGAGCTGTTGTCTTTCATCTTAAGGGTTCCAACCCACTTCCCTTTCATCCTCCTCTTCCCGTTGCAGGATGCTGCTGATACTAGCCTCGATCCTCTGTCAGTTCTCCTCAGACTCCCCTCCCATCCATCTGTTGCATAGGAACGTGGTCTGACTTGCATCCTCATTTTTACCATAGTATATGCATTCCCGGCAGCCAATCTTGCCAAAATCAAATACAGTCAGGGCTTGAGTAAGGTGATATCCCACCTCCCCTTGATTCCGCTCCGCTCATGTTCTCACGTTAGTAACGAGACGTCTCGTCCATCTTCCTTTATTGGAGGTGTTCCATCTGCTTTGCCAATCTTGCAAGAGCCTATCCCTGGCTATTTCCTTCTCCATTCCTTCATATACTTCCAGTTGCTCTTTGGCCAGCAAATCCAGAGGGCGAATCCCAGAAACCACTAGTGCCGCCTCATATGACACCGTCCTGTAGGCGCTGCAGACTCTGGACGTACCTACTTGTATCAAATTTCAAGGCAATACCTTAAGCCGCTCCAGAGTAATCGTGGAGACAAAAAAGTTATAGATAGGCAGATAGACAAACAGACCGACCGACCGACAGACAGAAATTTACTTTTTGGTCAAATTGAAATCTGCACGTTTCATGACATTCATGAGCCTAGGAAAAATCGAAAGAAGGTTTAGCAGGCCTCAAGTTAATTGTCATTAAAAACCAAAATAGGCATTGTTCTTGGTTTTTGGAAAATGCTCATTAATTACCACTACTCAGGGGTTGAAATAGTCCCAAATCTTAAAAAAATTACAAAATACAAATAGAATTGTTTTTAGATTTATTGAAATTTTTTAATTTTTCTTAGGATTTGGGGTGATTTCAACCCTTGAATAGGAGTAATTACTGAACATTTTCAGAACATCAAGAACAATGCCTCTTTTGGTTTTTAATGACCATTAATTTTACGATTTCTCCCAAGCTCGCAATCCGCTATGCAAAAATAGGCGGTTTTTGCGGTTCCCCTTTTCTTTTACAATTACTACACTTCCGCACCACTAAGTGAATATGGAAGTAAAATAAGGAGTTGGAGTAAACAAATGTATATTTCTAAAATTTGAAACAGAAGCATAAATTTGCATACTAATCAACTTTTTTAATTACAATTTTTTTTACATAAAACGCCCTTTATAACACTGATTCAACATATTTTTGACATGCCTTAGTTTTGCATTAAGCAGAACTTAATCCTACTCGTGAAAGTTTATAAAATAAAATATGGGCGCCTCTTTAACACTATTCATCTAAGTGTCAGTTGGTTTATATCTCAAATATTTTAGAATAGGTATATTAAATTATTTTGTAAATATTGATCGAGAAAATGCGTATTCAATAATTTTCTTCTACAGGTGAAACCCATCAATCCCATCGAGAATGGATTACGAAATATTTTTACGTCTTTTAAGTAAACATTCTTTTAACACACAATTTATAATTCCGATAAAATATAACAACACTTCTGATTAGCCATGCTGATGTTTGCATCGCAAACTTGGTACGAGAAGTAGGTATTGATTTGCTTTATATTATAGTCAGTAAAGTATTTGCAACCTCACTGATAAAGTAGCAGTAATGAAATGTACAGTGGGTCTCGCAGTCGAGTGCAAAATTGAAAGAGGTTATAGGAAATTAAATTTGCCCATGTTTTCCATGTGAATGTGTCCAATTTTTTTACCAAAGTGGTCACGAAAATATTGTCCACAAAATTATTTACTCATTGTTATAGATACCGTTTTGAATTTTTGGATATTAATGCCATTTTTTCACCAAAAACAACTTCCAAGGTATCCCAGCTTTCTTATTTTAAATAGCAATACCTTTTAGATTCCATATAGGGAGAGTTATGTTAGATTTTTACTTCGGAAAAATTCCTCTATCGATGATCCCTTTTGGAACGTGTTCGTGAAAGTGTGTAGAATATCATTTCAAAATGTCTCCGCGAGAAAGTGGGTGCTAATTTTTTTATTTAACAGTTTGTATGCAAAAGTTCAGTTTTTTGCGAATAACTTTTTAAATTTTATTTTTATCAAAAAATGAATAGCGCCATTTAAAAGAACGGAAAATTTTACACTATAAATATATACAATACTTGTTTTTTAAATATAAATTGAGCGACCAGTAATTTGTTAAGTAACGTTTCGATTCGCGCTGCGTCAGCCGCCTGCTACGCTGGAAGTGGGCCGGCGCGAGGGTGCGCGCGGCACTAAAGTAGCTGTAACTTTTAATTGACTAAAGAAAACTACATAAAACCAAATGTATATTGAAAAGGATCAATTTTTTGAAGTACTAGGTGTATTTAATTTTTTTTTTTTTCATATTTCAAACATTTCTTACATAATCTGAAGTTAAGTGTTGCACGAATTTTCGATTATTTCATAATATTTTGCGTTACTCGAATAAAATAGGCAAAAAATATAAACAAACAGCGGGATATTGCATTTAAAGGGATTACCCAAAATACGACTTTCGTAAAAAAAATTAGAAAAATCTATTTTACGAATATCGGACCCTCAAAGTTGGTCGATTTACGAAAAATGCATTTTTCCACTTTGACTTTCTAACTTTGATCGTAAATAATGGAAAATGATATCGATATAGGGGGTTAAATAAAGTTTATGATGTGTACTTTAAGATACAATAATTTGTTTTATGATAGTTATAATTTTTCGTAAGTTTTTTTAATGAAAGAGATAAACAAAAATGTATATTCTAAAAGTCTGAAAATTGCATTATAAATAAATTTCTGTTACAAAAAAAAAATAATAATAATTAACAATCTGACCACGTGGAGGTGGTAGCTAACATATAAATCTTGAAGGATAAGCTTTATAATATTTTTTTATGTAAAAACAATTGGGAAACAAAATGAGCGGTAAATAGTTAAAATATACATGTTTTCAGTACGGCTACAACTAGCGCAGGGCAATTCAATGGAAGCTGACCTGACCCGTGTATGTAGAATGTATACTTTTAATGAACATTCTGGGAAGGGAGAAAGCCATTTGTTCTCTTGTATCTAGAGTGAGCAAGCATTATAATTCAGCTCAAAATAGTACATTTTCTTTCGGCAAGTAGCTGCGTAATAACAGGTTGCGTTTAACATATCCACTTTTTTTAACAATAGTCGGTTAAATAATTTAGTATATTATTATATGAGCGATTATGATGGCCATTATTCACGAAGATGATGTTTGAGCCCACGAGCCGTTAGGCGAGTGGCGCAATTTCTTGAATATGTGTACAGTTTTATTCATGGTTTAATTTCATTTTTGTTTCATAAAAATATATTATAAATTTATTAAAATCAATGTTTACCCAATAATTTTATGCTTCTTAAATAGATACATCAACGAAATTACAAGGTAAATTTTTTTCCCTAAGAAATACTACAAATATAATTATAAAACAATAGTAGTATATGCTACTTTATGTTAGACAAGCCATTGCAAATTTCTGTTATCTAACGTTGGAAACTGTGAAAAAGTAGGTATTTGAATTTTTTTAAATCAGTTTTATATATTCAGAGTAAGCCGTTTAAAAGCTGGGCACCTTTATAACTTTTTATTTTTTGTCCGACTTGAACCAAATTTTACCAAAAGATAGAACAAATTAGGATCTACTTATGACAAAAAAAAACATTCCCGTCTTACAAATGCAAAGCCATGTGCGGTACCAAAATAAATGGAAAAATAAAAAAATCATATTAGGCACTTTTTTATGGAAATTTTGGACTTTAGGTTTTTGGACAATTCTATAAAATAATGCCTAATATGATTTCTTTATTTTTTCCATTTATTTTGGTACCACACGTGGCTTTGCATTTGTAAGACGCGAATGTTTTTTTGGTCATAAATAGATAATAATTTGTTCTATCTCTTGGTAAAATTTGGTTCAAGTCGGATAAAAAGGAAAAAAGTTATAAAGGTGCTCCGCTTTTAAATGGGTCACTCTGAATATACTAGGGGGCTTCATAATTTATAAAAAGAAAATAAATTAACGGCTTTATTATAACAGATATTGTTAAACCTACAAATTAAAATTTCAATTTTGTTCATTTTTCGAAATTTCGTTATTGATAACCCGCTCTAAAAAAACCACGTGATCAGTATTAATCAATCACACAACGAAGAAACGGGTTTCATCACGTGACCCATCAATCCTTTAAGAAGGATATCCCAAAAAATAATTTTTTCGGTTAATCTTGCAATATTTAACATTTTTATCCGCCATTTTGATTCCGCCATATTTAATTTCAAAAAATTAATATCAGGTTCTTAATCAGCATACCCAAAAACACATAGGAACCTATTTTCGAAATTTTTCATCGATTTGTATTTGAGATATTCAATTTTACAACTAATTTTGCACTTATTTGTTGTTATTAAACACATGAACAATTAGCAACCATTTTTAAGAGGAGACATTTTTCATTGACACTATTTAGAAGTAAATGCAAAACGTTTCATCACTAAATATGGATCGAGGAATTATTCCGAGGTATATGCCTTTTTTTGTCTAAGGTGACTCCCCTAATAAGAATTTAACAGAATTTAAAATTTTTTTTAAACGCAACGTTTTAAAAGCAGTTTTTAATTCGCTTCGCATGTACCTATGCTTTGTAATGTTCATTGCTTTCTTTGAGATAGCTTAAGCTATTTTTACAGAATAATTTTCAAACTATAGAGTATGACTCGGTGGTGGTAGTATTCTCTTTATCAAGTTATGTATAGTATAAGATATTCAAAGATTGCAAAGAAGGGCTTTCTATTCGGGAATATTCGAAGTTATGGCGAAGGAACCGGTTGGAGCTAAGTTGCTAGGTAATTTCGAAGTAGCTGATAGTGAATATGATATCAAAAGTAAGGATTCAAAATTCGAAATGACGAATCCAATGGAGCTACCATAATTGCATAAATTTTGTTTATTTATATAAAATTGGGCCACTAGAAAAGGCGAGCAATTCTTTTTTGCAAAAAATTGAACCACCTTTAAAGACGGTCACTAATAACTGCGAAACTAAATTTTCCGCTTTTCGGTTAATTGAATCTTATTACCGAATATCGATTTTAAAATCGGTGTAAAAATTAACAAATATCAAAACTGAATGAACTTTTACTCGACCACAAAATCAATATTAGGTAATAAGGTTCAATTAAACTAGCAACCGTTTCCAACCATTTTAGGTGGTTCAATTTGTTCAAAACTTTTATTGCATTCTCCATAAATGGCATCCACATGTAGCAACTATAAAATGCATTACGTATGTTCCCTTTCAGTTTCATATACAACTTATGGAAGATCCTGTATCTTTGAAAATTTGCAGTGTAACTGCGAAAAAATTCGTTTTCAAAAACATTTTTTTTATATTTTTTTACTAATAAATAAATAAATATATAGTTTGTTCTTCATAAACTATTGCTAATTCGCTATAACTGACATCTATATTAGGATGGTTGATAAAAGTTAGACAAGACGTCTACAAACTCATTCTTGCCCTTCTCTTTTGTCAGAATTATACCAAGAGATCGTAAGTTATAGTTTGTTTCTTAAAACCAGTTAAAAATATGGTATTGCCATTCTTGTCGCTGTAAACAAAATTTGTCATAGATCATCTTGAATTAATGAACCTCAGAAAGTTTTAAGTAACTTCAGCATAATAATAAACAATTAATAAATAACAAGTTAAACTGTATTTTGAAAGTGCACAGAGCATGAAAACAATACACAACAATGGATGTGAGGATAAATAAAGTGTGCTGTCAATTATTTTACAATATAATCAGCACTAAAGTACGGAGCACAATCGCTAAGAATTATAATTGTATACAGGCGTATCTTCGCCTACCGTAATTTCTGATAAGGCAACATTTTTAAAATAACCGAAACGGGTTCTTGAACAGATCCTCGGCCGACTGAGATATTTATGATTACATTTGTAGCCGTTCACTTGTTTCACGATGTGAGGAGAATCGAGAATGTGGTATTGTCAGTCAGATTCGCTAAAAGCCGAGCTTATGCCTAGACTGGACCAAACTTCAACCTGCATAAGTTACAGAACGGTTGATTATTAAATAGCAATATCGAAAACTATATAGGAATCATCAATTTCAGAAATATTATTTGAAGTTAAAGACATCATTGAACATTTTTATATATATTTGTTTCAGTGTATTTCTGCCTTCCCATTGAAAATATGCCTTCCCATTGAAAAATGTTAGTCCTGGAAGCAATAACAAAAAACCGTGGATTACAAATGGCATTAATATTTCTAGTCGAAGATTAAAAGAACTATATAATAGAATGATATTTACCAGAGATTCTAATTATATAAATTTTTACAAAAAATATAAACATATTGCGATGACCAAAACCTTACACGTTTAGTGAACTGAGTACTGAAGTATAAAATTATGTAAGAATGCAAAATAGAATGGTAAAAGTAACTGGAAATGATTATATATAACTTTGAGACAAACTATAGAGCTGAAATGGTGAATATTGAGCTCTGTGAAGGCATAATGTCAATGGAAATACTTTATTAAATAAAATTTATATTGGATATGATAAAACTGATTAATTTTATTAAACGTTAGATATAAGTACCTACCGTGTGGTAAATAAATGTTAATTTGTTATTGTTAAGTTAAAAAGCATCGTTGATACAAAATTAAATTTTGGATGAACCTTTGTGTATAGCATGGTAGCTAGATCCAAATCACAGGTACATAACAGGTACCAAAACCAATGGAAAAACCTAAAAAAGGGAAATATTTATTGTTATTAATAAGTTATAAACTCTGTTATAAATAATTGTGTTAAATTTAGTCATAAGAAAGGCTATGAATAAGATAGCTAACATGAACACTGTGAGAAAAGTGCTACAAGCTACATTCATAATTTGAGTAGCGTAAACAGTCCCGAGAACTGAGAATCTAATCATTTCCAACATTATAGTGCATCGTCTATAAATGAAACTTTATAAAAGTGTAAAAGACTCACCTTGTGAGCAAATTTAATGATACAGATCCAAAATACAGGGTCACAACAGGTATCAAAGACAATGTAAAACCTAAAAAAGGGAACAAATTTATTGTTAGTATTTGAATCACTAACTTTGTTGTACACAAATATGTTAAATTTAGTCTTAGGAAAGTTATGAACAAGATAGCTAACATGAACATTATGAAAAATTTGTTATAAAGTAATTTCATATTTTGAGGAGCGTAAACAGTCCCGAGAACTGAGAATCTACCAAATTCTAACAATTTAGTGCACCGTCTATAAATAAAACTTTACAAAAGTGAAAGAGACTCATCTTATGAGCAGATAAAATGTTACAGCCTCAAACTACAGGCATTGGTAACAATAGGAAATGCAAAATTAGGTCAAGGGAGATGTAAAATCTTGACAAATATGTTAATTTGTTCCAAAATAAAGATGTTCTTTGAAATTTTTCTTGTTGTATTAAAGGACAAATGTCCATTGATCGTTTTCTATCAGTTGGTGTTAGGATATTTTGTAAATTAGCAACAGTTCCAGCAAATGATGCTTAGGCACTCCTGAAACGACATAATATTTATAAATTTTGTGTAAAATGTTTTATGGCTATAAAAATTGATAGCTAATTGTTCTTTGGTTCATAAGTTATACACTGGTATGTGTTTTATTAGGTTTTTATGAGAAATAAGCGAGAAATTGTTAAAAATTTTTGAAACAAGAAAATTTTTAATTTTCAAGAAAGACTTGGTTATGGCATACCAAAAGAAAGCCAATCATCTCTATATCATTATTCAAAAGGAAAATCATTGCTAAATTCATAAATAAAACAGAAAAAAGAAAAAGAAAATTTCAAAATTTATATCGATAAAATCGAGTGACATGAAATCCAAAGAAATGTCAAAACGAGCCAATGAAAAGGGCATATTTTAAACTCAGTCTTGTTTGAATATTAGAGGTGGCAACACGTTTCTGTTTACCAAAATTTTATAACCTCACAATTTCAAAAGTATAAAACCAGAGTTGTTTACTAGTTAAATTTGATTGAAACTCAGTGTATGAGTAAATATCCAAAAGGAATCAGTTTATCCCATCACAAGTGAGAAAAATATTAAATTTTACAGTTCCAAGTGGAACAAACCTCGAGAAAATTATTTTATACAAACGCTTTCTTAAAATTATAAAGTTTTATTGTTATACAATAATCAAGAGCAGTCAAATTGTAAATTTTAAACTTATAGTGCGGGAAATAGTTTTAACTTACTGTCATTAATAAATAAATGTTCCGAAAATATAAAACAAAGTGATACGACGATTACACCAAACTAGTCAAATGGTAAGAAGAAGAAGAGATGTCCAAATTCTTGTCTGTCAGCTGAACGAAGAGACGCACGCAAACGCGATAGACCGGTCGATACAATTACCACTTTTCAACACTAGGTTGACTAAAATCAGAAGTCCCAAAACTAGAGCTCTAACGTAAGTTGATCAACGTAAAATAAAAGGCCTATTAATTTTTAATACTTTTTATCGTCTTATAAATATTTATTCCACAGGAAAACCATACCAGTAATTTAATAAAATTAAAAGTTTGATTCATAACCAACATAGGTGTTTCATTGAAGTTGTGCTGGACAGGGTGAATGTTTTTTATTTCCGATCTTTGAACCTGCTTTTCGGCCCTTGTTCGTAACAAGGGGAAGTTATATATTTTCGTGCAGGTGTGGTACTTCATTAATTGTTTCAAACAATTTGGCGCCGGGCAAGTAAAACTTCAATTTTAAAACAAATTCAATTTTCTCATTCACTATTTGCCACACCAAATAAATCCAAAGCAGCATGGGGTATAATTAACAGTACAATCCAAAATAAGCACAAAAATCATAATAATATTAAATACATTCTAATTCATGATGAAAAGATATCTGATACTAAGAAAATTACATCACATTTTAACTTATATTTTACAGAAATGCCAAAAAAACTACATCGGAAAATACCTTAGAATATTGAATTCATCAATTCTAATAATAATAGACATGTTCCAACTATGTTCGGTGATCCGGCCAGTGAAACAGAAATATTCAATATAATAACTAGCCTAAAAAACTCGAATTCTGTAGGTGTGGATGGCATAAGTGCTAATATCTTAAAAGACTGTGTATGCTATATTTTAGCTCCGTTGACTCACTTAGTAAATATGATGTTATTAGAATGTACATTTCCAAATATTTTTAAAATAGCAAAAGTTGTACCGACTTATAAAAAAGGAGATACCCGCAAAGTTGAAAATTACAGGCCGATCTCTCTGTTATCTACGTTGTCCAAAATTCTAGAACGAGTAATATCTTCTAGAATAATAAGCTTTATTACTAAATATAATATATTACATCCTGCACAACATGGATTTAGGCAAAAGAGATCTACTCAAAGTGCAATATTGAATTTCTTAAATCAACTTTACGAAAATCTTGATAAGAATAAAAAAAACTATTGGATTATTTATGGACTTGAGCAAAGCCTTTGATTTAGTAGATCATCAAATACTTCTGGCAAAACTAGCTGTGTATGGTATGAGAGGCAAAATAAATGAATTAATAAGAACACATCTGACAGGAAGGTCTCAGTTCGTAGAAATTAGTAAAATAAGATCCGATCAATTGAATATTGAGTATGGAGTACCACAAGGCACTTGGGCCTTTGTTGTTTCTCTTATTTGTAAACTGCCAAATATTTCTGATGGAAACTTAGTTATGTTCGCTGATGATAATAGTCTCCTATGTTTTAATGATAATATATCTGATGCCATAAAAAACACCTAAATATTGCTTGACAAATTTACATTATGGTTTAATACGTATAAATTGTTTTTAAATATAGACAAGACGCTTTTTATAAATTTGACTCCTCGGTCCAAAATAATGAATGAGTCATTTTTAATAAAAAATAATGGAATATCAATAGCGCAAGTAAACGAGGTAACATTTTTGGGAATATACTTAGAGAATAATTTAGAAGGGGAAACACATATTGATGTATTGTGTAAAAAACTGTATCCAGTCTGCTATGCATTGTATAGATTGAGAGGTTTAAGCGATAAAAAGGTTACGATGTCTTACTATTATGCGCAATTCTATTCAAGAATTAGGTACGCTATAATATTTTGGGGCTGCTCCCACCACAGTATTAGAGTTTTTCGGCTTCAAAAAAGAGCAATTAGATTAATTTCAGGAGTGTTGCGTCTTTTACCTCGTAAACAGCTATTTAAAGAATTAAAAATACTTATATTAGCATGTATATATATATATTAGAAATATTACTTTTTGTGAGAACAAGTAAAGAAATATTCATTAAAAATAATACTTAACATACCTATGTTTGAGAGGACTGAATACTTAAATTACTGGAGGTGTCACTTGTTTGTACTGTTATCTGACTATTTGTAATATTTATTTTACTTGTATGTGTATGTCTTAGTTACATTGTAATTTTATTTTGTATGTTTTTTAAATGCAAATGTAATTTGACTTGTCCTATACCAAATATGTATGGTCCTACAGGATGAATAAATTATTATTATTATTATTATTATTATTATTATTATTATTATTATTATTATTTTTTATTTCAATTCTCTCAGCGTTTTTATGCTGGTATTGGAAAGAAGTGCGGGCCTGAGCCAAAACATCTTCAATCCTCTAAGAATTTGCGGGTGATGCGTGTGGTGTTCAGAATGACGGCTTTCTGCATTACTTTGAACAGATTGGAGTCCAGTCCTAGGGCTTTGATGTTATTTCGTAGGCCTGACGGTATGATTCCGGTGGTCGAGATTACTATTGGCAGAATTTGTACCTTGTCTAACTTCCAGATTCGCTTAATTTCAAATTTTAGCTCCGTGTATTTCTGCATCTTCTCGTCGATTGTGTTTTGCAGATTGTGGGTGTTAGGGCAAGCTATGTCGATTAAAAATGCAGTTTTGTGTCTCTTATCCAAGAATGTGATGTCTGGTCTATTGCAGTGCACGGTCTTATCAGTTGTTATTGTGCGGTCGTAGTATAATTTGAAATCTGCACTTTCCAATACTGCTTCTGGAGTGTATTTGTAATATGGCACTTGTTCCGTTAAGAGACTGCTATGGTTAGCCAACTCTTGGTGGATTATGTTGGCTACCTGGTTGTGTCGATGAAGATAGTCAGTCTGTGAAAGTCTACTGCATGCTCCCACTATATGCTGAATGGTCTCGGGCTTCTCATGACATTTTCTACATCTGTCGTCTGTTACGTGTGCGTTTTTAATTATGTGTTTTTGATAGTTTTTAGTATCAATTACTTGGTCCTGGATCGCGAGGAGAAATGCTTCTGTCTCTGGAAATAGATGACCGCATATTAACCACGCGTTCGACGCACTTTTGTCGACCTCATTGCGATCAAGATCATGCGGATGTCTACCATGCAGAGCCATACTTTTCCACTCTTGTATCTTTTCCCCGTTTGTTTGGACGATTTCGTTTACCTGATGGTCGGTGTTATTGAGGTTGAGAGGTGTGTAGGAATTGTCTGCCAGACAAATGCTTGCGTGAAGACTGGAGTCATGCTTTCTTTGATGGAAGTATGTTCTTAGAGCTTTGACCTGACTGTTGTGCAGGTTACGAATGTCACTGATTCCCCTTCCTCCCTCTGCGCGCGGAAGCGTAAGGCGCGCTGTGTTACTGCGCGGGTGGTGCTTCCTGTGCTTTGTAAGCGTGGTTCTAATTTTGCGCTGCATTTTCTCGATGTCTGTGTCGCACCACGAGATAACTCCGAATGAGTAGGTCAAGACGGGTATTGCATAGGTGTTAATTGCCTTCACCAGGTTCTTGCTGCCTAAGTCGGTTTTACATACTTGTTCGAGTCTGGAGATAAAATCTCTAATCAGTGCTTCCTTTATAGTTCTGTGTTCTACTCTTCTCGACTGTTGCATTCCAAGATATTTGTACATGTCACTTTCTTCCATTGGTTCAATTTCTTGTTCTTCTGCGGTGGTGAACCCGATCATTTCTAAGGTGGACCCACTCTTTATGTTGATCGTTTTACATTTGTCTAGGCCGAATTTCATGTTGATATCTGTGGAGAATTTTTCTACTAATTGTATCTGTTGTTGCAGCTTATATGGTGACGACGCGTACAACTTTAGATCGTCCATGTAGAGTAAGTGCGAGATGTTGTGATCCTGGACGCGGTATCCTATTTGTGTCCGTTTGAGGAGATTGGAGAGGGGGTTCAATGCCAGACAAAACCACAGTGGACTTAAGGAGTCTCCCTGGAATATTCCTCTTCTAATACGGATTTCCTCAGTGCTGACCGTGTGCCTGTCATAAGATAAGGAGATGGTAGTACGCCATTGGTTCAATAGTTGTTGAAGAAGTGTTATTAGAACTGGGTGGACTTTGTATAACTTTAACACCTGGATTAGCCATGAATGCGGAACTGAGTCAAAGGCTTTTTGATAATCAATATAGCAGCACGATAGATTTCTATTCTTTTTTTGAACCTGTTTGAGTACGACAGAGTCTATTATTAGTTGCTCCTTGCAGCCTTTCGAGCCCTTCCTGCATCCTTTTTGCTCTTCAGTTAGAATGTTGTATTTGTCCGTGTGTTCTGTGAGCAACTTTGTGAGGCATGATGTTAGTAGTTTGTACATTGTTTGAAGGCAAGTGATTGGTCGGTACTTCGCTGGGTTATTAGTGATGTTGCCTTTTGGAAGCAAATATGTTTTTCCTTGAGTGAGAAACTGTGGGATCTTAGCTGGATGCATTACGAACTCGTTGAAGTGTTTCACTATGAAGGGGTGGAGAAACGTGAATTTCTTGTACCAGTAATTATGTATGTTGTCACTGCCTGTGCCTTTCCAATTGTGCAGGTTTTTTGTGATGCTCTGAAGTAACTCTGTGGTAATTTCTGGGTGTGGCATTTGCTCGATTCCACTAGCATGGTCTTCTTCCTCACGCATCCAGCTGGCTCGACTGTTGTATTCAGTGGCGTCTGACCAAACTGACGACCAGAATGTATGTATTTGTACACTAGTTGGTAACTCCGTGGCCTCTCCATCATCTCTGCTGTTTCCGGCTCTCAGTTTTCGATAAAATTTCCGTTCATCTTTCCCAAAAAGCGTATTTTGCTCCCTGCGTCTCATTCCCTTCATGTATCTGTCCAATCTAGCTCTGTAGACCTTGAGTTTTTGCTTCATAGTATCGATAACCTCTTTGACTTGCTGGTTGGTCTTGTCATATTTGCCATGGACTTTATGTTTCTCCATAATTTTCTTGGCTTTAGTCGTTAGTTTTTTGCTAGGTTTATTTCGGCAGTATTCAATATTATTATTATTATTATTATTATTATCATCACTATTATTATTTCAAAGTGAGAACACATTTTATTGTGTACAAAGTTAGGTTTCACAACAGTTTGCAATCTCATATTAATTATAGCTTTGTATAAATGTGTCACTATGCCGACCACTTCTTGCGTACATCAATCACAGTTTCGGTTAGAGTTTCTTGAACTAAGTGTAGGATATCGCAGCGTACATTTCTTAGTTTTGGTTCCCTCGCTTAATAAAGCAGTAGGAACAAAAAACTAATCGCCAAATAAAGAGCAGACCTCGTAAGAACTTTTTGCTTTTTCAGATATGCCTTTTATTTTTCAAGAAATCGATCGGGTAATCATATGGAACCTTGTAGGTTAACGATGGAGTAATATGGATCGAGTAGGTAAAAAATATTGAGATTGTATCATACAAGTCAAAATTCAATTAATATACAGTGTGATCCATTTAGAATGGAAACGGTCCTGTAAAAAATGTGTCTGTTTTTAACGGGGATTTTTTTTTAAAGATAGGCCATCGAAGGCTCTACTTTATGACAAAAATTTCAATTTTCAAGATCTGCTATGATTTTTTTTCAATGTCAGAAATGGACAAATTTGATTATCGATTTTTTTTATAAAATCTAACTATACCACTGGATTCAGAAACATCTCAAATGGGTAAATCCGAAATTTGGTGAAAATAATTAAATAATGACAGACTTATGACAAAATTAATGTAGGTAATATTTTATAATAACTTTTAAATGATTTCTTCCAAAAATCGAAGTAGCCCGTGAAAAATAAACAATAGAAAGATAAATTAAGTGGACGCTTTTAATAAATATTGTCTTTTTATTGAGTAATGGCAGATAATAATAGGGTGCCATGGAAAACAAATTTTAAAGTCAGACGTCAAATCTTTAAAATACGCATATACTCAGAGTATATTGTTATTGAAATTATAAAATTGATCAATAATATTATCAAGTATTAGTTTATTAGTTTGAAGCTAATATTATGGATACTCTAAATGCAGTAGAAAAAAATCGGTAAAGGTCTTTACACAGAACTTCCCTCGTTATTTGTGCATGGCGGTCACTCTAAAAAATTAATAATTATTGCGAAATGACATTGAGAATAATAATCGGAATATAGTTATTGCTATTATTACAAAGAAAACTTGATAAGTTTTGGCCAAAAAAATATACAGATTGCTCATCCAACAGCAAAAGCTCAATACTAAATTACAGGTGCCACATATGGCAGGCTTGCGCAAATACCTTTACAAATGTCCACCATGACTGAATTATTTCTTAGGATGACCACCCAGTACATTTTTCAATAAAAGTATAATAGGTGTATATGTCAGATATTATTGCCAACCGTCACATCAATCCAACATTCGCGTAATGGAGCGGAAGTATAGTGGTGGTTAAAAAATTTCATTTTTATTTTAATTTTTCAAAAATGTTAAAAAAAAAATTAAAAATGTTTCCTTCTGAAATAGGTTTAAAATGTCAAACGTAGAAATTTTAAATTTGAGCAAAAAGGAAAGTTTCCGTCTATTCTATACTAGTGGTAAAAGCAGTTTAAGATTTAAAAATTACATATTTTTACTTCCCTCGCATACCGAAGGGAAGTATTGTATTCGAGAAAAAATCACCCTCCGAGATTTTTACGGATTCTGACGTTTCAGATCACGGAGATTACGAAAATATAGGTTTTTCAATTCCGTCAGTCTGTCTGTCTGTCTGTCTGTCTGTCTGTCTGTCTGTTGGTGCATTTATTAAAAAACTACTTGACGGAGAGCAGTCAAATTTGGCAGGTAGTTGACGCTACTGTCAGCGCAGAAATGGTAGAAATTTCACTAGAAAATATACAGGGTGGACCGTCTAAACGGAATAAATAGTGAAAAAATTTTTTTTTCGCTCAAATTTAAAATTTCCACGTTTCATGACGCGCTAATCCTATTTCGGGAAAAAAAATTTTTGAAAATTTTTTTCACCAACATTTTTGAAAAAATTTTTACCAAGATAAAAAAAAAAAAATTTTGTTCAAATTTAAAATTTCCACGTTTCATGACACGCTAAACCTATTCCTGAAAAAAACAATTTTTGAAAATTTTTTTCACCATTTTTGAAAAATTTTTTACAAAGATGAAAAAAATTTTTTTTGCTCAAATTTCTACGTTTCATGGTACCTATTCTAAAACTATTAAAAAAAAATAAATTTTTTTTTACCAACATTTTTGAAAAATTTTTTTCTACTAAAATGATATTTTTTTTTCTTCAAATTTAAAATTTCCACGTTTCATGGCATTCTAAGCCTGATTCAGAAAAAAAAAATGTTGAAAATTTTTTGAAATTTTTTTTACCAACATTTTTGAAATTTTTTTTACCACTAAAATAGATGGATTTTTTTTTATTTCTTCAAATTTAAAATTTCCACGTTTCATAGCGTTCTAAATCTATTTAAAAGAAAAATTAGAAATTTTGTTTACTATTTTTTAAAAATTTTACCACCAAGATAGAATTTTTTTTCTTTGTTCAGATTTAAACTATCCACGTTTCCATGGCATTCTAAAACTATTCAAACAAATTTAAAAATGTTTTTGAAAATTTTTTTAAAAAATTTGAAAACATTTTTAATCTATTTATTTATCACTACTATAGAATAGACGAAAAATTTGGTTTGCTCAAATTTAAAATTTCCACGTTTCATGACATTCCAAACCAATTTCGGAAAAAAAATTTTTGCAACATTTTACCAGTTTGGAAAAAAAATTAACACTAGAATAGATGGAAACTTTTTTTACTCAAATTTAAAAGTTTCACGTTTCATGACATTCTAAACCTATTAAAAAAAAAAATATTTTTAAATCTTAAACTTCTTTTACCACTAGTATAGAATAGACGGAAACTTTCCTTTTTGCTCAAATTTAAAATTTTTATGTTTGACATTTTAAACCTATTTCAGAAGAAAAAATTTTAATTTTTTTTTTAACATTTTTGAAAAATTAAAATAAAAATGAAATTTTTTAACCACCACTATACTTCCACTCCATTACGCGAATGTTGGATTGATGTGACGGATGGCAATAATATCTGACATATACACCTATTATACTTTTATTGAAAAATGTACAGGGTGGTCATCCCAAGAAATAATTTAGTCATGGTGGACATTTGTAAAGGTATTTGCGCAAGCCTGCCGTATGTGGCACCTGTTATTTATTATTGAGCTTTTGCTGTTGGATGAGCAATCTATATATTTTTTTGACCAAAACTTATCAAGTTTTCTTTGTAATAATAGCAATAACCATATTCCGATTATTATTCTCAATGTCATTTCGTAATTATTAATTTTTTAAAGTGACCGCCATGCACAAATAACGAGGGAAGTTCTGTGTAAAGACCTTTACCGATTTTTTTTAAATAGGTTTAGAATGTCATGAAACGTGAAACATTTAAATTTGAGTAAAAAAAGTTTCCATCTATTCTAGTGTTAATTTTTTTTCAAAACTGGTAACAAAATGTTGCAAAAATTTTTTTTTCGTAATTGGTTTGGAATGCCATGAAACGTGAAAATTTTAAATTTGAAGAAAGAAAAAAAATTAATTTTAGTAGTAAAAATTTTTTCAAAAATATTGGTGAAAAAAATTTTCAAATTTTTTTTTCCTGAAATAAGTTAAGCGTGTCATGAAACGTAGAAATTTTAAATTTGAGCAAAAACAAATTTTTTACTTCCCTCGCATACCGAAGGGAAGTATTGTATTCGAGAAAAAATCACCCTCCGAGATTTTTACGGATTCTGACGTTTCAGATCACGGAGATTACGAAAATATAGGTTTTTCAATTCCGTCAGTCTGTCTGTCTGTCTGTTGGTGCATTTACTAAAAAACTACTTGACGGAGAGCAGTCAAATTTGGCACGTAGTTGACGCTACTGTCAGCGCAGAAATGGTAGAAATTTCACTGGAAAATATACAGGGTGGACCGTCTAAACGGAATAAATATTGAAAAAAATTTTTTTTCGCTCAAATTTAAAATTTCCACGTTTCATGACGCGCTAATCCTATTTCGGGAAAAAAAATTTTAGAAAATTTTTTTCACCATTTTTGAAAAAAAATTTACCAAGATAAAAAACAATTTTTTTGTTTAAATTTAAAATTTCTACGTTTCATGGCATTCTAAATCTATTTAAAAAAAATTAAATTTTTTTACCAACATTTTTGAAAATGTTTTTTCTACTAAAATGATAATTATTTTTTCTTTAAATTTAAAATTTCCACGTTTCATGGCATTCTAAGCCTGATCAAAAAAAAAAATTTGAAAATTTTTTGGATTTTTTGTTTTAGCAACATTTTTGAAATTTTTTTTACCACTAAAATAGATGGATTTTTTTTTATTTCTTCAAATTTAAAATTTTCACGTTTCATAGCGTTCTAAATCTATTTAAAAGAAAAATTAGAAATTTTGTTTACTATTTTTAAAAAATTTTACCACTAAAGAATTTTTTTTCTTTGTTCAGATTTAAACTTTCCACGTTTCCATGGCATTCTAAAACTATTCAACAAATTTAAAAATGTTTTTGAAAAATGTTTTTAAAAATTTAAAAACATTTTTAATCTATTTATCACTACTATAGAATAGACGAAAAATTTGGTTTGCTCAAATTTAAAATTTCCACGTTTCATGACATTCCAAACCAATTACGAAAAAAAAATTTTTGCAACATTTTGTTACCAGTTTTGAAAAAAAATTAACACTAGAATAGATGGAAACTTTTTTTACTCAAATTTTTTTCATCTTGTTAAAAATTTTTTCAAAAATGTTTGAAAAAAATTTTCAAACATTTTTTTTTCTGAAATAGGTTTAGCGCGCCATGAAACGTGGAAATTTTAAATTTGAGCAAAAAAAAATTTTTTTCAACTTGGTAAAAATTTTTTCAAAAATGTTTGAAAAAAATTTTCAAAATTTTTTTTTTCCTGAAACAGGTTTAGCGCGTCATGAAACGTGGAAATTTTAAATTTGAGCAAAAAAAAATTTTTTTCACTATTTATTCCGTTTAGACGGTCCACCCTGTATATTTTTCAGTGAAAATTCTACCAGTTCTTCGCTGACAGTAGGGATAACTACCTACCAAATTTGGCTGCTCTTCGTCAAGTAGTTTTTTAGTAAATACACCAACAGACAGACAGACAGACAGACAGACAGACAGACCGACAGACAGACAGACAGACAGACTGACGGAATTGAAAAACCTATATTTTCGGAATCTACGTGTTCTGAAACGTCAGAATCCGAAAAAATCTCGGAGGGTGATTTTTTCTCGAATACAATACTTCCCTTCGGTATGCGAGGGAAGTAAAAACGATTCAACAAGTGCATCAAAATAAACGGCGGCCTTGTAGAGGCTACAAAAATTTAAGATGATTTGTATTGTCTTGTTTTAGTTTTAGTGTAATGTTGTAATGTGTTGTTATTTTGTTTATTAAATTTATTTATTTTATTTATTGATTTAATGGCCTTATTTATATTAAACGTCCTGGCGGAGTTCAGCTATTGCTGTTCTACCACTCAACCAGGACACGTATACATAGACATCAACACGACAACCATTCCCTGCGATGTTCACTACGCTATCCTTGTCTAATATTGTATAGCTTCTGCGTATGTGCTGATTGTTGATATATAAGACGCTAGAAGGTGGGGCGAGCTCACCGGAGGCATTTTTGTATTTGTTTTATTTATTGAATATTAATTTTATTTAAAAATTCATCCTTAAAGTTACTGACATAAATTTCCCGGCAATCAGAACATCAGCCAATATAAAGACATTTACATAAATTTACGAAACCGCTGATCGTAACATAAGGTCCTCTCTTAAACTCATACTTACACACTTATAATCAAATAATATTTTCTCTTGTAGTTTATAACAAGATTCATTTATGTGAGAATCTTGTTTAATATTCATGAAAAATTCCCATTCAATCGAATAGAATGTGGTCAATTAGATGTGTCTTTTATTTAAATAGTCTTGGGATTATATTGGTTAGGGAAATTTTCAACCATTTGAATCAGTGGTAACCAATTACCCATTGAAGACAAACTTATGTGACAGTATATATGAATTGCATAATTATGCATTCGAGAAACGGATTTCAACGCTATAGTTTTAAGTGGAGACAAGCGTGCGGACATAAATATGCGACTGTGATTTAGTGCTGCATAATAGTGCGTACGTGCCTATGCGTATTAGATAGTCTGCAGTCAGATAAATGCAACAGTCGCCTATAACTCACACAGTGGCGCTTTTACAGGGATTTATTTAGAACAACTAATACCCTCGTAAATATTAGACTGTCGAATGTAGAATAGCATTATGTCAACAATATTTACAGGATAGTTGTCTTATCTTCTCGTCGGTACTTAACCTGTAAGTTACAAAATTTGCAAACAATATTCAATTATTTCATCAACCAAGTTGGCATTACCATTAATATATCCGTTGTTCTATCTGATGATGTAATTAAATAAAATAATTGAAACTTTTGTTTTATTCAGACGTGAAGATTGCAATAAACAAGAGACTGCAAATTGCAGAAATAATAATGATAACTGTGATTCTACATGTCAATCACATGAAAAAGTCTTGTTTCGATTAAGGATGCAAGGAACATATATCATATCATAAAAAATATATATAACTAAAAGGGTCTCTTCTGCTAATACATGTTCGGCGAACATGTTCGGGGAACATGCTTATGAAACTAATTACTACCTGGCTAGGCAAACAAGCCAGACTGTTTGTGGGTGCGATGAGTTCAGTTGGCACCTACTGTGCTCGATAGTCAGCTAAATATTTTTTCAAATAGTTTTATAGATATAATGTCAGTAGGCAGACACCAAATGTATGCGGCATACAGATAGACTTAATAGGTTTTATTTTCGCAATATATGTATATTGTTGTAGTTTCCAATTATGTAATTGGAAACTTGAAAACTCAATGAAATTTCAGAGAGGTTTTTTCACGAGTATTGTAAGTTGGCCTAACTTACTTACTCTCTTTTAATGCCTGTACACGAGTAAATTGATTACATCAAGAAGAAATTTCTTTTGCTCCTTGTTTGTCGTTGGCATAGTAGCACAATAATCGGCATGTTACATAACATCGTCTGGCTTACGAACTATAGTTGACTCGCTCGTTTGATATATCTGCTCGAATGTAGTTTCCAAGTACGCACGAGACTCAAATTGTCGTTACCCATCGCCGTTATCGTTATCGGCTTCCTCATCATAATTATTGTCGAAATTCTCTAGCTGATACAAATGTAATTACTTGCTGGCTCTTATACTTGGGTAAGCGAGAAAAGTAGTAAATTATAGATTTATTTTAAATACACACACTATTTTGTGGTAACCCTAGCACGCAATGCTATGCTTGCCTTACTTGCTGCGCTTGCTGTGCTTTTTGTGCTTGCTATGGTTAAACGCGATGGATACATTTTGACAAAGCAAGTTCGTACTAATACAACATTAAACATCAACCGAATTGTAAGTAAAAATATTCATAAAGAAAGACAATTCATCTGTGTTTGAACTAACTTAAACTGAAATTAAACTATAGTGAACAAGAATATTACTCATATATAAACACTAATAATAAGTAACTTTTGTTATTTATAATATTGCTTTGAGAATTGACAGTAACAATGAGATCAACCATGTAGAGTCAGATCCCAGAGCCGCCGGCCCTACGTCATTTAACCAAAGCTATTATTTTGGTAATAAATAGTTTGATATGTAGTTAAGATATTTGCTAGCTTTAAAGCGGGGCCCTTTTAGAGATTGCAGGTACAAAAGGTACAAAAAAACCTTACTAACCTTCGTTAAAGTATGATAGCTGGTTTTCATACATGTTTGACAGAATACTGTAAAAAACCAACATTCATTATTGCCAGACACGTGGGCCTTTACTTCCGCCAAACGCTTTAAATCTCGAAAAAAAACCCAACCTAACCTTACATAAATGAGGAACCCGATCTACTACCAACTATGTAAAAAACGAAACAGAACAAAAAATGTATTATGTTAGGTTAGGTTGTGTTCTTCTCAAGTTTTAAAGCGCCTGGCGGAAGTTGGGGCCCACGGAAAGTATCCAATATTGATTGATTGTTGGTATTTAACAGTATGCTGTCAAACATATATGAAAACGAGCTATCATACTTTAACATGGGTTAGTAAGGTTTTTTACACCTTTTGTACCTGTTATCTGTAAAAGGGCCCCGTTTTCAAGCTAGCAAATATGGTCACCTTCTTAACTACATATCACACTATTTATTGCAAAAATATTAGCATTGCTAAAGTGACGTAGATCTGGCAACTCTGGGATATTGGTGCAATAGATTTATTTAGTTGAAACCGGAATTATGTGATTTATATTAGGTATACATAAATAGTTTGAGCGAAGAAATTCCCAATTCATATTTTGAGCGCCGCGTCGCCGCCGATACAATTTTTTCTCGTATTGGTATAATGTAAAAGAATAATCTTCACTGATATCAAAACATGTCACTGTATCACGATGGCCTTCTAAGATATTAAATAAATTATTACTATGTCATGGCCGTCACTCAGATCTCACTCTTGGGTCTCAGGTTCGATTCCTGATCGGAGCACTAATATTTTTTGCGGAAAAAGAATGGATCCTAATCGGCTCAGATATTGAGTGTGTTTCCTGTCTCGAAGTGTAGAGGCCTCTTCCGTGCGTAATTGCTTCAGACCTCCAGGGATAAAATAAATTTGTACGTCCGTTTTAAATGAGTCGTAACTTATTGAAAAGAGATGTTTGGATCAATTTTTATTCATATCTTTTAAATGGAATCCCTGCTAAAAGTTAATGACTCCATGTCTGAAATACCGTGTATTATTTGCAACGCCACTAGCGGACTTCGTCCGGTAAACATCGCAGAAATTCTATGCTTTTCATCTAGGCGGCAGTCTGCTGACACGCAACATAACCAGAATCAGAATGCATAATGCTCCATTCCAGATCAAACACCCCCTACCAAACCAGGCGTTGCCTATCTTCCGGCAACCTCTCTAGCCACACTTTCCTTAACCATAGCTTTTCTCTATTATACACTTTTCCCTTTACGTCTTTATATATTTATCTATTCTTTCCTCTTTTGTCTGTTTGTCGATTGGTTGTTTTTTTGTCTTTTCGTCTTTTCGTTTTTTTTTTCGACTTTTCGTCCTTTCGTCTTTTCCTCTTTTCGACTTTTCGTCTTTTCGTCTGTCTTTTCGTCTTTTCATCCTTTCGTCCTTTCGTCCTTTCGTCCTTTCGTCCTTTCGTCCTTTCGTCCTTTCGTCCTTTCGTCTTTTCGTCTTTTCGTCCTTTCGTCTTTTTGTCTTTTCGTCTTTTCGCCTTTTCGTCTTTTCGCCTTTTCGTCTTTTCGTCTTTTCGTCTTTTCGTCTTTTCGTCTTTTCGTCTTTTTTGCCATTTTATCCTTTTTTTGTTTTCATTTTTGATCGAAAAACCTTTTAAAAATTTCAACTAGTAAAAATCTTAATTCTTTGTCTTCCCTACCTTCCCGACGGCGCGCGGCGGGTAGACCGTTGCAGGGGCGTGCTGGCCCACCGGGCTACCGGGCACTTCCCGGTAGGCCACTGACTAGCAGGCTCCTCCGCGGTCTCCGCACATGGAAATATGGTGCCTCTACTCTCACCCTACCCTACGAAATAAATTGTTTCAAGAAGGTATTTTTTTACCTGAAATTCTCTTCGTCCGTTTAAGATAATTTGACCTGGAAAAATTCAAAATTTTCGCTTGCGGCGCATTTTCATTCGAGACCCCCCCCCCTCCAAATCCTATAAGCCCGGGCCCCTTATAGGGTCCCAACAGGCGCCTTGACCATTGGATTCAATTGCTTCGAACGGGTTTTTTCGTCGAGTCGCCCATGCCAGCAACCAAAATTTAAATACTGTTTGGTGTTTTGTGCCCCAATAATTTTTATAGTGTTAACTTTAAACGTTTTAAATCTATAATACGCTGCGCGACGTAGTTGCCTGGTCTGGTCAATCATATCAGGTTCAACTCAGAAATACAGTACGCTAGTAAAGCTCATTACCAATCCATATCACCTGAAGTCATTAATTAAATACAAGGAAAAACAGATACCAAAAATTGTTAGTGTGTCAAGGTGATTTAATCTCTAAGTTTTACTGTGATATTAACATGTCAAATATTATCAACTTCAATCACATTGTTTCATTAATTATTATTGTTCTTAAAGTGTTCAATATATTTTCACTAAGCGTCTGGCAGGTTTTTTCCTTGGAAATAGCGTCAACTATTTACCAAATATTATTTTTCTTCATCAAATAGTCGACAGATCGGTACACATATGGAGTGGAATTGAGAGGTATTGGTAGTTTGCATAATCTGAAACGAGAAAATTTGAGAAAAGTTAGGAGAGCCATTTTTTCACGATTACAGTACATTCCCTGAGTGAGCGATGAAAGTAAAATACACGAAGCAGTTTTCATCTATTTGATCGCCAAATCAACCACCAAATGAATATCTGCTGTTATGTAAATGATATTGGTTACACGCCGATACAAGCAGCATTCAAATTACAGATATATTATACATTCAGGCATGTAATCGTTTTTATAGATTCAAGCGACCTAACACTCTGCTGTTGCTAGTGAATTTGTTGAATGTGTTCAGATTTGTTCAATTGAGCAATATGATCTCCAACTTTGATATAGTTAAATTAATTCAAACATTTACTATATGATATTATTTATGCATAATGTAACCATAGCGTCAGCGAGCTTGATAATTGTGCGTGTCAAATATTTCTGTAGCGACAAATTTTGTTTAACTAGCCAGTTGTTAATATTGCTGTCTGTATCCTTCGTCTAATATCATATTCGCAATGACCGATATCATCAATAAGAATTCCAAGGAATAAAAACTTTTTTACAATCCAACACTCACCATCTTCAGACTCAGAATTGCCTCGCTCTTCTTTTTTGTAGGATTGACGTCAAACTTCAATAGTCAACTTTCTTCAGTTCTAGGAATGTTGCTGAAGTTCTAAATTGATTACGTTTTGGGTTCGAAATTACTTTTGGAACCAGTTCTTATTTCGTGTCTCCAATTCTTTACAGCATGTTGTAGATAAGAAATATTGTCTATTCAACAGAGAACCTCAATTTTTCGCGTCAGTCTGGTGTACTGTTCTGACTTCAGGACAAAGTTCACACTTAGGGTTTTATCTAGTTTGCACTTTATTCAGAGTATCAACTGTTAACCTGTTTTTTTTCACACCACTGCGTTTGTTGTTTAGTGTTTTTTGTATGTTCCTTTTTTCCACAAACTATTTGGTAGTTTACCATTTTGTGGATTGACTTGACTTATAATCCTTTAAATTTATTTTGAGAGGCAGTGTCATCAATTATGATGGGTAAATCTTTCTGTATTTGTAGGAACCTTCAGTTTCGCATAAGTAGCTGGTGATCTGAACAATCATCACTATGTAGGTACTACAACGCTTTATTGATTGGTTCTTATCGAGTCTCTACCACAATGTAGTTAATTTGATTCCGAATTCTACCACCAGGTGACAATCAATTGTAAATCCACCAGGGATGCTGAGCGAATACAGTGTTATTTATATTGTAGGTATGATCTAGACAGAATTGGTTCAGCCTTTCGCCTATTTTGTTTCCTTCTCAGATGTCAATAAATTCACTAATAGCTAGGAAAAGGATCAACAGTGTGTAATCAATTTTAACATTGAAATCGCATAATAATGGTAAATCTCCTAGGTATTCCAGTCAGCGTAGAGTAAAGTTTAGAATCTTATTCCACACGATTCTAAACTGATCTGGATGTTTCATAGAACGCTTACAACTCCTATCCCTGAGCAAGAGCTGTAGGTGCATTTACTTGTATCAAATTAGGTTATTATTGTATCGAATTTAAAATATCTCCCAACAATAATAAAATAGATAAAGCGGTTATCGCTCTACACGAATTAAACAGATGATGTAGAGGTACATCTTTTAATTCAGATTTTATCTGTATTATTAGCCTATATTAATACTGATAGGCTTTTCAAGCACGTGGTTATAATTTAAAGAAATTCGTTAAATTTTGCACATCTTGCATTTGTGAACCGCCACTGCTTAAGTAGTTGAATATTTAATATTATTGGTGTCGTTAACATTAACAGTGGCTATTTATTTCCACCGCATATCCACCTATCTCATTGTATATCTATAGGAAGGTAATATTTAACTCTAATTTTAGTAGTTTAAAGTTCTTCGCTATCGTAATTATACTCCTTGTAAGCACAACCAGATGTTTACAATAATCCTGCTGCCATTAGAAGCGGTTAATATTTATAAGTTCTTACTTATAACAGGATGCAGATTCATTGATATTTGTTCGCTGAACCTTACGGGGCAATTTAAATATATGAGGTAAACAAACACACGTTCAGTTACACACAGCAATGACATTAATATCATTCGATGCTAAAATTTGTTAAAGAGGTCGCTGGTATATGTTGATCCTGGGAATTTAGATGCGACACGTTGATATTTTCACTAGTTTTTTAATAGCTTGCGGTATCTTTAGGAGTTATGATACTTTACATACCTGTACGATTTTGTTTCTGATCAAAGAAATCAAATAATCTTTATTTCGAAGTAAAGTTATACGAACAACAACAAACGAAATAACAGTCAAACATTATTGGTACGCATATGTACAATGGCAAGTGTTTTTTATTGGTTGAGGATATGTTTAGAGATCGAGACAAAGTCGAGATCTCCAGTAAAACACTAAATGACCGCAGTGCTTATGACGTTCTTTGCATGCTCAAATATTGAATTAAGTAATTTAATTAAAACTCAAAAACTGAACATTTTAAAAATATATAAAACAAACATGAATCAGTTTTCGCTTTGGTTGCTATGAGATCGAATATTTATTGCCAAGTGACATCTGCTGTCATTCTAAATTTCTAAAAGATATGATTTTTGCTACAAGTTAAGCTTTTTGCAAGTAAGCTATTTATTTATTTAACGTACACTGCTCAACAGTTATAACCCATTTACAGAGCAGGTCAGATACACAAAAAACAAAATATTAAGTATGTACAATATAGGTACATTAAAGAAATATAAAGTACTCCTAAAGATAACAATATTATAACTAAAGAAAAACAGAAATCAAAGACAAGAAATATAAAAATACACGTATAAGATAAGCATAATAATAAAACTATATTAAAACAGAATCCAAAGAAAAACAAGGAGTCAATGGCTATAAAAGTCTTTTATGAAATTAACAGTGCAGCTAAGAATATCAAATTTGTCACAATGTTTGTTGTAACTATAGGCGAGTCTGCCTGGGATATTACCCAAAAATCTTCTATACCATTTGAGTTAGCCACGGATTCTTATAGGAAAAATTCCGCTGAACAAGATTTTCTTATGAAAAATTTTCCTAAACCGCGAGCTTCGTTGTCAAACAATTGTTAAACAATTTTTTCTTCGTTTTTATTTAATAAAATGAAAACGGTTTGACGGATCCGAAAAAATCTTGATTCAGTAGAAACATATTTTCAATGTGAGTCGTTTGGCGTGAGGCACAACTCGTTTTGTCAACCCGTTTATTTGTTATAGCTAAGATAAATTTCAGAATTAACAAATTATTTACTCCGAAACTAATGAGGTCAAGGTACTGTTTTTTCAAGATAAACGCTTTTCATACCAAAGAATATATCATTATTTTTTTTGGCCCGATATCTTCAATGCTTTTTAATTGAACTGTCAACATGAGTTTCGCAAAGGCAGATCTACTGAAACAGCTATTTTAAATTTTATATCTAGTATTCACGAAAATCTTAATAACAGTAAAAAATGCATTGGTTTATTTATGGATCTTAGCAAAGCTTTTGATTTAATAAATCACAACTTACTTCTAGATAAACTATCTACATATGGACTAAGAGGAAAAATTCATAATTGGCTCAAATGCAATCTGTCAAATAGAAACCAAATTGTTGTAGTGAATGGAGTTAAATCCAGTATGCAAAATATATCATGCGGTGTTCCTCAAGGATCAGTCCTGGGACCACTGCTTTTTTTACTTTATGTAAATGACTTGCCCAATAATGTGTTAAATAAAAACAACCTGATTATGTTTGCAGATGACAATTCTTATTTATGCTGTTTATCTTCCTTAACGGATGCTATCAATAACACTAAAACAGAAATTTTCAACTTTAGGATCGAACCCGCCACCCCATTGCGCGTCAAAACTTACTATTTTAACGGTGCGGGAGAGATTTTTTAAGAGTCAAAAACGCGTATAACTCTTCAGGGAAAAACTTGTTAGCTTTCATATGCACCGAACTTCCTGTCCAAAAAGTTGTTAATAAACAGATTAGCGCCTCTCACGCAATGTCACTTTTATTTCCGGTTCCGGTTATCCGATCAAAGTCTTTCTGGTCTCAAAATATTCCTTTCTGCAAGCACTTTCGTATACACAAAACCCCATTTCGACACGCTTACCCAGAGCCGAGATATGCCATTTGGTAATTTGCAAAATTAATTTAAACTTTAAATAAACAAAAGCAAAAAGTTGCATTCATGCAGACTTCTATGGGGGTTATGCACGACATCAATATTTATCGTTTAAAGTTGGTTTGAAGTAGATAAAATATTCGAAAAGAAAGTTATGTGCAAATTAACACGTTGACTGCTGCTCTATATTTGGTGACCCTAATGCTGAGCTCAGACTGATTTATTGAAATACTTAGTCATTAGTCTGGTTAAGTTTAAAAGCGCCCATTTTGGGTGAGACTTCGCCAATTCATTCTATTATGTATGAATATAATTAACTGTATTCAATTGTATTTAAGTTTTTTTTTTTTTTAAGAATGAATAAAGTCGCTTTATTATTATCATTATTATTATTATTATTATGTCGGCCAAAGCCGTCACGCGCACTACCTAACATTCACAGATGGCGGCCAGAGCCGACATGCGCACTGAACGTGTTAACAAAATATGCTAATTGTTTAAACAATCAAAAAGTATTGAAGATATCAGACCAAAAAAAGCATGGTATGTTCTTTGGTACAGAAGGCATATATTTTGAAGAAAAACAATATCCTAACCTCGTTAATTTCGGAGTAATCAATTTGTTAATTATGAGATTTATTTTGGCTATAACAAATGAACGGGTTGACATAATGAGTTGTGCCTGATGCCAAACGACGCGTATTGAAAATATCTTTCGATTAAATCAAGATTCTTTCAGATCCGTTAAGCTGTTTTTAATTTATTAAATAAAAACGAAAAAAATTTTGTTTAAACAATTATTTGACGATGAAGATCGCGGTTTAGGAAAATTTTTCATAAGAAAATCTTGTTCAGCGGAATTTTACCTATAAGAATTCGTTGCTAACTCAAATGGTATACAAAATTTGTAAAATCATCTCTTTTTTACCCCAGGCAGACTCGCCTACTATGACAAATTCAGAACAGAGGAGAACATATAAGTCTATTAGAGCGCAGAGTGGGAAGATAAAAAGTTTGCATTATTCGTGTATTTAATGGGACATAAAATTGATACTTATTTAAAAATTCTGGGCAATCGATCTTGTTATGTATTAGAGTATGTAAAAATATTTGAAAATAGCAAACCCGCCTGTTCTCAAGAGTGTCCATAGAGAATATATTCAAGAGTTCTAGATGTGGAAAATCAATTGATGGGTATACTCCATCACACTACTTGAGCCACAATAATTTCACAAATCGCCTTTGTACTCTTTCTAGGCTATTAACATGTATTACGTAATGAAGGTTTTAGATGAGTGACGCGTATTCAAGTTTAGACCGAACAAAAGCAAAGTAAAGTAATTTTAGAGTATCAGTATTGGTAAACTCTCTGCTTGATCTGAATAGAAATCCCAAAACCTTAAAAGGTTCTGAACTTATGTTATTTATGTATGGTACAAAGGAAAGTTATTTATCAAAAATTAATGCAAGGTCCTTGAAAGTCACGGGCCTTTAGAGTTCCACATTGTCTATGCTATAATTAAATATGGTGGGCAAGAGTTTTGTTTTGTAGGACACAACATTACACTTGGATACATTTGAGTTTAACTTATTTCGAACACACCAATCAGACACGTTGGAGAGGCTGGTTTGTAATAGATTGCAGTCCGTTATGGAACTAGTAGTCCTAAAAAGTTTAAGATCATCCACATAGAGTAAACAGTCGGTTTCAGTAACTTCCATAATATCATTTATAAATGTACTAAAAAGCAACGGTCCCAGAATTGATCCTTGCGGAACACCTGATGTTGCCACGTACTTGACAGACCGACATATTGCTTTCTACCTAAGAGATAAGATTGAAGAAATACGAGCAGAGATTAGGAGAAACCGAAAGAGGATATTTTTTGAAATAATATAGCGTCAAACGCCTTAGAAAACTCGGTGTATACTACGTCCATTTGCAAGCGTTGATCAATGGCCTCAGAGATAGATTGAGTTATGCATATTAGATTCGATTTTTAACAAAATCATACTGGTAAATTGATAGCTGACTTTTAATGCTGGGATATATGGCGTTATGCAATAGAATTTCAAAACCCTTACAAAAATTACATATTCTCGATATAGGCCTGAAATTGGCATTATTGTTTTTATCGCCTTAAAAACTGGGCATACTTTTGAATATTTTCAAATATCTAGAAGCTGGCCTTTGCGAATACATAAGGTAAAAAGTATGAAAAGTGGATATGAAAAAACAGAGGCACAATCTATAATCAGAGAGAATGGGATATCATCCGGGCCAGTTGTTAATTTAGGTTTTAAGCGTTAAGCGTTAAGTACTTCATTTTCACTGAAGCATTTGACAGCAATAGTTGAGGTGTTTGCTACTTGTCATTTATCGACTCGAAATTGTCCGTGGGTGGCAGGAAAGACCTACTAAAAAATCTGCGAATGAGTCCATAATGTCAAAAGGGTTATCAAAATGTTGATCGTTTAAGAACATATGAGTGGAAATATCAGTAGAGTTCTTTCTACTATTAACATGAGACCAAAATTTCTATGGTTCCTGTACAATGTTATTTTCAATGTTATGAACGTAATGCGTGTAGGCTATATCGGTATCAACCTTAATTTTAACCCTTAACCGCTTGAATTCTGCATATGCCACAATGTTGCTTATAGTTGTGCAACAATTATGATTCAAGAAAGTGACGATTCAGACTTGGAAGATGCTTCGCAAGTAGGATGCTCAGCCATAATTCCTGAGAAGTCCAAAGAGAGATATGATGTAATTTTAATTTTGTTTTTCATAAAAATTGATCTATAAATTTCTATATATTTTATTAGTTTATTTACCGCCTACTTATGATCGGTAAATAATTACTTACCGATCACTAATTTGTAAACGTCACACAAATACCTCAATCAAATCAGTAAAGGTGTTAAATTACCTGAGCGTGCAAAAATATCTACAAAGTGGCCCACGAAGTTTTGGCCAGTCGATATCTTGAAAACTATTTGAACTACAATTTTAAATTTAATGATTTTAAACAATGGAATGCGGTGTCAATTTTTGGCATAAAAGGACTTTGTTGCAACATCGCATTTCCGATCACGTGACATCAACTTTAAATTTATAAATGGGACACCCTATATATTACTCCATTTTTGTGAAGGTCTTTCTAATACAAATTCAATGATACCATAATTGCTAGGTTTTTTCGGCACTACTGTAAAAATAAAGAGGTTTTTATGAACATTTCTTTATTTTTATTTAAAAAAGGTAGATAGCTTAGAAACAAAAATGTGTCCTAGCAACAGAAGACATCGCATCGCACTTGTCAAGGGCTGTCAATCAGTATTAGTAGATTTGCTTTGTGTACAAGTAGTATCAAGACTATTATGCCTTTACATTTTACTTACGACGGGTATGTCAATATGCTGCTACTATACGGCGAGTGTCGAAAAAATAGTAGACGTACTTGAGACTTGTACAGACAACATTTTCTCAACCGAACAACTTCAACTTTCGTTTATGTGGAACAGAAATTAAGACATGGGTCTTTTCCTAGTGGAAAACAGCAAATTCCACGCAGAAAGACTATTCAAATAAAGGATAACGTAATTAATATTCTGGCCTATCTAGTGTCTAGTAAATCCCCATATCTCAACTCGATGTCTTCAGCAAGAATGTGGAGTAAGTAGAACTACAATCCAAAGAGTATTAAAGAGTCATAAATATAATACTTTCAAATTACATTTAACGCAAGGTTTAACCGTTGCAGACCCTGAAAGGAGACTAAATTTTGTTGCTGAAATGACAGTAACACTCGCATATGGTCCACTATTTTTAAATACAATATTGTGGACTAATGAAAGTCGGTTTCACAACGACGGTACCATTAATCGACTCAATTGTCACTACTGGTCGGCTGCAAATCCAAAATGGATGCGAGAAACTAATTTCCAGACGCTATATGGTGTAAATGTCTCATGCGATTTATTAAATGGCCGCTTGATTGAGCCGTATTTGTATAAAGTAACTTTGACCGGCGTAAGGTATTCAGATATTCTCCAGAACCTACTTCCCGCTTTACTTGAAGATATTCCCTCAAACGAGAGAGAGAGAGAGACGATGTGGTGGCAGCAGGATGGTGCACCTCCTCACTATGCCCGGCAAGTTACGACATATCTTGATACTGCTTTCCGTGAAAGATGGATTGGGCGAATAGTACAATACATTGGCCGGCCCGTTGGTCAGATATGACACCTTTAGATTTCTTCCTCTGAGGATATTTAAAAGGTTTGGTTCATTTTACACAAGATTTAGACGACTTGCAAAACAAAATCAAAGCAGCGTCGCAAACTGTTACACCAGAAATTATTAGAGCAGCATGCACTAGAAATCTTTTAAAAAGATTTGCGCATTGCATTACTGAAGATGGACATCAATTTAAGCATCAACTGTAATGATTTTTCTACTTATTTTGTTTTGTTTCTTAATTATACTAGTGTTCTTTGATACAAATTTTTAAAAATCGCCGAATTTGTATTAAAAGGGCCTTCCCAAAATGGAGTAATATACAGAGTGTTCCACTTAAAAATTTGAAGTTGATGTCACGTGATCGGAAAAGCGATGTTGCAAAAAAGTCCTTTTATACCAAAAATGGACACCGAATCCCACTGTTTAATATCACCAAATTTCAAAATTGTAGTTTAAATAGTTTTCGAGATATCGACTGGCCAAAACTTCGTGGGCCACTCTGCATATACCACACTATACATACACAAATACATATTTATGTATCCTAATATGTATTAACTAACAAAAACTACACAACATTGAAGAGGAGTAATTGAGACTACGTGTGGCATAATATTTATATATTTACAGGTAGGATAACTTACTCTTTATTAAGTACTTAATTACAGTTAAGAGTTTATGTATTTTTCTCTTAAATAGTTGTAATGTATTTGTTCAATGTGTAGTGGAAGGTTTTTGTATAATGTGATGCAGATATAATGTGAACCCTTTTCTCTAACCGTAAGGTGATGCTTTGAAGGAACATAATCTAGGGATCGCGTGTTGTGCTGATACTGGGATACACAGCAGTTAAACACTATATATTTATTTTTATGGAAAATATTAGACATCCCTGAATGCAAATACCATTAAATGTTAACATATTGTTTGCTCTAAATTTACCTCTATAAGTTTTAATAAAGCCCAGTTTGAACATAATCCTTGGCACTCTTCTTTGCATAATGAAAATTCTGTTTACATTGCTTGCATTTCCATAGAAAAAGACTCCAAAAGGAATACAAAATTTACATACTAAACTGGTTTTTAATGTGAAGATTTACATACTTGGATAAGACTCTACTCTAATACTATGAGAGACTATGCCTATTTCTTAACATATGTTGATTACATTTTCAAAGCCCTGCACATTGCCAAGAATACTCGATTCCACTAATACTTACGAATACATGAGACGGGGACGGGGACGGGTTAGTGCGTTTAGATTTCAAACTGGCGTAGCTAGCAATGCTTACTGCGAAATAATATTAATTGTGAAATTATCCCCAAGAACTGGCTTGTATTCCACTTAAAACTGTAGGGTCTTGTTTCTCTTTACATAACATAAAATCATCCTGGATTTTCAAGGAGTTACCTCGATGACTTAAGAAGCGCTTGTAGATTGTTTAGGGGGTCACTCTGCTCCTCTATCCCTTCCTCATATCGACCTAAAAGATCTTTTGTGAATTACCCTACAATTAGTTGTTGCCCAGGACTTCCAAGCTTTTTACAAAGCTTGTGATTTTCTTGGGGCTACTTTCCCTTTGTCTTCAGGCGTTAATTCCACCCTTTTTTTAGCGTAGTGCATTCGCAAAGAATATGTTCCGCAGTTTCTATTGCAGTATCATAGTATCTGCACATATCATTGTCTGCCCTGTCCATATTCTTGAGGTGATATTTTAATGAGCAATGACCTGTCAAGAGGCCTGTTATCAGCTTTAATTGGGACTCGCTTGTCTTTGGCCTGGTGTATTCCTCCAGTAGGATTCTTTCTGTTCCTTTTGCCATTTTAGGATCTCCTCCGTTATGTGCCCCTTGGGAGTTGAAAGTGTGTGGAATTCGGTAACAGACACGTGTATCGTGGCTCCTACAAAATCTCCAGATAAATCCGGATAAAACGGCAACAAAACGTCAAAATCGTATTGAATTAAAGCGTAAACAATTCTGCATTGGTTGATATAAATTAGCACGAGTCTGGCTATTTCATATAGATGATATTTGATTAAATTATGTTGGTTGAATACAGCAACACAAAACAGTGTATATAAACAACCCGAGAAAGTGTACTGCTTGACCGTAGAATGTATACCTGGACTGGTTCCGGTCCCTTATTCAAGTCGGTGATATAAAATAAGCAACAGACAGCCAGATGTGAATGAAACAGGTAAGTTTTTGTTTATTTTATTTTAATTTAGTTAATGAAGAAATTTCTTTATTTAAATCGAAAAAATTAGAAATTAAAATTGAAGAGATATTTATTTATAGGTTTATTAATCCTTGTCACAGGACAGTTTATAACACAAAGAGAAAAAATTTAGGTAGTGAAATAGAAAATACCCGGAATTGGAAGGCGGCAGTTGAAAATAATTACTGTAAATTGAAACCGATTATTTCAAAGAAACGACATACCTACAGGATGAGCAAAGTATCCCTTTGGACCTTTTTTCTCATAAGGTGCAAAAAATATTGTTACCGCGAGGTAGGGCCCTTCCCAGCAACTCCACCGTAAATGGAAATTTACCTGTGGAACGGTTAATAAATAAAAACAAAAAAAAAATATAATCTACCATATTCAGAAACAGAAAACTTAGAAGAGGAATAAATAAGGAGATGATGATAGATGGAAACTTAAAAGAAAGATGGAAACTAAAAAGAAGCATCTTGCAAGCTTTTACACTTCTTACCCGATAATGACAGATGGAAAAAAGAAGCATGGAAACAGCCACACTTCCCATCATATATTCCTACACCATGGGTCATGTAGCTCTCGCTGCTGACAACAAGCATGTCCCATGTCCTACCCAGCGTATGCAGCCGGTCTGGCGTTATATAAAACATCCGAGATTTGGTTCCGACACGCGGTTTGGCCGTTCGGCGAATGACCAAACTGCGTGTTGGAACGAACCTCCATGAATGCCCGGAATCGGTAGCAATGTTCACCTTACGCTGGCAAATCAATTAATCAATGAACCAATCTTCCGTTATGTGCCCCTTGGATAAGTCATAAAACGGTTTCGAGCCCAAAAGATGGGGCTTCAGCATCTTTTCCTGCAAGGGCGTTGGCTAATTCATTTCCTTCTATTCCCTCGTGCCCTGGCACCCACATCAAGGTAACCTTGTTGTTTCTTGCCAGTTGCTTCAGGGATTGTTTGCATTCCCAGACAATTTTAGACTCATAGGTGTAGGACCTTAGAGCTTTTAACGCTGCCTGGCTATCTGAAAGTATATAGATCTTTGCCCTTCGAATGCCTTTGTTTATGCATTCCTGGGCACATAGATGTATAGCATAGATTTCTGCTTGGAAGATGGTTGGGATCTTACCTAGGGCTCTGAATAGCCTACAATTAGGCCCGGCTACGCCCACACCGACTCCTTCAGCCATCTTCGATCCATCCAAAATTTAGAGAGAAACAGTTCCAGAATAAATGTCCACAAAAAGTGCGCATGTGCAGTACGTACGTGCTTTGTACGTGCTTCGTGTACGGCGTCTTTTGTTTTGTTTACACATTCCTTGTCCGTAAGCGTTCCTCGCACGTTCTTACTTTTTATTTCGCTTTTAGTGTTTTGTGTCTTTAAATTATGGAGAACTTAGTCAGCTGTGTCAAAGTCACCATCCAGTGGAACTCGTTGTATATATGAAAACTGTAAAATACTTTGTACAAGTGCCGTGGTAGAGGCGTGACCTCAGAGACGAAAGCATGTAAGTATTTTACTTTCGGCAAATCCCAATATTTTCATTTTATAAAAATATCGAAAAAACGAATAAAGGACAACATTACTTTTGGTGACATTTCTTAAGTTTGGCAACGTTGCTTCATTCCATAGTAAATGGACTAGGTCATATCTCCGATGGCCTTGACATCAAAGGAATTCCGCCAGCTGTCTTCTCTGTATACAATTACTCTGAAACAGAACTTTGAGACGAATTCTGCACACCGATTTGTATGTTTATCCATATAAAACTTAAATTGTAAGTAAACTGATTCCACTCATCATCGAAAGCTTTTGGAATACATACAAATAGTACACAACTTGATGCAAGTGGGTCAAATGTTCTCGGGACGGACCATCTCAAAAAACGACAATATCTCGACGACAATACGATAATCGAATTGGTACGCAGTAAATTTCTTTTTGTGGGGATATCAAAAGGAAGAGGTGTATATCAATTTCCCACGAACTCTTGATACCTTGCACAGGTAAGTACGAATTTCTATAGAAATGCTGCGAAAAGTCTTGGAAAACACCCAGAAGAGAGTTGAACAATTCATCAAAGTTATGGTGGTCATTTGCCCGTTTTCATCTTTCGCACCTAGACCAGTAGATATAATTTAATAGATTTAATAAATGATTTTCATAATAATTGTACAAATAATTGTTCCATTCGAATATTTCCATTTAAAGACAACATGGGGATTTATATCTGCCGCGCCCTTTAAGCAGCAATGAAATAAACTTAATTCAACTTTAGCTTTGATTGGAAATTGTATTATTACTTATTTCTTAATAGGGCACCCAATAGATTTTCATGAAAAATTAAAGGAAATATTATTTTGAGAACTCAAATTCAAAAAAGACAATAAAAAATTTTAATAAAACAATAATGTACATAGAGAAAAGGTTACGATAATTTTTATTGCTTAAAAATGTTATATTTCTAATATGTCGAAAACCAGTGATGTTTTGAAAATAGAAGTTGTTTAGGATGTAATATCCCACACATGCATCTATATTCAAGGTTCCTCGGATGAAAAAATTTCCTTACATCGTAGCACCATCTATACCTCAATTTGTAGAAAGATAGTTTTTACTCAAAACTGAAGTCATTAATATGAATATGAAGTCATATTTTAGTGAATTGCTTTTACAGAATGCAAATATCTCTTTTACTTGTAGTTTAGTAAGAAAATGGCCTCGGAAGTGTTAAGTAGAACACCCTGTACATCTTAAGCAATAATGTCAGTACTTTCTTAAAAGCAAAATTAGTTTTCCGAAAACAGTAGAAAGTCATAAGTAATATGTAAATTTCTAAATAATTGTTAGTTAAATTATGTTAGACTCCAACAGTAAGACACTGTATTTAATAAATAAGGTTGAAATAATTTATTAAGAAAACAAAGTGTATACTATATAATTAATATAATGTTAATAGAATAAGTTTTTTGAATAATTAATAGGTGTTTGTATACCATCATGATGTATGGTTACATTATCTGCTATCTTCAATATTTAACGGCAATGTACACGTATAATTATCCTGCAGGGAAATTAAAATATTTAATTAAGTGTAAAGCAAAACAAATCGCCTGTAATTGCCGTTTAAAATATTTTTGTGGGTTTGTTGAGCGATTCCGGGTTTTTGCTGGTAGTGCCTAACTGAAAACGAGCTATATGTGGTTTCTTTCCCAAGCTCTACCGAAAAGAAACGCCTGAGAACAAGTCAAGTATTCAGTGATTGTGAATTCCTTTGGTAGCGAGTCCTGACGGTTCAGACAGTCGCATTTTGCTGTCAGTCGGACAAAAAAACAACGATGGTATTTTATTTTCCTGCCAAGGTTAATTCAGAGCAAGAGCATCTCCAAAGTAAAATAATAGTGTATCTTACGTACTATCTGAGACCGAAGGATTTAATGGTGGCACACAATTGACATTAAGAATGTACAGTTCGTTGAATTCCAGGATGCAAACCGATTCGTACTTTAAAGAAGATATACTTGGCCAAGCTTATAAATATATTATTATTCTTTATGTTGATGACAGGACGAAGAAAACTGCATTCTATATTAGCATTAATGTACCCCTACGTAATTCGCTTCTGCTGCATACAGGGTGAGCCGTTGATGCCTTAGTTAAATCACTAGGATTAATAAATACCTAAACATAATATTTTCAAGATGTTAATTCACTACTATCATATTAGTAAAGTGATGTGCAAATTGTATGTTTTAGAAAGGCACACAAGAATAAAAATGACTTCAATAAAGCATTTGACAAACTTTACCATTGTATTTTGTGTTTAAAATTTGATAGAATTCGGTTTCTCAGAAAATTTGTAATCTTTCAAATCATGTTTTAAAAGTAGATACTACCATATTGAATAATGTGGTTAACGGCCTGTGAAAATTATATCTACCTCTGATGTACTCCGGGATTCTGTATTATACCCATTATTCTTCAATATTTTCATGAATGAGATTACAGTTGAATTGGGTATACATTGCCTTTTATGCGTAGATGATATTAAGCTATGCAATAAAATAAATGGTGTGCATTATTATAAATTGTCCATGATAATAAAATCAATAACTGGTGTCAAATAAAAAAATTTAAGTTGATGTAAGAAAGTACAATCTTTTGACTTTTACAGATTCAGTGCTTAACATTTCGCGACTTCGGTGTAAAATTAAGTAAAGTGAACTTCATATTTCAAATAAAAAATTCCCGACAAAGGAGACACCCAACTGAGCGAGACACCCAAAAAAAAGCCATTAAACTCGATCATAAAAGTGCTTGCCCTTTTACAGCATTATGTATTTGGGTAAAAAATTAAGTAAACAGTAGTGACCGTTAGATCGTAAAATATTTTAGGAGTGAGTGGCGTAATTATTAAAAATTATAACTGATACTGGCAAGTTTCCCTTAATTTCTTATTTTAATTCATGCCCCGCTCTATCCTAGTGATAATAGGCGGCAAAGTTTTGAAATTTTTCACCAATGAAAATTATAGAACGCTGAGATTAATAATACGGTGTTCTGATATTAACGCCGAAACTACCATCTACAGGGTGGACCATTAATAATAGGCCATTGTGCAGGGGTAGATTCTTTGGTCCAAAATATGGTGATATAACCAAATATGCTTTAGTAGAATGTTGCTGTGGACAAAGATACAGCGTGATCTTCGCCAAATTTGCTATAGGAACTTTTTTTATTCTAACAAACAATAATGTATGTATTACAATACATCATAGAGGACGTCGCAGGACCTGAATCTGATGATGAGTTTTTTCACATATTTTTGGACGAAACGTTGTGGTACTTCTGACCAGAAAATCTGATGGGGCTGTCATTTCCACGTATAAAACCAGTTGGTAGAACTGGATAACTCCAAACCGCAATATTAACTCGTACAGAAGACAAAGTTTACTCGACTCTATAAATATTTTGTTTGAATCAAATTGGAGTAATCGCCAATTACGTGATCTCCTCACTATAATTAACATACAAACCATAGAGCAAAAATTTCACAAACTTAAAGACATAAGGAAAAAGGTGTCTATCCTGCTATTGGTTTTCCTCAAAGTATACTTACTGTTAAATAGATTTTTGCTTGCGCATCACAGCACATATTTATTTTTAAAGTAGTGCGTATCGTAATAGACTGTGGCGCTATCTTAAGTTTATCAAATTATCGGACACTTAGACCAGGTTCTATGCAAAACTCATTAATCTATCTCGCCTCTATACAACATGTGTCAGAACTATAATAATAATCTTCAAAACCAGTTTGATATATTCAACTGCAATGTAGCTGATAAAAAGATTAACTGCACAAATTAAAACATTGTTTTGCTTTTATCTTTAATCTTATCTGTTTATTTTACATTGCGTTTCTACATTTCCTTGTTATATGTATTTTTTAAGTTCCCAAATCTGAAAGATTTTACATAACCTACGGGTTATAAGAAACATCCTACGTGTGCAAAATTTGATATGGCGGATTCAATAAGGGGCCCTTAAAGAAAATATAGCTCCTTACTCTTTGGTCCCTTCCAAAAGAGATATGAACCTAATTTATTTTCAGTCCCATAAAGTTCAAAATTAAGAGAACATTTGATGGCTGAATCCTATGATTCAGCACTCAAAAGGGGTCATTATGCATTATGGTTTTATTAGCTTAGTGGTTTGCTTCCAAAGATCTTAAAGCCAAATTTGGCACACGCTGAACTCTTGTTGAGCGTCTTGTTTAGGGTAAATTTTTTTAACCTTGAAAGGGTTTTCAAACCGCAACAAACAGCACAAACGTAAGATCTTTGCTTGATGTACAGTCAAAATTTCAAATCAGTTTGCCCACAAACAAAGAGTGACCGCAAAAAAGGCCTGCTTTTGCATAATAGATAGCGGGCCAAGAAAAAAGCGAACATAAAATCTAAGTAATAAAGGTTGTTTTGTTTTTACTTCCGCATCCACGTAGTGGATTGGAAGTAAGTATAGTAATCGTTAAAAAAATTTCAAAACATTTTTTTTCGTGAAATGGGTTTAGAATGTCAAGAAACGTCGAGATTTTAAATTTGAGCGAAAAGAAAAATTTTTATGTCTGTTTTTTCCGGAACGGTTGAAGATATTGACTGATATTGAAATTTTGTACACGTATATATTATAACAAGATCTGGAACTGGATTGTTTTCTGAAGATATCCGGTGAAGGGCTGGGGGGTAAATAGGTGTAAATAGGGGGAAATATGTAAAGCAAGCTGGTAAGAGTACAGAAACTTGAAATTAGATGTATGTACTACAAGCCAGGGCCTAAAAAATTTTCATAATATTTTTCATCCCCCCACCAACAGCCCCAATCCATTATTAAAGGGGTTGATAAAATAAAATTGAGATATTTATTTGAAATTTGCTACACGTATATATTATAATGACATCAGGAACTAGATTATATTTTGGGATTATTCTGATGAAGGGTTGGGGGTTAAATAGGGGTAAATAGGAAAAATAAGTAAAGCAAGCTAGTAAGAGTACAGAATCTTGAAATTCGGTGAATGTACTAAAAGCCAAGGCCTCAGATTTTTTAACAATATTTTTCAACCTCCCACCAACCACCTCTACTCCATTATTGAAGGGGTCGGTAAAACAAAATTGAGATATTCACTTGAAATTTGGTACACGTATATATTATAACAACATCTGGAACTAGATTATATTTGAGATGATTCCATTGAGGGGTTGGGAGTTAAATAGTTGTAAATAGGAGAAAACAAGTAAAGCAAGTTGGTAAGAGTACAGTACCTTGAAATTCGGTGTATGTACTAGAAGCTATACTCTCAGATTTTTTATAATATTTTTCAACCCCCACCACCCCTATTCCATTATTAAAGGGGTTCATAAAATAAAATTGAGATATTCATCAGAAATTTGGTACACATATGTATTATAACGACAGCTGGATCTAGATTATATTTTGAGATGATTCCGTTGAAGGGTTGGGAGTTAAATAGGGGAAAATAAGTAAATCAAGTACAGAAACTTGAAATTCTGTGTTTGTACTAGAAGCCAAGGCCTCAGATTTTTTATAATATTTCTCAACCACCCACCACCCCTACTCTATTATTAAAGGAGTTGATAAAATAAAATTAAGATATTTACTTGAAATTTGGTACACGGATGTATCACAACGACATCTGGAACTAGATTATATTTTGAGATGATTCCGTTGAAAGGTTGGGGGTTAAATAGGGATAAATATGGGAAAATACGTAAAGTAAGCTGCTAAGAGTACAGAAACTTAAAATTCGGTGTATGTACTAGGAACCAAGGTCTCAGAATTTTTTATAATATTTTTCAACCCGCCAGTAGCCCTACTCCATTATTAAAGGGGTTGATGAAATAAAATTGAGATATTCACTTGAAATTTGGTACACGTATGTATTATAACGACATGTGGATCTAGAATATATTTTGAGATGGTTTCGTTGAAAAGTTGGGGATTAAATAGGGGTAGATAGGGGAAAATAAGTAAAGCAAGCTGATAACAGTACAGTAATTTGGAATCTAGTTTATATACTAGAAGCGAAAGCCTCAGGTTTTTTATAATATTTTCCATCCCCCACAGATTATATTTTGAGATGATGGTAAGAGTACAGAAACTTGAAATTCGGTGTACGTCCTAGAAGCCAAGGCCTCAGATATTTTAATAATATTTTTCAAACCCCACCACCCTTACCCCATTATTAAAGGGGTTGATAAAATGAAATTGAGATGTTCACTTGAAATTTGGTAGACGCATGTATTATAACGACATCTGGAACTAGAATCTATTTTGAAATGATTCCGTTGAAGGGTTGGCGGTTAAATATTAGTAAATGTAGGAAAATAAGTAAATCAAGATGGTAGGAGTACAGAAATTTGGGATTTAGTATATATACTAGAAACCAAGGCCTCAGATTTCTTTCTAATATTTTTCAAACCCCACCAATACCGCTCCATTATTAATGGGATAGATAAAATAAAATTGATATATTCACTTGAAACTTAGGACACGTATGTATTGTAATGATATCTGATTGAGATGATTCCATTGAAGGGGTGGGAGGTGGTAGGTTGTGAATAGGGGAAAATATGTAGAGTAAACTAGAATCTTCATTTTTAACGTATATGAAAGAAACTAACGCCTCAAACTTTTCTATGAGATCTGCCCCAAATATTGTTAAAATTCTGTGAACTATAATTTCCACATACTAGAGTGCAAATCTAGTCAAGATTTTTCCTTAAAAGTGACTTGGATGAAAAATCTGGATGTGGAAGTAATGATTCCTTAGGCAGCGGTTTTTTAAATATACATTACATACTTACTGCCTTTTTTAAATATTTTCTAGCCTTAAATAGGATGATTTTTGCATGTTTTCAAAAAAGTAAAAAATGTACTCACCTTAAAATTTCTCAAAGTTTAATTAGAGGCCTATAGGATTTATTTTGATCTGTCCCTTGGCCCGTTATCTACTATGAAATCTACTATGCGGTCTCTCCTTCTGGCACCATTTGAAAATGATCTTTTTCACAAGAACAAGAAATTGTTTACACAATTTCTTTCGAGAAAAACCATTACATCTTTTTATTGCAGCCCTCCCTCGAGCGCCAAAAAATTTCACTATAAGAAGTACACACAACGAACATATTTTCACAACTTTAAGTTATTAGGCCTCGTGCCTTTTTCGACTTTTCCTACGCCCATGCCTGGTGCCTCACAAAAATGACCTAGTACAAAATAGGTCTGAAATTAAAAGTCCCACTTTTCTCCGTAAAAAGGCGCGTGTTAGGACACGCGCATTTTCTGATATGGTAGCTCCAGGACAAGAGCCTTCAAAATTTTCTTTAAGTCAGAGCCAGAGGGAACAATGGGAGTAGCAATTCGTTTCATAATTGACATGTGAATGATATTCGATATTTTAGGTAGTTCAGGAGACACTTAATTAGTTACCTCAGCTTATGACTCAAAGCTAAATAAGCTAAACCATAGAAACGCTTTATTTCGCTTCTTTCCAGAGTATTGGAACTACAGCGTTAGGTAAATATTACAAGCACGGCGGCGCCTGGCAAAGATATGCGGATACATCAGTAATTTTACTTAATCCATAATTCGCATGGCTATAGGAAATGTATGGAAGCACTTTTATTTCTTGTGAAAGAACGACATTTCTTGATAATAATTAGTCGTCAATAAAGGTTCAAATTTGTACTGCGTGATGCAAAATTACTTACATTATGTTATGTCCTTTTTTACTTCCACATCCACGTAGTGGAAGAAAAAAAAATTTCAGCATTTTTTTTTTCTTGAAATAGGTTTAGACTGCCATGGAACATCGAGATTTTAAATTTGAACGAAAAAATATTTCCGTCTGTCTGTAACTTTTCTTGTCTGCACGTTTTCTCCGGTTTAAGATATTGGCTTGAACATATCCGGTGAAGGGTTGGGGGTAAATAGGGGGAAATAAGTAAAGCAAGCTGGTAAGAGTATAGAAACTTGAAATTTGGTGTATGTATTAGAAGCAAAGGCCTCAAAATATTTTATAATATTTTCCATCTTCCAGCACCCATCCACTCACACATAAAATTGAGATGTTCACTCACTCAAAGTTAGTGGTACACATATGTACCACGTAATTACATCTGATTGAGAAGATTCCGTTGGACGGGTGGAAGATGGTAAGTTGGGAATAGCGCAAAATAAGTAGACCAAGCTAGATACTTCAATTTTAACGTATATGGTGAAACCAATGCCTTAAATTTTTCTATAATATCTGCCCCAAATATTATTAAAATTCTATTACCAATAATTTCCACATACTAGAGTGCGAATATAGTGAAGATGTTTCCTCTAAAGTGACTTGGAAGAGAAATCTGGATGTTGAAGTAGTGATTCCTTAGGCAGCGGTTTTTCTGTCTACGGCACATTAGTGATTCTGCAACCAGTATCTCTGCGACGAGGGAGAGGTACCTTTACTTGTCAACGCTGTCGCGGGTTTCGAAACTAACAGAATAATTGCTGGATAATAGTAACTACAAAGAATAATTATGATTTACTGAGAAAAAACATTATTTGGGTATTTTACATATGACTTTCACACACTCCATCAAATATTTAATATGAGAAACTGCAATTTACTTATTCATTATGTACCTATATCGTGGATTTAATCCTGACCACGCTGGTATACCAATAAAACCAATCAATGATATCAATGATATCTAGAATTATAATAATACATTTTTATCTGAAAGACAACACTGAGAGGAACCTGCTCCTTACGACCGCCCCTCTGTGGGTTTTGCACAAGCCTCAATGTCTCTAGCTCTCTAGAACACCTGATTATGTGCTTTGTCATAGAATCACTTTTAACATTTGTATTAAACTTTGTTAAGGGAGGTTATTATAAAGTAGGTCCCAATCAAAGAGTTTAACAAATAGAGGAGACAAGCTCCATAAGCGTAATGTATAAGCGGCGGAAGGCTGTAGGCTTCTCATCCCTCTCACACGGTTCGTTCTCTCTTTGTCGCATAGTACATGAGGGGTGGTGACGATTGACGACAATTGACGTTATTTGTTGGAAATCAAAGAGCGCCAGGTAAGGCTGTGTTGCTTTATAAACCAGTGGAGAGAGAGGGTACAAGGTGTGCCGGGTGTGCGACAAGGACGAAGAGCCTACCGTCTCCAAGGCAACCAAACCGCGACTCCCGGCAAATCGCCAGCTTGTCTTCTCTAGTTATTAAACTCTTTGGTCTTTGGTGGTTTAATATTGAAGTTACTGGACCAGAATAATTATTTAAAACTTTTTACTGGAAACAGTAAAACAAAATTGAAATAATAAATTATTGCAATTTTTTATCTTCTGATGACTATTTATAGAATTTTCATTTAATTCCACGTGATGAATTTATCGCGATAGTCAAGGACTCGACAATAAAAAATATAATGAATTGTAGTGAAGACAATCATTTGACAAGAAAATGATTTTGTAGTCATGTATATTATTGCACTCTGTACACAGGTAACAAATTAACTGCAGTTTGGAAATATATCACTTTTCGAGAAGAGCACAATATCTAGACTGACTTGGATTCTATTGCCATTAGAGAAATAAGTAATTTTAATAAGTATGAAAGGCTTAAAATGAGTTTAGTTGCTGGTGAGGCTTTTTGACAAAGGCAGTTGAGTGTAGCCGACTGCGAATACCTATTAGATTACTGTTTTACTCGAATGCGTTATTTTGAGTTCGTTGCAATTTGTAGAGACGATAGACATAAAAAAGTGAAAAAGTGCACTTTCGGTAGATTTCTACAAACTGATCTTCGTAGTATCTTGTAGATCCATGAAGTACTGTTTATCTATTTGTCTTAAAATTAACACTGTTTTGATACTCTCTGAAAGAAAATATAACCCTGTGTGGCAGCTTACTTACCTCCAAAATTATACATGTAACCAGGACAAATGAAAAAACAAAAAGAAGAATAATAACAAGAATTTGGAGAAAAATAATAAAAATTATTATTATCAATTTCTCAACTATATTTCACAACCATTAGACAATTACGATTCTGAGCTTTGTTTTTATTTTAGTGACAACAAAATTAATAACAGTTACAAGATAACTAACTATATTGGTGACTCCGACGAGATAGGCGCAGTATCTATATTGTATTGTCTGGTGGTGTTCAGTATTGCCTGGCCCCTTTTTCTGTTCCGCGAAGATTGGATGCTGTCAATTAGAAGTTTACTTCTGAAAGACTCTTAGAATTGGATATTTCGTCGTGGCCAAGATTAGCAACTAGGGATTTTTCGTTGTGAACCTTGCTTTAAAATTGCCGTTTTTCCTTTTCGATCATCTGGTAAGTAAGTTGTCACTTTTATTATTCCCTGTTATTTTATAAAGGAGTTAATCCGTGCAACATGGCCAACCCAACATCAAATGACAACATACTACCACCGGATCACATAGGCCCTGACCCGCATCATGAGCAGTATGTCACTTCAATTAAACTGCCACCGTTTTGGGTTTCTAAACCGGGAATCTAGTTTGCACAAATAGAATCCCAATTTGCCGTGGCTAGGATTTTTAATGATAGGAAAAAGTATGACCAAGTAGTGGCAAAGCCATTAGAGATTATAGTGTCTATTACATCATTGCTAGTCCGCCAGCTGATAATATCTATCTAAATTTAATATCAGTGTGAATATCCCACCTTACGTTGAGTGAAGAAAAACGTCTGGACCAATTGCTATTGGGTTCCCATATCGGAGATCTGAAACCCTCTGACTTTTAGAGATCGATGCTGGGGGGTCTCATATGGTAAGCCAAAAATTGTTAGCCAAACTTTGGAAACGCGTTTACCACAAACAATTTACATAGCGATTACAGTCTGGCAAAACTAATATTGACGATGAAGACGGAGTCATAAATAAAAGAAAAAGAAAAATTGTGTTTAACACGCTCATTGCGAATAAAAACAAAATCGCACGATAAAATGTCGGAACTGACAAATGGTTCGAATTTAATGTCTGAAACAGGAGAAATGATAGTTGAATTCGCAAAATATGTGCGTAATAAGGAACATTAAGAGAATCATATGATGTAGTAAAAAATTCACCAGGTAGTAGCAAAGTTTGACCATGAATAAGTTCAGCAGAGGAAAATTGCCAATCATCTTTAGGTTCAGATCTAAAAGCCAACAATACTGTAGGAGTTTCGTCCACCCAATGCGTAGTATTAGCCCTAGCTGTTAAAGCAGCTTTAACTGTTCTATGGAAACGTTCCCCCATACCATTACTTTGGGGATGGTAAGTGGTGGTTCGGATTCTATGAAAACCTAGAAATTTTGCAAATTAATTGAACAGTTTAGATTCAAATTGGACACCTTGATCTCTTGTGACAGTTAGTGGTACACCAAAACGACAAACAAAATTTTGAAATAAGGTACGGGCCACAGTCTCTGCCGTAATGTCCTGAAGCGGATATCCTTCTGGCTATCTAGTAGACCGTTCGACCACAGTCAAGATATAAGAACATCCTTTAGAAGGAGGAAAAAGGCGCACTAAGTCGATGTGAACGTGATCGAAACGGCTAATTGGAATTTCAAAATGTCCCAGCGGACATAGGTTACAGTCTGAACTCATTTTAGTCCAAAAATAATTATTGCAAACTAGTGTCCTAGTTGCATTGATGCCAGGGTGAGATAAACCATGAAATATATCAAAAATAGTTCGTCTATAAATGATTGGAACATATGAACGAAGTTTCAAGCTGGAAGTGTCGCAACATGTAAATTCATTTTGATCAGGAATTTTAATTCTTTCTAATCTGAAATTGCTGTCAGAACAAGATGCACTAGTTAATAAAAAATAAGGTCAGAGTCTTTCTTTGAGCCTTACACAATAAACTCAAATCGAAATTAATATTAAGCAAATCAGAATTTCTGTTTTGAACTAGTGAAGACGTATCATATACACGTGATAAAGTGTCTGGTACGACGTTGTCTTTCCCTTTTGTATGCCGAATTTGACATGAAAACTGAGCAATGTATTCTAATTGTTGGCTTTGACGTGGAGATCTGTCAGTTTTAGTAAACATAGGTCTAACTAAAGGCTTGTGGTCAGTAAGACAAACAAACTCACGAGATTCAAGTACATAGACGAAATGTCTTATCGAGGTAAATAAAGACAACAACTCTTTGTCTTAAGCTGAGTATTTCATTTGGGTAATAGTTAACTTACGCGAAAATAAAGTCAAAAGAGTAAGTAAGCTTTTTCTTACGAAGGCCCATTTCGGGTACTATCATACTGACAAGCTTCTTACCATTTTAAAAGGGCTTAAGGCATTAACTGTCTATGTTGACAGAGTCAAGCCCGCTTTTGCTTTAGACGGCAAGTATGTTGTCGCCCCACAATCGAAGGGAGTTCGATTTGCCATCGACTAGTGCTGCGGCGGATTAACTCTTTTATTTCCTAACAGGGGATTATCTGTGGCAGCTTGCTTACCTCCAAAATTATGTATGTAACCAGAATACAAGAAAAAACAAAAAGAAGAATAACAACAAAAATTTGGAGAAAAATAACAAAAATTATAATTATCAATTTTTCAACAATTTTTCACAACCATTAAACAATTAGGATCCTGAGCCTTGAAGTTTTTGTTTTAGTGACAACGAAATTAATAATAGTTACATGATAACTATACCCTGCTTAACTCTGTGAGAAATTGGCTTTATGAATTTTCAGCCGTAAAAGAATATTATGTCTAAGTTCGGTTTCCGTTTTCATTGCTTGTCAGGAATACCTTTGAATTACTGTGAGAAGTGTAGATGAATTATTTGCGATGTTCCTGCTGTTGTCAACATACATGACAGATATAAACCACTATAAAGGGAAAATCTCCGTAAGGCACTCCTTAAATTAATTTTTGAATGAACGAAAATAGCTTCCAAAGCTCGGGGTTAAATTAATTTTTGAATGAACGAAAATAGCTTCCAAAGCTCGGGGTTGAGGGGAAAACCTTTTATTATTAAGTATTAAAACCGCCTTTAGGATTTTTCGATTTTTATTTAAAAAATCACGATCAGCAGTACATTGCGGTTTAGAAAAGGAGTTTCTCTAACACTATTTCAAAATATTAGAAAGAAATCTGAAGCCTTGCAATCTTGCATATACACCAAATCCTTAGTTTCTATACTCTTACTAGCTTGCTTTACTTATTTTTCGCTATTTACCTCTACTTTCCCCCCAGTCCTCCAACGGAATTATGTCAAAATATAATCTAGTTTCAGATATCGTTATAATACATAGGTGTAGCCAATTTCAAGTGAAAATTTAAATATAATTTTATCAACTCTTTTAATCAGGGAGTGGGGGTAGTGGGGGGGATGGAAAATATTATAGAACGAACCCGAAGCCTTCGCTTCTAGTATATACACCAAGTCCCGAATTTCTGTACTCTTATTAGCTTGCTTTACTTATTTTCCCCTATTTACACCTATTTACCCCTATTTAACCCCCAACCATTCAACGGAACCATTTCAAAATATAATATAGTTCCAGATGTCGTTATAATATATACGTGTACCAAAGTTCAAGTCGATATTTCAATTTCATTTTATAATAGTGGAGTAGGGGTGGTGGGGGTTGAAAAATATTACAAAAATCTGAGATCTTGGCTTCTAGTACATACAGAAAATTTCAAGTTTCTGTACTCTTTCCAGCCTGCTTTACTTATTTTACCCCTATTTAAACCCCAACTCTTCAAAGGAACCATTTCAAAATATAATCCAGTTCCACATGTTATTCTAATAAAAATGTATACCAAATATCAAGTGAATATCTCAATTTTATTTTATCAGTCCTTTTAATAATGGAGTGGGAGCTGGTGGGGAGATGGAAAATATTGTAAAAAATTTGAGGCCTAGGCTTCTAGTACATACACCAAATTTCAAGTTTACGTACTCTTTTCAGCTTGCTTTACTTATTTCCCCCTATTTTACCCCCCAATCCTTCACCGGATATATTCAAAAGACAACCCAGTTCCAGATCTCGTTATAATATATGCGTGTACAATATTTCAAATCGTTCTGGAGAAAAGGTGCGGACAAATAAGTTACAGACCGACAGACAGGCAAAAAATTAGTTTTCTCTCAAATCTGAAATCTCAACGTTTCATGGCATCCTAAGCCTATTTAAATAATTTTTTTTTTTAATTTTTTCACAATCCACTATGGAAGTAAAAAAATGAAGTTTCTAGCTTGCTCTACTTATTTTGCGCTATTCACAACCTACCGCCTCCCACCCCTTCAATGGAATCATCTCAATTAGATGTCATTGCAATACATACGTGTACTAACGTCCAAGTGAATATCTCAATTTTATGTAATCAATCCCTTTAATAATGGAGTGGAGGTGGTGGGGATGGGGGGTCGGAAAAAATTAGAAAGAAATCTGATGCCTTAGTTTCTAGTACGTGCACCAAATTCCAAGTCTGTGTACTCTCACCAGCTTGCTTTACTTATTTTCCCCATTTACTTCTACTTACCCCCACTCCTTCAACGGAATCATGTCAAAATATAATCTAGTTTCAGATATCGTTATAAAACAAGCGTGTATAAAATTTCAAGTGAAAATCTCAATTTAATTTTATCATGTCTTTTAACACGTTGACTGCTGCTCTATATTTGGTGACCTACCCCTAATGCTGAGCTCAGACTGATTTATTGAAATACTTAGTCGTTAGTCTGGTTAAGTTTAAAAGCGCCCATTTTGGGTGAGACTTCGCCAATTCATTCTATTATGTATGAATATAATTAACTGTATTCAATTGTATTTATTTTTTTTTTTTTTAAGAATGAATAAAGTCGCTTTATTATTATTATTATTATGTCGGCCAAAGCCGCCACGCGCACTACCTAACATTCACAGATGGCGGCCAGAGCCGACATGCGCACTGAACGTGTTAATAAGGGAGTGGGGGGTGGGGGTGGAAAATATTATTTTCAAAAATCTGAGGCCTTCGCTTTTAGTATACATAACAAATCTCATATTTCTGTACCCTTATCAGCTTGCTTTACTTATTTTCCCCTATTTACCTCTATTTAACCTCCAATCCTTCAACGGAATCATCTTAAAATATAATTTAGTGCCAGATGTTGTTTTAATACATACGTTGATACACGTAAATATACACAAGTGAATATCTCAATTTTAATTTAACAACATCTTTAATAATGGAGTGGAGAGGTGGTGGGGGGATGGAAAATACTATAAAAAATTTTGAGACCTTGGCTTGTAGTACATACACCAAATTTTAAGTTCCTCTAGTCTTACCAGCTTGCTTTACTTATTTCCCCCTATTTACCCCCCAACCTTTCACCGGATATGTTCAAGAAACAATCAAACAATCCAGTTTCAGATCTCGTTATACTATATACGTGTATAAAATTTCAAGTCAATATTTTAAACCGTTACAGACAGACAGAGAGACAGACAGACAGACATAATATTTTTTTTTTCGCTCACATCTGTATCCGCCTAATGGAAAATAAAGACCTATTGTTATTATTATTATTATTATTTAAAATCTCGAAGTTCCATGACATTCTAACCTGTTTCAAGAAAAAAAAATATTTTTTTTAATATCCACTACGTGGATGTGGAAGTAAAAGTATCTTAGTACCTTATTTCGAATAAGTTATATAAACGAACAACCTTTTATTAACGTGTTTCAGATTCTTCCTATGTCCTTCCTTTGACATACAGAAAGCAGAAGTTCCCAAACTTTTCATATTATTGACCTAGGTCCATTTTTCCAAAGTGCTTCTAGAGAACACAGTTACACAGAGTTATAGTAATATGTAACTACATCCTGTATATTAAAAGAAGAGTTAACTCCAAAAATAAGAAAATAATTTGCTCGTCGCTGTCTCTCTCGCTTTCTATGATTATAACAATCTTAAGTAATATTTAAGAAAGAGAGAAAAAGATAAATATTGGTTTTGTGCATACTAGTTCTACGATTTAGATAACATTTTACCGTATAATCATGTTTTGTAAGTTACATTTTAACTACCTATTCAACATCTAACGAGCATTTTATCAAAGTTTAAAATAGTAAATCCTTTCACTAAGCTAAATTCCAAGAAATGTATAATTACACTTCATGTAAATCGTATTAAAAAAGTTTATCCGAACATTTGAAGTAGGTAAACACAAGTTACCAATTCTACATGGGCAAGGTAGTTATTTTAAAAGTAAGATGGTGAACTACCATTTGTAAGCCGATCCGCTTTTGTCCCATTGTTTGTTGATTGTTAGTGTTGCTACTTCACCATTCACATACCTTTTAAGTGCCCTTCCTGCATAATCTGGGCAATAATGCTTAAAAGTATACCGTTTAAGTGCCTTGCTATTTTTATAAACTGTATCCTTATTTTACACATATTCACATCAATAGAGAGTGTGTATTTGGGTGTAAAGATGTTAGGAGGCAGATGTTTAATCCAGGTATCTTTTAATTTGATACTTTGTTCCGTTTCTAAAGCCATAAACGTCAAATGTTGCATTTTAAAAAGTGTATACGGTACTTAATACTTAGCAAACTAAACCTACTATAAATAACTGAAATTATTGATCATTACAATAAAAAAATATAATATTTTCGTTAAAGATTTACAATAAATAAGTTTTGAGAAATTCAGTATTACGTTTATATACCAAAATAGCATATTAATAGAGTATTCCTGAATATAATAAAACTTGTACAGATCACAATGTTATTGCCATAACAGATGTGATTTAAACGTATGATTCTTGTAGATTCATATTATTGTAGTAAATGATATAAATTAGTAAAAAAACGTTAGAGAAGGATTTGCTCGTGTGGCCCTCTAGAAATTGACTATAGGAAGAACAATATATAATCCCAGAAGCACATTCTTTTGTATAGTGGAGTAGTTTATTTATTGCATGGGTAGAATACCATCTAATTTGCAAAACTTAGAGTCGGTAAAAGGACTTTCGGAACAAACAAGATATAAAAATTTGGAGACGATGTCTTTCTACACAAATCATTAGCCAAGTTTCAAAAAAGTTATTTTAAGTAATTTTCAAGATCGAGAACGACCTTTCAGCTGTCGCGCTTGCTCTCTTGACAAGTTCAGTTACGCTGGGTCTGTGAGACTCGACAAAACATAAGTAAATATATATTTTAAAAATTTTTATTAAGAGCGAAATCATGTTCATAATTCATTATTTTTATGTATTTGTGTAAAATGTAATACGTAGAAGTATATTTGCATATTTTATTGGAAACCTGCAGCCTAAAATACAGAACAGTAAACATAATGTCGCAATTTTCAAAAATCAAACAAGAAATACAAATTAATATTTTCTTTCGTTTAAATATCATAAATAAATGTAGCAGAGACCACAATCGTTCATTAAAACCCATTAACGCCCAAGACAATTTTTTTTTGAATTTTGCAAAAATATTCGGTACGTATGTTCAAAATGCTTCCAAATGGCCGTAAAAAATAAGAAAAAAAAATTCATCATGTGGTTTATCAAAAAACTGGTGATCTATAAATAGATCACTGGGCAGATGTAATAAATATTTTAACATATAATAATTATTTTACTTTACTTATATATGTAATAATGTCACCATTAGAACCTCAGTAAAATGTCATTAAATTATAATAATAATGGCAAAATTTAACAGCTATATTTGGTGGTAAGGTAGGAAACAATTGGCACAAAAAGTAACATTTGATGCAATAGGTTTTAGGTCTACTCTTGCAATCTTTTATTTGGCATCTCTAACCATCACGATATTGCATAAAATGATTTAGGCCATTGAATCGAAAGTCTTCAGGGGCCACTGCAGCTTTGATTTTCCTTTTAGCAGAGGAAGTAAGTTTCGTATATGGAACTGCAACTGCTCTACGGAATTCTAGACGCTGATAGCCTCACGACCATGCATGGTGCGATATAGAATCATTTGTTAGTGCCACATCCAGAATGAGAATGAACATTGGCCAGGATAATTTTTTTCTACAGATCTAGATTCCATATTTACTAATGATCCAATCAAAGTTTCTTCTTTTATATAATCTACTATATCATCAGAAATAAATATTTCAAAAATCTTCAACGGGGTGAGGGCTCCATATCCTTTTATCAGTGCCTCTATTTTCTCTTTCTCAATAGTAGCAAAGTCTGTATTGGTAAAGGTATACTTGGTATCGCACTTTTTCCATTTCTGCAGAGAATTAGAAAGTATCTGCTTTTTCGAACCTTTTTGCTCAGAGATGACACTGGTACTCTGGTCTTCAACAATGTGGTCTGTATCTTGATCTTCATGACCGTATTATACCTCCAACTAACCAGGAACATATTGTACCTCCGCTATGCCCAATTCGTCATCATCCACTTCGTCTTCATCTGTCCCATAATCCGGTTTTGGAGGCAAAACAGCAATATCTAGGGTAGCACTATTATCGTCAATATAAAAATTGCGATCGGCAATAATTTCTTCTATCTTCTACCATAGACAAGCGCCCTTTTTGGAATTAATGTCCTCTAAAAGTAAATTATTATTAATATTGAAACCATCACCATGTTTTAATTATTTATATTATAATTTTATCATATCTAATTTCCACTTACAAATGTTTGACTGTATCAACGCAAAAGGAAAAAAGCTTTACTTACCAATTATATTTTTCACCAATACCACGGAAACAGGTGATATTTTAGTGAAAATAGCACTGAAAGATTTTATCTCACACACTGACTAAGATTATAATAACAATGACAATAATAACAATGACCTAACACATCTGATGCGGATAAACTCTCTATGTTCCAGTTAGATATTATATGTGCCCAGTGGTATAAATATAGAACAGCTAAATAAAGTTGTTTACAATTATGCTGATAAAGAAAATATTGTAAAGTGAGTTATGGAATAATAAATTTTATATTTCAGGGACTCATTATGACATATATCATATTTTCATATTCATTAGGTTTTTGTTTATAAATAAATACATTTGTTGGTGTAAATGATAATTTTTTTCAAGATTTTAAATAACTAAAAAAAAATACTTCCAATTTGATAAATTATTAGAAAATGGTCTTCTACTGTTGCAGTAATTATAGATATTAGTTTAAATTAGTTTTTACGAAATTAAATATGCTATTGTCATGTTAAAAAAAAATTGTCTCTTGTGATCTATAAATAGATAACTGGGCGCTAATGGGTTTTAATTTCATCCTGTAATTTGTTTTCTTTGCATGTACCACAAAAACTATGTCCATGAAACAAGCACAGAAATTTGAAGCAATTTTGCAATAATATCGAGTTTTATTATCGTTTCCTCGACATTCTTCACATCTTTTCTTGAACCTTCTACTGGTTGTTGAGGATGACTACCTTTTAGGTAACCTGCCAAGAATAACAATCCCATAGGAACCTTTATTTCCCTCAAATTTGTGGGTTTTGCATCTCTATTACGTGTATGTTTATCAGAAATACTGTGTGTATATTTATTTGTATTGGCAACTATAGCAATCAACATTTCACTTGTAAAGAAAAGTTGCCAATACTCTAAAGGATTTTTTGCATCTCTTGCAATTCCTTTTACCATAGGTAAATGCATCCACAAATTGAGCTGTTGTATTCGTACTCTCTTGGAAGGCACATGCTTATTCCATTTCGTAACACCATCTTTACCAGTAAACTGTGGTCCACGTTCTTCACTTCCACTTTCACTTTCTTCATTTATACTATTTTCACTTTCGGCTTCTTGCTCGATTTCTGAATCCTCCATTCTTTCTTCTATATAGTCACTTACGCCATCTCCTCTTCATCCTCAGGTAACTCTTCATCAGTATCAACATCATGAAGAAGTTGTAAAAGCCTGCGCTGTTCTTCTTCATAATTCATTTTGCTACTAAAAATAATGTACTTTAATACCAGCATTGAAAATATTCCTAATTAGAACTTACCAGCGAAAAATAGAAGAAAAATTTGAAAAATGTGTTGGCAAAACTTAGTGCTTAAGCAGTCGCGCCGGGTCTAAACATCAAAATTTGTTCACACATCAAAGGCAAAACTACAACTGATCATGCAGCACGCAAGAGCGATCAATTATAAGAAGGTACTGAGACGAAGAGGCGCGGCAGTGTTGCCAAATTACTTCAGTGTCAATTATTAGACTGCTTTGGGTCTGTGGGATACAGCGCGACCACTGGAATGTTAAATACCTATATGTAGGCGCCATATTCAGAGGGCCGTAGCTCCCTTAGGAATCTCTAGGCACATGTTGATTTTAAGTTTTAGGTTTTGTGTCACCCGATCTGCACAATAATCCTTCCAGTTCATGTGCGATACTAATAGTACTCTTATATCAAATTCCATCAAAATCTGTTCACTAATTTCGGTGCTATCGTGTCCACAAAAGTAGATTTTAAAAAATGTCTGTGTATGCACAGACATTTTTTAAAAACCACTTTTTCGTATTCTTGAGACCTCAAAACCTAAAGACCTTGCCTTATTTCATTTATATTTATCAATTGCAACCTTCCTGTTTTTCTTATTTAGTGGGTAGGTTAAAAAATGTTGACTGTCAAATTACTTGTTACACACTAAATACTTTGAATACTATGTAGCTTTAACTTGTTTTACAGCTAAATTTAATTCCACGAACTAAAATTTTTAATCGCAAATAAATCATTCAGGGATAATCATCAACGTATCTTAGACACCTGCTCCTTTAAGATGTTTTTCTGTTCGTTTTTGACAGTGATATGATACTTTTTGTGAAGTTGCGGCTATAAAATGTCCAATTCTTCAGTTTCTCAGGCAAGCTATATTCGCAAAATCAGGAAGAACTTTCGCTTTATTTTATAAAAAAACTTTTCATCCTGTGGGAAGAATCATGTGTTTTTTCTGAATATCTTCATTTTTAAAGAACAATTTAACTTTTCTTTTGGCCAGTATATATTTCCTGAGATATTTAAAACAAAATAATATACTTCGAAAATACTTTGTGCTGAATTATTGCCGTCTTTTTTTCGTTGTTAATGCCTTGAATAGTTATTTAATGTTACAGTACAGTTGTACTATCAGGCGGCAGGTTTAGGGAAGAGAATTCGAAATGACATGATTTTCAAATAGTAAAGACCATGGTTAACTACGGCGCCGACGCCAAACTCAAAACATCTGTATTACGGTTTTAATTTCAAAGGCAATTCCTAGCGGCTGCTGGCTGGACAAAGCTTAAAAAGCCCAAGACTCAGGCAGGAATAGTTTATAAAATAAACTGTTTAGGTTGTCCACCTTACTGTGGTCACGACTGCACTAATAAGAACAATCCATTTAATTTAACAAATACAGCACAATACAAAGTGGTTGCTTAATCTTAATGAACACAATTACAATAAAAGCAATGGTTTTACATGTATTAAATACTTCTATATTTGTTAAACAATGATAGCTACTGTATTGTTAGTTATCGAGTATATTACACTGACATCCTTAACACAGCTTCCAGCAGAAGTTTCATCTGAAAGATGTCCCTTTAAGGTTGCCATTTGCATAGCTTTATTTATCTGACGCATTGTGTGGAATTGAAAAGAAACAAAGTACTTGCAATTGACGTGGAGGTGAAGGTAGTTAATGGAGGAACATTCAACAATGTCTCTCAACCGTCCTACAAATCAGTCAGTCTGCCCATTAGGATGTTGATATCGTGATAGATTATCAGACAGAGAGCTATATGTAAATCTCACGAACGTATTGATGTATCTGTCGTAATATGTCTCACAAATTTGTCAAACAGGTCTGCGATGAATCCAGATCAGGGTAATACTCATTAGTATAACTGAGCGCAGCCTCCTCTTACGAAAGCTGTATTAATTTACACTACAAGCTTGATTGACTTTTATGGCTTTCGTTATGGTCGTGGGATTGAATTATTAAGAACAGCGTTGAATGAAAATTTCAGTTACAGGGACTGTAAAAACAAATATTGAGGAAGTGTTAGATATATCTGTTATTGTCTCAATAACACCAAATTTGGATATCTCTTCATCATCTTATAAGCAGCAGTAGTAAAAGAGGTATGAAATTTGGGATTCATACAATTTCAATTTTTTACTCAATAAAAATTCAAAACTGAAAAAAGTAATCCAATATATAGTGTGGAAAGCTCGAAAATCTGTTTTCATCCAGAGGGATACACTTACCTTGAGTTTTTTCGAATGTAAAGGTATAATCAAGTGATACATCGTTTGAAAACTCATTTCAAGAGGAATGCAATGAATTTTTTATTTTCTAAATATTTTAAATGATATAAAAATTAGAACTTACATTATAAGCTAAAAGCTCTTTAATGCACAAGACGTTCAAAATGTGTAACATATCTTTCTTGGATAAAAGCCAATAGATGATTACATTATATTTTGTAATATTTCTCACGAGATTTACCTAAAATCATGACTGACACGTTGCTACAAGTCCTCAGTATTGTTACAAAAATCTTACTCTTGAAACATCTCTATATAAGGATATCGAGTGGAGTAAAGTCCAGAGGACCGGACGACGTTAGGTCGAATATGCCATACAGCAAAGGAGGCAACTGAAACATAACATGAATTACAAGATGTCTGCCAAGACATTGTGAATAAAAATAAGAAGAAAGTCCGGAGATCTTGATGCCCACACAATTGAACTTGATGTTCCAATTTACCTATTTGGGAAAATTTCGTCTAAACACTGAGAACGGTCAAATGATAGTGATGTAAACCCGACAGTCGTTGGACGATTAACGAAACTTTGGTATGAATTATACTGCGAATGAATTTTACGTGTAATTTTCAAAGAGGAGCCTGCACCATTAGAATACCTGATTATTTGTTAATACGTATACCGCGTCACATTTAAATAATTTTTTGTTTTTTTTCTATAATAAATAATTATATTCGAAATTGCAAAAAATTACAGTCATTGGACAAATTTGATATTTATTGGACATCTGGTATACAGTTGTTGGACAAAAATGTTTGGACTCGTTTTCAAAATTTTAAGTTACTCTAATGCTTGCTTATACATATCAAAAAGTATGTCCGTATCTTCATCAATGTAATTCTCATCACTTTCTTTATTTGATTCTTCTGATTTCTTAACTTTTTCGGCATCTCCTCCTATATTTCGCTCGGTGTCATATTCGTAGAATACATCTTCATCTTCATCCTGCGTATTGCTTGAAGTATAACTGTCAGAATCCTCCTTGTAGCACATGTGACATAAAAAATTATCACCATCATTTTTGTCAGGTACGTTGTCCTTGTGTGATGGTGGAATACATTTTTTATGGAATAGACCTTGGCATTCGTCACATTGCAGTTTATACGAAGTTTTCAATATGGAGTTACAAACTTTGCATGTTTTTTTGCTCAATGTGGCTTTTCTTATCTTTGCTGCCTGCTTGATTTTCTTGGCTTCATCCCGTTTTCTTTTTCGTTCCTGTTTTTTCATTTCTTCTTCCATTTGCATCTCTCTTTTTTTTATATGCATTTCTTGAAAACGCTTTGCTGTAATAGCAAATGGAAATTTCTCAGTCTCTCGCTTTCCTTTTCTGGTCGGAGAAACTGGCCATGCTAAGTAGTCACCCAGTAATTCTGACTTAACCACATTTAATTTGGCACTATTTCCTGCTAAATTAACTGAGGAATCATTTTGAGTTGGTCCATTGTTTGATTCTACTAGGCTAAAATTGATATCAGGCAAGTTTTGAACGTTTGAACTGGTTATAGAACTATTTATACATTCAGTTTCAAGATTCTTGCTAGCCGAAGTAGAAGCTTCGAGATCTAAGTTGATATCAGGTAACTGTAATTTTTGATGTTCCGGTTCTTTAGCTTTTAGATTCTCACTACCCGCAGTAGAAGGACCTAGGTTAATATCAGATGATTGCATAATCTTATCTGCCGGTTCTTCAGCTTTTTTTAAAGTAACATCTTGAATTATGTTTATTTTCTCAGAAGAGCTCAATTTTTTTGGAGTTTTGAAATGTTGCCAGAGCTTTTATAATTTGTACAAATGGACATTATCATCTTGGCTGAGAATTTTTTCTATTTTTTCGAACTCTCCGATAGTTTCCTCTCCGATAATACTTATAAAGTGTCTGTAGTCCATTAAAACATTACTGGTTTCTTCATCTGATGTATCGGTTCTCTTACCGCCCGCACCCAAACACTTCGAATAGTCTACGGCATCTGCAGAGCTTGAAGCCTCTAATGAGGTACTCTGGTTTGATGCTGGAGTCGACAACTGTTTCTAAAAGGGGTGCAAAAGTAATTTTATTTAATGACTCGCCTGGATTATCTGTTTGCCACTTTCTCACAGCATCCCTCCATGCCACTTTAACTGGTCTGCAACATCGGCGGGTTGTATGATTCTCGTCGCATTGGGATATAGAGCGATAACTTCGATTTTCAGTTCATTGCAAAGAACACTCAGCTCCATTTTCAAGCAAATAAGGATGAAAAACATTAGCAACGTATTGATAAAACGTCTCTGTAGTCATCCATCCATTATCGCTTCTTCCAATACCCCAAGTAGGATCCAAGCTGGCCGAAATTTTGTCTGGAATTCGCTGGTATGGATAAACTACCATCGGACAACATATTGCACCATTCGCGGAAAATGTAAACATTACTGTTATGCATTCTTTAGATGGTGCCGTATCTACACTGTATACATTCTTTGAGCCTTTTTTTGCGAAAACTTTTCCCGTCGAAGGACAGATGTGAAATCCTGTTTCGTCTCCATTGAATACTCTAGACGGATCTGATATCACATCCAACAAATTTTTTTCAATAAGGTATTCTTGGATTTCAGCAAACCATTTACGAATATCTGCTTCCGAAACACATGAACTTGCAGACGACACTCCCTCACTGGTTCTTTGACTGATTTGTGGATGGCGTCTCAAGAAAGCCTGTAAAGTCTGAATTATATTTGCAACCCTATGTAAATAAACCTGTTTTTACCTTAAACCAACCATCACCTGGTCGATTATCCTTAAATGGATTATCCCTGGGGACAGCTATCAAAAATTTTTGAACGCTTTTCAAAATATCCTCCTTTTTACGAGGGAATCCTTTTCTTGCCATTTCAAATATCCATCTATAACAGAAACAATGTGTTAAGAACCCTATCTCATATAAAATGCACAGAAAACCTACTGAACCAAAGTATCTTCCTCTTCAGTGGTAAGTACAGGAGAGGGACCTAACGTAGACTTATGTCCCGGATGCTTTTTTTTGAATTCTATAGTTGATTTTGGTATTCCATACCTACTTCTCAGCAACTTTTCGATAGGAACCTCCATTCATTTCCAGATCTTTTAGAGCTTTTTCAACTAAAGCTACCTCATATTTTCTACGTTTTGATGGCATTATGTTGACCTGAAGAACTGTCCAATAAAAGGTTGAACATAGTTATTGGACACGCGTCCAATGACTGTCTACAGTGAAGCAAATATAGTATAAAGGAAATGTGTGTTTGCAAAAGAGACAACAGTATTGCACGTAAGATTTTTAATTATGTATAGGAAATACAGTTACTGGACGCTCTGTCCAATCATTGAAAATGCTAGTTTTTTCTGGACAGTTATTGGACACTTTGGAGAACGGTCAAATGATAGTGACGTGAAGCTCTGCCTTAGTCCGGTCATATATTATACGACCTGTCTTTGGTATAAAGACCACTTTGACCTCTCTCCAAGACATTGGTATATATCCTAGAGCTAGGCAAGATCTTAATAGATGATACAGGCGACTTTAAAGTACCGCCGCGCCCTTTTGTATTAGGGCCGGATAGATACCGTCAAGGCTCGGTGATTCGAATGAGTCAAATGTAGATATGGCCCATCTTAAAACATGAAAAATTAAGATAACCCAGATCAACGGCTACTGCCGCAGACTGGAAGAAGGTATCAGAGGTAATAAAACATGAAAAATTATTACCTCGGACACCTTCTTCCAGTCTGCGGTAGTAGCTATTGATCTAGGTTCCATCGCCAGGGGTTTAGTTTCCACAATCTCTTACTCCGGAAAATGAGCATTAATTAGACACTCAATTGTCTCACGGTCATTGTTTGTGTAAGATCCATCTGGAAGCCTGATACAATCAAGCCGCGATGATGGACTTTTTGAGAGAGTCATATGCAATCTAGCTACTGCCGGTAGGCCTTCTATGGTTCCACAGAAAGCCTTCCAGCACTCTCATTTTTGCTTGTTTATCATGCTTTTCGCTGGGACTCTTTATAGATATCCCAATCCACTGGCTCGCCAGAAAAGGTTGCTTTATTGAGCAACCTCCTCGTTTCTTTACGCAACCCACAAAGTTCTTTGTTCCACCATAGGATGCAATTGTTCCCTTTAGTTACTTGTAAGGGGCAGTTGTTTTCAAATGCGGAGATAATGGCAGTTTGCAACTGTAAAGCTGCTGATTCCACTTCTCGCGAGCTTCTTGGTTCACAGGGCACATCCTTCAGATTCACTTGCAGGTCCCTTGTGTAAGAGATCCAGTCAGTGGATCTGGGGTTCCTGTACGTGATAGGTTCTGGTCGGCTCCTTTCCAGGACGAATCAAATGTATCGATGGTGCGATAAGGAAGGTTCCGACATAAGCATCCAACCATTTATTCTGTTCCCCACTGTTGTGGAGCTCAGAGTTAGGTCGATTACTTCTTGTATTGGATTGGAAACGTGGAGGAGCTCCCTTTGTTTACAATTTTCAGATCCGAAGCGTAGAGAAATTACAGTAATGCTGTGCCTCTCGGGTTGACGTGCGAGCTGCCCCACACTGTGTGGTGAGCATTGGCATCGCACCCGAGGATCAAAGGAAGCTTCTTTTCCTTTGAAAATTGTACTGATTTCCTAAACTCCTCAGATGTGGGTGGGGTGGGTGAATCGTATGGTAGGTATGCCGAGCAGATTATTAGATCTCCACAACTCCCTTCCTTTGTCGAGCTCACCTTAACTGCGACCAGATCCCTGGAGCAGAAATTTGGCATTAGACATGTTATACGACTTTTGTTACATACACGCAGGTTCTGGGTCACTCCTCTGTGGTGCAATAGAAGACATTCCCATTTCTTCTGTCCAGTCCCTTGATGAATCCTTCCTATGCCCATGGTTCCTGGATGAGGATGACATCTGTTCGCATCACAGACACCTGAGGACCAGCCAAACATGGAACGAGATTTTCATGAAGAGAAGTAAAATATCTTGGCTTATGAAGATTATCGTTGAAGAATATTGGCCCTCTTACTCGATCACCAATTTATCGCAATCGACACATTTGCTACTTGTAGGCGCTGAGTATGGATTCTCCGCATCCAATAAAAGTTATCCTTAGCTCAGCGATGACAATTGTCTTGTTTAACTTCGCCATGTAAAGTGTAAAGTTGCGGCTAATGAAGTGCACTATTTATTCGAAAAATTCAATAGTGTAATCTGGACTATTCTCAGTTATTATTGATGCATCTGTATTTTGTACGGATGCATATTTACCGGTTTAGTTTTCTACAAAATAGACAAATCCTAACTGAAAATCGATATCTTTCTGATCCATTTGGTGAAGAGGTATCGTCTAATAATGCTTTTTGCGGAAGTGACAAAATACATGGAGTAAGAAAATACGAATATGCCACAAGCAAATAATTATAGACAATATGCTTTAATTTCCATGCGATTTCTGAAACTCGTAATGAAAATAACATTTATCTGAATATCAACATAATGCTGAGATATTTGTGGTGTAATATCCCGAGGTGTCCAATCAATACAGCTATCTTCATTCTACTCCATTATTCCGACTTTTCTTGTTCACCATTACAAGTGGCGCTGAAAGTATGCATTACCAAGGTAATGCAGGCTTTTAGACACTTCCAATCTCTCCTTTTAAGAGGAAGCAAGGTGACTAGATCAGTTGAGATCGGTGAATAATAAGTTTTGAGCCACAAATTTTCTTCGACAGTAGTGTACATTGTATTTATTTATTTACAAATTTGTATTTTTCAGTTTATTAACATTAGCAGCTTACTACCGCCAATCACAATTTTAGTTTAATGCTTCTTTAGTAGATAGAGCTACGGTCTCTTCAGACTTTGTCCTAGCTTCATTCGTAAAAAGGACGGTGGTGAAATCTTTGGAAAAAAGTCCTCGCAAGTTTTCATGCGATAAAAGGGCCAAACATTGATTTAAAGTCTTTTACAGCAAACATAGCACTTTTTCAAATAATTTACTGTCCAGACGGATGCCTTAACGTCTGGCGTGAAAAGCAGGCTCCCTGCTAGATCGACAAGACGGTGACTCGGTTGTGTTTTTTTGATTCCGTTGTAGTCATCTGGTTCTTGCCCTTAGCTTCAACAATATAATAACTTATTTCAAACTTCAGAATTCTCACGTGTAATAAGACAGTTGATAATATTTACAATAAGTAAATTTACGTAAACATAAGCCACTGATTTCTTAAATTAAAATGTGTTTTCTACCATTCAATACAATATTCTTCGAAGGTTGAGAATGGCTGGTTCTCGTTCTGGCCGTATTTAAAAGTCGTCGTGTGGTAATAGCGTTCCTGTTTCTTCAGTAAACGAAATTCATACGAAGAAATTTTTGCTTCTGTCGGTCTGTAACTTCTTTGTATACACGTGACTTGAAATTTGGCACACTTATATACTGTAGTGAGAACTTGGCCCTGATTGTATTTTGAGCATATTCCGTTGAAGGATTGGCGTGGTAAATAGCGGCAAACAAGCTAATATTTGTCCAGAAACTTAGGAAATTAGTGTATATACTAGAAGAAAAAGGACTAAAGTCTTTTTATGACATCTGCCACCCTACCACCACTTAACTCAATATTAAAGGGGTTAACAAAATATAATTAAAATATTGACTTTGAAATTTGGTACAGGCATATTATAACGAGATCTGAAGCTAGATTGTATTTTAGCTAATTCCGTTTAAGGGTACAGGTTAAAATAATAAAGTTGTGAATTAGTGTATGTTCGTGAACAAGAGTTCTCAAAAAAATTACCACCCTCACCACCATAAACGTCCATCGCACATCGGTCTTCCGATCGAGAAGGCATTGTTTTATGGGTTCTTAAGACAGACAATTTCAAATATTGTATTATTAATACTCTATGAACAGTTAGTACCATATACTGGAGTGCCTATATGGCATGACAATTCTTTCCTTTAAAGATACTTGAATCGGAAATCTGGATATAGAAATAATGATTCCTTATAAAGCGAATTGGTATTTAATTTTTTTTAAATCTGTTCATATTTTACGTATTTTTATTCCCTCGTAATTGTTGTTACCTTTTTTTTATAGCACCCTGCCATTTGTTTTCACTATGGAGTAGTGCAACTAAATAAATAAGTAAATACATAAAAAGCTTTGACCATTGTGAAATATACAACTAGAGTATCAAACTTTTCTGGTCTTGTATTCAGTACGCCATCTGACGGTATCAACGACAGTGACATACTGCATGACATCAATCTCAGCTCTATAGTTTTATGGGCTTCGGCTATTTGACATCGTTTTTATTTAACACTCGTTATATAAACTTTATTCAAATGGACATCGTTTATCATCTAGTTAGTCAAGGGATTTTAATAGTTAATAAATAGTTATGACTTTATTAACAATGAGTAACTCTATTTACGCAAAATGAATACAAATTGCTTATAGGTGCAGTGAAATTAAGTCACCGTTAGAACCTTGATGATTCGAGGAAAACTATTTAAAATTACTTTTTTGGAATAATTACATTATAATGAATCGATAACATGAATTAAACTGTTTGGTAAATATATATTTTATAATTTTAATTAAACCTTAGAATAGTAAAATTTCAATAATTGCATTGGGTATTTATTTAAGTGAAAATTTTCGTTTCAACAACAAAATAAAGGGAAGACAAATTTGTACATTTAAATTAAGTCCATTGTCATCTTGTAATGCTTACTTTGAATTATAATAATCTAAGCTATAAATATCGCTTGTTGATACTTGTTTTATCATTATGTCATTCATCGAATTCTAAGTAACTTCCAAAATATCCGGCTGTGCGTCTGTTCGTTAGGTTTCTTGTAAGTAAAATTTAGTAATAGTACGATTGTGTTGAAATTTCGATAAAAAATTAATGTTAGCAGGACAACAACCTTATTCTTTTAATGAAACGACCAAATCGATAAATTAAAAAGTACTACAGATGTTAATAAAAATGTATGTGTAGAGGTTTACCTATTTTTGTAAGACTTCCTGCGAGCGTTTCGCTAACCAGCATCATGGAGAAAAGATTTAAAAAATTCAACTAAACTATACCTAAGAATTTCTGATTTCGGTAATTTTCTATTCATTAACACAATCAAACCAGACATTTGAAAAAACGCAGATAACATCTTTAATCAAACGGCATATCGCCAGTGTTGGAGCTGGGGATTAGAAACTTAAAATGCCACAACAATTCACTTACCTTAGAATTTGTAGAAAATACCCAAAATATGATGAGGAAAATAAATAGAAGAATAATAATGCCTGTAAACAAATCCTATTTTAGACCAAGCCAAAACTTTTACCTATCTAGAAGTGAAAATTTTGGTCTACAGGAACCTAATCCTCTCAGTACTGACATACGGATCAGAAACGCAGATGAAAGCAACATTTTTATATTTGAAAGAAAGTAAGTATTGTGTATTATGGCGTAGAGGGTACAACTTCGAATTTTACAAGAAGAAGAAAGAATTAATGTTTTCTTAACCATTTTTCGAGTAACTTGTTCGTTTGGTATTAGGTAAAGAGGAACGAGTTTATCATTTCGCAATAAGCAGGATTTGCACCCAATTTATTAGGTACAGCAGTTTGCAAACTAAACGCGTTAACTCACTTTGCTACAGTCCCCATGAGTGAAACGAGAGACATTAGTTCCATAATAAAAATCAGACGCTTGAGATAGAAGGTCATTTAGCCAAAACAAACAAGAACGGGTTTAATTGAAGAGCGAAACCAAAATGAAGGCGGGAACATAGCGCTGATAAGAACGAGGACGGGGAATATCGGAGGAGCCAGTTGGCAGTATGTTGATAGGAACAGAACCGTATGGAGAAACTAGGCTTACCTAGCACCGCAGTACCGCTGACGGACGGTGCCGATGTTGAAACAATATGAAATGTGACCGTTAAACAAGTGAAAGGGAGAATTTACTGGGGAATATCTTTACATCAATTTCAAACCATTAAATTTAAATCTACAAGTGATGTATGAGATGGTGAGCGTCGAACTTTATAAACCCAGCCAGAGAATATAAAAGTTTAGTTTTACTCAGAAAATATTTAGAATATTGTGTTTGTGGGATAAACAGATCCACGGAAATAGGTCCACAAGTTAAATAATAGCAAATGGTTGTTATAGATAGCACACATTAAGATAGATAAGATAGGGTGTGAGTAAAATTCCAAGTACTTTTTAGATATGCATTCCCTTATTTTTTTTTAATGGTATAGGAACGAGGAAGCAATAAAAGAATGAATTGTCTTTTCCTAACATGACGGAAAGTTCAGAACTCCTCGACCTTTTGAGTCGAATGGAAACATCAATTCTTATTAATTCCCTATCAATCTCGATTTACCCCTGGTCTAAGCAGGATTTACTAAAGCTTAGATATGAAAGTTGTTCACATATTGGGCAATAAACTGCATCAACGTTTAGACAATTCAAAGGATAAACTTGAATCAAACTAAACGTCCGGAATACTTGTAATGATTGAAATTTGAAGTATGTTGTACAACCGGAACATTCAACTGTAACAAGATTGAACAAGCACATGTCTCATCTAAAATAAGGAGCAACTGAAAAATCTAGTGTTACTCAACATTCTCTTAATACGAGTCATGGACTATGTCCCATTTCCGTAATTCGAAGTTAATTAGAAATGTAACAAATAGTAGACAGCTGGATGCATTTAAAAGCATAGAAATTGAAAAATGTAAAAATAGTATGCATAGTGACAATTTCAGTAGTGATAATTATTGAGATAAACTAAATATGATAAATACTAAAAACACTTTTATTGTAAATATTATGAGATTCAAATTAACAGACAGCACCATGTCAAATTGCAATAATAAAATAACAGGACATTATTAAACATCAAAAGCATATTGAACATTAATAGTACACTTACATATCGGATTTTGGAAATATTAAAACTAAAACAATATTTTACTTTACACTTCCTCTAAAGTACTAAATTTATTTTACACTACTAAAACAGATAATCACATGTCCAACATGCAACACAGTTGCTCGAATCGCACACGTGGAATTGGTTTAGTCAGAATATCTGCCACTTGGTTTTTATGACATATGTTTGATCATAAGTTGGCTATTCTGGACGTGCTCACGTACAAAATGAAAATGCATATCTGTGTGCTTAGAACGTCTATGAAATTTCAGGTTCTTAGCTAACTTGATGTTAATTGCATTATCGACCAAAAAGTAAGGGTACGGATTTTAAAGGAGCAATTTCTTTGAACAGTCAACTCAGCTATACCGCAACTCAATTGGTATATAATACCTTTATTGTAAAACCAGCAGTTACGCTATAAAGTAGCAGCTTTCTCGAACATCTTGCGCCTAATTTCAAATCTAATCTAATCCATTAAATTGTTCTTTAAATGAAGGAATCTTCGCAGAGAAGTTAAAAGTTGCTAAAATAGTACCATTATTTAAGTCAGTGTGTAACTCAAAAGCGGAGAATTAACGACCAATATCTATATTAAGTTCTTTCTCTAAAATATTTGAAAATTATGTGGCACAGAAAATTTCGAAATTCTTTGATAAACATAAGCTACTAAATAGTAATCAATTCGGCTTTCGTGCTGGTCTCTCTACGACAACTGCTATTGTACACTTCTTAAACCATTTGTACCATAACTTAGATAAAGATAAAAAAATTGTAGGTATTTTTCTTGACTTGAGTAAAGCTTTCGATCTTGTATGTCATACTAGCCTTATAAGAAATCTTGAGAGCTATGGTATAAGAGGTGAACCACTAAATTGGTTTAAGAGTTATCTACGCGGTAGAACACACTTTGTCAAAATTAATGGCTTCAAGTCTGATATCCTTGAAACCTCAATAGGAGTACCACAAGGGTCAGTTTTAGGTCCCTTACTATATATTATTTATGTAAATGATTTTCTTGTGGATCACTATTCTATTTGCTGATGACTCATCTCTCTTAATATCGGATTCAAATATACGACATACTGTAAACAAAGCTAACATAAAGCTTTCACAAGCTAACGAATGGTTTACCGAAAATATGCTTGTTCTAAATAATAAAAAATCTATATTTCTAAGATTTAGCTTCCTAAAGAAAAAATATGGGGAGAGTCTACATAAAAACAAGTACTGATACTATTAGGCAAGAGCAAACTGTAAAATTTCTAGGTCTATATATATCAGACAACTGTTCATGGTCTACACATATTGACAATATTTGTAAACGTATTGCTCCAGTTTGCTATTGCATTAATCAGTTGCGTGATGTTGTTGACAGGTCTGTTTTAATTATGTACTACCACGCACATTTTCACTCTTTAACCTCTTATGCAATAATTGCCTGGGGAGCAGCAAGTGACAGTATTAAAGTTTTTAAATTACAAAAAAGAGCCGTAAGATTTATTACCGGATTAAATAAGCGTGATAGCTGTAAAACGTTGTTTAAACAATTGGGAATATTAACATTACCCTGCACTTTGTTATTAAATTTATTAATGTATGCTAAAACGGAACTAAATATGAACACTCTTAATAACTATCATTCCCATAATACAAGAGGTAGCACAACACTAGAAATACCAATACATAGACTGACAAAATATGAACAAAGTCCCAAATATCTGGCTATAAAAGCTTAAAATCATTTACCAAGTAAATACAAGAACATGCAAGTTAAGTATTTTAAATTAGAACTTAAAAAATTATTAATAGATAAGAGCTATTATTCTTTAAATGAATATTATGCTGATAGAAGTTTGTGATTTTACATTCTCTCTTGATCTTTTTTTTAATATTATTATTGCCGTAATCAACGTGTATTTTTTAACAGTTTTTTCTTCCATTGTTTTTATACTCTGTGCGTGTTCGTAATTGTAACTTTATTTGGAGATATTTTATAAGTGTTTATGTATAGCTTTACATACCGTTTTTTTTAATAACATACTTTATTAGTGTATACATTTTTTATGTTCTATTTATATTATGTTTTATACTTATTTTATATTCTATTATGTACTATTGACTTATCCTATATCATGTATTTGTGATCGACAGGATTAATAAATTATTATTACTATTATTATTACTTATCCTGTTCCACATTCATGACATCGTCTATGAAAGCTTGATCATTTCTACCACTATTTGATCTACCTGCACTATTTGGTTCCTACTTTTATTTTGAATTCGGCAATTTCGTCGGTAATGATCTTTTCCTCCCCAACCACAACATTTGAAGTTTGGCTTCTTCTTCTCACCATTATCATCTGTAAATCTGGGTTTCTTTGACTGCTGATTTCTGTTGCTGCCAGGTTCACTCTTCCAATGAGTTTAACTGTTAGGTGCCACAAGTGCTACCAGCTCATTCTTGGGCTGGTTGTTGCCAATGGTTTTATCCGATGCGCGACGTTAGCACTTGTATTAAATTAGCAAACGTCTGTTGGTTTTCAGGCCTCACCCACCACGCCTGACCAAAATCTTCACAATCATGCACAGGTCCACCATTAACGTTGATTCGCCTAGCTTAACATTTAATTGCTGCGTACGTAAAGTCAACCCTTCAAATTTGGTGATGTAAATTACCACGTCATCAGCTTAATTCATGGTAAAACCATGACAACCTGGACAGTGTGAGCCGGTTGCTTTGTCTGTTGTTCGAGAACAGTGTATATACTTCTTCTCATTTATCTAGGCGGCATAAATAGTGTCGGCGTCTTTGATTTTACGGTAAAGATCAAAGACGCCAACATTCTTTATACGGACAATAAGTCTGAGGTAAATTTTAACTTGATTTACAGTTCCCTTGTCTCAAGTTTTCAGACTAACCTCGTGCACAAATCTCTCTTCTGGTGTTGAACTATTCACTAAAGCTGCCGATGTTGTGATATACATCTTGTATGCTCCCTCGAAACCACATGGCAAATTTCTAAGAGCGAACTTCCAGATACTCCAGTTTTCGACGCTTTGCAGTTTTTCTATTCCATGATATTCCATTGCTGAGTTTGTTAAGTATGTATTTCCAAAGAATAATGTTAACAAATGGCTTTTTTGCCCCACCCGTGGTAAAGTGTGGAAACCATCTTTCTATACTAACCTTGGGGTGCTGAAAACGAATCTAACAGATTCAACTAAAAACATCGGGAAGACAGTATAACAGAACAACCCTTATTTAGGGATGCATTGAAATTGAAATTAGAACTTGCAACAAAAACTCATTCTTAGTGCAGGAAATTCTTTCAAAATACACGTTTCGTTAGGTAAGTAGAAACAGAAGCAAATATTCTAAATACCCCCCACCCTCGTATAAAATATCCAAATTTGATAGATGAGAAAAATTTTCAGTAGTGTATTGAAGATTATTGATAATTTTAGGCCCTAATTTAAATTTAGCAGAAAAAAGGTTGTGTCCATAAACGGAATTTTATTAGAATATTTTGAGAGATAGCAACAACGAGGAAATTTAGCACAAAAATAGGCCAAACTATCGAAAACGACGTAAGACGGATCAAAATGAGGTTTTTTGCATTCGATTTCTTGCATTTATTCAATTTATTACCTATTTTAATCTTATACCAATGGGTAATGAGAGAAATACAGATTAGGCAATTGAATAATATAAATAATAATCCTCTAATTGACAAGACTGTCATTAATATGTCAGAACGAATTTTAACAATTTCAGATAAATCGGTCTTGTCAAAAGGTTTAAATTATGCAATAAATCCAAAATTGGTTCCAAAATTTGATATAATAGCAGCCGTAGAAAAAACTGCACAAAACATGCCAACAGATGATAGAAATGAATATCGCGTGCGGGCAAAAATTGCTTTATAAAATTAAAGAAAATTTAAGCACAGAAGAAAAACGGTCAATATCCTCTTTGAAGAGAGATGAATCCATTAAAATTTTGCCAGCGGACAAAGATAATGCCACAGTCATAAATAAAAATACATATGATGAGAAAATCATGACTTATCAATGAAGGACCATACTCAAAATTAAGTAAAAACCCAATAAAATCAATTGAGGGCAAAATTTATAGAACTTTATTTAAATACAAAAATGAATTTAATGGCTTTGAACGACGGAAGCTTACACCGCATTATAGCAAGTCTCCTCATTTTAATGGCTTACCAAAAATACATAAACAAAATGTCCCATTCAGACCAATAATTGTTAGTTCCATTAATTCGCCATGCCACAATTTGACAAAATTCTTGCTTAAAATTGTTAATCCATTATCTGGAAATACTGACTCGTATGTAAAAAATAGTAAACATTTTATCGAAAAAGTTTATGAAAACAATATTCATAATACACATCTGATTGTTAGTTTTGACGTAGTTACTCTGTTCACTAACGTCCCGGTAGACAAAACTTTAAAAATAATCTCAGACAAATTGTTAAAAGAAAATAATTTGGAAGCTAGAACTAAATTGAGTATAAATACCACAATGGAACTTATAACTATGTATATAAAAAGAACTTATTTTCAATTGGAAAATGATTTATATCAGCAGGATTTCGGTATGGCAATGGGTTCTCCATTGTCACGAATTTTAAGTAATATATTTATGGAAGATTTTGAGACCAGGAATGTTCAAAATTGTGCATACAAACCGGTTATCTGGTGGAGATACGTATATGATAGCTTTGCAATCTGGCCTCATGGTATTGAGTTACTAGATGGTTTTTTGGAACATTTAAATAATACATAACCTTCTATTAAATTCCCTTTAGAAAAGGAAACTAGAAATGAATTACCATTTTTAGATGTTTTAATTAAAAGAGTGAATGGTACAATTGAAACAAGTGTTTATAGAAAACCAATACATACCATTTTTTCCATTTTAATTTGTTTATTTTCTTTAACTATATATAATAATAGGCCTAAGATACTGCATTTATATATGCTATGTCTACATGTTATACATTCATAGTTGAATAAAATATATTGACCGCCTGATGGCATGGCTGTTGATTAGGGTGGTGTGTCATTTTTGATTTTGGAAATTTAAAAAGCCTGTTCTTGAAAAAGTTGTGTTTTAATAAAAGAGGGCTGATAGTTTAAAAAAAATTATTTGGTAACCCCTTCCACCCCCCCAACACCCTCAAATGTGAAAAAATCTGTTTTTACGAAATTTGACAAGCCTGTAGGCATTAATTGTGTATGTTGAAGAAAGAAGCCAGCCATTTTTTTTTAGAATTTTAAGTTAACTCCTTCCATCACCCCGGCACCCTTAAATATTGTGATTTTTAATTAATTAATTTTAATTTAAGTAGTTAAAGATTCCTTGTCAAAATTTAAGTAAGCAGTAAACTTTAAAGATATACAAGATTTTATTTATTGTTTTTGTGCACAAATAATAAAAGAAAATGTATAATAATAAACTCTATACTTACTTAAATCAGGTAATAACAAAGTGTAAAAAAATGTATTAGGCAAGAACTTATTTGTGGTTGAAATCTCTCTTGGTTTCAAATTTTTGCATTGTAGTTCTGGATTCAAGTGTACTTCTGATTACACCATCTCATCTGTTTTTGTCACACACTGTGTTCGAAACTTGAGTGACTAGCTTCAAGGCTTTTCAACAGCTTGCGTGTGACAAGGGTAATTTTTAGTGTAAGAAATTATAGAAGACTGGGGCTCCTCTACAATTTGCCATAACTGGTCTTCGGATATATCTTTGGTAACGGGAGGTTCCGTGTAATTAATATTTTGCCAGTCAATAAGTTCATAATACTTTGTAGCGGAAAAGTTAAATTTCTGGACGGTAAAACTTCGAACGTGCATGTTATTATCAGAAAGAGCCTCATTTCTTTGTGCTTTTAAAATTTTAAGACAAGCAAGTTTCCTAATATGAATGCAATTATCCCATAACATACTTAATAGTAGATTTTTGGGGTGTCCAAAATATCCGTTTCTTTGAATTACAGAATAAATAATAATTTTTAGTTCCTCTGGTAAGTATTGACATAACTGGATAGTTTCAAAACGATGCCTCGCTCCGTAAATGCAGGAAGACTGTGACTTGATATTAAACCACATTGGTGCGTAAACTTTTATAATAAATGTGGTTAATATTATCAATTCTTTTGATGGCTTTGCACTGGCAATATGTAAACGAAGAATCCTATTTGCCGGAGTTAACCAACGGGAATGATTAAGTCTTCCTGGGTCGCGTTTAGACATGCCTTCGGAGCATATACCAGTTATGATTACTTGGCAGATATCAAACAAATATTTTTGATCTGTACCTAAATGGCTTCTAGAGATTTTAGGAAATGTAGAATTAATTACTTGAAACTTGTCAACAGGAAGCTTCTCGCACTGGGTTAAAGCTCGTCCAATAGTTCCCTGAAAACCACGAGGACCAGTTGTGTTGCCATCTAAATTCTCTGGTAAATGACGTAAAGGCAATTCGTTTGCATGCAGTTGGCAAATAAACCATTGCAAGGGTCTTTTTAAGTGATTTTCCAAGAGCGTAATGACTCCACCTTTATATCCTGTATTGGAGTTAGTTCCGTCACAACCTACTGCTTCTAAAGCTTCCATTGAAATGAAAGGCGATTGAAAGAAATCTGTCATACTTTTTACAATATTCCGTGCAGATCCAGTTAGAGGTGAAATGTGTCCAAGATATTTGGAATCCGGTTCCTGTATTAGAACTATATGTTCTTCCACGGTTGTTCTTTTTCTGTTTTCACAAAACGTTAATGTTTTGTCTTTCCGACCATCAAAATAGAGGCTCTGTAAAACTATAGCTTTACTCTGTTCTATTTGGAGTTTTTGACGTTCGTTATCGCGGGCTCTTCTAAACTACAAACTGCTGTGATCTAATTACACACAAAGGGAGGGGTTGGTGGTGGGGGGTGGTGGCCAGTACATCCGCTTCTCGCACCATCTAAGAACGTTAGTAGGTACTTTCTACTCTACTTAGCGTGTCATATTGTTAATAAACAGATTTTTCATATAATATGATAATATTTAATTGTTATGAGCGAATAATTAAATTTTATAGTATTGGGGAGGTGGAAAACGTTAATAAAAAAATCTTAAAAAAAAAACAGCTTTCTATTTTCGCCAAGAGAAAATGTTTATTTATACAGGCATTTCATTAAAAAAATATATATACATTTTTATTTTTGGACCTATTGGGGGGGTGGAAGGAGTGGGAAAAAAATCCAAAAAAAAGTTACCTTCACTTCATCAAGACACAACTGTTCTACATACAGGCAATTTAAATTTCCACAAAAAAGATAAATGCGTATACGGACGCACCACCCTACTGTTGATCTTAGGTTCTCCTTTTAAATTAACCATTCCTACGAGAGACACTTATAATATTTATGCCTATTTATGTTTAATATTTTTCTATAAGAAAATAAAAACAATATATAAATTAAATTTTTATGGAGACGTGGTTACTATTTCGGGCATACAGGGAAAACAAGAAAAACCCTGCTACAAACAATGGGGACTTATTTAGTGTGGCAGTTGCCGTTTTATGGAGTTATGTATTGTCCGCGGGTGTGAATTTTATGTGTGTGTGTGTTTTGTGTTGTTATGGGTTTTTTGTGTTGTCGTGGGTTTGTCGGGTTTTGTCAATACATACCAACAGATATTTACAATTACAAATCAGTCGATGCACGTTAAGAGGGGTGTTGTAAAATATTTGTATGATAGGGCCAAAATCATTTCCTCTAATGATGAAATACTAAACAATGAGAAGCGGTTTATAAAGGAAGTTCTTATAAATAACCAATACCCTGGGGGTTTTGTCGATAAAGCCTTCATAAATATTGAAAATAACAATCAGGTACGACAAGAACCTGAAAAACGTTACACAGTGTTAATTCCTAATGTATGCTGATTATCCGAGAAGCTGCGCCGCATCGGTGATAGATTTGATCTTAGGACGGTATTTCAAACAAACAACACTTTAAGATCTATTCTGACAAAGACGAAACCGAAGAACCACGAGCAAAATTCAAAACACTGCATTTACAGTATTCCGTGTGAGTGCAACAAACAGTACGTGGGTGAGTCGTCCAGACCTTTTGGTGTAAGATTGGGCGAACATCAAAATTATATCAGAGAAAATGAAATTCAGAGGTCCAAGATCTGCGAACACGCTTGGGAGAATGGAGAATAAAGTGGGACTCGGCAAAAATTTTAACAAAAAAGGCAGATGGCAAAAAACGAAAAATTAAAGAATCCACAATAATATTATTGAATGAGGATAGACGCGTGTCGAATTGTTTCGTAGATGTCTGTACAACTTGGTTGCCAATGTTAAAGGAAGAACTTCACAAACTTAACATTGTATAAAAACTAAAAATAACTGTTAATTATATCAACAGTTCTATGTAAATAGTAAGTATTTATGGATATTGAATATAACAAACATTCTTAGAGCTGTGTAATTATCATACACAGCAAAAAAGATTTTTCAAAAAAAACCTTGAGAAAGGAAACAGATTAGATTTCCGAAACGTCGCAGAAATATTTAATTTCAAGTTTTTATACTTATTTGCGTTGTTTATTTAAAAAAAGAAACCTCTAACTGATCCTTTGACGTAAAAGTCACATTAACATACTGGTTAATTGTGATATTTTGTAGATTCCAGGAGCACCGCTTAAAAAGAAAACATGCATGTGGCAGGAAGTCCCAAATAATTGAAGAAGGAAAAACCAATGGGAAATTTCTCTTGTGCATCGAAAAAATGCATTTTTTTGCGTGCCGATTTTGAGGCAAGTAATTTAAAAAAATCATTGTTCGGTATTCCATGGTGGAAATTAGCACAATTTGGTTCCTCCGGGTTTTTTAGCGTCGCTGATCGTCAATATAATGTTCACGAAGTTCTTTGATGTACTTAGAGCCCCAAGAATGTTTCTCGATTGGTATATGGACAAGATTTCATTTATATTATTTATTTATTGATTTCCAACATGATTATAATATATCTTTATTTAAAATTATTAGACAAAATTAATAAAAATTTGCCTTGTGTTTTTCACTTCTAATTAAGTCAGACCCAAAAAATGTATACGTTCCTGAGCGTCATACCCATACATCACGCTGATATAATTATGCTGCTATGTATCTACATAGTGAGGAGGCTTCGGTAGACCCATTATATACAACGATGCATGATATAAATTCTATAATTTTATAATCAATTTGTAAAAAATTATTTATAATAATAACATCATAATTTTCGAAAAAAAAAATCATAAAAATTAAATTTTCATTAATTTTGTCCAACAATTTTAAACATTGATATATTATAATCATGTGGGAAATTAATGATAACAATAAATAGCAGAAATAAAATAGATTAAAAAAATTCATTATAATAAAGTTACATAGATGACGTAGACAGCAATAACGCCTTTGACCTCATATCAATCGAGGAATATTTTTGAAGCGATATTCATGATCACCCGACACGGTAGAGATATCGGTTGAATTTCACATTGAATTGAGAGAAATACCACGAGGATGAGGTATACTACGGGGGGGGACGTCCTGAGCTACTTCGAGGTACTTCTTGAACATTGTATTCATGATCAGTAGCCACGACAACCCCCGAGTGATCAGTTCTACTCCATTTTAAAACAAAATTCAAGCAAATTTCGGCAGATGTCTCGATAAACGGGCTATCCTGATATCCAGGTACGTCGGCAAACATTTTTGACATCGTATCCATGATCTACGACCTCGAAAACCCACAAGTGAATAAATTCATTTCAATTGAAACCGATTCGAAGAAAACTCTAGCTAATGATCTTGATCTTGTCGTCCTGATCTCCAGGTGCATCGAGGAAGTTGTTTGATATCATATTTGAAATGGACTACCCCAAAAACCTCAGAGTGACAAAGTTCGATGCATTTCAATAAATACTCGCATAAATGTAAAGGGATGGCCTAGACAACTAGGACACCCTGACCTCCGGGTATATCGAGGAATATTTTCAACATCAAAATCGTGATGAGGGACCTCTGGAACACCGGAGTAAAGATTGTGTTTAGATTTCAGAGCAAATTTAGAGAAAAACTACTGGGGTGAGCCTCACACCAGGACTTCCTGGTCCCGACGTACACCGAAGAACTCTTGAACATTATATTCATCATCAGCGACCCCAAAAACCCCCGAGTTACCAAATTGGGCTAATTTCCACCATGGATTATTAAAAAATGATTTTTTCTTAATTATCTCAAAAACCGCACTCAAAACAATGCATTTTTTCGATGCACAAATGCATAAGGTATCGAATGCAAAAAACGCGTTTTGATCCGACTTACTGCACATTTTTCGACAGTGGTATGCTATATTTCCTCGACTAACATGGAAACGATTTTAAGAATTTTGTCGAAAACATTTTCCCAACTAGCGGTCATATCGAGTGAATGGACAAGTAACATGAGAAAAAGCGACGGATTTTTTATAAAGAATCAGATGAGGAACATCATTGCAAAACCAATTCAAGATAAATTCCATAACGAGTATGGCATTTTCTTAGATCCTTTAAAAACTTAGGACTTAAAAGAGGAAAGAATTACTTGTTACTATTCGTCAGGCATTGGAAGTTCAGTTCGACAAAATATCAATGCCTTTGTACATGTTGAACGTTTGGTGTAAAGATACCTCCAAGGGTGTTTTCTCTTTACTTTTTACGAATTAGCATGGAGTGGAGGTGACATAGTAACTACCCAACTCATTATTTCGATGAAGAACTTCAAGCTGATGTATGAGCAACAAACCGTATACAGAATATTTCAAATTAAAAAAAAAAAAAAACTCGTCGTGGAAGAGAAAGGTCACTGGCAGCAAATGATTAGTTAAAAATGCAGCTAAGCAAGCTATATGCCCAGTTGTGTAAGAAAATCACATGTATAATATAGAGATATAAGAAACAAACAGAATGCATCTTTGTTGCAGATTATATAGGAAACTTAGTTCAAAAAGATCATAAAATAAATATAGATCACTTTTCCTCACGCCCAACCCAAGCTATTCAAAGTGGTATGAGAATATTTCACATGTACTTGACAGCTGAGGTACCGGTTCTAACAAAAATTGAAATTCATCAATCATTACCATAATAACTCATCTAGCGAAAATGGGCATCGCGGAGAATTAGCAAGTGAAAATTATTGACCATGGGAATGTGAATTAGATGTACTATAGTTATAGTTAGATGCTGACTTTTATTTTACCATTGCGAAGGGAATATGGTATGTTAAAAGTATACCGAAACTACACCAGCCACAAACTTTTAAATTCAAAGACACTTCGGGAGCCTCGTCATGATTTAAAATCTAGAGTAGTTATGTGTTTAATATCAATAGTAAGTTCATGTTCTTAAGTTATTTATTAATAAAAGTTAATGAAAAATTAGGTTTTGTAGTAGTCTTTTGTGTTAGACTTGATTCACCCTATACTGGTGCATTGCCGACAGATACAGTAGTATAAATTATCTATAATTTGCCCTAACGAAGAATTATCGCATAGTCACAATCGGACTGATTCAAATATCCTTGACAACTCATGTGTTATTAGTCTAAAATTCAAATTTGATAAATGAGTGAAATTTTAATGTAATGTTCACTGAAAACATTGTGTCCCATTTCACCGTTATTGCATGCGTATAATTGTTATAAGAATTGCTTAACTTTGCACCTCGTAATGTATGTTACAATTTGTAGTAGTTTCGATTTTATAACAGACGAAGAAATTCATTTTCAATACTTTAAGCATTGGTAGAGCAGTAACAATGTTAAAATCTAAACAGATGTATAAAAATTAAATGCCAATATTCGCTCCAATAAATATATTGGCAATGTCGCTCATAAAGAAGTAAAAGTTGGGGTTTTTGGTAAGCATCACCAAAAGTTCAACATGTCCTTGCAGCTTGCAGGATAAAGCTTCTGGAGGCACAGGAGTAAGATAGTTGCGCATGCGGCGGGCACCACGGTTTACCTGAACGATACCGCCGGCCGTTAAGTTGGCATCCGCGGTTAAGCCAGTCATGGGGCTCACCTAAGTGAGTGTGAGCGCGCGGATATGCACGCCGTGCTCGTGCCCGTCTACCTTTTGCTTGTCACCCCCATTACGTTGTCCTGGTGGTGAGTAACACACATTTCTTTTTTGGAGTAAAATTTCTTTACGCTAGTTTAACTTGACCTCAACCTTTTCTTGGTTGTCGTAGACGACGCGCTTTGCCGCACAGTGCCAAGAAAATGTAACTAGAAAAAGTGAAAGTTATCCTGTGTCCATCCATGTGCTAAAATAGTGCATCAAAATAAATTTCAGTAAATCAAAAAGTCATATGCCAAAAGGTTTAAGAGTTATTGGTATATTACAAGTGTTGTTTATGTTCTGGTCGATAACAACGTATCGAATATAGTTTGTTATAATACTAATTACTATGTAAGTCGCAGCGCTTCCTACGAATTCCAACTTCTGTTAACGCTGCAAATTCATAATAAATAAAGTATTCCATATATTCTTTTTGTTAAAGAATTTAGCAGTAAATGTCATTTTAAATTAGATTAATATGTAGCTTTGCTACAATTTTATTGCAATAAGGTGCATCGTAGCTAGTTAATACTATATATGATTAAAGTATAGTTAATTACTTACTACATATTCTCTATTATGCTGAGATATAAGCATTAAAACGTATTTTCAAGTAAGAAGTAAAGTTATTGAACTACAAATAAAAGAAAAATGGCTCTCTTTATTTTGTTATAAGTAAGGTTACGTTACCACTATATTTATTGAAGTAGTAGTATTGCTTCATAGTTATTAGGGTACAGAATATACACCTTCTTGATCGGTTAGTTAAAAACATCGAATCTGGCATTTCTTGAAGTTAGACAGTTTATATATACACACTTTTTCAAATATCATCAGTTTTTTTACATATGTGAAAAAATATATTAGTAGCTTTATCGTTTGAACCTATTTTTCAGCTCACTTTTTACTGTGTAGGTAAATGTAAATTTCATTAAAATTTCGTTACAAAATTAATATTGTTTTATAATTACTCAACATTCGCGCAATATACATTTTTTGAAGAAGAGTGTATAAATATTTACAACAAATGAAAACACAACTTCCAACGAATAGCCTGGATCGTACGTTTTACAGTTTTAAATTAAAATTACCAATACATTTGCAATAATTGTATTCCTGAATTTTGGTTGATGCATTCATTGTATTGCGGTCTTTTTTGCTGCCTTTTTATTTTTGAAATTTAAATGTTGGGGTGTGTTAAAAACCTACAATTTAGCATGAAACTTTTAGTCATATGTCACGTCCGATTTGCATCTCTTAAACCTAGACTAAAATTGATACTTTGTTCCTTCATATATTGGCGAATTCGAGCTCTACTTCAGATTTAGGTAAAAAGGCTGCTGGATTTTACTTTCTCTTGTGAACATTACTTGTGTTATAATATTTACATTATATAGATAATGAAGTAGTTGTATGCATATGACTGCATAAATTAAAAGTCAATTGTATTTGAGAATTATTTGATCAAGTAGAAATTCTATTGATTTCGTCGATGTGCAAAAATAATCAGTTAAAAATAACTTTAACTGAAACTTGCCTAGCATAGTTGTGACACATGCTATGAGATTTTTGACAGTTTAATAAAAATAATTTTAAATAATATATTTTAGCAATGTGGTATTCATGATTTGAAAATATTTCGTGCTTTCGGAAACTGTGATAAAATTATTTCATAATTATCAACGCTCTTGGAATGCTAATACCTGAAATTTTAGAGCTATATGAATTTAGGGTATAAGCTTGTTTATCTTCCTACTATCTTATATACCCTGATGACCATGCTACCTACTAAAATATGTTTATAATGCACAAAACAAGAATAAAACTATTTTTAGTTACATTTTCTTTTTATGCCAGTGTAAGTCTGTCGGTGTGATGTTACTTCTTTGTCTAACATCATTAAAAATAGTTTTGTTTTCTCTAATGCGTTATAAACACATTTGAATAAGTAGCATAACCAGCGAGGCATAAATCAGCTTAGCAACCCTGGCAATACTATAATGAAAGTACTTTCGAGCTACCTGGTTGTTTGTTACAAAAATATAACTTACACTGCTAGGACAAAAATGTAAAATTTAATCCATAATTTAGTTATGCCTTGCTTTGGATTAAGTGGACCCGCAAGCAATATCGGCTGTCCCTTGTTTACTATTTTCATGTGCACATTTTTATTTCCCTCGTTTGCCTATCGTGTTTCAGACCATGTAGATTACGAAAATGAAGATCATTCAAAATCATCAGCCCATCTGTCTGTTTGTCTGTCGGTCTGTTGTCTATCTGTTGACGCTATAACTTAAAAAACTACTTGACGGAGAACAGTCAAATTTGGTAGGTAGTTGACGCTCCTACTAGCGAAGAATGGGTAGAGTTTCACTGGGTGGACAGTCTAAAGAGAATGGACAATGAAAAATTTAAAACCTCCACGATTCATGACATTCTAACTATATTTCAACAAAAAAAAAATTATACTTCCACTCATCTACGTAGCTGTGGAAGTAAAAATAGGACAGATGACCATAATATTTGGCATATAGTTAACACAATTGGCAAGGAAGACACCAATAATAGTGATATTGAAAAATATACAGAAATAATTCAATTATGGTCACCTTTTCGTGGCCAGATATTATCAGATTTTCTTTGTAATAATAGTGGCAACTACATTCCGATTATTATTCCCATGGGTCGTTTCTTAATTAATAAATTTTTAGAGTGAGTGCCGTGTATAAATAAAGAGGGAAGTTATGTGTAAATACCTTCACCGATTTTTTAGGTTTAGTTCAATTTGAAATCAGCAAAATTAAAGACTTCTGACATAAACCTTCATCACAAATTCGACTTTCTACGCCGTCATAGAAAACATTTTTGCAAGAGAAGCGGTCTCCTAAATTATGAAATGTTTAAAAAATTTTAAATAATTTTATGCTTAAATAGGCTTTAAATCCCATGATTTCTTTGAGAAATGGAAAAAGTTTGGTTCATTACACGATACGAAAGCAATTTCAGGTATTGCGAGGTTTTTCTAGGTCCAGTAATGTAAATTACTTTTGTTTTTTATTTTCACTTACGTTCTACCTTTGTTACAGACGAATAGATATAGATATCGTTTTCACTATATTTCTGAGGGAAGGTTCATACATATTTAAATTTTCGAATTTCGGGCTCCATCTTATAAGCGCCATATTGAAATGTCAAAAAATTATCCGATCGTGATGGAATTTGAAACGTGTCTATACCTCAAATACAAATCTGGTATCTTGGATTCGCCATTTTGAAATATCTCAAAATCATTAAAATATCCGCCGGGGTTTTGCAATTCTTCATTTTATCGTGTTAAATGTTTTTATGTGTATATTTTATTTTATAATTATTTCTATACGCTCATAATCTCTTAGACTATGTCAGTGCACCTCTCTCTACGTGTAAACATGACCCGCTCTGTGAGAAGAGGTGTACTTTTTCAGATTCTGTTGGTAGTAAGAATAATTATCTTACCATTGATAGACATCATTCTAAAGAACCTTAAATAATTATCGTTCGTTTAAATCTTTTTACAGTACAAACTTTATATATAACATAGATGTTATTTAAGCTAGCTTCTTGAATCTTCACTAGGTATCACAACTTTAAATTGAAATATTTAACAGCGTGTTCTCGATCTGGATAAAGGGATATGTTTTTATTAGATTTCTGACTAAATAAGTAATTAAAAGTTGCTAAAGTAAATAATAAACTCATGTATATGGAAAACATTGACGTTTCGTTTCTTTTGGTACACTGTCTTCGAAATAACGACAAATCGAACATAATATTTGTTGTTTTTGAGGCATTGTATGTCGAATCATCAAATCATATTATTATGTGTGCATGTTATTATATGGAAAATAAGTATATTATGGAAAAGGAGAATCCGTCCTGATATTGTGAGTAATAATTTAAACCCTCTCTCATCCTATTGGAGGTGGTTTATGAAAATATAATGGAATTTAGTTCAGTACTAATTTTATGAACAATCTTAATTACTTCCACATCCACGTAGTGGATTGGAAGTATAGTAATCGCAAAAAAATTTTCAAAAATTTTTATTCGTGAAATAGGTTTAGAATTTTTACATACACTGAAAATTAAAGAAACTGTCGCAGAATTGGAGTAGTTTTTTCTGTGCCGTTCGGGTTTCGCTCGGGATCACTTCTGAAATTCGGGATATTTCGTCAAACAATAGTATTGCAATTGATACGCATTAGTAACTAGAACAAGGAACGTGAAAATATTAATGGTATGGCCACAGAAGAGGGATATAGTTCCCTCTTCTGTAGTATGGTGGTAAAGCTACTAGTAAGTGGTAGGATTTCCGTCAAGTCAGAACATTAAAATATTAGTATTCTTCCTCTTAAATGTTATTTGCGATAACGGGTATAAAATAGTATACATACATTACGATTGTCATGGGTATATAAAATAAGACTATATTCCTGTCTGATCTATTCGATTCCCTTACTTTGAAATTTCTTTTAATTTTTAAAGAACTAAGATATTTACGAAAGCATAGAAAGGCCACGCTATTCAATTTTTTTTTCTAACTCGGTATGCACAATTGGATCTATAGTCTATTTTTAAACCAGGAGGAACGTTTTAAATTTAACGTGCTAAATCTTACATCTGTGATTGGATACGCCCTCGCCAGTTTTACACAAGGCAATGGTCGTAAATTATCACATATTGTAAAAAATTTAATTTCCTGTCATAGACTATTTGGTTATAATTTCTATTTTATCTTTTGCACATTATATATCAGTTTATAATCCCTTTTGTATAAATCTGAAGGTAAAAATGACTATTTACTTGGTGCATCTATATTGCGTAAATGATATGGATGCTGTGTAAAATACCTAAAGGTCAAATAGAGGTCGACGCATGATATAATGTAATAAAATACACAAAAAACCACTGTAGTCGTGTATTGTTGGTTGCCAAAAACGCCAAAAAGATTTTAGTGCCTTTTCTGGTTACTTTTATGGTGTGAATGGAACTTCCATGTTTACTACTTCTGGTTTAAAAACAGACTATAGGAATTCACAATTGTAACTTGGAATTCGCAATTGATAAGTCAGAATTCAACAATTGTAATCAAATACTAAAGTTAAGAGTATCATTCCTAATATTAACGTGTTTTCCTCAATAGTTAAGAGAGATGTAGTGATTAATTGATATAAATGTATGCTTTCATTACTTTAACTTGGGCCTTTAAGAAACACAAATATTTTCCTGCTCGTCTGATACAGCCCTCTCCCAAGTTAGATTGCTCTTGTTCACGCTGTCTGTATAGTGGATGGGGGCGGTTTAAGGCCCGGGCAACCCGGGCAATTTCCCAGGGCGCCGCGCCTGCTCGGAGGAGCGCCAAACTGTTACAATTTTTTCTTGATTTTCCGTTTTTAGTTCAATAATAGTCAATTTTTGTTGGAAAATAATATCAAATAATATCATTATCTGTGTCCGTTAAAATGGAAATAATGCAGAACAGTCGAATAACATTGAAACCGCCTAAATAATGCAAAAATGTAATACAAATGGCAATTTGTTTTGTGTGAGATATTGGAACGGTAAAGAGGAACCTTCCTAAGTAAACTTATGCCGAGGGTCCTCTCTATATACTAGCTTTCAAATGGTATAAACAAAAAATTTTAGATTATCAATTAATTATGCGCGCTTTGAAAAAACTGACCTATGTCAAAAATTTGAGTGTTCAGGTAGGAGAAATTTGAGAACCACTGATTTTCTGAATCGATGGACGTATAGTTCGGAATCATAGAAGTTTGTTACCTAGTCTTAAAATATGCTAAGATAATCAAGTTTATACCAACATTCCAGCAGTTCTCAAACAATATTACTAAACATTTTCGAAATTTTTGTTTAATTTTTTCTCCTGAACTTTGGGCTTTAGACCCCAAGTTATATAAGATGTTCGTTTAGTCGTTCCCCACCACCAACTTTTTTTAATGACATGAAACTGATTGTACCCTATATAAAAAACTTAAAAATTTGCAGTTAAATGCCGACAGCCCCCCACTAAAACTACCCCTTAAACGAAGAGAGGCTATGACTGATACTATGTAAACTGATGTCCAGATGGATATCTAAATTTAAAATATGAGTGTTATACTTTAAGGCGGTCGGAAAATATTGCAGAAAAACGGATTATTCCTCTTTGAAAGGATATAATTTCCTTCCTATTCATTTAGAGTACCTTTATTTTTTAATGTACCATCAGCCACATAAATACCGAGAGACAAACTTGAACCACGTAAATTCATAATCCAAAATATAGTTGCAAATTCCGAGAGACAGTTTTGAATTCCAACTTAACAATTGTGAATTCCGTCTTAACAATTTTTAATTCCTAGTTACAATTGTGAATTCCGAGATACAATTGTGAATTCCGACTTACAATTGTGAATTCTGAGATACAATTGAGAATTCCGAGATGCAATTGTGAATTCTGACTTGCAATTGTGAATTCCGAGTTACAATTGTGAATTCCGAGTTACAATTGTGAATTCCGACTTACAATTGTGAACTCCGACTTGCAATTGTGAATTCCGAGTTAGAAAAAAATATTGAATAGCATGGCCTTTCTACGTTTTTGTAGATATTAAATTAATTTCGTAAATGATTTATTCTAATAGTATTAAAATTCGGATAACAGATGTACTTTTTTAAATACAAAAGTCTTTGAAATTTCTACTATTTCTGTCAATTTTTCTGATAAATACAATATTATGTACGGACTTAATATTGCGCTGCATTCACTGTATAACAATGTCTATTAGGTGTGTGTTCAAACTTTCTCATTCTGTAACATTTAGCGTTATATTTTTTTGGAATGGACTTATTAATATCGAACGATTTTATTGGTTTTGATCATTCAAGTTTGAAGTTATAATAATTAAGATTCTTTCTGTATGTTAGAACTCTATCTCTGATTTTTCATAAACTATGCGGTGGGTACATCACGCAACTGCTTATTCCTATGACATACTGACTTAGTCCTTTAACGCGCAATAATCTTTAATCCAATCTATTTTCTACCTATATCCACATACACACTACACAGTCGTTCATACGTTCACGCAGTCTTCTCATTGCAGCCTATGACGAACAGGAAAAGTGAAGATTCACATTCTAAATTTCGTGCGTATGACTGTATAAGCCGATCTCAGGAATACTCATTCTCATTCTTAAACTGAACATAGAGGTGTTTTAAAACCTCATGAGCCGTGACCTTCATATGCGCAGAGACAAAATCCGTCCTGTTGACTCAGTTACACTTCTTAAAAATATTATGTTTATTGATTACAATTTATCCCGAGCTCTTGATTATGTATACAGCAAGGTAGCCTCCAGTGTTTTCAAAAACATACTTATAACTCAGAATAAACTTTGCCTTTTGCGCATTTCGCGGCTCATGAGATTCTGAAACACCTCTACTATAGTAACCTTTTCTCTTTATTTTATACTGACGAGTGTTTCGTCAATTAGGATAGCATCATAAAATTGAATATATCTAAACTTATATTATATACAAAAAAATTGCGAAAACTTCTATAGAATGAGCAACAATTTTATAAAAAGTAAATCGGCGAGTTTATATCTAGTTTTATACTAATCATGGGTACTTTTGTGAGTTTCTTCTAGTTTTTTAGGTAGAAATATATACCGGATCCCTTTATGACTACTGAGTTACATATATTTATTTTGAAATCATTTGAAGAATGACAAGTAACTTGTCCAAAAGGTCTAAAAACAAACATAGGATCTAATCCAGTCAAGAATGTTCTGAAATTGTCATAATCGATAGACTCTTCTATGCATTAATTGATTAATTTATCGAAGTCTAATTAAAGAAAGCAAATCAAATCTGCGGAACACATACGGTAAGTGGGGATGTTTAATCTGAATTGCATACAATGTTCGTGAAGATAATAATCATAAAGATGTACAAATTCCTTGAAGGATATGTTTTAAGTTTGACTTGAGGTCGAAAGGATTGGCAGTGAAATAGTATGAAAACTTTGGTGCGCTCTGGCTTGATGGATGATTGTATGGAGTTGTCAAAACTTTGATTATGCTTCTTAAGCAATATATAAGTTATTTGAGTCTTCCAACTTGCAGAAACGTACTAACGGTAGGTGGCCTGATGAAAATTACGTTACCTTGATGGGATTTAGGCCGACCCATATGAAATATCTTCCTCTTAATGTGGACGAAAAGTTAAAAGGCATCTTTGCATTTTTTATAGAAAAATATTTCTTTTAAGAGACATTTCATCATACTCTCGTAATTTCTGCGTGTAAACAAGCCTATATATACTAGAGTCGGGTCAAGTTTAAAAAGACCGATGTATGAATTAATATTGCACATACGTTTTCATTATCTCTTGCACACAAACTTAAAGCCATAGCCTAAACACGTTGTAAATGTATGTCTACCAAGATTCTTTCCCACTTCTTTTGAGACGGAAATATGAAATGTACACTAAGTGAGTGAGAAACATAGTCATAAGCTCAGCGATTCTCAAACTGCATCATTTAACGACGAATATTATTTATTTCCGTGAACTAACACCACTCTAAATATGAAAAACGTCTTTATATGAAATATTTAAGTTATTTTTAGTGATAAATAGTGGATATTCATACGTCAAACGAACAATGTTAAACCACTGTCTTACAATTTTTAGTACGTAGATATTACACGTTTTAGAGTAGATTAAACACGATCGCGTAGCTCAATCGGTAAGACGCTAGAGCAGGAATAAATATAAATGGGGTTGTTGTGAGATTGATCCCCAAGCACTTCAACTTTTTTTTTATTTGATTCATTATTAAAAGTTAATAATTTTCCTTCTAAAATTTTTATTTTATTAAACTGCGCCGCGAGTTTTGTTAAAGCTTTATTTTCCCCAAAAATGTGTCTTTTATTTCTACTAGCGCGTGTTTATCTCTAATAAAATCTTACGTTATATATTAATACACGAATGGTGAAACGTGCGTTGAGTAGATAAATTGTTCAAGTGTAGTGTTTTAGTGTTTATGAAAACGTTTCAATGCGTTGTTCTTTCAAAATTGTTTTAAAATTATTGTTAATTTTTTTAATATTTATTTTGTCAACCAAAATTTTTATTTATTACCGCTAAAAGAAAAATTATTTATTTTCGTTATCCTCGTAGAGATTTCAGATTTTTTTTTTGTTATATGAAATATTTTATTTTTACTGACATCGTTTCCCCTACTAATACTACGATCCTATCCTTTCCTGGCAAGAAATGCCCAAACCTTCCAGTGTCTCTTGCTGGACTGTAGCAATATATTAGTCCTTGATTTCTTTTTCTGATCACTCACTGTTATTGACTGAATTGGGATATTCATTTTTGGTTATCAGTTTCATTCGTGCCCGAACCTATATACCTACAGTGTCCCTCGTAAAGTTGGCTACATATGGGAAAACACTGTATTATTGAGATTTATAAAAAAATACTATATTGGGGGTTCGCTTTTTACATGCAAATACCTTTATTCAACTAAAATACATAAAGTTTTTGTCGAAACTAATCAAATATTTGTGAAATAGACACAAGAGTTTATGATAATTAATGGTAGGGGTAAAATTTGCACTTTTTTATTTTCCTCATATCTGCTTCAAAATTGATATGTGGGGTCCTTGTTGTATTCTATATGCACTTTTTCTTCATAAAATTTTTCGATATCTTAACAATTTGACACACTTTTCGGTCCCACGGTCAACTAGTTTTTACAGTCCTGCTAAACCGGTGATCACATGACATGTGTCAAAATATAATTTTTTGTTGTTGGACATACATATACGAACCTGCAGTAGAGTTTTTTAGAAATGTCAAAAATACAATTTATTCTCATATGTTTATGGACACTATATAATCAGAATTCCACTAAAAGTATGAAGTTACTAAATTAATAATCTTAACATTTTATGATAAGATCTTTCCTATTTTTTTTTAAATTATTTAGCGACATCATTGCTGAGAACTGTTTAAGAACTACTGGCATTTCTTATGCATCAAATAAGTTCAGACGTTTTAGCGGCCATGACACAAGTCAGTTTAAATTGTACCCGACTCTATGCCATATTGTCTTTTTTAATGTATTTATGTTAAGCCAGTTTAATCGCTGCAGCAAAAGCGAGGTATACTATACAGATTGATCTAGCCAAATACGGAGGAGCCGATCTAAGATACGGTATAGTTCCTACCTCATTACGATGACAGAAATACTAGAAAAAAAACGTTTGTGCTACTGTTAAATTTCAGAGGAAGCTTCTGCTATGAATTAGGACACTGTCTTTATCAAGTATGGTATATTTTTAAGCACTTAACATAATACAATATAATATAACATGAACACCACACTTAGTAGACAACCCCCAAATCCAAAGCTCTCTGAGGCTATCCGGAAGGGGATTACACATTTGAAAAGAACGCAGACACCATCCATTAGCCACCAACATTGCCAGTGCCGGTGCTGGGATCGAACCCAGTACACGTTAACACGTTAGGCAGTCTGTCCAAGCACGCGCCCCACGCTTAGCCGACTGAGCTAACGTGCCGGTTTTAATACTTTCTATTTAAATTTAATTTTTAGTTTCCTTCATTAAAATCCTCCATTTATTTCTTGAAAATTAATTTTATGTTTGAAGTGTTTTATTTCTAAAATAACAATTCAATATTTTTATTTATGACATCGAAAATGGCAAAATACGTTTTTATTTTCAGACGAAACAGTGGTGCCACTATCGCTTTTAGGACAGTACTAGCATTATCTGCTGCTTGATTTACTATTAACGCATGGCAGTAACCAATTGATATAATTTCTTTACAATCAGCAAATAAAGGCTAATAAAGGTGTTCATCACGTTCGCATTGCATTGGACGGTACTGTATAAAAATACGCTTTAGACTTTTAAAACATGAGCAATATTGTTGAAAACCGTTAGATATAACTCAATGTACTGCTGAATTTCGTTTTCTCATAAACTGCAAATATTCTTAATTACACTTTGCTGGATGTAATGGTATTTAGTTTAAACAAATATTTAAATTTGAAATGTACCCTCCTGCACTCATTATGTTCATAGATTTTCTTGATTGTTATTGAGAGTTAACTTAATCGTACATGATTGCAATATGTCTTTATTTCAATCTTAAATACCTCACCTATAATTAATGAGTATTAGAAACCAATTTAAACAATTAACAATTTCTAGCCATAAGTCAATTTAATGAACGTCAAATCTAAATCACTCTTGCACAAATAATAATACCTAGAGTTTATTTAATGCCATTTCATGCTGCCTACTTTTAATAAGTTTGTAATTAATCGTGTTAATTACCTACAGAATGGTCATAAATATATACATATATCAATATAATTGATAGCTTTAAAGACCAAACTCGAAACCAATGGAATATATTACATCCTGCAAGTCTTTGAAGTAAATATAAATAATAAACATAATAAAGATGAAGTGGATTAGGTTTTTGTTGACATTTTAGTAACATAAAGTGCCTGTTTGAATTGTAACGTTGTAAGTGGTAGGTAGATACTTAATTTTTCATATATACAAATTTTAATGAACTAGACAATAATGCCAACTGCCGTTTTATACTGTGATGTTCAAAGTTACTTAAATTGTAGAGTAAGTCAAGGACTACATTCTTGTATATATTGTAATAGTATGTTATGTAACAATGACGGAAAAGTGATGCATTCCCGAACTCCACCATTATTAGGGAAAATCACTTTTCCGGGTTACACATATTCTCTTTTCGGCGATCGAAATAGAGCTAAAAATTAATTTTTCCGTAATTAGGCTCGCGTCTTAGATCAGCAAAGTTATTCCGGCACAGCTGCTTTTTATTGCCTGGCATGGTAGCGCAACGGGCTGAAGCGGGTTAGTAGCTAGCATGCTTAGTTACACAGTCCATAGTGAATTAGGTTCGATCTCCAGCATCAATTGCCAATGTCTGTCAGTAAACACAATAATCCCTGCTGATGACTAAATAAAATGGCATCAAAAGCCAAATGATAATTTACACTTATCTAGAATATTGTATTACTTGATTAAGCTGAATTTATTTAAAATAAGTTTTTAAACATTATTTTTCTGCTTGGCAAATAGAAGCCAATTTCCACGGATAATCATAACGTCCAGAACTTGAAATAATAGAAGCCACCTGTGGCATAATTGATCGAGAATAGACCACAACTAGCGGGTTGTGCAACCAGAACACTAATTTAGGTGCTGTGGTGGTTAGTTGCGCCCGTCGGTGGCCAATGTGAGGGCTTCACGTCAATCGCGCGTCTGTAGCATTTGTAGTAAAATAGCAAACAGATATAATATAAGTGCTATACACAATATAGAATGTAAGAACATGTGTAACTAATAAATGCTGCTTAAATGATTACAAAAAGGTAATGGATGATTCCCACTTTATTACAAATGTGTAATCTCCTTCGGATCGCTGTGACCTTGGATTTAGAGGTTGTGTATTATGTGTAGTGTGTTTTATTTCTGAGTTTATAAATAAATACGTCAGGGCTTATATAGCAATCTATACTATTTTTCAGAAAGCAAAACCATACGGAAAAATAGATCGGCAAAGTTATTCCTTTACAGTTATTTTCTATTATCTGGCAACGACTATAGATAGCATGAGTTATTCATGGACAGTTATTTCTTGTTATCTAGCATTGATTATATTATTTTTCCTGTAATCGTAGAAAAAATCTTATTAATACTCCTTGTAAAAAATAACTTCTTTGTAGATGTGTGGTATGTTTCATTTGGCAACCTCTTAATTTATAAATTTTCAAAACTACGTACGTGACATTCACAGAGCTCTTACCTTTCTTGCACCTTTCAAAAGGTATTAGATGCAATGCACCTATGGTGTTAGAGAAGCAGATGCATGTGAACCATCAAAGTAATATTGTCTTTCACCTGAAAAGGAAGTTTGATAACTTAGAACTATCTCTCTTATTAGGTAAAACTATTCTATTGCGAATGATTTAACACTAGTATAACACAAAATAAATCACTTAATTGGAACTCCTACTTTGAAAAGGAAATCGACAAAGCACGACTGTAATTGGAAGAATTAATGGATAATCTTATGGCTTTAGTCCATAGCAAATCTATTTAATCATGAAATCAATGATAACGTATGCTTCCATAGTTTGGTTCTCAAAAGCTACAGCAAACGGCCAAAGCCAAGTTCTTTGAATTCCAGATACAAGTATGACTGGCAATAACTGAAGCAATATGTAATTCCCGAAAAAGATGAATGAAATTGGAACATAATTGAAACAATAAAGTGTGGAATAGTTTTTAGTTCAAAAATGGCTCCAAAAGTCCTTAAGAAACTAAGCCCTGGTATGCAGTCGCAGCCCAAGTACCACAATAACTTCGATCCTGGGTGATACTGTGGTTATATTAATGCTAAAATTTATGCCACTGAACTGCGTGTACGGAGACTGGAACAGACGCATCCCAGACACAATCAATAAGAAAGAATCTCAGGTAGTCAAACAGCTTTTAAATTTCTTAGATCTAAGAACTGCTGTACCACAGTAATTCTAATACGGTTTGGAACTGATAACTAATTGTGCAGAAATAACAAATTAACTTTGGTCCGGATACTTAGCCGCTTTGGTTCGGAAGGCAATAAAGTAGCCGACTCTTTGACCATAAAATTTGCGGCATCAAGATTTATAGGAACAATAACTTCACTTGACAAATCCCCAAATCCCGTTAAACAACTATCAGTATGGCTGATAACATATTTTATTTTTGTTTATTATACCTTGGATACGGTTACCATAAAGGCGCTCATAATGACCACGGGCATAATGAGGGGGCGTTATGTCCATAACGCCCTGTTATTTGAGAAGCAAACAAACAGTAAATGTTTCATATTCCTTATCGTATACTGGTGTCCATTTGACGGGCATTATATTTTCTGTGGCTTCTCCCGCATTGTTTTGGATATTTTGTGGTATTTCCATATTAATTTTCCTTTTTCCTACAACATCAACAAACGTCAAAATATCAACAAATGTCAGATACAGTTAATAAACGTCAAAGTATCAGCAAATCTCATAGACTACTAAATGTATTTAAAAAATGAAAAGTCAACTTTTCATTAGAGAAATATATTTTTCGTGAAAAATAAAATCTTGTATGCACCACGAGCGTTATTAGACTATAACGCCTATCAGGCAACATACATCCCTCGGGCTGCATCATGTTAGCCTCCGGGCGTTATAATCTTTATAACGCCCTTGGTGCAAAAATAACTAATAATACTGAGAGGAGCTACCATGATTAGTTCAAAGCAATTCATTATATATCCTTTGAAATCAAGAACTCAAAAGTCATTACAGTTGTACAGGTTAAGTTACATCTAAGAATTTTCACTCATCTATATACTGGACACTGCAGATAAATTATCGTCATCTAGATAGAATGGGACTAGCGGAAAACATAGAATGCCATCTGTGTTTACAGATCGATAAAACAGTAGAGCACATTCAACGTACCCATCTCGCTGCAGAAAAAATCTACCTCTCACTAAGTATTTGGCAGGGAGTAACTGTTGCCAGAGGACCTGAATGGTCATCAAAAGGTTGAAATTTCTTGGAGTGAGTCACCATGGACCTAACAGTCGCAGTGGAGAGCCCTATTGCATATTAAAATATGCTATTTCATCTTGATACTCGTCCCCGCATCCAGCAGACATCCGCGGCAATTTGAGGGCTAGTCGAATGCTAGGTCTAAGCGAAATTTAATACAAAGCATAAAATTACTCTTACCTGTTTACCTAATAGGTTTATTAAGACAGTACGGTAGTGAATACCTTAGATTTAACAAAGCCTTGGAAATATAAATACGTATCAAGGGAAAGCACATGCACTATTTCAAACTTGAATTACTGAGATAGGAAGCTAACTTAGCGAAAATATCTGATAACTGGTCTAATGTGGAAATTTTATAAATATGACATGAAATTAATAGGGACATAATTTTTTTATCCACCCACTGTGTATGATAAATCTTTGCAAATATTTCATTATGGTTTAAGAATTAACTGATTATTGCCTATCTGGCTTTTTCTGTTAAGAACACATCAAGTTGCATAATTTTTAAAAACCTCCAAGTCTACTACAGTAAAGTTTTATAATTAGAACGATATTTTGTAATATTTATGGAAACATGTTTGCTGAATAGAATCAAGTTGGTTTTCATGGAACGTTTCCGAGAATTGTTTCTTTTCATTATTAGAGATTAAATTATATCAATTAAATTAAAATTTATAATACAGTTTTACTACATGCAAGTTTAAATGTATGCTCTATTATAATCAAACAGGATAAAATATAGTATACTTTTCTGTTCTAAACGTCTATACATATTCCTTTTTATTAAGTCGATGAAATGAGAGGTTTGGTGTTGTTTTAAATTTTATTTTAAATTGGAACTTTATCTTATAGCAATGAGAACAAAATACAAAATTGATATATTTGTTATTGTTATGTATTTTTTGTAGATGTTAGGTTTCAACACGAGCAGGATAATATAGATTTAAACGTCACAAAAATAGAAGCTATGTTCATACTGATATTAAGATACATCACACAGACGCACGCGAATGTGGCAGTCTGCGGTTTGTTTATATAGACCTTTCCATTCATATAACCTCGCTAGAAAATATGTGCAGCCGCTAAATGAGACGACATGGGTGGTTGATATTACTGTGACGAGAGATCATGTAAGCATCGTCTTCAAAATGTTAATTTCTCCACCTATATCCGATCTTGTACCTTCCTATTGAACCACATGTCTATACTAGAAGCATCGTAATGATCGATCTATTATAGTCCAGTCCCCAGGAAAAAAATAACGACAGGAGCTAGGATCAAGCAGGCTTTTGGTAGTAGAAATGCATACAAAAATATTCTCTAAGCTACCACAGTAGCAACATGAAATAACTTCATCACACTGCTAAAAAAAAAGCTGCTAAAAATTAGTTTTTTGAAAAAAACTCTTAAAATACGCAAAATGCAAAAGAATGAAGAGATGGAAATTAAAGGTCATAAAATTATAGGTACACTAACAATGTCCCTATAAAAAGTTTCGTGATTACAACCGTTTTCGCGTAATAAGTTTAATAAACTGAAGTTTAACAAGAGTTCTTGGATATCAATTTGGAGGGGCGGTCAGTAATCTGTTAAGATTGATAATAATAGTTTGGCATTCTTTAGGAACTGTCGCTGAAATCAAGTACAGGGTTTCTTGCCTAATATATAAACAAGTCTTATATAAGTTTTGTACCTGTGCATTTTATATTTCCATCACTACACAATATATCACTAGATAAGTACGAATATTTTTCTTTCATTCACAGTAGGTCACAATTGAAAAATTGTAAGTTATCAATACAAAAAATAGATATTTATAAGAAAAACTCCTTTAATAAAAAAATTCATGAAATTGACTGCAATCTCCTGTTGAATGCAAATCCTATTGAAAAAATGGACATTGCCAATTGAAACCACAAGCACATCTTTAATTGGAATTTTTATTTTCATGAGTCATTGTTATTTTCATAATTTGAGAGCATTTAAACCCATTAGCATAAAATAAAAATTATCAAATGTCACATTGCAGAATTCACAAAAGTTACAAAAACTATTAAGTCAACTCATCAAATGTCTTGTCTAGAACATTTGCATGTCTTCGCGTGATATTCTCAACTGAATCTTCTCTGTAGATACCAAATATTAGATAAGCCTAATGATACATGGTTATGTGGTTCATTATCAATGTACCAGTCATACCTCCTCTTAACTTCGCGATATTACTTATATCCCACAAGTAACTATTACTTCCCTCGCATACCGAAGGGAAGTATTGTATTCGAGAACAAATCATCCTCCGAGATTATTTCGGATTTTCACGTTTCAGATCATGTAGATTCCGAAAATATAGGTTTTTCAATTCCGTCAGTCTGTCTGTCTGTCGGTGCATTAACTAAAAAAACTACTCGACGCAGAACAGTCAAATTTGGTAGGTAGCTAGCGCTCCTGTCAGCGAAGAATTGGTTAAACTGTCACTGGAAAATATACAGGTTGGACCGTCCAAAGCAAATAAATAATGAAAAAAAAATTTTTTTGCTCAAATTTCAAATTTCCGCGTTTCATGACATTCTAAACCTACTTCAGAAAAAAAAAATTGAAAATTTCTAAACCTACTTCAGAAAAAAAAAATTGAAAATTTTTTTAGCAACATTTTTAAAAAAAATTTAGATAGGTACCACTAGAATAGATGGAAAAAAACATTTTTTTTTTTGCACAAATTGAACATTTCCACGTTTCATGGCATTCTAAACCTATTTCAAAAAAAAAATATTTTTTGGAAAAATTTGTAGTTTTTACTTCCCTCGCATACCGAAGGAAGTATTTTATTCGAGAAAAAATCACCCTCGCAGATCTTTTCGGATTGTCACTTTTCAGATTATGTAGATTACGAAAATATAGGTTTTTCAATTCCGACAGTCAGTCTGTCTGTCTGTCTGTTGGTGCATTAACTAAGAACCTACTAGACGGAGAACAATCAAATTTGGTAGGTAGCTAACGCTACTGTCAGCGAAGAAATGGTTAAACTTTCACTTGAAAATATACAGGGTGGACCGTCTAAAAGGAATAAATAATGAAACACTTTTTTTATTGCTTAAATTTAACATTTCCACATTTCATGACATTCCAAACCTTTTTCGGAAAATTTCCACATTCTAAGCCTATTTTAGAAAAAAAAGATATTTTTTTACAAACATTTTTGAAAAATTTCTTACCACTAGAATAGATGGAAAAAAAATTATTTGCTTTAAAATTTCCACGTTTCGTGGCATTCTAGGCTTACAAATTCTTTTTTTCATTTTATGGAAAGAATCTAATTTTATTTTTACCACTACTATAGAATTGATGGAAAAAAAATTTTTCGCTCAATGTTAAAGTTTCCATTTCATTTCATTCTAAGTCAATTCCAAAAACTTTTGAAAATAAAGGAAAATAAAAAATTTGCAAATTTTTACCCACTAAAAAATATAAAATTTGTTTCTGTTCAAATTTAAAATTTCCACGTTTCATGACATTCTAAACCTATTTCAAGAAAATATTTTTACCACTACTATAGAATAGATTATGCACAATTTTTTCACCACTAGAATACATGAAAAAATTAATTTCAAATTTAGAATTTTCAGGTTTCATAACATTCTAAACCTATTTAAAAAAAAAATGAAATATTTTAACCACTGCTATACTTCCACTTCACTACGTGAATGCGGAACTGAAAATGTGACAGACGGCAACAATATTTGGCATATGCACCTACGAGTGCAACTATTACAGTTTTATTGAAAGATGCACGGAGTGGTCATCACAAGAGATAATTCAATCATGTTGGGCATTTGTAAAGGTATTTACGCAAGACTTCCATGTTTGGCACCTGTTATTTAGTATTGAATTCGTGCTGTCGGATGACCACTCTGTACATTTTTTTTTGCCAAATGCTATCAGGTTTTCATTGTAATAATAGTAAACATATTCCGATTATTATTCTCAATGTCATTTCGTAATTAATAATTTTTTAGAGTGACCGCCATGCACAAATAAAGAGGGAAGTTCTGTGTAAATACCTTTACCGAATTTCTTTTATAAGTATTATGTTTCTTATTTCTGAAAAACGTGTATTTAAAACATATTTTTCTTAACCAAATTTTCTGTCCAAATCTTAAAATGGTAATATAGAAAACAGTGTATTGCAAGTTTCCTCAAATAGTTAAATTTTCTACCTCTCAATTTAATTTTATCATTGCATTGGTTCAGCAACGCGCAAGCCCCAAATTAACTTATAACATGTATTTACACATTTACCAGCATTTAGGTAGGTACAGGTTATCTAGTAGTTTTATGATACTTTGCTTAAAGCTTCCTTCAACGGTTTTATTTCATCCGGTGTCGTTTCAGCGAGTCATATAGTACAGGAAAATGTAATTTATCTATACGTGGAAATAAGTAGGTACCCGAAGTGAACTACTGCTAACTCTAAGAACACTTTAATTATTATAGTGGAGAGATTACTGCATATCAATACGCCATACAATTTATATAACTTTTAAATATTATACAAACATATGTATACATGTTTAAAAATGAATTATTATTTGTTTGCTTATAATTGTATTGAAACATAATTTTTATAGGATTTTGCAAACAGCAGAAAAAATAACTATCTATAAGTAAAAAAAAACTTGTGTAAAAATATTAATCAAATCTTTGTATTCTTTCGATAACCTGAATTCTGGTTATGTTAGCAAATTAAAATCCTAAAATGAATTTGCCTAATTTCTTCTTTGACAATTCTTATTCTAACACTAGCATCCACACAGGCCATGCAGATTAAACTAGTACCTACATAACCCCCTACGGTCATGAAGATTCAGTTATAAATGAGAAGAAAGGCTTAAAATGAATTTATTTGTCTACCTTGTCTTAAAAAAAAATTCATTCTAATGGATTAGATTTTCATGAAATCTGTCATTCTGTTTCTTGTAAATGCTTAGCCTTTGTAACGTTTTTCGCCCTTAGCTCATCAGAAAGACATAAAGCCACTCATAAAGATGTTTCATGCAAAACCAAGGCTAAGCATTTACAAGAAACAGAATGATAAATTTCATGAAAATGTTAGAATGAAAATTTTTCTAAGACAAGGTAGATAAATAAATTCATTTTATGCCTTTGTTCTCATTTTTAACTGAATCTTCAGGATCGTACGGGGTTATGTAGGTACTAGTTTAATCTGCATGGCCGTAGGGGACTGTGTGGATGCTAGTGTTAGAATGAGAATTGTCAAATAAGAAACAAGACAAATTCATTTTATCATTTTAATTTGCTAGCATAACCAGAATTCAGGTTATCGAAAGAATGTAAAGATTTCATTAATATTTTTACATACAGTTTTTCTTTTAGTTCTCATAGATAGTTTTTCTTTCCGCTGTTTGTAAAATCCTATAAAGAATATGTTTCAATACAATTATAATTCATTTTTAAACATGCGTATATAGACTCCAATACTAGTTAGCTAATAAATAAGTGAGGTTGTTTTTATCAGTCAATGTCAAATATAATTATTTCACACGTATTCATAGAAATTGTCTTGGTTTCGCATGAAACATATTTATGAGTGGCTTTATGTCTTTCTGATGAGCTCCAGAATAAGGGCGAAAAATGTTTCAAAGGCTAAGCATTTCCAAGAAACAGAATGATAGATTTCATGAAAATGTAATCCAATAAAATGAACATTTCTTTAAGACAAGGTAGATAAATAAATCAATTTTAGGTCTTTGTTCTCATTTTTAACTGGATCTTCATGATCGTAGGGGGTTATGTAGATACTAGTTTAATCTGCATGGCCGTAGGGGACTATGTGGATGCTAGAGTTAGAATGAGAATTGTCAAATAAGAAATTAGACAAATTCATTTTAATTTGCTAGCATAACCAGAATTCAGGTTATCGAAAGAATTCAAAGATTTCATTAATATTTTTACACAAGTTTTTCTGTTAGTTATAGGCGGTTATTTTTTCTGCTGTTTGCAAAATCATGTAAAGAATATATTTCAATATTTATACATATTATGAGGTAATCAAAAATATGAACTAACTTTAAAATAAAATTACTATAGTTTTTTACTTCCCTCGGTAGCCAAAGGGAAGTCTTGTATTCGTGAAAAAGCCACCCTCCGAGATATCTTCGGATTTAAACTGAAAATAAAGGTCTTAAAATTCCGTCAGTCGGTCTGTCTGTCTGTTGGCGCTACATCTAAAAATTGTTTAACGGAAACAGTCCAATTTGATAAGTAGTTGACGCTACTGCTAACGAAGAAATGGGTAGACTTTCGCTGTAAAATATACAGGGTCAACCGTCTAAAGAGAACAAATAATGAAAAAAATGTCACAGTAGACCACAATATTTGGCATATAGTTAACACAATGGGCAAGGAAGACACTCATAATATTTTTATTAAAAAATATACAGGGTGGTCATCCTATGAAGTCATTAAACTATGGTGGAAATTTGTAAAGATATTTACGCAAATCTTACACATTCACTTTTTATTTATTTCTTCTGCCAGATGACCACTCTGTATATTTCTTTAACCAAAACTTAAGTTTTGTTTGTAGCAATAGTGACAACTGCATTCCGATTAGTATTTTCTTGTCGTTACTTAATTAACAATAATTTTTTAGAGTGAGCAACCTGTGTAAATATAGAGGGAAGTACTGTGTAAATTCCTTTACCGATTTTATTTTGTGAAGTCCACGCTGTAGTTAAATATCTCAATTCGATTTTGAATTTTATGACACTTGTTATATTTGATTAATAGGGGAAAAGTTTTCAACATTCGTTCTCGGAGTCGGCACGTGGAAAGTTAGTGATTGTCTAGAGGAAAGCCTGGGTAACTGAAAATTGAAACGATGAAGAATATCACTGCAGTCTATTATATTACTAAATAGCTTAGACCAGAAAATTATTTGAGATTTCATGCGTTTATTTTCTAGACTTTCAATGGATAAAATTGTAACATGAATATCGGGATGTGCACCGTCTATATGACAGATATGGCCTAATTTCAACACAGGATATGCACCATGTTTATTACAGATATTTTAAAATTCTGAAGCAATATTGGTACGTAATCTACATACGTTCAAATCTGAGAAACATTATTTCATTTTCGATATATTGTATACAGGGTGTAATTAGTCATTAAAAAAACTGGTGGCAAGGAACGACAAGATAAACAAAAAAACCTTATATAACATGGGGTCTAAAGCTCACAGTTTTGGAGAAAAAAATAAACAAAAATTTCCAAAATAATTAATAACATAGTTTGAGAACTGCTGGCATACCCTGACATTCATGCAAACAAGTATGGTGCTCCTAAGAGATTATCGAAAAGCATGCCGACAAAGTAGTTAAAAGCGACCGACAGAGGACACCGCCATGTTTTTTGCTTCTTCACGGCCAAATTATCTTATTACGCGTGGTATACTCTCCCTGGTAATATTCTCAAGTAATAATTTGTGTCCTTACTTGGTAAATAACATACCACACGACGCGACCTACTCGTTGCTTGGTTTTGTCTGTTGCTTTTGTTCTTTTTGAATTTTGTGCCACTTATGTTAAAATTCATTTTATTGACTTATCGTTCAAGTCGTTAGTACTTGGTTACGTAAGACACTACTTCTCGTTCGCGCGTTTGTGCTACTTTTTGGATTTATTTTTGTTTTCTTTATTGATAACGTTAATTCACAGTTTAGTGTGGTGTTTTAAAATGCAGATTTTGGACATTATGGGAGATTACACTTATCCAGAGCTCGCGGATATACACTTGGTGCATGGAGAAAGTGGTGGAAATGCAGCTGGTGCGGAAGAGCTTTAGAACAATTGCAACAACGTATTTTAATGTGCATAGAAACCATAAAAAATGATCATAATTTTCCAAATGTGTCGAACGGATTGCGTATATTCTTAGTTCTACGTACCGAAATATGTATACGTGGAGATGGAGGTCATTTCGAACAATTTTTGTGAAAAATTCAAAAGAATTGTTCAGTTATTGGGTGTTACCTATTGGGCATTAAAGGTATGATTATTATTGTTATTAGTATTAGATGTCTTGTTTTGATTTGTTTATTATTATTTACGTTGATTTTCATAGAGACCAAAGACTCGATTTTTCGAGACCTGATTATGAAAAATTATGCGCCCAATTCGTTAAAAAAATCAGATTTGTTCCTAACTTAAAATACACAATTATTTTCTGTTATCGTATCGCGGACGTCTAACTGTTCGTTTCCCAATTTCATCACTATTTTTTTAAGCTTTTAACACAACGTTACAAATGTTAATAAACCACTTTCAAATTTTATAAATTCTTATAAACGACAATAAAAGCTACAATAACTTTGTTCCAAATTAAAAAACATATAAACAAATCCTATTTAGACCCCTGCGGGTATGCTATGCTTACGTTGTGCCGAAGGAGGAGGAATTATTTACATTTTCATAATTAGTGGTGCAAAAAGTTCGGTACAAGTAATCCCATCAAAGTGCCGCACTTCTACCGGCGGGAACACAAGTCGGGTATTACAGTTTTTTTATTATTTCGAATATTCGGAACTATAACTTTCATGGACCCTGAAAAACAGTGGTTCTCAAATATTTCCTACCTTAACATTAAAAATGTAAACCCAGGTCAGCATTTTTCAAAGTGCCCCTAGAGAAAAAAATTCATATGGATCTTTTGTTTGTCTAGTCGGTCCATATTACCAGTTTTTTTTTAATGACATGAAACTAATTACACCCTGTATCTTCGCATTTTTATCAAAAACCGCAGTAATATTTTTGTCTAAAATAACAATGAAATATAGATATAGATTACATTACACGTCTTTCGCTATCATCCTGTACGACAATTATGGCCCAATTTCAATAAGAACTATTTTATTATGCAATGTCTCATAACCGTGTTCCAAATTTGAAATACAAAATTGAAGTCTGACATAAGTCAACATGTTTACAAGAACTGGTTTACATACACACACATGACCGAATATATACATACAGACAAGACATGTATACACACACAACTAGTTTTTATTAGACATAGGCATAGACATTGGGCACTAAATATGATGCATTTCGGGATTTAAAAAAAATGGTGTGAAATTTTGCAATTTGAACAAATTCGTGACTAAAAGTACATGAGAAAATGCTATTCCGATCTCTGTATTTATTTCTTGAGTTCCTGTGTTATGAAACATGTTTGTCCGTTATTTATTTGATTAAATTAAATATGTATAATGAGAATTGCTCTCTGTGGTTCATTGTTGGACCTCCTGTCCAACAACACTTTTCTCAAAATTTGTGTCTGTAAAATCAACCTCCGAATTTTCTAACATTGCTGGATACCATGCATAATGCATGGGGATTACCGTTAGTATTTATCGAATTATGTTCACACAGCATACAGTGTTATTAAATGAAATATTAATTACTGTTCAGTCATAGAACGGCTCAAGTTTACAACGTATTGGTAGAATAAATAATCAATTTCCGTTAATATATAATAAATAATCACAAAATATATTGAATTCTACTTACCGAAATAATAATAATCTAATAAAATACTGGGAAAGGAGAATTCAATAATAAACAAACTCGGCGCTATACGATTTCTAATGTTTATATCGTAACGAGCAAAAAATAAATTATCATCATACCAGGTAATTGTGAATGAGTATACCTAAAATATTTAGTGTAGTAGATGTTTGACAGAGCAAACAGTAAACATTAGACATTATTATACAAAACCTATGTTTATATGTTATTTTAACTCGCGTGTTTACATTTACCCTGAAATTATGACACTACTGCTTTAAGTACATGGAAACGCGATGTGTACAATTGTCGTAATCTTAAAAATATCGACTTAGTAGTAATGTGAAAAGGTAACGGTAAAAACGAGTGGGATATTAACGACTCAAACAATAATAAATTTTAAGTTAAAATCTTTCATTAAATATTTGATTAGTACTTCCTAAAATATTCTCCTCTTGACAAGGAGAAGTAACGGTACTTATTTTCAATATTGACTGTTTTGGGAAACGATTTATATATCCATTAAGATTATTTTGCCACTCTAAATTATTTAATATTCTACTTAAGAAGGTCAAAAACAAATCTATATTAGTTGGTATCCCAATAACAAGTGTTTCAAAGTTACATGAAGATTTTATTGAAACATAAAATAGTTTTTATATTATCAGTAAATATATACAACATATTTTCAGAGTAAGATTTAGTCTACATAATTTACGTTGATAATACGCTAAAATTCCTAACCTAAAACCAAAGTTAAAAGCTGTGTACATGTAATTTGGGTAGATAGGAAGTATAGCGTTGCATTGGAGTTTCAGGGTGCACTAATTTTGAAAGGTGCAACCTTAACATCTTTAGGGAATTTTTTTTATTCATGTGTAAATATTGGGATGAATTCTTAATGATAGGTAGCATATTACCAATACGGAATGTGATAATGTGTACACACACACACACGATAAGAAGCTTGTGTCACTTTTATGTGACAATAGCGACACCGATGTCGGAATATTTGGCACTAAGAATTATTGTATGTTGCAAGATGAGGAAGCGGACACCAGCATCAGTTAAACCTAAATTGCTTGAAGAGGCTGTACAGGACCCTACCATCTTCCAAGCAAAAATTTATGTTGTAGATTTGTGTGCCCGGGAGCGCCTAATCAAGGACGTTCTGGAAGAGGACTTATATACTCTTAGACAGCCAAAGCTAAAGCTAAGGTATTTAAGAATAATAACGTTTATATACTTTGTCGTCTTCATTGGCCAAAACTTGGCTAATTTTGATAATATAGTAATAACCTAAAAAATTATTTGCATTTTTGTAGAACCCTTAGTGTTCTAGTAAATCACGAAGAAGCGCATGAAAATTTAATTATTGAAAAGGGATCGGTAAATTTGTATCCAAATGAGATGTAGTTAGTCGCAAATAAAAGATAACATGCTTATATATTTTTGCTCAGCTCATAACGCCCAAGAAATATTGTTACCGCGAGATAGGGCCCTTCTCAGCAATTCCATCGTAAATGGATATTTACCTGTGGAACGGTTAATAAATAAAAAAAGCTGACAGATTCAGAAACAGAAGAAACAGAAAACTTAGAAGAAGAAAAATATAAGGAGATGACGATAGACGGAAACTTAAAAAGAAGCATGGAAACTGAAAAGAAGCATCTCTCAAACGCCAGCACACCGCAGCCGATGATGACAGATGGAAACTTAAAAGAAGCATCTCACAAACACCTACACTTCCCATCCTATATTCCGACCCCATGCGTCATGCGGCTCTCGCTGCTGACAACAAGCATGTCCAATATCCAACCCGGCGTATGCAGCCGGTCCGGCGGCATATAAAACATCCGAGATTTACTTCTGGTACGTGGTTTGGCCGTCCGTTGTGTTCGACGGACAAGCTGCGTGTTGGAACGAACCCACCTTACGCTGGCAAATCAATCAATCAATCAATCAATCAATCAATCAATCAAACTTTTTGAGTGATGAATGGAACACTATTTGTCGTTCATTTCAGTAATAAAAACTTACACTTGACCTATTTCCATTTTTCATAAAGAAAGGCTCATTTTACTGGGGAAATATGTTCATCTGACATCGTATCTTGACAGAAATAATATATTATTGTTATACAGGGAATTAGTTCTAAGTAAAGTTACTACCTACAATAATTTTGATGTAAAAATTGAAACATGTTAATTTGGAAATTTAACACTGAAGTGTAAGTTTAACAGCTATTAGAAGAAGTCTTCAATGTATATTTGTGTTTGATATTAGAGGACTTTAAAGCAAGGTGTTGGTCGATTTAAAGCATTCCTTTTATGCAACGCAACAGGTGTTCGTATTAAAAAAGTAATAAATTCTTAATATTTTATGTAAAACGCTCCTTTCCTATTGCTATTCCTGTAATAATTTGCCTCTAGTAGTCATTTGTAATTAGTCGGCTCTTTGTTAATTAACGTTTATATAATCTTTTAAAAGATCATGATATATTGCGTGTTTTATACTAGATATGACACAGATGAGTTATATTTATGACCTAGATTGTCTGTTTATTAATTTTGATTAACATCATGAGAAGGTAGGTATATTATTCTCAATAATGAAGGAATTCAGAATTATGCAAATAATGGAGATGATTAAAATAATATTTATATTTCCAGTTAAAATTTGTTAAATTAATTAATATTATCATATACAGGGTGTCACAGAATTGAGTTCCCGGACGGGAACCCGTGATTCCTGATTTCATATTGGACCCATATAACCCAACTTACCTTAGTCCAAAAATGGATTCCTGAGGAAGTACGTCCTCTTAAAGTGGGACAGTAAAAAACATTTTTTTCCAATAACTTCCGTTATATTGAAGATAACATTTTTAAATTATGATAGAAGCTATATCTCTGTTGGGGGGTTTGGCTGTTTGGAGTATTCTTGAAATGCACTGTCTGGTGTCTTCAGCTTGGTTGTCTGGAAGGTGGGATATAGAGTTTTCGACTTGGGAAATAATAATCTCAGTTGGGATGGAGTTAAGAGAAATAGCAAAGTTAAAACCTTTAGCTAAAACTTGAAGAGCTGGGTCACTGATAAGAAGTTGGAAATGTTATGGACTACATTATTGGAATCCATTGGAGGGGTGGAGTGTGGTTTCTGTTTAGTGATGCGTTGTGAAAGTTATTGTTTCTGTATGATAGTATTTTGTTCTGGGATGTGTTGTGCTGTGTCGTTAAGTAGTCGATCAAATGTGTCCCAAAGTATTGGATGAATGAAAGAAATGTGGTTCTGGGAGTATGTTTAGTGTATCAACGTATTGGTGGCGTTGAGGTTATGTCTTGTGTTATGTATGGAATTTCTAAGTAGTGCAGAGTTTTCTTTATCTAGAATTCTGGAAATGGAGCGGGATTTATCGTGATATTTAAGTTGTAAAAATTTTGGAATGACCTGATGTTCACGACATTAAAGTAAGATAATAAAGGAGTTTTGATTTGCGGATAAGAAGTTTACTATAGATTTTAGTGAGAGAATAAATTTCAAACCCCTAATTCCCCGAAAAAAGTCTTCTCGAATTCCTAGAATCTACGGGCGTCATAAAATTCATAAACCCAAGATTCTTTAAGACCTATTGTTAGGGCTTTTCGTTCCCCAACCCACGAACTAGCTGGACACTTAGCCAGTACCCTTCAACCTATCGCCGAAAAGGCATCATTCTATATCAAAAACTTCACTCACTTTATCGACCTTCTGCAACAATATCCTATTTCGCAGAGTGATAGAATAGTCAGGTTTGACACTGTATCATTATTTACGAATATCCCACGCTCTGAAGCCCTAAATACCCTCATAACCAAACACGGCATTTCTTCTAGTATCCTATACTCTATGTAAACTTGGAAACAACCAAATATCTTTTGTTTCTCAATTTTTTTCATAATAATTAATATTTTGTTGGCTGTATTTTTTAATCGCCCTGTAAAATTACGGAACACTTGGATATTCTTGCAGTGTATTGAAAAGGGTATAAGAAGATACTTTTAAAACCGTTTGTAATATTATTCAAAATACATCGTTTTTTCCTTAATTTATATTTACCATTTATTTACAATTCTAGACTAAAATGTTGTCAGAACAGAAAAGTGCAGTTTATTCTAAAAATTATATTAATAGCAAATGCTCCACATGATGTCCACCTGTTTCAGTACACAAATTAATACTTTTAAAATTTTGTGTAATATCAACGAAAAATCAAGAAAAATCATTTTTTCTTTGTAGGTCATAGGTGCTTGTGAAACAGGAAACCTGTCATGTTTGAGAAAAAGATATTTATTTGTTATCAAGCTTACACAGAGTACTTATAGATACAGGTTCCATACAAATTTGAAAATTGTGTCTTCAATATAACGGAAATTATTGGAAAAAACATTTCTGTCTCACTTTAAGAGAATGTACTTCCCCAGGGATGCATCTTTGGACTAAAGTAAGTTGGGTTATATGGCCACAATATGAACTTAGGAAACACAGGATCTCAATATATACAGAGTGTCCTGAAAATAATGGATAATCCTGAAAATGGTAATAGGCTAAACCATAACCTATCACAATGTCACGGTTTGACCTTATTGAAAACTCTTCTGTTCTCGAGATATGGGCACTTTTACGTAATCTTGAAAACTACTCAAGGATAGTATTTTGCATGCCACTGCCATAAAGTAAGGATTTCTGCAGTCTGTTTCTTGGTGAGTATTCTAGAATAGTTGTGCTATGAAACACGTATGGGAGTTTATCGATAACGACTACGTTATTCTGAAAAAAAAAATTATTCATAAATCTCGGATTCCCTCTGCTGTCTTTGACCTTTGATGGTGTAAAGAAAAGTGTCAAGCGAAACTTTACGCTTACCTTTAAAACTTGCCCACTTATTGTTATGTTCTAAAGTGTTTTCCTGTTAAAAAAGATATAGCTGTTTCAATGGTAGAGGAGCTACATTTATCAAGTAAAAATTTTTAACAGCTGAGCCTAGCTTTTAATTGCATTGCTTGACCAAAGCATTCGTCGATATTCTCGTATATGACGCATGTCATTTGTCTGGTGTTAGTAGAAATTATTTAAATTTATTGACATCTGGCTATAACATTTACATAAAATTTGTGCTCTGGACTTGGACTCTATTTGGTTATCGATTCAGACTTTGTCAATAATAACGACTTGGCATTTTTCTGAACTTATTGTAACTTTTTGAGAACCACAATACCTTGTATATAGTATACACAATGTGAGTATGCTAATATGCATTCTGTTTACGGCGTATGTCGAGGCAACGCCAGGGCATGCGCTGTGCGTTATCGAGAAAAGTACCCGAACGCAACGCCATTCCGACTATCGGGTTTTATTTATTAGAGTGCATCACGCATACTGCAAGGGAAGAATTTCTAGTCTTCGTAATATTGGTGGTGCCAGTGAAGGAAGACCTCGTCAAGATTTCGACGACGAAGCGCTGGATGAAATTAACGATGATGTATCTACTTCTGTTCGTACCATATCGCAACGCACTGGCGTATCTAAAACAACGGATCATAGAATTTTAAAACGGTACCAAGTCCATATTTCCATGTACAACGTGTGCAAACTCTACTACCCAAAGATTTAGCCTTGAAGGTGGTATTTTGCCGAAGAATGCTGCAGATGATACGAGATGGTCCAGATTTTTTAATTAATATTTTGTGTCGAATCTGACGAATCATCGTACGGAAGAAATGAATTTGTAAATTTATATAATCTGCATAGCTAGCAGTGGGGAAATCTCCACTTGATGAGGTAGGATCGGTCACAATACCAATTTAAAGTAAATTTACGGACATGCATCTTAAATGGTCAAGTGGTACACCCATTCGAACGTCAGACAATTATTTGGTATTCCTTCAAAATGAACTACCGATCTTACTAAAAGACCTTCCCTTATCCCCGAGGCTGACAATGTGGCTACAGAACGACGAATTTCCTGCACATTATGGGAGAGAGGTGAGAGCATACGGACATTTGAAATATCCGGGGAAATGGTTCGGTCGCTTAGCTCCAAAGGCAGAAAAGAGAGAAATGCATCAATATATCTGCAGATGAAAATTTTACAGCGCAGGGCGTGATTAAAATATATATTTCTCTTCTGTTATATGATTGAAATTAATTCACCTTTCAAAGTCCCTTTTACGACTTTGAATATTTCAAAGATTATTCCAATTTAACAAAAATCAAAATAGAACAGGAATAAACATTTTTCCAATCATTGTCCTCTCGTATTTAGCAAAAAGATTAACAATATCTAAGAATGTTCTAATTTTAAGAGTGTGGAATTAGTTATTTTTTCACCTATTAAGAAAATCCATTTTATACAATATGATTCAAAACATATTTTCCTATAATTATTGATCTATTTACAGGTCGCCTTGCAAGTTTCTTAGAAATAAAAAAGGTCATTTTCACAGCCGGTGCACGCCGTGAGGTCGGCTCTTACATAGGTGGCGCCGGCATATTGTTGTAGCACTTCGGCCACAACAATAAAGAAACGTTCGGTTCTAGAACACATGTTCACCCCCTCATTTTTCTCGCCATCTATCGCGGCTGCCTGTTCACCAAATCTCTTTCCCATTAGCTTAGCCCAACGTTTTGATGGTCTTCCTCTTGATCTCTTGCCATCTCATTTTCCCTGTTCAACCGATCTGTAGTACTCGAACATTTACAAAAACTACTTAGAATAATCAGAACATTTACATCCAAAACTAGAAATATGATAAATTCCGGAATTCAGCATAACCTGACTCTTTTTGTGTTACATTACCTTCGGCGTATTTTTCCAGTGCTATTTTCCTACTGAGTATTTAGCAGACTACGCTAGTGCTTTCTTATGTTTTAATTTTCAAATATTGTTAAATCTCCCGGATATTTTCTGTTCATACCTCCCAGCAAATCCACTGCGTAGGTAGGGGACAGTTTTACTTTAATCACTTTAAACTCTTTATCGGCCTCGCTAATCCCCAGGACTTCAACTGCAACTGCATTCCGTTATCGTTGTTGCTCGGATGCGAGTATCGGAGCAAATCTAATTCAATATAAATTTGATTTCATTTTAGTGCAAGCTCTAATACTAGAATGTACATAGTTTCCATGTAGATCAAATGAAATCAAAATGAAAGAGGAATTCTAACTGCTTTTCAATGGTTTGATTACAAATTGTATGTAATTATAAAATAAACAACTTGTTTTGCCAAAACGTCACTAAACGTAATCCGAGCCCAACCAAAACCTTTTCGGATCTCCTGGAGTACCAAAGAAACTCTCATGCAAAGTTTCATCCAAATCCGTTTCGCCGCTAACGCACATACACACACTACACACACACATACAGACATTTTTCAAAAACCACTTTTTTGGGTTCCTGGGACCTCAATACATAAAGATTTCATGTTATCTAAATGTTCGATTTTGAATCAATTTTAGTAACCTCCACAATGTTGTAGGGAGGTTAAAAAGCAGTGATATTAATTAAGAAACGATATAGGAGAATAATGATCGGGATATAATTATCACTACTGATACAAAGAAAATCCGATAACTTTTGGTTAAAAAATATACATAATGATCATCAGACAGATAAAACTAATAATAAATAGAAGGTCTTAAACAAGAAAAGCTTGCGTAAACATCTCTATAAATTTGAGTTTAAAGTTTACATTTTCTCGTAAGATGAGTACCCTGTATATTTCTAAATAAAAGTATAATAGATGTCTTCCTTACCAATTGTGTTAACTATATGTGAAATATTATTGCCATCTGTCACATTTCTTCATTATTTGTTCTGTATAGGCAGCCCACTCTGTATATTTTTCAGTGAAGGTCTATCCATTTCTTCGCTGGTAGTAGCGTCAACTACCTCCGTCAAATAGTTTTTTTAGATGTAGCGTCAACAGACAGCACACAGACAGACTAACGGAATTAAAAATCTTCATTTGCGTAATCTACACGATCCGAAACGCGGAAATCCGAAGATATTTCGGGGGGTGATTTTTTCACGAATACAATACTTGCCTTGGGTAAGCGGGGCAAGGAAAGTTTAAATTTGTTTTACGATTACTATACTGCACAAAATTAGGTCCGATATATTAGAACAAGTTATAAAGAATCATAAATTTAGTTATAAAATTAATAATATGCGAATTGCTAATAAGAAATTAGTAAGCAATTCGCCATGGCAATAGGTATGTTGTTTTTTACAAAAGATGAACATTTCTGGTGAGGGAACCTTTAATGTTTTTCAGCTATATTTATTTACTCATTTAAACATATTTTTTTTGTTTTTGTTCAAAAATTAACCAGAACTAATAATATTATGCTCAGATGAGAAAAACCATTAACTCTCAACTAACAAGATTGTGTCAGTTGTCTTCAATATTTACAATTATATGCATATTACTGGCCAAGGTATAAGTGTCTGCCTCATTGAGTCCCAGATCATATGACTGGAAAGTGCGAAGAAACGGATATTAATAACCTATATATCTCCTGAAGTCGTAAATATACATTCTGCCCAATTTAATTTCGTAACCGATTAAGCTTGGCATCTTTTATCCACTCTATAACTGAGCGTATTGAGAGATACTTACGTTTCTAACGGAGTATGAATCAATCTCAGTGTATGTTTGCACAGAGAATCTAGTCGGCAGCTTTCAAAACCATTGACTCCTTTGACTTCACCGGCTATTTACATTACTAGTATTTCAACAAATAAAATTATACAAAGGACGAGACACTATCTATAACCGATTGAGATTCTAAAGAGGTAATAGAAAATCACTTTATAGAAGGTGCAGAAAATGGCAGCCGCATAATTGAAATATTTAAAGTCGTAGTAACAGTAATAGCTGACGTTCTAAGAAAATTGCCACTTGCTAGATTTTATTTTTGTTCTTACCGGTAAGTGACCGATAAATCTGGAGACAGTTTTAATGCCATCTTCCAACAGAAAAGTAATAGCACGAATGAATCAACTTCAACACCTAAACTTGCGTCCATCCAAAGATTTAAAACCAATAATCAAAAAGGAATGCAAATAGGTGGATATTAAAACAGTTTGAAGTAAATGGAAAAAATTGCCAGGAAAGCTGTATTTCAAACTAAAAGAAGTCAATCACCTTATAATAAATATACAGTTTAAAAATATTCAGGATGTATGGAATGTTAACAAAAATACTTAGTGGGTTACCGCATTTCGCTTTTGCAAACTGGCGTATCAAGCGAAGCAAGTTCAAACTTTGCTTACTGCGAAATAATTTTAATTATAAAATTATCTCCATGAAATGTTTCGAACTCTATTAAGAACTGTTTGTAGGGCACCTACCATCCCCAGCATCACACCCAGTTCATTATTAAAGAAGCTAACGAAATAAAATTGTGATTTATTGCGCGTACAGGAAAAGAAGTTGTCAATAAATATTGGGTATCAACTACCCCCCATCACCACCTTAGGGCGGACGGTTTCAAATACTATTTTATTAAATTTCTATGAGCATTATTTCCATATAGCAATGTAATATAATATCAAGATATTTTCGTCTAAAGAGACTTAGATGGGAAGTCTGGATGTGGAAGTAATGGTTGGCGATTTTCTATGTTTATTTCACATTTTATTAATAGTTGCCTGTGACACTTCAAGGTTATTTGGGGGTTGATAATTAAAATAGGGCAAATGCAAACAACACAAAACTCTATTCACAAAATTATTACTTAACAGTTTGACAAAATATTTTTAACTAAATTTTAAACTTTAATTTTGTTCATTTAGGCCAGTCAGCAGGAACTAATACATTTCACCGATGTTTATAATAAATATTATTTATGAGTGTGAGGCCCTGTGGGGATCAGCCATTGATTTCCAGTACTTGACCTTGATCCTGATATACCTCTTTGAATTCTTCTCCGACACTCGTTTTCAGGTTCTGTCTCACTCAGGGGTCCTAGATGCGATTCCCGACCGTGGCACTGGAGTTTCTTCAAATTAATTAGTTTCAGCATACTCTGATATTGGGTGTGTCTCTTGTCTCTCTTCTGTAACTCTCCTAAAGAAGTTTCTCCTGGAACCTTCGGAAATAAACGAGGTCATAATATATGTGCTATTATTATTATTATTATTATTTTCGGTTTATTCGTTGCCGGGCAGGGCTTTCGTGCTTTCGGACCAATACCACACCGTAGCCGAGCCGGCGATAATTACAACCACTCCACACGACTTGTGAGGTTAGTGACGATAAATTCCAGAATCGTCCGTAATAAGTAGTTGAAAGGACCCCGAGATAACTGTCTTTTGCATTTGGTCTGCCAACCGTTCGGATGATTTCTGACAAGTGGTCTTCAGCTCTGAGAGCAGCGTAGGCTTCAATACCTCCAAGTGCACCTATTATTAGGACAACCATCTTGACCGAGTAGCCTGGGTACGGCATTTGGCGATCGTACCAGAGATCATGGAATTTGGTCCGTTATTCCGCCTATTTCAAAGCGATGTTCGGCTCAGCAGGTACAGAGAACTCGATCACAAACATCACCTTGTTCTGATGGTCGAGAAGGACTATATCAGGCTTGTTGGCTTGAATTAGCCTGATTGCCGGAAATTATTATTATTTTTTTTAACAAAAACCAGCCGCTCTTCTCTCTGTCTCCGATACTACCAGAGAGGGTACTCTGGTGGTACCAAATACCACTCTATGCCGTAGTGTCAGTGATCACTAGGTCCGCGAATAGTATGCTCTGAGCAGGCGCAACGACTCAAGTTTCGGCATGTAAGTATTTTTCTCAATTTCGAAAGCAGAGTTTGCCTCACTCCACCGAGAGATCCTATTATGGGGCGGAGAATTCAATAACAAATTATGTCTTGAGTTGGCGGTCAAGAAGGGCTACGTCAGGCTTATTAGCTTGTATTTGCCTAACGATAAATAATTAGGCACCACTCATTCCCAATAACGGACTGAGTATCCCCCGGAGCATATGGCAGCACTTGTGTCTCATCTATCCCATACGAGTACCGTAGATGATAGTACAGCACTCGTAATGCTCCATCATATCTGTGAATATAGACCGAGACTGCGTATGACAGAAAAGGCGACAACAGGTGCATTAGCATCTCCGGCGCCTTTCGGCAGGCTCTGCAGTTTATACCAGGACCTCCATACCCAAGATATGACTTCGATAGACGAGTTTGTTGAAGACATCGTCTTGACAAGCTATGATGAACCCTTCGGTCTCAGACTTCAGCCCAGCTGACCCTAGGAAAGCAATGGTCACCTTCTCAGATAAGACCCGGTCTTCCATGTTCTTGTAGAAGACTTAATGTAAGGGCTTCTCTTTATGCAGCTGCAGAAGTTTTCTTTGCACTGCTACTTTTGTGTGGGCTTTTAGCTGAACAGGTTCCAGCTCGGTGAGAGGTTTTGGGTAAACCCGCTCAGTGTCGAAGTCGAGACCGAGATCATCGGCTGCTCTTTGTGTTGCCTTGAATAAAAATGCTCCTACCCCTGCGCTTTCATGATCACAAGCCATTCAGATGAGGGGGTCCGAACTCTTGATGACTTTACAGACTCGATCCAGAGCAGACCTGTTATGTAGATACTCCAAACTCAAGAGTCCACGACCTCCGTGTTGTCGTGAGAGGTATATCCATGGAACGGATGAACTGGATGCAAACTTGGATCGAGATGCATCATCTTTTGGGTTACTACATCGAGTTAACGCAGCTCATCTTGCATCCACTTCACTACCCCAAAGGAGAAGATAATGATCGAAACTGCAAGCATTTTTGTTGCAGGCACCCTGTTATTTCCCAACAATTCTAAGGATCACATCTGTCTACAAGCTGTGCGTCCTCTCCGTAGTCACCACATCGACCTTCAAACCAAACTCCATACCGACATCCTGAGTATACCCATGTATCATCCTGAGAGATTGATATGTCTCTCTTGCTAGAGGCATAAAGTTTAAGGTCATCCATATAAAATAAATGGGTGTTCTTATGCCTTCTATCTCAGTGGGTACTGCAGTTGTAACCAGAAGTTCTGCAAATTTCAACGGACAATGGCAGTAACGAGATGCAAAATAGAAAGGGGCTAAGGGAGTCTCCCTGAAACATGCCCCCTTTAAACATAGCCGGCTCTGTCTGGACCCTGGCATTACCCGATGTTATGGTAAGGCGTGTCCTCCAGAGTCGCATGAGTTGTTCTATGTACCCCACTAAGGGACCAGGTACCGTACGATATTGTAGCAAGTGAACAATTAGCTCGTGAGATGTCATGTCAAATGCCTTGCGGTAATCGACCCAGGCCATAGAGAGGCTCCGCTAATACTACACGGAGTCTTGTGTGACACATGTGTCAATAAGCAAGTTCTCTTTGCAGCCAGCCAGCCTTCTTAGATAAATGTTGCTCATATATCCGTTCACATACCGGGCCAATTGTTTGGAGTACGCGCATGTACAAAATACGTGCGAGTATCTTATAGCATGCGTTTAAACAGGTTATCGGTCTATAGTTTCTTGGATAAATATCCGTTTCTAGGGAGTAGCATGGTTCGCCCCTCGACAATCCAGGAAGAAATTTGCTGCTCCCCATTTAGGCAAGGAATTTTAATAACTTAGGTTAAAACACTATCAAAGATATTTATTTATATCTAAAGAGTATCCGTTTGAAATTAGCTTCTCGTCAGATGAAAGTTTAAGTGACCATTCTTCGAAAATCACTAATTCTTTTAATGTAAAATCTTATAGTGGTATGGTATTTTTTTCCTCTAGCTAATACTAATTTACTATCCAAATTTTAAGACAATCGGACTATTTCTTTTTAAGTTATCGTGCTTAGAAAAAAGCGTGACGAACGGAAAGACAGACAGACAAGGGGACAGACAGGCGGATAGATAGACATACGGACGATCATTTTGAAAGTTGTTCAGAATTCGAACACCAATACGGTATGTGAAAATGTTTTCTCTACGAGCGATATTAGAAATGTGTCGGATCAAATGCAATATACTCTTCGTTTTGAATTTGCGAAGAATACAGTAAAAATAAAGAATGGAGGCAATTTCTTCACTTGACACTTTTCTTATAGGATTAGCAGTTTCTAAACAAATCACATGTGAAAATACTTGACGAATGTTACACGCATAGCATTTATTATTAGACAAAACAAGTGGCGGGGTATAAGCTTCACATTCATCGACATATTTTTCGAGTAATAGTATGATTTATGTATTAACCATTTGTCCTATTATCATGTTCCATTATTTGTTATTATGTTATTTGTATTCTTATTATCATTTTAATTTATAAATTTTGTAAATAAACTATTTTTAATTATACGTGGACAATCAGAATACACATCCATAAATGGCGATCAACATAGTGGAACTTTCAATTCCGATATTGTAAAATGTCTCACATTTAAAATCACACGTTTTTTTAGCTTGATAAGTCAATGATAGTAAGGTAAAATAACAAACGTTTAGTTTATACCTTTAACATTTTAGAGTCGTGATGCTAATCAAAAAGACATATATACTCACAATAATAAATTAGAAAAGGCAAACAAATACTTTGTCCAAAGACGTTTGACTCTGAGAAAAAAATAAGAGGAAGAAGCTCACATTCTTATGAAATACAATGTGTTTATCAAATTTTGATAAGGGCTATACACACGTTAAAGTTCAAATACAATAAATCATGAAGGTTTTTTGACATTCCGTGAGGAAACCCAACAGCTGGCTGAAGAGAGTGTTTACCAACAGCCAGTTCGTTTAACACGTTACGACCATGTAAATAATTTCAAATATTTAAAACCATTTTCTGATATGTACTTTTCAAATTATTATTCATGCATTAATACAAGAGGCAATATTTCAGAAAATTTAACCTAGTACGTGACGTATGAATATAGTTAGAAATTGTAATTACTTTTCTTTTATTAATATAAAATAGATAATACAACATTATTCATTAGTAATTTTATCAACTTGTTTTAATAAAATTGTTATAATCTAACTACACAAGAATGTGTATCACAAAAAAATTTTCCAAGAATCAATTTCATAACATGCTGCACTCAAACACAAAATAAATAAATCGGCAAAGATATTTACACAAAACTTCCCTCTTTATTTACACAGGGCGGTCACTTTAAAAAATTCTAATAATCGGAATGTAGTTATCACCATTTTTACGAAGAAAATATGATATCTTTCAGTCAAAAAAATATACAGAGTGGTCATCCGACAGCAAGAATTCAATATTAAATAAAAGATGCCAAATATGGAAGGCTTGTGCAAATACCTTTACAAATTTCTACCATGGTTGAATTATTTCTTAGAATGACCACCCTGTATATTTTTCAATAAAGCTATAATAGGTGCCTTACTTGCCAATTGCGTTAACTATATTTTATACCTACATAATTTTAATATATCATTTTGAAACAATGTTTCCTAATCGTAAAGTGTACAAAAACATGAAAGATAAAACATGGGTAAACGACAATATAAGGGCATCGAGTTCTTCACTGAAAGATCTATTTAATCTTCAAAAAATCTATCCTGCTCTATCGGATGTTTATATTCGGGCGAAAAAGAAGCATAATACTTTAATAAATGAAACAAAAAAAGAACACTATCAAGAAAAAATTTTCAACTCTAAAAATAATATTCGAACTATGTGGAACATAGTCTCTGAATTGACAAATAAAAATAAAAATGGAAGTAATATTATTGAAACATTCTTTATAGGATTTTGCAAACAGCAGAAAAAATAGCTATCTATAACTAAAAGAAGAACTTTGTGTAGAAATATTAATGAAATATTTGCATTCCTTCGATAACTTGAATTCTGGTTATGCTAGCAAATTAAAATCCTAAAATGAATTTGTCTAATTTCTTATTTGACAATGCCTACGGCCATGCAGATTAAACTAGTATCCACATAACCCCCTACGATTATGAAGATTCAGTTAAAATTGAGAACAAACACCTAAAATGAATTTATTTATCTACCTTGTCTTAAAAATTTTTTTCATTCTAATGGATTACATTTTCATGAAATCTATCATTCTGTTTCCTGGAAATGCTTAGCCTTTGAAACGTTTTTCGCCCTTATTCTGGAGCTCATCAGAAAGACATAAAGCCATTCATAAAGATGTTTCATGCAAAACCAAGACAATTTCTATGAATAAGTGTGAAATAATTATATTTGACATTGACTGAAAGAAACAACCTCACCTATCTATTAGCTAACTAGCATTGGATCCTATATACTCTATGCATGTTTAAAAATGAATTGTATTATTTGTTTGCTCATAATTGTATTGAAACATTCTTTATAGGATTTTGCAAACACCAGAAAAAATAACTATCTATAACTAAAAGAAGAACTTTGTGTAGAAGTATTAATGAAATATTTGCATTCTTTCGATAACCTGAATTCTGGTTATGCTAGCAAATTAAAATCCTAAAATGAATTTGTCTAATTTCTTATTTGACAATTCTCATTCTAACACTAGCATCCACAGAGTCCCCTACGGCCATGCAGATTAAACTGGTATCCACATAACCCCCTACGATTATGAAGATTCAGTTAAAATTGAGAACAAAGACCTAAAATGAATTTATTTATCTACCTTGTCTTAAAAATTTTTTTCATTCTAATGGATTACATTTTCATGAAATCTATCATTCTGTTTCCTGGAAATGAACTATATTAACAGTTCTGTGTAAATATCTATGGATATTGAATATAACAAACATTCTTAGAGCTGTGTTAGAGCAAAAAAGGCCTTGAAAGAGGAAACAGATTAGATTTCCGAAACGTGGGCAAAATATTTAATTTCAAGTTCTTATACTTATTTGTGTTATTTGTTTAAAAAAAAGCAACCTCTAACTGATCCTTTGACGTCAAAGCCACAGGCGTAGAGGTTATTTCCCAGTAACATACTGGTTAATTGTAATATTTTGTAGATTCAACGAGCATCGGTTCAAAATAAGAAAAATGCATGTGGCAGGAAGTCCCAAAAATTTAGAAAAAAAGCAAATCCAATGTCATAATGCAACCTTGACACTTGGCAGCTATCAAGTGTATTGTCAAAGTAGAAGATCTTTGAATGTCTGCCGAGAGGTGGCCGTTTTAGAAGAACAACCTTTATTAAAGTTTTTTAGCAATTAACGTTTAATTACTAAAATCTTAAAACATCATATCCTCAAGAAGAATAGGTCCACTTGTCTTGAAACTTACAAGAAAGATGAAGGTTAATTAGTATCAATATCACTCAAAGTTTCAAGTCTTAATGTTAAACATTACCTGAGAAAATCAATTTTTTGAAAAAAATAAACACTGCTTATTCTGAAAATTAGAATGAGAATGAAAATTCCGCCTGGTGGTATCGATTAGGAATTTGGTATTTAAAGAAGTTCGTTTGGCAAAATTATCTAGAACGCTGGTTTCGCAACCTATTGGAATACATTTTTTTTAAATACTCGTTCTTAAATTTCCAGGAAACGTAAGGGAGCCGATTTGAATTATGCTAACCAAATTTATTGAGCTTAGTCGAAATGGTTATGTTCGATTTAAATCTTAATAAAACTTTTTTCTTATCCAATTTACATAAATCTTGTTACCCGAGGATTTTTGAAGTTGGCTGAATAATAATCTCATATTCATATTGTCATACAACAACTTGCAAGATGGCGGTTATAAAATGCTGAAAAAGATATTTCATTTTCCACCAATTTTTAGCAGTTTATCATCGCCAATAATTCCGCGATTGCAGGTTGGCACTCTTACGTTTTTCTGGAAATGTAATAACGAGTATTTAAAAAAATATATCACAATTGGTTAGAAAACAAGTGTTCTAGATAATTTTAAACCAAAAAGTTGCGATTCGTGCCACTGTGCGACGTAGCGCTACTTAGAGCGTTAGTTAACCAATTACTGCTCGCTCAACTTTAATTCGAAAAACGCATGTCGTATATGTTTCTTTCGTATTTTCTGTTCTTTCCAATGGTGCTATCAGTTTTTTCACACAAATTGATTTTTTGTTTTCTTAACCGCTTCTCAAGTCACCGAGGTAACTCCTTGAAAATCCAGAATGATTTTGTGTAAGGTAAAGAGAAACGAGGCCCTACAGTTTATAGTGGAGTCCGAACCATATCTTGGGGATAATTTTATAATTAAAATTATTTCGCGGTGAGCAGGGATTGAACCTGCTTCGCTAGGTATGCCAGTATGTAAGCTAGACGCGCTAAACCATCATCATCATCATCATCATCAACATATTTATTTACTTTTATAATACAGTTTATGCTTCCCCGGATCATGGCCCGGAGCCAACCGAACAACCACGTCGCGCAGCGCCGTGGTGTTAGTTCGGTTGGACGGGTCTTGACCGGTTTGGCTCAATAAAATTAATAAAAATGAGATAAAACTCCTGCCGCCTGTGGCGGCTTAAAATTATCAATGGATTTGAACATATTAAAAACTTAACTATAAACAATGAATAAAAACCTTAATCTATTTTATGGCAAAACACTTTTAAAAATTTTGTTGTTTAGATGGAGACGAACTCAATTGGAAAAGCTCCATTTAAACAAGTTACCCCAACAGTCTGCTCGCCGCTGGGAATTTTTGGTTGTAGGAAAGGAAAATTGAGTTTAAAATAGTTAGAATTTTTACAAAGGTTTATCGGTCTAAATTGAATTTTTAACAAAAAAGCTACCGTTCCCTTTTAAAAAGTTATTCATGAAATATCGTATTTTTGCACTTAAATTGTTTAATAAAACATTTCTTTCCACACCTTTCTGAACACGTTTCAACAAAGATCATCGATCGAGAAACTTTTCCGAAGTGAAAATCTAATTTGACTCCCCTAAAAATACATCCTCTCAAATAATCTGTAAATTAGTAATCATTACGTGTATACTTAACTGGTCTTCGTACTATTTCAGCTTCACAAAATCTGTTGGTTGTATATAGAAAATTTTAAAAATAAACCACCGCCATACTGCATATTGATTTTGACTAAAGCTAAATTAATTTCAGAATATTATTTACTGTCATGTTATTTTTCAAAGGTGTTGATTAAACCGTGTTTTCAGATATCTGTCAGAGGGAATAAATAATGTTTGACGTGACTTTCTATACACAAATATCCGTTAAACGTTAAACCTAGTCTAACTTTAACTATGTTGAACAGACACGATGATGTCTGAGAAATGATTTGCTGACAGAAGAGAAATAAGACAGAACATTTAAATGAAATGATGCCACCTTGAATTTAAGATGGATTTGTTATTTATGCCCTGGTGCGATTTTGGTCATTTTGATTAGTTATACAATTTATCTTCCTCAGTTCCTGCAATGAAATATATCTCTATCTACAAATAAACTCTAAGGTATTTTGAAAAAATCATCAATAGATGAAATGTGGATTAAATGCAATTTTTCAGTTTATGCTTGATTGGCACGTGTTGTTTATTTTTTTAAATAAATAATCCATCATCACATTTGTTAAAATCAGCTAAGAAATTTTTTTTCTAAATGTTCAATATCTTGACTTAAACAGCATTCATCATGCAAATTCATTTAATTTTAAGGGACCCAGCACTATTCATATTAGTGGAGTAAACGAAGGTTTTCACTCCGGAAAAATTTGTAACCAGGTAGACTTTGATGAACAATATTATTCAAGTATACTAGAATAATGTAGTGAAAGTCTACCAGAAAAAAGTGTACGCATGTTATTTTACTTCCACATCCACGAAGTGGATTGGAAGTATAGCAATCGCAAAAAAAATTTCAATTTTTTTTTTCTTGAAATGGGTTTAGAATGTCATGAAACGTCGAGATTTTAAATTTAAGCGAAAAAAAATTTTCTGTCTGTCTGTCTGTCGGTCTGTCTGTCTGTAACTTTTTTTTTGTCCGCACGTTTTCTCCGGAACGGTTTAAGATATTGACTTCAAATTTTGTAAACGTATATATTATAACAAGATCTGGAACTGGATTGTTTTTTGAAGATATCCGTGAAAGGGTTGGGGGGTAAATAGGGGTAAATAGGGGGAAATATGTAAAGCAAGCTGGTAAGAGTACAGAAACTTGAAATTTGAAGTATCTACTACAAGCCAAGGCCTCAAAATTTTTTATAATATTTTTCATCCCCCCACTCCCTACAATTAATTATTAAAGGGGTTGATAAAATAAAATTGAGATATATCTGGAACTAGATTATATTTTGAGATGATTCCGTTGAGGTGTTGGGGGTTAAATATGAGTATATAGGGGAAAATAAGTAAATCAAGCTGGTAAGAGTACAGGAAGTTGGGATTTGGTGTATATACTAGAAACCAAGGCCTCAGATTTCTTTCAAATTTTTTTCAAACCCCGCCATCTCCGCTCCAATATTAATGGGATTGATAACATAGAATTGAGATATTCACTTGAAAGTTAGAACAATTATTATTTACTGTAATAACATCAGATTGAGACGATTCCATTGAAGGGGTGGGAGTTGGCAGGTTGTGAATAGGGGAAAATAATTAGGGTAAACTAGAAACGTCATTTTTATCGCATATAGTGGAAACCAACGCCTCAAACTTTTCTATAGCATCTGTCCCAAATATTATTAAAATTCTATGACCTATAATTTCCACGTACTAGAGTGCAAATCTAGTCAAGATGTTTCCTTTAAAGTGACTTGAATGAAAAATCTGGATGTGGAAGTAGTGATTCCTTAGGCAGCGGTATTCTGTATTCTTCTGTACAAAACGAGATAATTTCACATAACATTTAAAAACAGATGCTTCATTTTGGAAATAAGGTTAAAATTTGACAAAATATTATTTGGAAAATTTTTAGAATGGTTTTGAATAATAATGTAAGATTTTGCATACATTTCTACATACATTGATGTAGCAAGTTTTCATTGTAATTTTAGTGTTTTTTTACTACCGGTTATGGATATTCAAGACATTCTTTGTAAAATATATGGTGAAAAGGTACTTCTTTGATGCAGTATATAGATACATATTTTATATGGTGAAAGGGTACTTCTTTGATGCAGTATATAGATACATATCTTATATGATATAGATCGGCTACTTTAAAGAGTTTATAGGTTAAGTTATCAACACTAAAAAAATTAACATGTATATAGTTCTAGTCAATATTTATCAAAGGGTTCATGAATACTGTTTGAGTTTTTAGTATGATTTTATGATCAATGTCAATTATAAAGGATTTATTTTTATACAAATTACGAGTTATTTGTATAATAAAATTAATCTTTTAGATACAAGTGCTATCATCATAGTAAATTTTAACCAATATGTACGAAAGATACATACACCACAGGTAATATTTCAAATATTTCTAAACTTCTAATTGTATTCCAGCAGACAGGGAGAAGGTATACAGGGCAGTCACACAAGAAATCATATACTCTCCTTTTGTTTTATACTTTTTATTAGATAACAAAATAAACACACACTATACTTAATAAATGAAATAAGTATTATACTGATACTTTTTACAACATAGAGTATATTATAGAGTATCTTGACAAGAGTCGTAAGCGTCATTAATTAATCAAATTTTGCAGAATATAAAATCTAAATAGTCTTAAAGTTTTAGATATTCTAGATTAAAATTTATATATCGTACTGCATACTAACTTTTCTTTGAACTGAAACATATGCATGAATACGTTTACTTATCCTTACCTTGCTTATTTGTTCGTTGTTTTGGAGAATAATTCTTACCAAATGTTCTGTAAGTACTGCATGAGGCAGAAGGACACGGATATTCATTGGAGAATAGTTTTCAACATTTTTGAGATACTCTGGAGTTGCTTTAAAATCTGATCGCATTGAACAAATGCGAGCTGTAAGATAAATATTTTTTATTTCTGACTACTTTTGTGTTAAATAACAAATACAAACTTTTGTACAGTAAATAGGTACATCTTTTACTAATACGTATTTTGTAATTATATGTAAATAAGACAATGTATTCGATAAATATTGTTTTTATAATTACCATTTTTGAGATTATCAGGTTTTACTGGACAAACTAACCATTTTCTCAACATTCTTGATTTTTTGAGAACAAAAAGAATTTTACATTTATTTCAGTTGGAGTTCCACTCCTATTTTTGCAACTGTTTATACTGCACCCAACCATGTCTTAAGTTTATTATAAATATTGTTTCTTTTTTAACCTCACAAATATCACATCACAGAGAAACCAAACACAAAAATGATATTAAGCAGTTACGCATCCCAACACGACTACTTGTACCCTGGGTTGCAGGGGTACAATGTTGAGGGATAATACAATAATAATAACTTGAAATATGTGTAATATCACAGAATATTGGTATTTTCTAGCAATATACTGTGATATATCATTCCAATATGGTTCCCGTTGGTTCAATGTGCAGAGAAGTCTTATTCTGGTAGCTCGGACGAGCATACCTTGTATACATTTGTACCATGGGTCCCAAGTGACGCTGCGCCAACCGCGCGCTGACGCTGGAATAGGCTTGCGGGAGCGCTCGTGCTGTACGTAAGTGGTTATAACTTTTGACTGCAAATAGCAAATGATATGAAACCAATTGGAGATGAAAAAATATCATTTCCGCGAAGTATTTATTACATGTGTTTCAATAATTTTTTAAGTACTTTAATTATTACATATGTAGCTTGAAAGCGGACCATTGCATGAATTAACAATTATTTAGTAAAAATCATTGTAAAATGAATAATTTATTTAAAAAAAAATACTTGTATAGCACATTTAAAGAGATTGCCTAAAATACGCATTCAGCAAAAAAAAATATTTTGAGAAATTCGGACCTTTAAACTTAGTACTTTTCCGAGAAAAAGACGTTTTCCGCTGTTGACACCAAATTTCAATCGTCAATATCAAAGCTTAATATCGTGATATCGACAATTTATAAGTGATAAATTTGAAGGCATAGATGTGTACTAAAATCCCCTATGATTTATTATATGATACATATGCGTTTTTATATTATTTTTTTACGAATAAGTCGAACTATACGTTTTAGAAGAAAAAAAATCGACAATTTAACACTATTAAAGTGTAATAACTTGAACATTGTTTTTATTTTTATTTTAATGCATAGAGGTGTTAGCTGAAAAATGTTTCTTGGTTTTATTTTTTTCAAACGTAGTAACAATTAAACAGTAAAAATCGCGAAAAATCGGAAAAACAAGATTTTTGGACAATTACTATTTATTATTATACGCAACACTCAATTCCGAGCATAAACACATGATCAAAGACGAATATAGTTAATTATGCGTGCATTGGTGACTGAAGAGGCCTATTCGGAATGCACATATTTTGCCACAGTCGGGACATGGAAACTGCCCTCCTAGATTGCCGCCCCTCCTTTGTGTTTGAAGTGTTCTATTGAAGTTTGCAGTGATTCTCCGCCAATCTACTCTATCAGCTGCAAGTTTTTCCCAGTTGGATTGGACTCCTAGATGTTTAAGAACAATTACGAAGGTTTTAAATAAAAAATTAAGTTTACCACAACTAATAATTCTAATAAATATTACACATACATAAATGGTCATTACTATTGCGTGTTTAAGTTGATAAACGATAGTGTGAAATTAACGTATTTGATTAAATCAATATTTTAAAATAAATTTCGTAAATTATTGAAAACTCCGAGAAGATACAACAAAATATAATAACAGCTACCAAATTCGAACCGAAATTTGTTTTCTTTTTAGTTAATCAATAGAGGGCGATAACATATTCCTGAGTACTACTAGCAAGTTCACCATCTAGCTGTTAACTAGATTCGTAAAAGTGATTGTAACGATTGTAACAACGGCAATCAATCAACCATGTGAGGCCGCTATTGTGTCTGAAGATATTGATGTGTTAGTTTTTCTTGCGGCTTTATGCCCACCACAAAGAAGTATATATTTTAAAAAGTTGGGAAAAGGAAATTTGAAGAAAGACGGTTCCATTCGAAACATTTGTTAGAAAACTATCTAAACTGCCAAAAACACATTTTATTCATTCACAATTTCACAGGTTGTGATAGTACGTCGGCATTTTTCAATCGGAGCAAAGTAAAATGTTAAACAATTTTGAAAATCAAGTAGATTTAATAAAAGCCGCCGAAAGCTTCGCTGCTTATCATCAAAGTCCAGAAATTATTTTGCAGTCTGGCATTACGTACGTATTGGCTTTGTATGGTGCAAGCAAAAATGTAACTGACTTAAACTCACTTCGGTAACACTGCTTCGTGAAAGGTACTTCTGGAAAAATAAACAGTGTGAAGCTGTTTTCATTACCACCCACACAAGATGCCTCGGAGCAGCACTGTAAAAGAATGTATTTACAGATGCAACAGTGGATGGGTGGTAAGCATTTACATGCAGAGAGCTGGGGCTGGAAGAAAGTCAATTAATTTAGTACCTATACCAATGAGTCAACGACCTGCATCAGACGACATATTTAACATGACATTCTGTAGCTGCAAGAAAGGTTGCGGATCAGCATGTGAGTGTAGAAAATCTGTTTTTCTTTGCACCATGGCGTACTCCGCATGTAGTGGCAACAGTTGCACAAATACCCGTATGTATCATATATTATAGTTAAAGTACTTCCTTTCATTTTAGTTTACAATAAAAATATTTTTATGGTACATTGTATTTATTTCTATTACATTTTACATTTATCTACACAATTTTTATTAATTTGGCATCAAATTCGTCATCAGTATACCCAAAAACCCGTAAAAACCCATTAATGCTCATTTTTATGATAAATTTCGTACTCTTAATACGTTTTGGTCAACCATTTAGTATTTACCATTTTGAATTTTACAAATCTGTTCAAGTTCTTAATCAGCGTACCCAAAAACCCGTAAAAAGACTACTGCTGTTCTTTCTTTAAGCGAATTTCGCGCTTTTTCTACGTTTCGGCCGGCCATTTTGTATCCGCCATTTTGAATTTTGCAAATCTGACATCAAATTCGTAATTAGCATACCCAAAAAACCCTAGTACCCGAATCTTACGAATATTCCTCGATTAATTTTCGAGATATTTCATTTAACAATTAATTTTGCAGTTTTTTGTTATTAATAAACAAATAGAGATTTAGCGTACAATACCAACCAGTAGACTTCGAACTTAAACTTATTTAGAACACATTTAAACAGTTTTTATGAATTTTTATGCGGTACAAATTATTCCGAAACAATGCCTCTTTTTTACTAAGTTTACTCCACTATATAGAAGGTTGATGGAATTGTCTATATGTTTGACATGTTGTAGATTTTGACATCCTGATATCAATGGACACGGCTTTATAAGGCACCTTACACGTTCAGTAATTATGTCATTACCTGAAAATAATGACATTAGAGAGTTGTTGAGCAGCCAATTGTGAAATACCGTAACGTTATTTTGACATCTACGCATGCGCAGTTTCAATTAGGAAATACGGTAACTTTAATAACGTTAACGGTCTCCATTAATTGGGGAGGGATAAAGTAAACGTAGTATGGCACCTTAACGTTATCGTTATACTCTGTGTGTGTACATTGTTCTGTTATCGACCCCTATGATTAATAATAATTTGAATAGCATTATACATATTGTATTATGTAATAATATATAGGTGTAATATTCAATATGTAAATATGCAATAACCCAAACAATGAAAATACAAAAGTAGGGTTAGGTTAGGCTGTCAACGATAACGATTAACGATAATACTGTTCAACAACTCTCTTAATGAACGTGTAAAGTTATAAAAGTTTCGTCATTACTCAGTTCAGTTTGCATTGTGGAAGCACGATGGACGGATCTACCGCTAGTGAAACTGAAATTCAACGCCCCGAAAACGACCTGATCGACGTGCGGGCAAGCAAATACTCTGCTGGACTGAGGAGATATATGATTCGACAAGCGAGGAAATTATCCATTATTTCACAGAAACTTATTTCAAAGCTTCTTCAGTGGCTGGATATCTCAGAGTTAAAGCCAGTCTTTCATTAACTGGTAAACTGCTCGCATAACTGTGTTTTTCCGTATTAAAATTTGTTCAACCATTCGCTATAATTTATTGTATCTTCGTCCATACAACAATAATTTTTATAATCACTCACTTCCTTCGTTTCACTTTCACCTCCTTCAAAAACACTAGATATGCGAATAATTTTCGCGTTTTTTTTAACCATGTTCTTTCGTCCAATGACGACGTTTAACATGACGTTTCATACTTAATGCAATAATTATAGGTAGACATACTTTTTTTCTTAAAATCCATTCTCTGACCAAATAAAATCGGTGTGCTTTCTATCGCCACTTGAAACATAATGACGAGGAAATAATATCAGTAATGTTGAACATGTAACATAGTAACAGGGAATGAGGGGGAAATTTTTAGTAATGATATTTCAGTAATGATCTGTTGAAATGGCAAATTGGGTGACGTTATTTAACCGAAAATAAGTGTAAGCTTTACGGCCACTTGCACCGTTTTCATTTGAAGGGATGAATAAGTAATTCAGGTTTAATTTCTTAACCAGGATAACCTCTCGCCTTGTTGCACCGTACTCCATTTTTATTGGGATATTCGACTAACTTCCTTTATAAAATTATAACATTATTTCCCTTAAATATAGTCAAATATTTGTTTAGTTCAGAGAAAACTCTCTTTTTGTGTGTATGGGTGTGTATTTACTGCTATTTACCATTTCAATTCTTTTTAATGTGAAAAATAACAATATTAAAAGAGCAAGTATAGTCGTGTTGTGTATAAAAGCCTCAAGAGCAAAAATGCGATAATGTAGATAGCAACTAAAAGGTATAATTATAAAAAATAATAAAAAGAAATTGTAATCCATTATACGTTTTTTATTTATAGTCCCTTCAAATTAGGAAAATGGGGGAAATTTTTCCTACAGCTAAGCCACTCATATAGAAAGTTGCCCTGGGGTTCTGTTTACGTATTTTTCACCAAGCGCATGAAAAAAAATTGTTGTTTTTGTAGATATAGATACATATATATGTTTTTTTGGCAATTTTGGCGGTTTTTTGCGTTTTGCTGCAAAACTATGTATTTTTGAGAAAATATGACCTGATTTGATATTGCAGATCTAGCGATTCTCTACAATTTTCGCTCTCTTCATTTTTTTGAAATTCCGCTTAGTTACACCGCTAGAGCGCGCTGAAATTTATGTAAATGTATAAATTCTTTTGGTGTTTGATTTTAAGCCAAAACTATGCATTTTATAAAAAAATTGATTAATTTTACGGAAAAGTGTAGGTGTCAGATGGTGTTTACTTAAATTCAGTAAAGGTTAGGGAAGTTTTCCAGATTTTTTTCTTTAACTTTTAGTTATCATAAATACATATACACAGAGTAGGTCGGGGAGTAGGTAAGAAATTCCGGAAGTATATTTTGTACATAACTTTATGATTAAGAAACCCAATAGTTGTAGTCTTAAAACGTATGGACATTTTATAGCTCATTTACGAAAAGAGTGTGTTGCTCTTTCGAGATCATCTTAATGTTCCTTTTTCTGAGCTGCAGCATTCCAAATATTGAGAACTAACGCATTGCATACTTCACTTTTCATCGTACAGACAGTAGTCTACCGGTGAGAGGTCTGGAGACCTTGCTGGCCAACTAATAGGATCCCCGCGATCAATCCATAGTCCTAGAAAATTTCTGTTTAAATGATGCGTGATGGAAGCACTCCATTCCGCATCACCAAAAATAGCGGTATCCATTTAAGATTTGAATGTTGCCCTTAACCCATCCCCACAGGGTGGGGGGCGCAAATTATGCCTGCTTCATCGAAATTTTAAGGGTAACATTTTTATTATTAAAATTCAGTGTTCATTTATTTAGTACTAAAATTGTAGAACTGTCCATGTGGCACATCTAAAAAGGGTCACAAGTAGCTTCCCATTCCCCGTAAAAACAGTTTTTGAAACAGCCTGCGTAATTTTTTTCGAGGTCTAGTTTCGTGTTGATTCCGTTATTTAACCCTCGAGCATGTTTAATGCACGTGATTGCCACAGTTTAAATTTGGTCATAGGAGTTGCATCAAAGTCTTCCATGAAATCATTTTCCCTCTTTGGAGCACTTCATAGGCTGTACACTCTATTTGCGGTCTCTACAGAATGCTGGTGCATTGTTAGTGACCATGTTAGATGTTTAACAGTGAAAAAGGTCTGCGAAACAAGGTAGGAGTGTAAAGTTGATGCTCTTAAACCTGTAAGATACCAGTTTGTTGAGATACACATAGCTCTCCTTAACGTTGAAGAGAATGCTAATCCCGTATTCTCCTATTTGGCTACTTATTTGGGAGATTTTGCTTTCATTATTAATAATAATAATAATAATAATAATAATACATTTATTTACCAGCACAAAATACATAGTAAAAAGGTACAAATTCGGCACATGCAGCCGTTCTTCCATTTGCCCTGCACACGTATACACACACACACACACCCACGCACACACACAAAATAAATACTATATTACCTAAAAAATTACAAAATATTTGAAGTTCCTATACAAATTTGTAAGAAAATAAAGAAAAATATATACGTAAGTGTACCTCTGTTGAAGTTCTGGTGGTGTCTCCCGCAGTATATACCCATCGAAGCATACAGGTGAGGCAGTCAATAGCGAGGTTGTTCATTTTGTTTAAGTAACAGCATATTTTTTATAGTATTTGTGAACTTATTATAAGAAAAATGTTTGACGTCATTATCAAGTGCATTCCATAAATGAGGTGCAATAAAACTAAATGATTTTTGAAAAATTGCGGTTTTATGTTGTTTTACCAAAAAATTCTCTATATATCTAGTATTATGGTGATGAACTTGGGTAACCAATTTTGTACGTAAATAGTTTGGTTCACCTGTACTTAATATTCTCCAGATGAAAGTATACATATGTAACAATCTACGATATTCCATATTTAATATTTTAAATTCACGTAAATAAGGTGATATATGGTTTCTGTATGGAATACTATAAATAAAGCGCATACAAGAGTTCTGTACTTTTTGAACAGTATTTCTCATTAGAGAAGACATAGTGTTTCCATATACGACATCGCCATAGTCAGATAGAGTTAAAATTAACGTATTGCAAAATTTAAGTTTAGTATCTAAAGTTAAAATGTTTTTTAAATTATACAATTTCTTTAGTCGAAAATTTGAGAGCTTCACTTTATTAACAATATGTTTTTCGAATTTTAAAGCCGAATCTATATATATTCCCAAATTTTTTGCATTATCAACAATAGGAATGCTTTGATTATTTATCACAAAATTAAAGTCAATTGCAGTGAAATATTTTCTCGTTGAAGGAGTACCTATTAAAATTGATTGAGATTTGATTAGTTGGTACTATTCCAACTGAATCTAGTCAGCAAATCGATGCAATCAAAAGGTATGGATCTCACTGAATGTAACCATCTTTTGAGCAGCTGCATAACATTTCTAAAGGAATATCGAACCGCCAGCTATGTTTCTGCTGTTATAACAGTAGAGGCAATAGCGTCAAGTATAGGAATTGATAGTATCAAAGAGTCCAATTGGCATAGGAAGAAGAAACCAATGTTTGATTATTATTCAACTGATGAAAGTCTGCAAAAATGCGGAAGAAAACTACGAGGCTACAGTGTCTTATCCTCTTGAAGATAACATGTTAGGATCATCAGAAATATGACTTAATCAGCTATCAACTCAGAAAGAAACTGGGGGCTTCCTATACAACATAAAGGCATTACGAGAGAAAGAACAATGTCTCAAGTTCTGCAAAAGCTTAGAACTCACACTTCGACAAAAGACCAATATATTACCAGCAATGAGACACGTCTCGTTAATTATTTTTGCACCTAAAAATTCTTCCATTTACATGCTAGCTGGGAAAATGCAACTGTTACATGCCTGAATTTCGTTATTCTTCACACTTTCAGAATATTATCCAAAGATGTTAAATGTGCCACTTTTAAACTATATGGATCAATACCATCAATACATTTCAACTTCGAAATATAATCAGGCGACTCCTAATGTATAGAGGATAGGTACATTAGCATCTTACTAGTTAACAATAACTTACCATATCGAAAATTAATAACTTTTGAGACGTTCATGCCACACATTGGGGTATTTGCTATTGTAATTTGTGTGAAAAGTTAGAACATGTGTAGATAAAAGGGGCAATTCATTTGCTCTTCATTAGTTGTTTCGCCTTAATGTGTGGGTGTTTAAAGGTCGCTATAATATTATTTAAGGCACATAAGATCTATAATACATCTTATGTATAATAATTGTACGTATGGGCCCGAGAATAATCCACAGCGGCCTTTAAAAGCATCTGTCAGGCTTGAACAAGCTTTACGTAGAATAGGTAATATAAATTTCACTTTAAAATATTTAAAGTGTTTACGTTTAATAAGACTATAACGAAACGAACGATAGTCGCAAATGGGCGTTGGTGACTGTGTACTCTTATTTGAACAATAAACATAGAATGATATTGACAGTGTACTTAATCTGCTACTTACTTATTTTCGGAATATCAAATAATTTAAATTATATTGTTCTATAATTTCATAAAATTACTTTTGTGCCATTTTTTCTGTTTTATTATATTCCACTTAATAACGATGTTATAATTTTTTCATTTTATGTATAAATACACTGCAATATGAAGCTTACTTTAAACGCAAATAGATGACCCTGATCTTAATTGCCTGTAACTTCTTAGACGTAAATCTTCAATGATTGAATAATTGTTAACTCATCTAGGACTATAATTAATTAATTAAAGGAACTATTGCAGAATGTCTTAATAATGTGCACTTATAATGGGCTCATTTGCTGTAGATAGGAAGTTTGGTATACAAAGAAAACTTCAACTAGAAAATCAATGCTATTTCTCAAAACGTCCATTTCTGCAATTGGATTTCTTATACCTTGGTAGTTTTGATAAATAAAATTAATAATAAATCAACAGTAAACAAGTTTTTGTTTTCCCATATACGGAGTGATTTAGAAGGAAATTTTGTAATCATTCAAAATTCGTTTTTGCTTTTACAAGTTTTTCAAGTAATCTGAAGCCAAAAAAGTATTAAAAAACACTTCTTTGCTTTCCAGCACAAACCACTACATCGAGTCTGCTTAAAATTTGCTGGTGTGCGCAGCACGGCCACAATTGAAGGCAAAATTACAAAATCGGGAATCGAATACGGGAAATGTGATCCACTAAAAGCAAGTTACTTTTTCTTCACAACCTTCTCACCCAATAGTCTAGATTGCCTCTCCCTTCGCTGTATAGCATGTCCGAGAGTCCTAAGCCATATTTCGGGGTTACCTATGGTGAGAGTCTTACAGCTAGTACCATAAATAACGTCAAAAGGATCCATAAGTAAAGGATACTTTATAGTTAAAGTTGACTTTCAATCACCTTTAAAGTCTAGTATATCATAAAACAAATTCCCATCGCCCGTTTGGTAATGAGGATTTCTTCGCTATTGTTATTTTGGTTGGACTGAGAAAACTGATAATGCGGATTTATGAAGTTCTTACGGCGGCACGTGACCTAATTTTTGACAGCTTATCAGTATAACCTAACTTTTTGCCAGGGCTGTGCTTTCACTGATTTATTTGATTTTCGTCAGGTTTGTGACAATTTATACCCAAAGTGTGATTCAATTACGCAGTAATTCACGTTTTTTGGCAGTTAATAACAGAAGATTTAAAAAAGAAAAGAAAGAAATGTTCGCTCTTCACAAAAGAAGACCAATTACGTCTGGCAATCTATGCCCAGAAAGATATGTAGGTATATAGGTACTTGTTGGTGGGAAAACTTATCACATCTGCTATTTTTACTTCCCTCGCATACCGAAGGGAAGTATTGTATTCGAGAAAAAATCACCCTCCGAGATTTTTTCGGATTCTGACGTTTCAGAACACGTAGATTACGAAAATATAGGTTTTTCAATTCCGTCAGTCTGTCTGTCTGTCTGTCTGTTGGTGCATTTACTAAAAAACTACTTGACGGAGAGCAGTCAAATTTGGTAGGTAGTTGACGCTACTGTCAGCGAAGAAATGGTAGAAATTTCACTGGAAAATATACAGGGTGGACCGTCTAAACGGAATAAATAGTAAAAAAAAATTTTTTTTGTTCAAATTAAAAATTTCCACGTTTCATGACACGCTTAACCTATTTCAGAAAAAAAACATTTTTGAAAAAATTATTACCAAGATGAAAAAAATTTTTTTTTGCTCAAATTTAAAATTTCTACGTTTCATGACACCCTTAACCTATTTCAGGAAATAAATTTTGAAAATTTTTTTCACCAATATTTTTGAAAAAATTTTTACTACTAAAATGAAATATTTTTTTTTCTTTCTTCAAATTTAACATTTCCACGTTTCATGGCATTCTAAGCCTGATTAAAAAAAAAAAATTTGAATTTTTTTTTACCATTTTTGAAAATTTGTTTACCACTAAAATAGATGAAATTTTTTTTAATTTCTTCTAATTTCAAATTTCCACGTTTCATAACATTCTAAATCTATTTAAAAGAAAAATTTGAAATTTTTCTTACTATTTTTAAAAAATTTTACCACTAAGATAGAATTTTTTTTCTTTCTTCAGATTTTAACTATCCAAGTTTCCATGACATTCTAAAACTATTCAAACAAATTTAAAAATGTTTTTGAAGAATTTTTACAAAAATTTGAAAACATTTATGTATCACTACTATAGAACAGACGAAAAAATGTTTTTGCTCAAATTTAAAATTTCCACGTTTCATGATATTCCAAACCAATTTCGAAAAAAAAATTTGCAACATTTTGTTACCAGTTTGGAAAAAAAATTAACACTAGAATGCTCAAATTTAAATGACATTCTAAACCGAGGTATTTAAAAAAAAATTTTTGAAAATTTTTTTCACCAACATTTTTCAAAAAGTTTTTACCACTAAAATAGATCGAATTTTTTTTTATTTGCTCAAATTTAAAATTTTCACGTTTCATGGCATTCTAAACCTATTTTAAAAAATACATAATTTTTAATTTTTAAACTTTTTTTAGCACTACTATAGAATAGAAGGAAACTTTCCTTTTTGCTCAAATTTGAAATTTCTACGTTTGACATTTTAAACCTATTTTAGAAGAAAAAATTTTGAAAATTATTTTACCAAATCTTTTGAAAATTAAAAATTAAATTAAATTTTTTAACCACCACTATACTTCCACTCCATTACGTGAATGTTAGATTGAAAATGTGACACATGGCAATAATATCTGGCATATGCACCTATTATACTTTTATTGAAAAATGTACAGGGTGGTCATCCCTAGAAATAATTCAGTCATGGTGGACATTTGTAAAGGTGTTTGCGCAAGCCTGCCATATGTGGCACCTGCTATTTAGTATTGAACTTTTGCTGTTGGATGAGCAATCTGTATATTTTTTTGACCAAAACTTATCAAGTTTTCTTTGTAATAATAGCAATAACTCTATTCCGATTATTATTCTCAATGTCATTTCGTAATTATTAATTTTTTTGAGTGACTGCCATGCACAAATAACGAAAATTCCTTAATGAAATAAGAACAACACAACACAAGCACCGTATAGTGCTTAGGTGAGTCTTCTTTGCTCGCCGGATTTTCATAATGTATATTAATAAACTGTAAATTGCAAGGTAATATAATAATGTAATGTAATGTAATGTAATATTTTAAGAATATTTTGCAGGTGTTAAAGCATTTGTAAAAGTGTATGTTCTTACTAACTTCAAACTTCAAACTATTTAATCTGTATTAGGTTTACAATGAGATATTTGCTTTAATTTTCTGTTATAAACTGAAGAGAAAATTAAAACTATTTATAGTTTCATGTTGAGTAATCTGATTAAAATACCACATTAAGTAAGCATTTCACAACAATGACTCAAATTTCAATTTTATTAAGATAAATGTAGCACCTTAGAGTTTTTTCGCTTTTTATTTACTTTTACATCTTTCAGCAAATTGTCTCTCGTACCTCAAATTCAGCTCGAGATTGAAATGTTTAGCTGATGAATGTTTATTATTAATAGTGTTTGTTTGAGATGTTGCACCCTAAAATGAATATAAAATAATTTCCCGGAAAGGCTTAAAATAGATACGTCGATGACAGCAATGGATCAATATTAACTGAAATATTTGTACTTGTGCTACTAGGCGTTGTCAACTATCCCAAGTATTGAATTTCAAGAGACGGGAACGATCGATTTTACGAATGGTACTTCTATCTAAGAAACAAATAAGGAATTGTCTTCTCAATTGTTTTCATAATATATAGTCTGATCGCACAGACACATTTAGAAGATTGAAATTCGGACTAATTGTCCCAAAAGAATAATTGGAAAAAAAGAGAGTCAATTTAACATAATTAAAAAGTGATCATAAATTTTAACAACAAATAACGCAATTACTACGGCTTCTTTTAAATATTTCGAGAAGGAACCAAGATAGGGTAAATAGATTTATCTACTTTTTTTCAATAGGGCATGAAATTATCTACAAAAATGGTCCAACAGCAACCCTCGCCAACTCTGTCCTTATAATTCAAACACCGACCGCATGATTGTAGGCATTATAGAAAATCGAATCCGCTTGGCAGCCTGAGCGATTCCTGGTGCGATTTCCATGAATGAGCAGCTAATTAAGTTCAATTAATTAGTATGTTCATATAAATAGATACCCATCTACTTAAAAAATAATGATAGAGGCGTCCTATTCCGACATTCTAGTTATTTTATTAGAGAATAATCATACATTTCGCACCTAGGAAATACTGTGAGAACAGCAAAAAATGCTGAAATTAATTACATAAACTGTTTGCAGTTACCTCTTGCAACATTTTGCACATTTACCAGATGCTACTGATGCTTCAACTTATATTTTAGTGATTAACATACCCTAGCAAGATTTTTGATGATGAAAAAACAGAGACCAATCAACAATATACAAACTAACTGTACAAAATTGAAAATTGAATTAACGTTGCTTTTAAAGATGAGTACAAATATACTGGGGATGAAGATTCAGGAGATGATTTATAATTGCCTACCAACAATAGTAAAATACAGAGTGTAATTAGTTTCATGTCATTAAAAAAAAACTGGTAATAGGGACCGACCAGACAAACAAAAAACCTGTATGACTTTTTTCTCTAGGGGCACTTTGAAAAAAACTGACCTGGGTTTACATTTTTAATGTTAAGGTAGGAAACATTTGAGAACCACTGTTTTTTAGGGTCAATGGATGTTATAGTTCCGAATATTAGAAATAATAAAAAACTCTAATACCCGACTTGTGTTCCCGCCGGTAGAAGTTCGGCACTTTGGTGGGATTAATTGTACCGAACTTTTTATACCACTAATTATGAAAATGTAAATAATTCCTTCTCTTTCGGCACAACGCAAGCATAGCATGGCCGCAGGGGTTTAAATAGGATTTGTTTACATGTGTTTTTTAATTTGGAACAAACGTATTGTAGCTTTTATTGTCGTTTATAAGAATTTATAAAATTTAAAAGTAGTTTATTAACATTTGTAACATTGCGTTAAAAGCTTAAAAAATTAGTAATTATTTTATGAAATTGTAAATTGAACAGTTAGACGTCCGAGATACGATAACAAAAGATAGTTGTGTATTTTAAGTTAGGAAAAAATCCGATTATTTTAACGAATTGAGCTCATAATTTTTCCCAATCAGGTATCGAAAACTAATAATCGAGTCTTTGGTCTCTATGAAAATCAATTTAAACAATAATAAACAAATCAAAACAAGGCAGCGAATGGGTACTAATAATAATAAGCATACCTTTAATGCCCAATAGGTAACACCCAATAACTGAACAATTCCTTTGAATTTCTTACAAAAATTGTTCGAAATGACCTCCATTTCCACGTATACACATTTCGGCACGCCGAACCAAGGACCTACGCACTCCGTTCAACACATTTGGTAAATTAGGATCATTATTTATGGTTTCTATGCATATTAAAATACGTTGCTGCAATTGTTCTAAAGCTATTCCGCACCAGCTGCATTTCCACCAATTTCTCCATACACCAAGTGCATATCCGCGAGCTCTGGATAAGTGTAATCTCCCACAATGTCCGAAATCTGCGTTTTAAAACACCACACTAAACTGTGAATTAGCGTTATCAAAAAAGAAAACAAAAAGAAAAACTTGGTCCAAAATCCAAAAAGTAACACAAAAAGCACGAACAAGAAGACACTAGTCTTACGTAACCAAGTACTAACGACTTGAACGATAAGTCAATAAAGTAAATCTTAACATAAGTGGCACAAAATTCAAAAAGAACAAAAGCAACAGACAAAACCATGGAACGAGTAGGTCGCGTCGCGTGGTATGTTATTTACCAAGTAAGGACACAAACTGAAATTATTACTTAAGAATATTACAAGGTAAAGAAGATTTCCAAGAAAGAGAATGATAGATTTCATGAAAATGTAATCCATTAGAATGAAAAATTTTTTAAGACAAGGTGGATAAATAAATTCATTTTAGGCCTTTGTTCTCATTTTTAACTGAATCTTCATGATCGTAGGGGGTTATGTAGATACTAGTTTAATCTGCATGGCCGTAGAGGACTGTGTGGGTGCTAGTGTTAGAATGAGAGTTGTCAAATAAGAAATTAGACAAATTCATTTTAGGATTTTAGTTTGCCGGCATAACCAGAATTCAGGTTATCGAAAGAATGCAAAGATTTCATTAATATTTTTACACATACCCAATAGGTAACACCCAATAACTGAACAATTCCTTTGAATTTCTTACAAAAATTGTTCGAAATGACCTCCATTTCCACGTATACACATTTCGGCACGCCGAACCAAGGACCTACGTACTCCGTTCAACGCATTTGGTAAATTAGGATCATTTTTTATGGTTTCTATGCATATTAAAATACGTTGCTGCAATTGTTCTAAAGCTATTCCGCACCAGCTGATTTCCACCAATTTCTCCATACACCAAGTGCATATCCGCGAGCTATGGATAAGTGTAATCTCCCACAATGTCCGAAATCTGCGTTTTAAAACACCACACTAAACTGTGAATTAGCGTTATCAAAAAAGAAAACAAAAAGAAAAACTTGGTCCAAAATCCAAAAAGTAACACAAAAAGCACGAACAAGAAGACACTAGTCTTACGTAACCAAGTACTAACGACTTGAACGATAAGTTAATAAAGTAAATCTTAACATAAGTGGCACAAAATTCAAAAAGAACAAAAGCAACAGACAAAACCATGGAACGAGTAGGTCGCGTCGTGTGGTATGTTATTTACCAAGTAAGGACACAAACTGAAATTATTACTTAAGAATATTACAAGGTAAAGAAGATTTCCAAGAAAGAGAATGATAGATTTCATGAAAATGTCATCCATTAGAATGAAAAATTTTTTTAAGACAAGGTGGATAGATAAATTCATTTTAGGCCTTTGTTCTCATTTTTAACTGAATCTTCATGATCGTAGGGGGGTTATGTAGATACTAGTTTAATCTGCATGGCCGTAGAGGACTGTGTGGATGCTAGTGTTAGAATGAGAATTGTCAAATAAGAAATTAGACAAATTCATTTTAGGACTTTAGTTTGCCGGCATAACCAGAATTCAGGTTATCGAAAGAATGCAAAGATTTCATTAATATTTTTACACATAGTTTTTCTTTTAGTTATAGGTTGTTATTTTTTCTGCTGTTTGCAAAATCCTATAAAGAATATGTTTCAACACAATTATAAGCAAGCAAATAATAATTCATTTTTAACTAATTAAATCTGTTTACTTTCATTTTTTCATAAATTATCCAGATGCTCAATTAAGATCAATATTTTGTGATCGTCGCTTGGACCATTAAGTCCGACGCTCGACGTAGCTTTAGCTGGCCAAATTATTTATTGTTTCTAATGGATAACTATTGCAGTTTTATGAAAAGGTAGAATATGTGTAGATAAATGGGGTAATTCATTTGCTCTTCATTAGGTATTTCGCCTTGATGTGTGGGTACTTAAAGGCCGGTATAATATTATTTAAGGCATATAGAATTTATTACTCCAGTAAATAAGCCGGAAATTGTGTAAAGGTTGGGAAACAGCACCGATCTTAAAAATTCCTTCTGCGCTGTGTTCCTTGTACCCTCAGTAACATTCGTCACCACTAACACCTTTGTGAACGGACGAAATGGGGGAGTTATTGGGGTTATAAGCCCCAAAAATTATGCCTTGAAAGAAAAACTTTAAAAATGAAAATTTCGGCCTGGAAATCTCTACCCGTTGTCCAATTGGGGGAAATTCAAAATGGCGGACCGGAACTAGAGCCGGGATCCTCACGAAAACCCGGTATTTTTTTCATCTTTGGGCTAAAAGTGGGAAATGGAGGGGATAATATACCGACAATAAGTGGAGGCATACTGTTAACGAGGGAATTTTGTAAAAAGCGGTCCAATAATTCTTAACTTTTTTCTATTAATCCAGAGACACCAACATTATAAACTTTTCGAGTAATTTTTTTTTTCGTTATAAGAAAAAAATGATTCTGGCAGAAAAAAAATGTCAGCTTATCATATCGAGTAATAGTATAAACATTTTCTTTCAAAATCACAAAAATAGAAGATAGTCGTGTCTTTCTTGAGGAAATGGTTCTACTTCCGGCCCGTTATTTTGAATTTCCCATAATTGTACATCGGATTCGTTATCAGCGACCACGAAAACCCCCAAGTTCCCACTTTCAGCCCAAGAAAGAAAAATACGAAGATATTGACTACACTTTCGGTCCGCCATTTTGAATTGCCCCTAATTGGACATTGGATTCGTTATCGGCGACAATGAAAACCCCCGAGTACAGATTTTCAAGGCCAATATATCCTTTCTCATTTTTTCTGGAAAAAAAGGTACAAAATTGCTTACTAAAGTTTACACTGATACTAGAGTACAAGCTACCTACATATTATACGCTATGCATCTTTCTCTGTGAGGAATTCTTCATCATAGTCATTATCAGTACCAGAACAGAGATCTTCATCGCTGGATTCATCAGTGGGTTCGGCTGGTAGAAGCTTACCTAGGGTTTCTTTTTGAAAAGGTTTTGTTTTCTTTCTCGGCGTTGGTCGTTTGTTACAAAAAGGTTAGAGGTCAGTAATAGTGTGTTCAACATGTCCTTGTTACACGCTTCCCGCGAGAACTTTCTGGCGTAATGTTGCCCGTAAAGGTGACAATGCTTATTGCGAGCCTTCCATAATTAACCAATAGGAAGCAAAGCTTTTTCAATCACTAGTGGGCTATGGACGAGGATCTTATGTATTGTAGGAGTCACTGGATATCAAAAGAGCTGCAACAGGCTGATTTTTTTTTTTTTGCAGATCTTGGCACCTACTTTTTTTGCTGTTGGTAATCGCAATGATTGTAGAATACTGATATAAGGTTTGTTGCTTTATCGCGTGGATAAGTACACTATTTTAACTGTTATGTTATGCCAACTTTTATTGTCAATTACAATTCAATGAAAATTAATAAAATGAAATAGTGTCATCTGAAAGTCTTAAACATTCCTTCCTACCACTTCAATTTTTTTGTTTATTGTGTGATTATTCAACCAAGAACGCTGATTTTGCGCAAACGCGTTTTGGCGTTTTAAAGTGTAAGGACTCCTTTAGAACAGATCTAATAATATATATCGTATTTCTTCTACTTTTCTTCTTGGGACTTTCTACCACATGTATTAATACTTCCGGAAGTCGCAAAGAAAGTCGTTTGTAAAACTATGTAAAATATATAAATGCTACATGCCGAAGTGTGTATTTATATATATACATTTCCATTTACTTATTTTCACAATTTCTTTTGACACTATATATCTTTGTTACTCTATTAATTATCCATCTGTGACAGTTTATAGATCATATATTGTATATAGTAACTTAACGTGCAATTATTACATGGTTAAACTCAAAAGAAATTTTAAGAAATGTGTACATATGAGTAAGAAATGTGATAAACATAAAGTAGACTGTATTGTGTAGTGCAGTTAAAAATTTTTTGGGAATTATAACATTTATCTGATAATAAGTTTAAATTATCTCTGATAAGAAATTAAGTTAAATTACTCTAGTCGTACCAATCAAATAAGGTACTAGCAATACACCATTTATTTATTTTGAACATAGATAGAATGAATGAAAACTTCTGTATAAAATGCAAAGAAAAAACAAAGAACGAGAACAGTTTTAACTGTTTCGAACTACGTGGTAATTTACTTCACTTAAAATGTTTAGATAGTAGTACAAAAGACGTTAATACAGTGCAGAAATTACCTGGCTTTAAATGGTTTTGTGATTCCTGTGAACCGTATTTAAAATTTATGAACCAAATTAATAAAGAATTTAATGATTTCAAACAATCTACATTAGATGAATTCCATGAAAAGGGGGCAAAAATACTTGTTTATCTGAAGGGGACAATTCTAATGTGGAGAAATCATCTGCTAGTGTAGTAACCGGAGAGGCCGTAATTATAAAACCAAAAGCTAAGCAAGACAGCAGCAAAACAAAAGAAACCATTCTAAAAAAAGTTAAAACCAGCAGATATGGAAGTAGGTATGATCAAACTTAAAAATATTAAATATCGAAGGTATTTTGATTAAATGTAAAACATGAGAGGAAACGGAAAAAGTGAAGAAAGAAGCAGAATAAAATTTAGGCAGGTAATACCAAGTTAAAATACCACCACAGAAAAATTCTTGTGTTAAAGTTGTTGATTTCGAAGATGCGATGGACGAAAATGAGCAAAATACTTTCTTATGCCACAAAGAATTGGATATAAAAGTGGTTACTATTTAAAAAATAGTTAAAAGTTATATGACGATCTTAGAATGTAGCCCCACCACCCATGCCAAGATTCTTTAGGAAGGATCCCCTGCATTGGATGGACACCTTCATGTAGAGTTTTCGATTATATCAGAATACATAGATGTTTTAAGTGTGGAAGATTTAATCATAGGACAGAATATTGCAAAATTGAGTTATGTTTGAAATGTGGTTCAAGTTAAAAGAACTCTATCTAAAAAAGTGTGAAACAAGAAGTGTGAATGATACAGATTACTATATTAAATATAAGAAACTGTACAAGAAAGTTATATCTGCTGTTAAAAAATTAAAGAACGACAAGCTATATGTGGAATCGGATAATAAAAGTAAGTGTGTTTGGAAAATCATAAATAATACTGTAAATAATAAGAATAAGTAACAAATTAGAACACAAAATAACGAAAAGAAGCGGTTCTTTAGAGACACTAGACGTATGCCGAGTCGCTCCACTTTCAATCACATAAAGACCGGTGAAACATTGAGCGAATTAAATAAAATTTATACGGTATTGCGGCTAAATATATTCTGTTTCACGCAATATAAGTTTGAAATCATGCAAAATTAATAATTAATAACAAAGTGAGGTGAATAATATCTGAATAACTCGGTCAGATCTTGTAGTGTACAAGTGGATAAAAGTGCATCGAAAAGCAAGGGTTCAGTGAAGTTTTTAAGTGGATGGTACCCAGTTAACAACATCTGAAAGGATGGAAACGAGTTGAATGACAACAAGCTGATTTCTAGGAAGGATGAGAATGAGTGCATGTAGCGTGGGAATACTACAGAAGAAATAGGGAAGCTGCCAATATGAACACACAAAGGGGACAAAGAGATAACTCTAGTCTATTAGCTGTAATTGTTTTATTAGTTTTTATTTTATTACACAACAGAGAATTTTTTTTTTTTTTTAAAAGAAAATTGGAAAGGTATTAAATATAGGTAATCAAATAGAAAATAGCCGGAATTGGACAGCGGCAGTTGAAAGTAATTACTACTAACTAATATACAGGGTGTGCAAAATATTCTCTCGGGCCTCTTATAACCTGGCATAAAAAGTTATTTTACCGAGGGATAAGGCACTTCCACCATAAATAGATATTTACCTGTGGAACGGTCAATAAAAAAAGATTCCCTGCATCAACAGAATGTCTGTACGTCTTGACAGACAAGCGAAGTGAACGCAAGCGGGCGGAAGAAGGTGCACACTGCTAGATTCAGAACCAGAAGAAACAAAAGACTTGGAGGAAGAGTAAATAAGGAGATGAGGATAGATGGAAACTTAAAAAACCATCTTACAAATGACTGCACTTCCCATCCTATGATGACAGGTGGAAACTAAAAGAAAGAAGCATGGAAACTTAAAAGAAGCATCTCACAAACACCTACACTTCCCATCCTATATTCCTACCCCATGAGTCATGTAGGTCTCGCTGCTGACAACAAGCATGTCCCACCTTCAACACAGCGTATGCAGCCGGTCCGGCGGTATATAGAAAATCCGAGGTTTAGTTCTGGCACGCGGTTTGGCCGTCCGTTCAATCAACCAATCATTTACTGAAATTAGAACACAAAATGGTATAACTAACTACTTTATACTTATTGGAAATTCTTTCAATAATTACTTTGTAGTCATTCCACATTAACTTCGAGATAATATTATCAACAGAAATGTAAATAATATGTATTTTAAACAATCTAGGCATTTTAATACATTTTTCCTAAACCCTGTATCTGGACATACATTATATAATGTAATAATGGGATTAAGACAATCTAATTCTTTTGGAATTGATTCAATTTCTTCCAATTTATTCAAATCTGCTGTATAATACATAACGTATCCGTTAGCCTACCTTACAAATTTGTCACTAGAGAAAGGAATTTTTCATGATATACTTAAAACAGCATGTACCATTATATAAGAAAGAAAACATAGAGAACTATAGACCGGTAGCATTACTTAGTACCATATCTAAGATTTTAGAAAAAATTATCTTCCATAAAAAAATTATGTCGTTTCTAACATCTAATAATAATATAATACATGATTCGCAACACGGTTTCAGGAAATAGAGATCTACGCAATCAGCAGTCATACAGTTTATTAGTCGGCTATATGCAGCATTGGATGAGGGTAAAAGATGTCTTTATGGAGTTAAGTAAGGCATTCAATTTAGTCCATCATAACTTACTTAAAGAAAAACTTAATTTATACTTATGGTCTTAGGGGAAAAATTTCGGAGTGGCTAACCTCTTACCTTCACGATAGAAACCAGATTGTGGATATTAATGGTGTATATTCAGATGTGACAAACGTTAACATAGGAGTCCTACAGGGCTCCATTTTAGAACACATGTTGTTAATTTTTATAATGATCTGATCGTAGCTAGCTGTGAAAATTGTTTAAGAATATTTACAGATGATAATACATATTTATGCTCTGATACCAATATAACCGAGGTAAGTTCAAAAATGCAAAATATAAATGTAAAATTTAAAAACTGGTTTGATATGAACAAATTGTGTTTAAATAAAACTAAAACAGTGTTCATGAATTTGTCATCACGTAATTCCTCAATGGATAAAAATTATTTGTTGAAATTTGAAGGAAAGTCCGTTGCTCAAGTAGAAAATACAAAATTTCTTGGTTTACTTATAGATAATACCTTTAATTGGGACATGCATATAGATTATCTCTCGAAACGGCTTGCATCGCTTTAATACGCTTTATACAGATTAAAAAATATCAGTAATAACGCTACTTTAATATCTTTTTATCACACACAATTTGCATCTCGCTTACGTTATGGAGCAATATTTTGGGGACCTTCATGCCATTTCAACAGATTATTTAAAATTCAACAAAGGCGATAAGCATTGTAGGAATATCTGCAAGAGTATCATATAGAAATTATTTCAGATATTTAAAACTGTTACCACTTCACTGTATATATATTTATGAAATTCTAATATACGTTAAAACCAACTTGGAGATATTTATAATTAACGGCGATATTCACCATTATCAAACGAGACAAAGGTCTATGTTGTCAATTCTGCACATGATTTGTCCATATATGAGAAAAGTCCTACGTACGTAGGCATTAAATTGTATAATAAATTAATGCCAGAAATAAAATATATAGAAAATATCAATCTTTTCAAAAATGTGTGTGTGTGTGTGTCAGTTTAATGGCACTGGTCGTAGCCAACTAGCCAGTCTTATTTATATATTTTTAAATTAGGTTGAAAGTGTTAGATCAGCTTTTGATTTCCTTTGTGTATGTAATTCCAATACCTTCCTGTAACCTTATTTATAACTACATGATTACATTTTTGCTCACACTATTCAATCCTATGTTACATAAATTTATTACAATCTTATGTGTCGATTTACGCATTTTTATTTATTTATTTTTTATATTCTTATTTTTTTTTTAATTTAATTTAATTTTTTTTTTTTTAAAGTATGTGTGTGTTTGTATCTGTTTTCTTTATGAGCGCTTACAACTTAATTTATTTATTTTTTTTAAATTTTTTATCTAATTTTATTTTTTTTTTAAATATTTTTTTCACTATTTTATTATTATTATTATTTTGATGTATGTTTGTATGTGTTTTCTTTTCCTTTATGAACGTTTATATTTCAAGCTAATTTAACTTTTTTTTTTTTTTTCTCCCATATCATACTTATACACTAATATTACATTTAACCACCTATATGTGGTCGTGAGATGATGGTAATAACCATTAACAATTTTCCCCTATTCTCTAGACTAATTCTATATCTATATCTACTTTACAACTATACCTATTATACATAACTATACTAAAAATTTTATTAAAGTCGTATCATAAGAATGTATATACTCACTGGTAATTTTATAATTTAATGTTGATATTTTTTATATATTTGTACAATAATGAATATACTTTAATATTTTTTGTCTGTAGTAATGTGGAAATATTTATTGGAAATGGAATTCTTTCCTGAACTAAGTCATTGTAAAGGTTATCAATATTTGATGCTTCAAGTATACATTCCAATATAATGTGTTGTAGATCAGCAATTTCTTCACAGATGCAATATGGGTTGTCCACCAAACCAAGTTTCGCTTTATACTGTGGATACAAAGCATGGTTGCTTCTAAGTCTACAAATGGTTTTTATAAAATTTTTGTTGGTCGTATTTGTAAACCACGGCGTAAATGAAACTTGGGGTTGTATATTTTTGTAAAACGTTCCTTTCACCGAATTTTCGTATTGCAGTTGCCATTGCGATTTCATTTTGGCCTTAAATATTGGGTATAAATCTTCTTTGGGTGTTTTAAATGAAGGGTGGTTCACTCCATTTTCTGTCGCATCTTTAGCTAATTTGTCGACTATTTCGTTGTTTTTAATACCTGCGTGGCCCTTTATCCAGACTATATAAATAATTTTGGATTGTCTTATTGATTCGGAGTAAAGGAATAGAATCTCTGCTATTATGTGGTTGCTGTTTGTTGATGGGGTTGTTGATTTTAGTTTACATATGGCACTTCTGCAGTCCGAAAAAATTACGAAATTGTGTTTCTCCGTTTTCAAACAGGTAAGTATTGCTTCTTTTATAGCTAGAAGTTCCGCAGTATAAACGGATGCAATTTTGGGTAGCTTATATTTTAACTGAATATTTTCTCTGGGATACCATACCGCGCTTCCTACTGCTTCATTAATTTTTGAGCCGTCAGTAAATATTTGCTCATAATTATTCCACTTGGCTTTTACATGCTCGTCAAATAAGTTGTTCCGGAATGCTTCTGGGACCTTTGCGTAGTCTTCTAGTACGCCAGTTTTCACCGGCCGATACAGTTCATATTTTATGGAATAGTTGGGTTGGGTGTTTGCTTGGTGTAATAAATGTGTGTATTCCGAAAGATCGGTAAAACTTTCTACTAAAAGTGGAGTCTTTTTGCTGTTCCAATATTTGTGTGTTAAACAGAAAGTAGTAAGTTGGCAAATTTTCGGTATTATGTTACTTTCCTTTGCTTGTAGCTTTATAAGAAATTTGTCACTAAGATATTTTCTTCTTAGATTTAGGGGTGGTTCTCCAGCTTCGGTTTCTAGTACTACAGTAGGTGTGCTTGGTAAATATCCAATGCTCATTTTAACGCACTTGTTTTTAATCACCTCTAATTTGTTTAGATGAACATCAGCAGCAGATCCATAAAATATACTTCCGTAATCTAACATGGATTTAATGAGGCTGTTATAAAACAGCAGTGCAATATTGGGATCTGCACTCCATCTTTGGTGGCAAAACGTTTTGAGAATATTGCGTGCGTTTTCGGTTCTTCTGATTAGGTACTGAATGTGCTCTTTCCAATTTAATTTTTGTCGAGGATGATTCCCAAGAATTTTGTTGATGTTTTGTATGGGAAATAGTAATCGTGTAATTGAATAATATTCGGAGGCTGAAACCGTTTTCTCGTGAAAGTAACCACTACCGATTTATTTTCTGCTATTGTTAGTCCATTAGCTGTGGTCCAATTGTGTACTTTCTCCATGGTCTCATTTAATTTTAGGTTACAGGTGTCTATGTCCTTTGCCACAGCGTATATGCAAATATCATCAGCGAATTGTAACACCTTTGTGTCCCTATCGAATATGAGCTCGAAGTCATAGGAGTATATTATGTACAGCAGAGGACTTAAGATGCTGCCTTGAGGTAATCCTAGGGATGTTTGGCGTGGACCTATAATCTGATCGGATACCTTGATGTATAAGTTACGATTTTGGTAAAGATTATATATATTTCTGATTATAGGAAGTGGGATTCCTATATTTTTCATTTTATATGACAGAATATTTAAGTTGACGTTGTCATATGCGCCTCTTATGTCAATAAATACAGCGGAGACTGCGTAATTGTTTGTGACGGAAAGATGAATGTCGGTGACCAGATTACCTATGCTTTCTTGTGTGGATGATCCTCTGCGAAAACCGAATTGACTCGATGGTAGTAATTTGTTAAACTCTAACCAGTATTCTATGCGATTCTTAATCATTCTCTCGTATGTTTTGAGTGCACAAGATGCTAACGCGATGGGTCGATACGACTCCATTTGATTTTGCGGTTTGCCTGATTTTAAAATAGGTATAATTATGTAGTTGGACCAGTCTTCCGGCACTGGTTTATTGTTTAACCAGATATTATTGAAAACATCCAGTAATGTATATTTTGCAGTTTTTGGTAGATTAGATAGCATAGAATAATGTATGTCGTCCATTCCTGGTGATGTATTATTGTGTTGTTTGAGGGCTCTCTTTAGTTCTTCGATTGTGAATGGTTGAACCAGATATATATCATCTTGTTGATTTTGTGTTTGTGAATATTGTAGAAGAAAATTTGGTGGCGATGTGTTAATCCATGGTGGGCAAAGTTTTGCGTGGAAAGGTTCTATCCACTGTGCCTCATCGATATCAATGGGTGTCCTATTAGCAACTTTTCTGTTTTTATATGCATTTACTTTTGCCCATATTTCATTTAACGGAGTGCTTTTATTTAAAGACGAGCAGTATTTCTTCCAGCCATTTTGTTTTGCCTGTTTAGTGGTTCTTTTAACCATTGCGTCTGTCTTTTTATATTCCATTAAATTTTCTTGGTTTGGATTATTTTTAAAATCCCGGAATTTTTGTTTTCTGAGGTTGACTGCCTGGTCGCAATTTTCGTCCCACCAAGGTTTATTTTTAAATCTAGTATTGTATTTTGAATTTTTATACATGGGTATGGAGGACTGAGCTGAATAATTTATTGAGGATATTAAATTGTTATATTCACTTATGTTGTTATGTGTGAAATGATGGTGGGCTTCCAAGTGGTATAAATCCCAGTTGGCTTTTTTAACGTTCCATTTCTTGGTTCCATTTCGTACTAGGCACTGAGGAGTGATGTTACAATTTATTAGAATGGGAAGGTGATCTGAGCCATGGGGGTCAGGTATTGTTTTCCAGCTGAACAAATTGGCTATGTCTGGAGTGCATATTGTTATGTCTATAGCACTGTTATTATTATTTAAATGGCCTATATAAGTAGGTGAGCCATCATTTAAAAACATCAAGTTATTTTGGTCCATTGCGTCTAACAATATTCTTCCATGAATGTCTGAATGGTCACAACCCCACGCGAGGTTGTGTGCATTAAAATCTCCCCCTACCAAGAAGGGGGTGGGTATTGACGAAAAGAAGTCGTTCCATTGTGGGACGGATATGCTCGTGTTTGGACGAATGTAAACTGATATAACGTGAATAGTAATATCCTCAGTTAGTTTAAATTTTACACCTATTTGATTTACGCCTGGTGGTAATGTGTAGGAAGGTGGAGTCTCTTGATATATAATATTTGATTTAAGTAATATAGCTGAACCGCCTTTTCCATCTTGCCTATCGCTGCGCGCTGTATTATATCCGGGAAAATTTATATATTTATTTGGTTTAAACCACGTTTCAGACAAAAGTGCGATATTAATTTCATTTTTGTATAACATATTCTCTAAATTATTTTTATTAGAAATTGCTGATCTACAATTCCACTGACATAAGTTGAATTTAAAGGTATTAGAAGGTATCGGAATCGGATTCATTGAAATTAAAACCTAATCTACTTTGAATTACACTTAAAATATCAGTTTCTTGAATATCGAAGGTATTTTTTTGTTTGAGTACATTTATTATAAATAAAACTAACTCTATTATTTGTTCAATATTTTTAAAAGGAGTTTGAATATTTTCCTGATATGCCTTACTCGTCAAAATACCCCCTGTTTGATTTGGGGTTCTATAAGGTGATATAATTTCTCTGTGCGCTATGGTTGTAGGGTCTGTTTTTGTGTTTGAGGGACGAGGTCTTTTATGGGAATTTTTGGATGATGTGAACCGAGTATTCTGTGTACTGTTTTGTGTGAAATAATGAGGGGTTTGATTATTTGATGTACTGGTATGTGGATTAGAAGGTGTAATTATGGAATTGTGTTTGGGTGTTTGTAAGACTGGTGGATTTATGTTACTAAGGCCAGAGGTGACAGATGCGTATGTTGTTTTGGGAATGCTTGACGAGGCCTCCCTGTACGAGATATTTTTCTCAGACATACACTGTTTTATTAATTTTTGTCTGTTAAATTCCGGGCAAATTTGAAATTCTGAAGTTAAGTGGCTTCCGTCACATGCAAAACATTTAAGGTCGTAGTCAGGACTTTTACACTCTGTGCTTATGTGTTCTTGGTGACATTTAAGACAGCGCGGTTTGCTTTTGCATTGCTTGCCCAGGTGACCATATCTGCAACAATTGTAACACAGGACTACTCTTTGAATGTATGGCTCTACTTTATACAAGACGTGATTGATTGATACATACTTAGGCAACGTTTGTGTTTTAAATGAAACGATGATAGATGTTGTTGGTACGTATCTAATAGAGTCGCTGGTTTTTTCCTTTCTATTAATTCTCTTAATATTATCTATGGTAAATTTACAATGTAAGGCGAATGGTTTTATTTTATTTTTTAAGTAATCATCAGAGATATCGGTATCAATTTTTTTAATAACACCTACTCTAAAAATATTAAATCTGGGAATATATGCCTCCAACTTGCGGTCTTTTAGGGCTGTAGATTTAATTAAGATGTTAGCACTAGTATATTCTTTAAGTATTACCCGAATTCGGTTTTTACCTATAGACTCTATTTGTTTAATTTTGTGGTCGACTTCGGGGTGACAGGTATATATAATTTCTCCTATTTTAATTGGGTTTAATTTGCTTTGAAATTCCGTATCTGAGTTTTCGATATAAATTTGAAAGGGCCCTGTGTCACTCATTTGATACAGATATTGGTCACGTTGAACTTGTACTTTTTTATTTTGATTATTTACGTCATCACTATTATTACTTACAATTTCCTTGTTTTGACTTGCTGTAGAGTTTTTATTTTGTACGTTACCGTAATTGGTTTCAGTCTCGAAATTCACGTCCATGTCCGAATATTCATTTTTTTTACCAGCCTCTGAAGAACCTGGGTCTAAATCGGGGGGCCTGCCCCCGCTTTGTCCACTCATCACTTATAATTTATACCTTATAACCACTGAAATTTATTTCACTGCACTAACACTATTCAACTATTATATCTTATGTAATTAAGATAAGTTTTTGTACACGTCCGATCTCTTTCGCATCCAACATGCAACTGATAAGTATTTTCAATGCTGAAAAATTTAATGGATGTTAAAGATTACTAAGGATGGCAGTCTCTAACTAGACGTTCCTCGATATGTATAAAAATAAAAAAAAAATAAAAAAATGAAAAAAATAAAAAAAATCCTTTTCAAAAATAAACTTAAATCTTTTCTCCTTGATAACAGTTTTTATATATATTACCCAAGAATATTTAGGATTTTAGTTTTTCTTAACTCATTTTATATTGCACACATGTCTGTTTTAATTGTTATATTACTAAATATTGTATTCCTACTTTATGTTTTATGTTTTCTACAATGATTTTGTATTCTGTTATTTTACATTCTTTCATTATTTAACTTACTCACATTCTGTCTATGCACTATTATTTTACTATATCGTTAATTGTTCACCTGTAGTGTCCTAACGTTTCCTATATCATGATTATGGTCTGTTGAAAAAATAAATAAATAAATAAATTATTGTTAGTCACTTTATGTAATTTAACTGTTGAGTTAAACTTGGTTCTTTAGATCAGGAAATTGTATTTCGTTTCTCAAATAAAGAAAATATATTATTTATAAATAGCTACGATACGTATATAATATCTTGTTATATAAGAAGTACTATTGCATTGCATACTTCTTGATATTTTTTGTGTTTCTCACAGGAACAAATGCGATGAAGCATCCGGTTTTTAATTCATTATAAAATGGCATTTCTGTTTAAATCCTTTATTCTGTCAGTGGACGTCTGCAAGGTCGGTGAAATACCGATACTAGCAAGCTGTCCTGGCAAACCGGCACCAACACCTGTGAACATGTGCACATAGTCTCTTGGATACAATCAAATACCATGCCGCAACCAATGGGTACCCAGGGGACGGTCCTTGTAGCGTGATTGGAGAGTGTACTCAATATCAATACTTCACACCTCGACCAAGGTCTTTCAATCGAACCGCTGATAGCGATAAGAGATCCTATTCGACTTATTGAACCTTTTATTGGTTACTCGCTTATACAATTACGGTACTTCTATGTACTCCTCTATAGTTCGTTGACCAGTTTCATCATAGGCTACTACACCAGGATGAGCTATTTAGTTTTCAGTTCATTAACATGAGAAATGAATATTGATTTTAATGAACTAACCGATGATTTATTTCTGTTTGCTTTGTGTTTTAATGACGAAATACAATACAAGTGTATAAAAATATATATACATATGTTTAATTGGCTAATAAAAATGACAAATTTAAAGTGATACTTCTAATTAAATTATGTTAGTAAAATAATTGATTACATTTATTAATTGACTGAGATATAAGAGCACTACGATTCCCGGCTGATCAACTGAGAGTTTTTGTAGAAAATATTTAATCCCAGTGTATTCAGATATTGGGTGTGAGGCATTTGTTCTCAAATATGTTTCCGAAAAAGGGTCAGTTTAGTCGCATCATATGTATATGCCTAGTCCAGAAATTATGAAAGAAATATGTTGGATATAAAGTGACATTGATAGTGCAGTAAAAAAAGACCAAAAAAATGATGAGATATGTATAGATTTGTAACAGCAAAATTATGATTGCATACCTTCTGGGGTATCACCAGGAGTAAATCTGCTTTGGGTTATTTGAGTACGTAAGCAGTGGCGTAATTTCAGCATTTTTATTGGGTAGGCAGGGATTTTTCACAGACAACTTAATAGAGGGAAGCAAAGCAAACACTGTAATTCTTAACCGATAACCCTATAAACGAGGGAAAGCGAGTGCTACAAAAAGTTATACCATAGACAGAAAACTCGAAACCCGAGGAAAAGCGAGTTTATCACTTCAGATTAAACTCAAAGGAGGGAAAGAGGGTGGTATGAAAAAACAGTTTATGGTAAATAAAATTCGTGCAAAAATCGGAGCACTTGGCGATTGTTCGCCAAACGGTTGCGCGAACGTTCCCATTTAATTGTCGTTTGCATATATACGTTCGCTGATATGTTGGCGAGTAATCGCAATTTTTCAATGTATAAACGTTAACAACTTACTGAATTGTATGAAAAAATCAAAAAATCATAGTGGGCATTTTTTAATCAAAAAATTTTGATGGCAAAACTTGTTCGAAATCGTTCAAAAACCTTGAATCCGAAATTAAATTTTGCAACCCTCCGAAGAGTTATGAACAATAACAGAAAGCGAATTGTCCCATGGGACGATTTCGCTAAAAATTTAAATTTAAACCGTTAGTAATACATCCTAACAGTGTCGGACTGGGGCGCCGGGCAACCGGGCAAATGCCCGGTAGGCCCCTCTAAAGACCCAAAATGTGGCCCCCCTATAGACCCAAAATTTTGGACATTCGCAAATCCGAATCTCAAATTGTCCATTAAATCACTTTAATTTCGAAATTCGAAAGAGGTGACAACACTGGAAAATAGATTGCTTACGTTTAGTAGTAATTTCGACCTGCTTGAACAAGTGAAGCGGCGTAGCGCGCACTGGGGCAAATAGCTCATTTTTTGATCAAACGACAATTTCCAGGCCTGGAATTAATTGAAATTATTTTTTTAACTGTTCGTTATAAAATTGCCTTTAATTCTATCGAGACCGAATTTCGAAATTTCAAAATTCAAAATGACGAATCCGGACATAAAGGACCTCACAATTTAGCATTTGGAAAATCATTTCGGTAGAATTTTCTTCAAACTTAGAAATAGGTAGTTCAAGGGATTACGAATAAAAAATGTCATATGAAAAAATTGATTGAATACCTTTCTTGCAGAATTACATTGACTGGAAATTAAAAATCTTTCAATTTTCAAAAATTCTTAACTTTCACTTACTGTAATTTGGCAGGGAAGGCATTAAATCAATTTTTTCATAAGGTATTGTTTGTTTGGAAGCCCTTGAGCTACCTATTCCCAAAATTCTAAAAAAATTCCATCGAAATGATTTTTTCAATGTTAATGGTGCGAGGTCCTTTATTTCCGGATTAGGCATCTTGAATTGTGAAATTTCGAAATTCGGTCTCGATAAAATTAAAGGCAATTCTATAACGAATAGTTTAAAAATAAATTTTAAGTTTCGTTAATTTCAGGCCTGGGAATTGTGGTTTGATCAAAAAATGAGATATTTACCCCACTGTGCGGTGGTGGCACGGCTTTTGATTGATATTTTTCATCTTTACCCCGAACCCTGGCTACTGAATAAACATTACATACTGTGATCTTGCTCTAACACTTAATAGGCTATGCCAATGAAGGGGAAACAAATAGACAAGGCGAAGACCCTTCGTATGGAAAAAGTTTCCCATACGATTTTTTTTGCATATTAACGTTCGGAACATGCCCCTGAATAAGGATCAAGAGTTTGCCTGACAAAAATCTGATCCCAATTTGTTTAAACTAATTTTTTTTAAACAAATTGCAAAAATCGCTTTCTGTGACCCGACTTTCTTTTTAGGTTTCTTTGGTCATTTTAAACAAAAAGGTCTCTTGTAATTTTTCCGTAAAGTTGACCAAACAGTTTAAACAAATTGTGACCAGTCTCGTCCGGCAAACTCTTGATGCTTATTCAGGGGCATGTCCCGAACATGAATATGCAAACAAAAATTTTTCATACGAACGCGAGGTTTTCGACTTGTCTAAGACAGAATTTTTAGATAAATGAGTAGTCGCAATGTTTTTCCAGAATAGCTTTGAGAGATAACTTTGACAACTTTGACCTCCCGGAGAGTTCGTATTTTTCAACTAAAATTAGTTCACAAAACAAAACATTTTTGTAATAATCAAGATCTAACTAACCTTTTTGCAGAAAAGAGCAACCAATTTTTACAAAGCATGGCTGTGAATTATTTATTACCTTAAACAAGGCTTGATTTTCGCTAAAAACAAGAGGCATAAGTTTTAATTTTTTTATGCTGCGTTCTTGCAAATTACAATCTAGATTTACGTTTCTGTTACCTGCTTCAAATTAGTAATTCGTATTTATTTTTTGTTATTTTTTATTGAATATATTTTATTCTGATCATGTTATGTACCTAACAAAAATTTATATGTTTGTTTTTAAATAAACAAAAAAATTATCTGTTTTTTTCTCTAAGGGGTACCTAATTTTAAAATAGTACGTAGAGGATGAGTATGTAAAAAAATATACAAAAAAATTTGATATGTGGCGCTCAAGGTAATTTACCCGGTAGGCCCTCTTGATCCCAGTCCGACGCTGCATCCTAAGCAAACCGTTCGCCTAGAAAAGAAACCCTAAACCCATTAGACCTTAAATTATACTATATGATCACAGACGTGCCACGCAAAAGTAATATATAATTATAATTAGTAGCCTAAGATTTTGCGAGTATTGAACTCGCTGTTTCCCGGGCATATGGGGCTTAAGTCGCCTGTCTGCGGTTTACGAGTATTGAACTCGCTTTCCCCCGGGCATCCGCAGACAGGCGAGTTAAATACCAAACTTTAACTCGCCTGTCTGCAGTTTAACTAGAATTGCAAAAAGGCCCCGCTCAAAATTTTAGCCAGAGGCCCCACAAATTCTTAATCCGCCCCTGCCCAATTGTATTGAAAACCTTTGACTTGATTAGCATAATTGTCATACTTATTATTTTTTCGGAATTCGCCAGATTTGTCTTAAACAATTTAATGCTCTTTCAAAATATTGGGGGGGCAGTTGCCTACACTTGCCCCCCCCCCCCAAATTACGCCTATGTACATACGTAACATACAAAATCGAATAAATTGGCTAAAGAGCGTTTTTTTTTTAATTTTAACGCCCAGGGACGTTAAGAGTTCCAATCGGCTTCAGACTTTCAGGAAATCTATCCTAATATTGAACCCTGTGGACACAAATGAATTTGTTATCTAAAATCTGAATTCTCTTCCATTTTATGCCACTAAATCTAAAATGAATCTTTTTTTTTTAATGTAGATCTCGATGCCACCTTTCCGAAAACTTTAGAGAAAGTGTTTTCTTAAGTAATTTTGGCCACTTTTTTGCATTTATTAATAAACCAAATAACAATGAATTTATTCGGTCATTTTGAAGAAAAAATTGAAAAGTTTTTATCAAAAAAGAGAGAATTGCGAGAATTTCAAAATAAAAAAGAAGTTCAGTTCCGTTCATCTAAAAATGACCGAGAAAATCCATTTGTTGTTATTTGGTTTATAAATAAATGCAAAAAAGTGGCCAAAATGACTTTTAAAAACTTTTTTCAATGTCATCGTAGAGCTGGCATCGAGATCTACATTTTGAAAGTAAAGATCAATTTCGGACTTAATGGCATAAAATGGTGGGCAATTTAAATTTTAGATAACAAATTCATTTGTGTCCACAAGGTTCAATATTTGGGCACCCACACTTCCAGATGTTTTGTTTTCAGCAAAAGAAATATTTTCTGAAAGTTTGAAGCCGATTGGAACTCACACAGTTTCTGGGCGTTAAAATGAAAAGAAGACGCTTTTTGGCCAGTTTATTCAATTTTGTATGTTACGTATGAACTCAAATGACCCAACAACTCCAAGTGTGTCTAGGCTCCCGGTACCGGTAACCAATGTTATCCCGGTATAAATGACAACTTCATAGTTATCATAATTAACTTTGAGCAGTGTTTACAAAATTTTGAGGTAGGTCAAAGTTGTCCATTGAAAGTCAATATGTGGTATCCGAGAAGAGCAAGGAACATTTACGCCGTTCATGCAATTGAAAATAAGTTGCTAAAACGGTGCAAATGCTCCTTGCCCTCCTCAGATACCACTGTTTGCACCCCAATTAAGTAAGATTGTAGGATTATTGGACATTTGCACATTATTTCATTACTCATAAACTAGTTCTGATAGTGTCTACATGTCACACACAATAAACAATCAAAATACAACAAATGGATCTCGTAAACATTCACCAGTTTCGATATAACTATGTTATACTGGGATAAAATAGGTTACCGGTACCGAGAGCCTAGACACATCGAAAAAAAAAACCCAATAGGCTTTCGAAGTACAAATCTCAGACATATATTTCTGGTGATGCCCCAGAAGCTATGAAATCATAATTTTGCTGTTGCAAAACTATTCATGTCAATGTACTTTTTTTACTCTATTATCAGGTACTCTTTCTTAGATTTGTGGAAACATTAGAACAACCAAATGATAACTTTAAAACTTAGTGTGATTGGTTGTTTAATGGTTGTGTATTATGTTTATTATATATTAATTATTGTTAATACTAATATCGGACATAATAGCAACCATATCTACCAACTGTAAGTATTTGTGGGAAAGTCTACAAACGTAAAATTCTTTTGTAAAAATTAGGACATATTCTAAAATTAGGATTGAGCATTCCGCATTTTTAAGGCATGTGTAAGCATCAATGTGAGTCAGACATGCATGCTATGCTTCAAAGAAGCAAAGTGAGCATCTATAAGTGTAAATTAACATCCTCAAGTAGTGTACCCTTCTTACTTTGGTTATGTTTTTAAATAATGATTAGTGCCATATACCGTTTGTCTTTAAAACTGAAATAAGCAAATGAAATGACAGTAATTCTATACTGAAATTAGAATAAACAGTAAATTGAATGACGCAAAAGTTTACACATGAAACTTTAATGAGTGAAAGATCAGTTCATCAAAAGTTAGTAAAATAAAATTACGATTCACTTGAAATTTGGTATACATATTTATTATAACGACATATCGAAAGAGATTATATTTGAAGGCTTGGAAGTGAAATAGGTAAATAGGGATAAACAAGTAAAGCAAGCTAATGAGAGTCCAGAAACTTGGGATTTCATGTTTATACTAGAAGCAAATTTTTTCGATATTTTGCACCACCATCACCAACCCCCACTCCATTGTGAAAGGGATTAACAAAGTAAAATAAAGACATTGACTTGATATTTGATACACGTATGTAATATAACGAGGTCTATAGTCTGTTTTTAAACCAGGAGGAGCAAACACGAAAGTTCCATTCACACTATAAAAGTCACTAGAAAATACACTAAAACGTTTTTAGCGTTTTGGGCAACCAACAATACACGACTACAGTGTTTTTGTGTGTATTTTATTACATTATATAATGCATTGACCTCTATTTGACCTCTAGGTATTTTATACAGCATCCATACAATTTACGCAATATAAAGGTACCAAGTAATTAGCCACTTTTACCTTCAGATTTATAGAAAAGTGCTAAAAAACTGACATATAATGTGCAAACGATAAAATAGAAATTATAACTAAATAATTTATGACATGAAATTAAAATTTTTACAATATGTCAAAATTTACTACTATTGCCTTGTGTAAATCTGGCGAGGGCTTGTCCAGTCACAGATGTATGATTTAGCGCGTTAAATTTAAAACGCTCCTCCTGGTTTAAAAACAGACTATAGAACTTTTATATTTGAGTTTATTCCGTTGAAGGGTTAGAAGTGAAATAGGGATAAATAAGAATAAATAAATAAAGCAAGCTAATAAGGGTTCAGAAACTTGGGAGTTTATATACTAGAAGCCAAGGTCTCGCTTTTTTTCATAACATTTTCCGCCGCCCACCACCATCCTATCAATTTATTATTAAATGGGTTAACAAAACAAAATAAAATATGGTACTTGGCATTTGATGCACGTATGCGTTATAACGAGATCTGAAATTAGATTATATTTTGAGCTTATTCTGTTGAAGGGCTGGGAGTAAATGTGGGTAAATAACTGAAGTAAAAGTCCATAGGCCTGAGATTTTCTGTATGTACTAGAAACCAAGGTCTTACATATTTTTATGACGTCTACAACCCCCACTCCGTTATTAGAGATTAATAAAATAAAATTCTGGTTTAGTGTATATGAGAGCAATAGTTCTTAAAACAAATTTAGGCATGATGCACTCTCACCCCATTAAACAGCGGAGACGGTGTTAATCTTGCATATCGTTTTATTGGCCTTTGGGTGGGACGACTTCAAATATTGTAATTATTAAAATTTTATTAGCAATTATTTCCACATGCTGAAGTGTAAATATAATGTCAAGACGCGTTCGTTTAAAAAAACTTTGATAGGAAATCTGGATGTGGAAGTAATGATCTCATGGGCAGCAGCTTTTACACATGTACCGTACACCGATGCTTTTAATTTAGTTTTTTGCCCTGTCGTCGTTTAGCTTTTGATCTACAAAGCAGTCATTACATAGAGGAGTAGGTGTGTTTTCCAAATTTTTGCGTTTTTAATTGGTTATTTTATTTTGTTTGTTGATTTGTGTTTGTTGTTTACAGGATATGTTGAACGTATTACATACATTTTAAGAAATGCTATAGCTTACAGTTTTTTTTTAAAGGTGCATATGATTACAGAGATTTCCAAAACTCTTATGGTATACACCTACTTGAGGGAATCAAATAGGTGAAATAAACGCATTGATCAAGATTATAATTCTTATATCAATCACTAGTATTCACTATGTGATATATTCGATCTCGATTTTTAATATTTCAGTATAGTAAATGTAGTTAAGGCAAAGATTAGAGAACTAACAAGATACGACCGTCAGACGGAGAAGACGAAATAGACGAAGACAGTTGTGAACTCCAATTTAAAGGGACACGACATCCAGCGGAAACGGTTTCGGGATTTGTCGGATACGCATTAAATGAATTTGACCAAGCTTACTAAAAGATAGGTCAACTTATTAGAATCGACAAGTGCTACGTCACTTATAGACCTCGATGACAGCTGCGTGGGGCTGTTTTTTCCTCATTTTATAGACTGAGTTCGGTCGTTCTATCAGGACAGTGTTGTCCCTTTTTCACTATTGGCCTCTCTTTCTAATGTTACCTTCTCCGTGTGATTACCACTTTGTCACTCCAACTTAAATGTCGAGGTCAATGGCGCTATTGCTAAAAGATAAAAGGGTTTCCGCCGGCTGTCCTATCTTGTTAATTTTCTAATATTTGGTTAAAATCTCACTCAGTGGTCGTGGGCCCATCTGTCTATTACAATATCTATGGTTCCAACGTGCCATTTTGTTTCTTGGTTATCATAGAAACCGTCACTATTACATTTAAAATATTATAAATTCCACGAACATTTCCATTTGTATCTGTTAAATAAATATATTAAATTATACATTTACTGGTTTTCACTAGATGAGTTTCTTTGGAAATACACCTTTTTTGATACAAATAATGAAATTGAAAAATGTAAATAGGTATCAAGGAATGCCAATAAAACATCTGGAGGCAATGAACGCCTAAACTTAATTTAGAAGATGTGTTTTATGTTTATAACTAATTTATTCGTAAAATATTCTCCCCAAATACCACTCGTACATTTAAATTTTAATTTAATTTTTGTTGTATAGCTAAGTTGGCCACTGTAATATAATTCGTGTATACTGACAGTTTATTGTCAAATATTAAATCCTTGGCGCTAAAACATTTGGAGTTTCGTCAGATAATTGTCAATTTCTCGCGCTCTCGAAAAAATATTAACGATAAAATTTTAAGCGCCAGTGATATTATATAGGATAAAAGTGCATAAAATTATTTTATCTGCTGTTGTCACGATTAAAGATGATTGAGTTAGTTAATCAATTAATTGTAGCTAAAAATATAGGTCTATATTACGTTGTATAGAAATGCGCTTTCTTAATATTACAGAGAAGGTAATTTGTGGGGGTGGTCTGGATCATTCTAAAATAGACATATTTATTTAAAACATGAGAACCTGAATAAATAGCACTCCAGGTGAAATTTAGTTGCCATAAAATAATTTTATGTCTGTCCTGAGTTTGAGTATCAAGTGTTAATAGTTTTTTAATTGAAACGAAAATAGGTAAAATACTTTGGTTACATCAGTAGTATCTACAAGTTCTACCGTTTAATAGTCTTCTTGATTCTTTCGTTTTTTAATGATGTTTACCCATAAGTAATAAAAAAATAATTAACCTATTTTATAGGTATCCAAATAGTTAAATCGGTTGAGAAGTCGTATCTGTTATTTACAAATTTTCCTAGTTAAATGAGAACCTGAAAACGGCCTCTCAGAAACAAATTGTATAAAACATACCAAAAATCATTGATAAAATTAAAAGTACATAGTCGACAAGTTTCTTTTTCCAATAATTACTATAAACTATCCAGTTTTGAAAATGAAGTATTACGGTTTACACAGCCATACGCATAGTAGTTAAAGTATGAATCGACCGTTGTTCAAGTCGACTCATTCACGTCGCAAAATATTCCTACTACGCGATATTTACTTATATGCGGGAAAATATCTAAATAAGTTCAAAACCGAATGACACTAATAAAGTTTATAATCGCACTTATAAATTGTACGCGATCTGCATATAAGCATTTGAAGCAAAATAACACGGAACCGAGACCAGTTCAGTTTACAACAGGACGCAACGGGCAAAGTCAGACCTGTCAGACCATACGTTTCTTATGTAGTTTTCGACACTGAATTCAAATCTGTTTTTAGTTTTGCTTATCACGTCGGGATTTTGAGATATTCTAACTTAAAAGTTAGACGTATTTGAGGTTATGTAGCTTTGAGATTTTTTTTCTCAAGAAACCATGTATGGGATCTTAAAGTACAAATCTTCCTCTTTAAAATGCCGTAGAGTTTGCTCAAATATATTTTTATATCGCTGAGATATCGATTTTTAAAATTGCCTGTTCATATCATATCTTTCCCAATACATTTAATTTGTACGGAAACCTTATGGTCATTATTTAAATTGCAATATCTCGGCGAAAAAAAAAATATATATGTGAGCAAACTCAACGGTGTTTTAAAGGTGAAGACTTGTACTTTAAGATACCACACATGGTTTCTTGAGAAAAAAAAATTCTCAAAGCTACATAATTTCAAATATGTTCAACTTTTAGGTTAGAATATCTCAAAAGCCTGACCAAACTAAACACAGGTTCGAATTCAGCGTCGAAAAATACATAAGAAACGGATGGTCTTACCCTAGATCCATAAAACTTTTTCCTTTTTGTAAACCTGTGTAATAAGACATGTATGATCAATTATTATCACATTTGATATTGTAATATTCTTGCCTAAAGGCGTTCAATAATTAATTAAAGAGAACGGCAATTTTATTTTTAAAGGAAAAAGTTCCACCCCTCGTTTTACAAATTTAAATAAAAAGCATTTAACCATAAAACCTGCAGTGTACCTGGACTGAAGTAATAGAGTGGAACTATGAAACGCCCTCTATCTCAGGAACTGATACCATTCAAAGGTACGGTAGGGGTTATCTCATCTAAGTGTGCTGTCTTTATTAAATTATATAGACTTAATTCTGGGCGACACTGTACATTTACAAATAATAAGCTAAAGCAGCAACTATACAATTTTTTAGTAACATTTGTTAGGAATTTTATCTAAAGTTTATTTTAATATTTTCCACACTACAATTCGCGTGCGTCAGAAGCTATGAAGCAGCATTATAAGTGAACTAAATAATAGTAATAAAATGTAAATTGCGTAAATAATACTTACTTAGACATTATAATTCATATGAAATCGATGACCTTCTTTTATTTTTTTTTTAACGAGTTCCATTACAGCATATAATTGTAAACATAATATAAAAAATAACGCTAATGGCGCTAACATATCTACTACGTGGATATGGAAGTAATAATGTTATTTTTATATTATTAATCCTTCTGGTAATAGAGGAGGTGTGGTGGGGGGTAGAAAAATATTATATAAAATCTCAGGCTTAGGCTTCTAGCATATACACCAAATCCCAAATTTCTGTATTCTTACCAGCTTGTTTTACTTATTTCCCCCTCTTTAACACTAATTAATCGCCAACCCCCCAACGGAATCATCTCAAAATATAATCTAGTTCTAGATACCAGTATAAGACATACGTGTACCAAATATCAAGTGAGTTTCTCAATTCTGTTTTTATTAACCACTTTAATAATGGAGTGGGGTGTTGTTAAGGGTGTGGAAAATATACTAACCCTTGGCTTCTAGTACATACACCAAATCCCAAGTTACCAGCTTACTTTACTTATTTTCTCTTATTTACCTCTATTTAACCCCCATCCCAACCCTTTACCGGAATTAGTGCAAAATATAATCTAGTTCCAGTTCTCGTCATGGTACATACATGTGTCAAATTTCAAGTCAATATCTCTACTTGTTCCTGAGAAAACGCGCGCAAAAGTTACAGACCTACAGACCGACAGACTGACCGACCGATGGACAGCTAGACCGATCGACATACAGAATTTTTTTTTTCTCCAATTTAAAATCTCGACGCTTTATGACATCCTAAGCCTATTTCAACACAAAAAATTTTTGAATTTTTTTTTACGAATTTACTTCCACTCCACTACGTGGATCTGAGAGTAAAGCTTTCAAAAATAATGTTTTGTGAACGACTACCTCTTTTATAACGATTGTTAAATAAATGTGCAGATATCTTGAACATATTTATATTTCAACTATATGAAAGCTCTTAAATATATACGATTATAGTCATTCAATGTTCGTGCTGTCAAATTAATTCATTAAATTGTTGGATCTAATTAATAAACGTAAAAGCGTGGGGCGTCCGTAAAATTTTGAGCGCCAAAGCCTCACCACATTTATCGCACAATCGTTATAAAGCCATAGAAGTACATATAACATTATTTTCTTTTATTTAGTGCAGTTTTAGCTGGTTCTTAGGAGCGTTTATTTTTCATGTGTAGGTATATATAAAATAATAATATATGACTATCATTATTTTTGCATGTACTGTCAGCCACAAAAATATTGGGAGACAACTTCGGATCATCTTGTATAATATATCCACCAAATAATAAAAATTTAATTTTTGCATGTACTCCGTATATGTTTCCATGTCTAAAGTAAAAGAAGTAGTGTCCGAGTTTCTGTTTGCATGAAATTTTATCATATTTTACTTCGTGTCTCATTGACAGTATTAAACTGCTCTATTTGATAATAAATCCTATAAAGCCTGAAGCAAATGAATTAGCGTAAAATGTTGAATAACAATCGAACTTTCAATATAGTTTATGGGGAAAACATAGCAGAGTTTATTTGTGTCTATAAGTACAGGTGATGGTGAGAGCTAAGCTTGTCCAGGCCTAGCTGATGGACTGTTTATAAACAGTAAGTTTAATGCTCAAACGCTATGATTAGTTAATAGACTCATTAAGGCCAGATTTAGAACTCAAAACATGACATTCGAGGAGTTCCGCAATTTACCTTAACACTTAAACCATTTAAACAAAAGAGGGGTGACAGAATATTAAATATGGATAGCAAATATGTAGCTAAATAATAATGGAAAAATATAAATGAAGTGTGCAATGTGTCCATATATACGTTATCATTCGTTTAGAGATCTCAAGCTCTTCAGACCTTTCCCAAGAGTTTGATAATTCAGTCATTACGTTCATAAATCCAAATCGGTTTAGAATCTAGTCCCAGAGGGCTGATATTTTGCACGCCAGCTCATTTAATAGTTATGAATGAAATAACTAAAAATTTATTAGAAAAAATTGTACCGTCTTCAAGGAACTGTCACTAAAAATTATTAAATAAAATATCATCATCATTTTGTGTACAATATTAACATTTGAATATTTCATTAGACAGATTAAATAATAAAAAGATTCACTCTGTTCCAGCTTCATCTAGTATTTGACCGTAATATCTTTAATTCCATTAAATTCGTCAGAAAATTGTTATTTGGGTATTTTGAAGACAACTTTCATACATTCAATATTTAGTATTTAATATAGAAAACAATTAATTACACAAGCCATCAGAAAAAAGGGCTGCGCTTTTGATCAGAACCATCTTATCCTGTTTTTTCACATGCTGAAACATATTCTGATATTTAAAAAAATCTATCAGTTTTTGGCTACAGTAATGTTAAACCCAAATTTGTCCAAGAAAAGTCAAAAGAATGGCTGTAGCCAAAAACTGATTACATTACATTTGTATCTGAAGGACAATACCGTGGGACCTTCACAGTACGAGGTTTCTGTGAGTCTTATAATTATTGTGTCAGCAACTCTAACGCAGACCAAATCAGTCAGACTTTTCACCCAATAGTATTTCCTATGTATACAGTGTCAATTTTTGTCGTGTGACTCATTAACTGCCTAGAATATGCGCAGAAGAGAAAATATGAAAAATGTGGTTAACATCAACTATTGAGGAGCTTAAACGCAACGTATGACGTTCAAACACATAATGTAGTTGGTATAATACAATGCGCTGATCACTTCATAAATCGGCACCTGCCTAGAGTAGTGGAAACAGAGAGACAGATATTAAAATTATGATACATCATAAGTGGAAAGTATGATTGATCTGGTCCGTATCTCTATCTCCAACTAGATAACACTTGATTGCGTGGTAAAACATATAAACAAAGCAACTGTTTCATTTGAAAGTTAGGAATTAGTAAAACTTAAAAATGAAAATATAAAATCTCTCTCACAACAAATAAAATACTCCTCCGAAGCGCCACAAAATACCTAGAACTTGTTCAAGTTACTTGATATCTTGAGTACAGTACATAAATGATCCAAAAAAGTGTATAATTTGGGAATGACGCCATTGATTGTCTTCATTGGTATACTAACCTAATCAGATTTATATCTATAGTGTTCATAATTAACAAGTAATCTATAATTTTCATATTAAATATTTGTTACTGAATGTATCTCTGCAGGATAGTAGTAGGTATTTATTATGTAAGCGGCAAAAAGACAAACACAGAAGTTTGTAGATTATAATGTATTGTAGATTATAATGTATGTAGATTATAATGTTTTACTGATAAAATGGTAATATATTACATTGGCGAATGATCATGGCGAATATGTTCTGTATCCATCTATACATACATACATACATACATACATATATACAACAACAAGCAGTGCTAGGGTAAGCTAAAATCAGAGTCATTCTCTGAGACACTGGAACAAATGCGTTAAAATATTTTAAAAGATTTTTAGACCCGATGTCCCTTAAGTAATTATCCAAAATAGCTTGTTTCAAAAGAAGTAACATTAATAACTAAACTAGTGAGCCATATAAATCAGGAAACCAATAGACTCGGGAAAACAGTTTCATTGAATTTGAATATAATAAATATAACGGAAATATTAATATAATAAAATATTCCGGAAAATTCATAGTATATGATTCAATAATAGACGTTGGATAACATCTGTTATTGAATCATTATCCAAAGATGGCTTGTTTCAAAAATAAGGTGCAGGCCAGTTTGTCGAAGAAATTTAAAAACCGCCTTAATATAGGCCCCCTAGACGGAAGCCTGCGTCCCTGTCAACTTTTCATTAATCGTCAAATATTCCTCAAACATGATAATAATTTGATAATTATTAGGTTTTCCGTGATTATTAACACTAAAAAAACTGCAATAGCTTTCCTACATTTCCGAATTTGTTACTATTGACAAAACTGTTTCAATGTTCAAACATATTGTACATTTTTAATTTCGCTACAAAATCGTTGTTATTTAAAAGCATTCAATAAAATTCAGTACAGGTCCGTTTTGAGAGGTGGCGCATCCAGTGGCGTGCACATATTTTTTCTTAAAATATCGCTATAACGAATTCTTAAAATTTTAGTTCTAAGAACTAACTTAGTATGCCTTAGATTTTGTAGTAATGTGGCGCTTCTTTCCTCCAGAAATACAGTTCATCAAACTCTACTATTAGAAAATAATATGGGTAAAATCGAAAAGTGTATAAATATTTTGAAGGGTGATTCGGAGCAAATGCGTCACACTGTATGTAGATTATGAAAAAATATTTTTTTGTCGGTCGTGGCTGCCACAAAAGGTGCTGTTGAGCTGGAAAGTTCAGAGATTTAAATTAATTAATACTTTTCAGTTAATATAAATTACGAATATGTGAAGTTCCACATTAAAATGAAGTTTCAAAATAAATACTGGAATAGCAAATGATGAAATTATTAGTTGATTATTACTAACACTTCCTTTGTTTCAGGGCTGCTGGAAGTCAACTAGTTATGGATCCAAATCAAATGTGCAAAAGAGCAAGAAGGTCGCGAGGAAAAATGGCAGATATTTGTAACAATAAACCAGGACTGTTAAAACAAATTGCGAATGGAATCGCGCTTGGGCAAAACGAATGTCAATATCAGTTTAGATATAGGAGATGGAACTGCACTTCATCTAAAAGAAGTATTAAAAAAGTAATGTTAAGAGGTCAGTATCTTAAATATTATCTTCCAGTACTGAGTTTGCTTCTACTACAATCAGTAGGTATATCAAAAGAAGTCGACAGTCACCCAATGTCAGCTAGCTTTAGGGCTTGGGGGGAGGCATTGGTGAATGTATTGGTGAGTTCTCGACACTTTGTGCAACCGGGGTTTGCCGCCATCTTAAAAAAATCGGTAAAGGTATTTACACAGAACTTCCCTCGTTATTAGTGCATGGCGGTCACTCTAAAAAATTAATAATTACGAAATGCCATTGAGAATAATAATCGGAATATAGTTATTGCTATTATTACAAAGAAAACTTGATAAGTTTTGGTCAAAAAAGTATACATATTGCTCATCCAACAGCAAAAGTTCAATATTAAATAGCAGGTGCCACATATGGCAGATTTGCGCAAATACCTTTACAAATGTCCACCATGACTGAATTATTTCTTGGGATGACCACCCCGTACATTTTTCAATAAAAGAATAATAGGTGCATATGCCAGATATTATTACCATCTGTCACATTTTCAATCCAACATTTACGTAATGGAGTGGAAGTATAGTGGTAGTTAAAATATTTCATTTTTTTTTTTTTATTTTTCAAAAATGTTGGAAAAAAAATTTTCAAATTTTTTCTTCTGAAATAGGTTTAAAATGTCAAACGTAGAAATTTTAAATTTGAGCAAAAAGGAAAGTTTCCTTCTATTCTACAGTAATGATAAAAAAGTTTAATATTTAAAAATTATATATATTTTTTAAATAGGTTTAGAATGCTATGAAACGTGAACATTTTAAATTTGAGCAAATAAAAAAAATCGATCTATTTTAGTGGTAAAAACTTTTTGAAAAATGATCAATTTTTTTTTTTTTTTTTAAATAGGTTTAGAAAGTCATGAAACGTGACACTTTTAAATTTGAGCAAAAAAAAGTTTCCATCTATTCTAGTGTTAAATTTTTTTTCAAACTGGTAAAATGTTGCAAAAATTTTTTTCTCTTCGATAGAGAAGAGGTTCGGCAAAATTTCCAGGTTGGGGGTAGCTCGTCTCCTGGCGTCGGTGATTGGCCTTGGTAGCGGAAATAGGCCGACGTTAAATAAGTGATTAAAAAAAAAAAAATAATAATAATAATGATTTTATTGTTAGGATTAGTTACATAGAAAAATTTATACTATAGTATATGAATTGTATCACTGAAATATTCCTAACAAATGGCAGAGTCCAAACAAGCTGTCCGAAGGACAGGGGTTTGCTCTTCCACTCAACCATAATCAGGCTTAGAATGCCATGAAACGTGGAAATTTTAAATTTGAAAAAAGAAAAAAAAATGTTTCATCTGTTTTAGTAGTAAAAAATGTTTAAAAAATTAGGCTTAGAATGCCATGAAACGTGAAAATTTTAAATTTGAAGAAAGAAACATTTTTTTCATCTTGGTAAAAAAATTTTCAAAAATATTGGTGAAAAAAATTTTCAAATTTTTTTCCCTGAAATAGGTTAAGCGTGTCATGAAACGTAGAAGTTTTAAATTTGAGCAAAAAATTTTTTTTCCATCTTGGTAAAAAAAATTTCAAAAATGGTGAAAAAAATTTTCAAATTTTTTTTTTCTGAAATAGGTTAGGCGTGTCATGAAACGTGGAAATTTTAAATTTGAGCAAAAAAAATTTTTTTCATCGTTTATTCCCTTCATTCGGTCCACCCTGTATATTTTCCGGTGAAATTTCTACCATTTCTTCGCAGACAGTAGCGTCAGCTACCTACCAAATTTGACTGCTCTCCGTCAAGTAGTTTTTTTAGTAAATGCACCAACAGACAGACAGACACAGACAGACTGACGGAATTGAAAAACCTATATTTTCGTAATCTACGTGTTCTGAAACGTCAAAATCCGAAAAAATCTCGGAAGGTGATTTTTTCTCGAATACAATACTTTCCTTCGGTATGCGAGGGAAGTAAAATGTGTTAAGATCCGTTCTCTCACATATCTCTTTTGCTGAGCTTACATCAAAAATGAAATTTCCCTTGTTGATGGTACTATTAGTTTTCTTCGTAGCACTGATTTTTATTTATTGCGATTAAAATGAGCGCCAGAAACATGGTTTTCCGCATTTTGCTCGACATGGGTAATTCCTATGAGAAAGTTGTTTGACACAAAAATTGTAGAGCAGGGAAAACCTACAATTTTGTTTCTTAATTTAAATTTTCAAAGAACAGTAGTTTACCCTGCAGCACGCCGCAAATTCGTCATGTCAGCGCATGTCTGTCTATGAAACTCTTTACCACACCATCCCGGAGGTGGAGTTCTTTTCGCAGATTCATTGTCGGCGCTGTCCTGCTCACAAATTTTCGGAAATCTGTAAGTTTGTCATAAGTTTTAGAACTGCAGTTTTGGCATATACCGGAGCAATGTATTCCATCTATGTGGCAACCATAAGCTCTTCCGCAGTTGCCTTGGCATTTACAAGCTTAAAATTTCGTCGGATGCAGGTTTTCCCGTAAAAAGGTTTTCGGCTCTAGCCCGCAATATTTCTTGATCCATACCCATTTCTTCGTATCGTGAAAGTTTCCAAGCAACGTTTACACTTAAAAGTACGTCCTGAAAGTGTGTTGCCAGGTCCCATACAATGTTGGTTGGTTCGTTTTAATTTTCTTGTTGCTTTTACAAATCGTTTATGAGTTGCGAATTTAATTTTTCCTATGCTTCGTTTTCTTTGGGCAAAGCACGAAAGAATGTTTCTACTGCAGTAGTGAGAAGTTCTGCTCAAACTGTGTTCTTTAAATAATTTCAAAGATGCTTCCTAATGGTCGTATTTTTTCAAAGTCAAATCGAAACATAGAGGAAGTCGTGTTGCATTCGCTGAAAGCATGTAGAAACAGGATGTCGCTTATGACATCGTCGATGTTAAGTACAGTTTCCGGCATATTTCCCTTTAGCGAGTTTTAGGCCAGTCCCGTTCGTAATACGAGAAGATCGATGTCGTCGCCTACAATTACAACGGAATCGTAATTAGAAGCATGCTTAATAGTGACGTTTACTATCTTGGTGTGTTTTACCCGACCTTGCCGCATTGTAAATCAACTGCGCTATACAGCGACTGTACAATTCAAGTAAAATATTTTTATTTTACAGTACACGCAGAGTCAAGCGTTGGGACTTTGCAGAGCACTGTATTGCAAACTAATGTTTGAAAATATTATTTAAAGAACGATATTGTAGGTTTTTTTCCTGCTGTACAATTTTTATATCGAACAATTTTCTCATAGGAATTCTTCATATCGAGAAAATTGCGAGAAAACTCCTTTATTTTTTATCTACACTTAACAGAAGCCGAAATATTTTAAAAACGGTTCAAAGACATTTTTCAAGATGGTAGCGGTTGCACAATGTGCCGAAAGCTCACCAATACACTCATTAATGACCTCCGCACCAAGCCCTAAAAGGTCGCTGACGTCAGGTGACTATCAACCTCTTCATAGAGATTTCATACATACTGACTGCACTATTCAGTCATGACTCATGAGGTACTTTTGAGAAAATGAATTCGGGACTGTTTGTATTTTGTTAAACGCCCTTTGCGCAAGAAAAACTCTGGAACTTCTTTAGACTAGTCAGTCTTCAATCTAGCCTGTAGTGCTATTAAAATTCCAATAGGACTGGAGCAAAGAATAATATGTAATCTGTCTTACATCATTTTGTGAAAGAGAAATAAAATTTTGAAGGAATTTGAACCAACTTTAAAAAATTGGTGACCCGATATCAGCATTACCTAATACCGAAATTAACATTGCTTGAAGATACGATATTGTTACTTGTTCATTTTTGCACTGACCTCATTATCGATATTAGGCAATAAGGTTCAATTAACCAATTTTTAATTTTTTAAAGTCGGTTTAATGTTTCAAAAAATTTTTTCAGCATTTCTAGTGACCGCTCATATACATGGTGAGTCACTAGTGCGTGTATGGTCAGTAACTCCTGGACCGTTTGAATGGGAAAAATGTCTGAAATGAAAAAGGGCATCAGCGACATTTTATAAAATTGTTTTTAAATATACAAGATGTTTCACATAGTGGTGACAAAAGAATACTTTTTAAAGGAAACACAACTTTTTTTACATATTTATATTTGATTCTTAATTCTCTGTCAGGGCATATATCATATCTGAACTTACACTGCGGCGTTATCACGTTAGTCCGCTTTTTTCGATAAAAATGCATATGAAGCAGTCAAGATTAAAATTTATAAAAACGTATTTTTATTTTCTCCGTCATTTCGCTTGGATAATTAATCAAGGTCATATATTAGTGTCCGGGCTTTTCATAATCAAACCTAATTCTACAGGGTGTTCTGCACGATGATTCAATTTTACTTCCACATCCACGTAGGGGATTGAAAGTATAGCAATCGTACAAAAATTTAAAAAAACAATTTTGCTGAAATAGGTTTAGAATGTCATGAAACGTCCATATTTTAAATTTGGGCGAAAAAAAAATTCTGTTTGTCGGTCGGTCTGTCGGTAGGTCTGTCTGTCTGTCTGTCTGTAACTTTTTTTGTGTGCCCGTTTTCTCTGGAACGGTTTAATATATTGATTTGAAATATTATACACGTATGTATTATAACGAGATCTGGAACTCGATTGTTTTTTGAACATATCCGGTGAAGAGTCCCCCAACCCCTAACCCACATAACAAAATGATATGCAATGTACATACACTGTATCTTCAATCTATGGATATGTATATCCACAAGATGGAGAAAGTATATCTAATGTACATCTAATGGATGTGAAATTAACATTCCCAGCATATACGTTTGTCGCCGACTTCCATATCTATTTTATATCCAGTGAATGTACATAAACATATGCAATGTACATTCGTTGGATATGAAATACACATTATATACACAATCGCATATTTTATGAATATACATTACATATTTCTGAAGTAGTTTCCACGGACATCAAAACACTTATTGAATACTGCACCCGACGCGTGTTGCCCCAGTCATGTTGGCATCATCGGGAGATGATTCGAAAAGTTTTAATCATCTCGATGATACCAACACGATTGGAGCAGCACGCATTGAATGAAAGTGTTCAAGTGTTTTGATGTTCGTGGGAACTATTTCGGTATCCAATAGTATCCATATAAGAGGTAATAAAACACAGATAGCTTAATAAGAAATATATTTTATATAACTATTTTAAACATACACAAACTTTACAAAATAACTTAATATTACACAATATTTAAAATTTTCAATATTGACGTATACTTCTTCACCTTCCGGTAGTTTAACAAATTGTAAACATATGTAAATACCTACTATAGTTACTCATGTCCTACAAATATGTTTAAAACATTCTCAACCATCAGTAAGTTATATAATATGAACATATGTAATTTTTATTCACTATATTTATAAAATACATACCCAATATGACATAACAGCAAACTTTTAGGCCTCTGTCACTTTCCGCCATCTTAACTACACACACCTGTCACAATCAGTTAAATATGAAACTTGCAAATTTTCTAACCCTAAACGAGTATGTATTTACAAATCTAAAGAATTGCATTATAATAAATATACTCTTACATCATGGGAGCTTCATGCAAATGTAACAGCATAATATAGCAATAAACAAATATAAAATCCAGATAATGAGAAAGAGTTAACTTCCATCACACATAAACACTATGCACACAACACTACAGGGCTTAATCGCTTAATGGCTGCTGGCGCCGGCTGTTGCGAACTACAATTCGTAAACAAATGATGCCTGGTGCGCTGACGTAGTATGCCATAAATTAGTAGCGCATGCGCATCAGATAATGAGATAAAATTCGTGTACGCGTATAATATAATTATACCTTAATGGACATGTTATGTATAAATCATTATGTAGATACCTCCAGTAATATACACTGTATATGACGCTGATGGATATCATTAGCTGAATATACATTTCATATCATATGTATATTTAACAATACATATTCAAATTCCAACACCTAATGCATATGCTATGGATGTACATATCCATGAGATGTTATGTGGGAAATAGGGATAAATATAGGAAAATGAGTAAAGCAATCTGGTAAGAGTACAAAAACTGGAGATCTGGTGAAAATACTAGAAGCCAAGTCCTCAAATTATTTTGTGATATACTACATCCCCACTACCCCAACTCCATTATTGAAGGGGCTAATAAAATAAAATTGAGATATTCACTTGAAATGTGGTACACATATATATTACTACTACAGGAACTAGATTATATTTTTAAATTATTCCGTTGAAGGTTTGGGGGTTAAAGAGCTGTTGGAGGTAAATAGAGGTAAATAGAGGAAAATGAGCAAAGCACGCTGGTGAGGGTACAGAAACTTGAGATTTGGTGTATATACAAGGAGCCAGGGTGTCAGATTTCTTTACCATATTTTTCAATTCCCCCACCACCTCCACTTAATTATTAAAGGGGTCGATAAAATAATATTGCGATATTTACTTGAAATATGGTATACGTATGTATTATAATGATATCTGGTTGAGATGATTCCGTTAATGGGGTGGGTGGGGATGAATAAAACAAGCTAAGAAGATTCCAGAAACTTCATTTTTAGCATATATGCTAAGAACCTACGCCTCAAATTTTTTTATGATATGTGCGTCAAATATTATTGGAAATCTATAATCAGTTATTTCCACATACTAGAGTACAATTAATTATAGTCAAGATTCTTTCCTTTCAAGAGACTTAGATGGAAAATCTGGATGTGGAAGTAGTGATTCCTTAGCAGTGGTTTTTACACTTTTAAACTGTCATTCCTCAATTTTTCAAATGAAGCATCCTGTATATTTTTTCTTAGACTGTTTCAACAATCAATTACCTACACGTTAATATGCATAATGACTTCTTTCTTCGACTCAAATTTTTGAACAACACTTGAAAAACTGTTCACGTTGAGGCATCAGAGTATAGGTAATAATTGGTTGCTGAAACATTTTAAGTAAAACATACAGGTGTTGCGTTTGAAAAATTGAATTATGACAGCTTAATGAGATAAAAGTTTGAATGTGGAAAACATCCTATTGAATTTGGTTCAACCTTGAGAGACCTGTGAATTAGTACATGGCCTTGGCTAACATTTAAAGTAGAACGATGTTAGCATTTATAAAAATACGCTTTTTCCAGATTTTATTATTGACCATTTTAAATTAAATTTTTATCGGAAGAAGTAGAATAATGTGGCAATACTGCAGTGTAAATCCAAGAATAATAAATGCCTGTATTAGAGGAGTAAGTGTAAAACATAAAATTATTAAAAAAATACTGTACCATTTCAAAGAATCAGCTTGCTATAGCTTCGTCTGTAAATTTAAGAATAATTTTGAGATATGTCACTCTCGACCTAATTGTTATCTGCAATATGTTTTCAAACTTCAACCAGTGGAGGAAGTATTCATGTGACCTACCTTGTATATTTTCTACAAAGTATTCATTGATATGAATGTTAAGTTTTAACATCAAACACATTATCAGAATTTCATGTAAATCTGCAAATAATTTGAAATTATAGCGGTCCTATTTGAGTCGCCATTTTGAAGTTCCAACTTGTGTCATCAGATTATGTATGTGTTTTTTCACTTTTAATGCAATTCTAAGATACCGACGCATTCGCCAAATCCTTGAATAGTAAAAACTTATACCAACTTGATAAAACGGAATCACCACCTAACCGTACTCTACAGTTTGAATAAAACTTCATAAATACCGTTTAAGCTACTCGATTGTAATGCGTAAATGTTAATAATCATCATATTATTAGATACCCCAAAATAACATCATATAAATTAATAAGTATAAACATTTTAAACAAAAGAGAAACACACATATTTTTTTTTAATAATTATACTCAATATAGTAATCATATTTTTTGTAAACTAGATATAGAATTACCTAATCTAAAAATGTAATTTCATTCTTAAAGTTTGTTGATGTAAAAACACCATTACTAGCAACCAAGTTTCAGAAAAAAGGTAATTCCAATACCCACTTTTAACAGCAAGACTGAAAAAGAATCCATTAGAACGATGAACTCTGATTTGATAGACAATCTACTATAATTCAGTTTTAATTTCTTCACGCCTTTAGATATTTTTACTCGTCAATGAATAGAGTATTACACCATATTATACGTAGTTGACTTAATCAAGACCGCTTCTTGTATATACGTAAAAACTTGACTCAAAATTTTTATTTCAAAGGAACATATAGAAAATAACATCGATGTTCCTCCATCGGCAAGGTAATCCAGGTTGCAGGGGGACCAGGGGAGGGATAATCGAAATAGTTGAGAGAAAATCCTAAAAAAAAAACGCTACTTAAGGAATTACTACTTCCACATCCAGATTTCTCGTCAAGTCACTTTAAAGGAAACATCTTGACCATATTTGCTCTTTAGTATGTGCAAGTTATGGGTCATAGAATTTTAATAATATCTGGGGCAGATATCATGGAAAAAGGGTACTCGGGATAAGATAGGTGAAATGCCCCTTCACACGGATTTTGAAATAAACCTGATAGGATCGTTTCTTGTGCCTAAAAAATAAGGTCAACAGGGTTCGTATATCAAAACTGCCCCCACCCCCTTCCCAAGAGAGGACCCACTTCAGTTTTTATTTTTTATTTTTTACAAAAATGGAATCAATTTAAACTAAAAAAATTCATGCGTCTAGTAACCCCAAAGATCTATAACCTCACTTTTTTGGGGTTCTATTGGGTCCCATTAAGGCCTTAAAAAATATTTTTTAAATTTTTATAGTCTAATATTTTTGTTATGATAAAGAAATGCGAAAATTTTATTTTATCGCATTATTTGCGTTCAAATGAAGTAATTTTTAAGGTAGTTTAAAAATTTCCAAACCGCGTGCGTCAGTCCCAAAATTCAACTTTAAAATTTTTTCAACGAAAATTCACGTTAATTAAATAGGAGGAGTAGCTTTGAAAGCTTGGGTAATGAATCACCCCCTGAGGCAAAGAACACTCCCCTGGAACCAAAAGTCAGATGCTTGCTCTTTAGGAGACTATTCACTCATGCCGGATGAATTTGATCCCAAGAGGGAAACTTATTACTAAAGAAGGTGGTCTTTGGGCCCCAGGGGGCCAACTGAACGGGGTGACCATTGATCCCAGGGGAGTGTCCTTTGCCCCAGGGATTAATTCATTACCCAAGCTTTAAAAGCTATTCCTCTTATCTAATTAACGTCAGTTTTCGTTAAATAAATAAAAAAAATAAATTTTTGGCGCACGGGTGTTTGGAAATTTCTACACTACCTTAAAAATTGCGTTAGTTGGTCACAAATAACGTGATGAAATAAAATTTTCCGCACCGCCTTACCATAACAATATTAGAAAAATATTATAAAAAAATCTGAGGCCATGACTTCTAGTACATACACCGAATTTCAAGTTTCTTTACCGCCAGCCCTTCACCGGATGTTAAAAAAACAATTCCCTTCCAGATCTCGTTATAATATACACATGTACAAAATTTCAAGTCAATATCTTAAACCGTTCCGGAGAAAACGTGCGAACAAAAAAAAAAAAAGAAAAACAGACAGACAGACAGACCGACAGACAGACAGACAATTTTTTTTTCGCTCAAATTTAAAATTTCGAAGTTCCATGACATTCTAAACCTATTTCAAGAAAAAAAAATTGAAAATTTTGTTACGATTACTATACTTTCAATCCACTACGTGGATGTGGAAGTAAAATTTGTACATGTTCTATGATTCATTTTAAAAACTTTCGTCCTTACAGAATTTTTGCATAACTTGATTCGTTTCAAGTAAAAAATTCGTAAACTTCAGAATTTTTTAAATTTAGAAATGTTTTCGCTAGAAAAGAGTCAACTTATATAAAAATTTCCTAAGAACAAAAAAGTCTTAGAGTTTATGAAAAAAAACATGTTCAAGCATTTTCAGAATTTTTGTCAACAATTTCGGTTCTTCCTACCCCTGCCCCCCCTGCAATCCGGATTGCCTTGCCAATGGATAGACGTTGAGTTGATGGCTTGAGAATTACTTCATGCTTACCTGATAATTGTAAGGTTTTCGTCGACCACGTCCTGTACTATTCGTGTACCAAACCAAACAAGACATTGTTGTCTTATTATGTGAGTATAGAAATTACAGTCGAGAAAGTGTCAAGATCCAGAGACGAAGTAGTAATGGACATGAGTAGGATGCAAGTTTGAAAACGAAAATACGAAAACTCAGAAAACATTTAAACTAAACTGGTACTAACAGAAGACAGAGTGGAGCAGGGTCACTAAATGCGAGTGACAACACTTCAAATCATGGACCATTTGTATTTTCATTTCAAATGTGTCTGACCGAATGTCCGTAAGGACAAAGACTACAGAATTAACACACTGTATAAACCATAAAATACTGTAAACACAAATTACCAGAATATGCAACGAAATGAAATTAGTCCATGTCAGAGAATTTTTTATTTTTTTTTTTCATTGGATTTCTTCATTAGCCAGATACATATTATGTATTTACTGCTTTACTCATACGTTCATAACTAACCTAACACGACGACCCAACCATACGATATACACAGGATGATAGTTCACAAGGACACTCTCTTCTCGTCCAGGGGTCTGTCAGGACATTTCTTATATAACATTACACAGGTCGACCACGGAAAGGGGGTATATCCATGTCAGAGAATATTTTAATAAATATTCTAGTGAAGGTCTTAGTGCCGCCTAGTGGTAGGTATTAGTGCCGATGCCGAAAAATAAGGAAAAAGGGGAAAAATCAACGAGGCCTGTAGAATAGACCGAATAAAACCAGAGCCGTTGCCGCTAAAAATAAGAAAATGATATCACTATTTTTAGGGGAAAATAAATCCGAAAGATGAGGCGCCGAATGCCTTTCTGAGGCTATCAAGATTTTGTTTGAGGATTTAAACATTTATCAATTGGCAAAGAAAAACTTACAGGCTTTACAATAACTGATGGAGAAAATGCCAATACTAGCGAAAACAATGAACTCTGGGTCCATCTGATGGATTATTTACAAAAAGATATTCCTTGCATATGGTGCGTTGCTCACAGATCCAACTTGGTCTTGTCTGATGTTGAAATAAACGTCACGCAGAAGTGAAGACTTCCTGATGAAGACCTATACAAAAATAATGAGTTCATCAAGAAATTTTAACATTGAAAATGTTAATGTTCGCGTATAGCGTATAGGAGAAAAGTTACGAGATGATGTAATACTGAGCGAGAGCGTGTTACTATGTGGGAAGCAAATGCGGTGTAGTCGGTCAGCGCAGATCGATTACACGGGCACACAAAAAAAGTCCTGATACAGAAAGGTGAAGTACCTTCTGGTACGTTTGTCGGTGTGCTAAAAACGTATCTCAGGTCGGAACTGACCCATCACCCTTAGATTTCACCCCAGCACACCCTAGCACCCCCCAAATGGTCAAATTTTCACGTCATAAAAATTCAAAATAAATAACTCAATCTACGTTTTTCGGTGTGCTAAGAACGAATCTGAGGTCATGATTTACCCATAACCCTTAGATTTCGCCCCAGCACCCCCCGAACCCCCCCCCAGAGGGTGAAAATGTTAGTTTATATAAAAATTCAAAATAAATATCTCATTCTACGTTTTTCGGTGTGCTAAGAATCTGAGGTCATAATTTACCCATCACCCTTAGATTTCGCCCCAACACCCCCCAGAACCCTCCCAAATGGTCAAATTTTACATCATCATATAAAAATTCAAAATAAGTATCTCATTCTACGTTTTTCAATGTAAGTTAATAGTTTTAATTTTGCTAAATCTTCCCACCCCCCTTCACCATATGGTTATATTTTGACCCTTGTAACGTTGTACCAGTATTAGGATATGACAATTTTTCATTTACGTGCGATGAAATCAGGCCACAGAATCATTCCTAGAAAAAAATGCTTCTATATTAAAACACATATAAATAAATTTAAAATGCTTGGAAGATATACTGTATTATCGGTGTCAATATGCGGCCGTAGGTAATTACCTACATATTGACACCGATAATACAGTAGGTACATCTTCCAAGCATTTTAAATTTATTAATATGTGTTTTAATATAGAAACATTTTTTTCTAGGAATGATTCTGTTGTCTGATTTCATCGCATGGAAATGAAAAATTGTCATATCCTAATACTGGTACAACGTTACAAGGGTTCAAATATAACCATATGGTGGAGGGGGGGGGAGATATAGCAAAATTAAAGCTATTAAATTACATTGAAAAACGTAGAATGAAATACTTATTTTGAATTTTTATATGATGTAAAAATTTGACCATTTGGGAGGGTGCTAGGGGGTGCTGGGTCGAAATCAAAGGATCATGGGTGGTAAATCATGACCCCAGATTCGTTCTTAGCACACCGAAAAACGTAGAATGAGACATTTATTTTCAATTTTTATATAAACTATCATTTTCACCCTTTGGGGGGTTCTGGATGGTGCTGGGGCGAAATCTAGGGGGGATGCGTAAATTATGACCTCAGATTCGTTCTTAGCACACAAAAAAACGTAGAATGAGATATTTATTTTGAATTTTTATATGATGTGAAAATTTGACAATTGGGGGGGGGGGGTGTTAGGGTGTGCTGGGGTAAAATCTAAGGGTGATGGGTCAGTTCTGACCTGAGATTCGTTTTTGGCACACCGAAAATCGTAGAATGAGACATTTATTTTGAATTTTTATACGATTTGAACATTTGAACATTGGGGGGTGCTAGGATGTGCTGGGGAGAAATCTAAGAGTGATGGGTCAGTTCGGACCTGAGATTTATTTTTAGCACAGCGAAAAACGTACCAGAAGGTACTTCACCTTTCTGTATCAGGACTTTTTTTTGTGTGTCTGTGTTATCATCATCATCATCTCGCTTACGGTGCGAAAGTTCCCGGTTCATAGTCCTATGTCTACTGAATTTTTTTTATTTTGTGACGATTAATACAGTTTTTCACAAATTCTTTTCTATGATTTCTATAGGTTGGGTCAGTAGTAGGTTTTTATTCTGCTTAAAATAAATTCATTCTTTCGAGTGATTTCTTTAGGTTAAGTTAGTAAGTTCTTATTCTGATATCTGATTGATAATAATTATTAGCGCCGCAGGCAGTATTAGCGTCGAAGACAGAGAAGTTATTTTTGTAACAAGTACCTAAAACCATATTCTTTGAGATGGATCGTAGCTCGGCTTTGCCTCATCCGGAATAAGTGTATGTTTTATGTACGGTGTTATCATTTCCAGCATGGATTGCGAAATCTGTGATTTTTTTTTTTTTTTCAAAAGACTCTACCTTTTAAATTTGTTCCTTTGATTAGTTAGTGCCTCCTAGTGCAAATTCCTTAAAATATCCTCTGGTCCATGTGATAAATAATAATCATATTCAAATTTGCTTTAAAATTAAATTCATATAAATAGTATCCTTTTTCATCATCCTCGTTCTATGGGTTCTGGAAAAACTCTGTGAATTAAAAATATTAACAATAAGGACTTCGTATATTGAAAATGTATACAATACTATCTATTTGTATCATTTACGAATCTGGAGACAGAAGAGTGTTTGAAAAGAATATGTGCGTGATATTTTCGAAAAACCCTATAATTAATATAAGGAGACTTAATAAATACATAAAAGAGCTTTGCTCTGGTATTAACAAGCACAAACTTTAATTAAAATTCGGAAATTATTCTCTCAAAAACTCATTTCGTCAATTTTCTCAAAATAATACATGTTAACGATGAGTATCTTTTTGGAGCATGTATAATATTCTTCCAGAATACTATGTCGGTGTTCCAATTCTTTGTCAAAATTTCAAAAATGTTTATTCTCTTATGTATCACCCTGTATCTCGAGAAAGAAGCCTTCTCGATTCATCGAAAGAATTTTCTTTCTACTTTGGTCGAAGAAGTGTGCTACTGATCTGATACCATATATTTCTATATACCTTAACTGGTTTTACTTTTTAATATCGTAGTAAAATGGCATTGTTGACATCGAAACAAACATAGATGTATTATCTATTTTCACTTTGTTAGGTATAACTGGAAAGTAGTTTATAAAATAATTCAATATTGTTCATTTTGTACAAGTTCCGCTGTAATAGTGTAATTTATAAAATGTGTGTGTCAATAAATCAATTTTTTAAACTTTATTAATATTACTATATTTAAATATTACTTAAATAATTAGGCGTAGATCTACATATTGACTCCTGTCCTGAAAGCTTTCGTTCAAACTTAGTATAAAAATAATATGTGAGTCATAAAAACTACGTAAATATTTACAGCAATAAATTATTGGAAGATCGACCGGAAAGGTTTGCATTAAAAAAATGTAAATCAAATATTTGAAAGCAACGAGCAAATCAGTAACTGAATAATTTCAGTTAAAGCAATGCACAAATCGAGATCAGATGATTTTATTAGATCATTAGGAGGATAATATATAACTGCAAATTTAACAGTATAGCTAACGGATTTTAGTTAAGTCGGTTCATGTAAATATTGTACCTATTCCTCTCATATTGCCTATGGTATTTACACTAACTTCTAAATACTTCATTCTTACAATTTGTTTATTTCCCTGTGCTATATTCATTTAAAAATTTAATTAAAATAGAATATTTTTAATATTTAACCTATCTGTCTATCTATACTGGTAATATATGGCTGTGGCTGCCAAGCCATTTGCACAACGCCGATGTTTAAGAGAGGGTTTATTATTTAATCCTATAGAATCCTATTTTTCTAAACTCTTTTGACTGTAGCAGAAGAGATTTCTATTCGTCGTTCTAGGTACTTATTCGGAATAATCGATCCCTATTAAATCATCCTCAGGCCTTTACGAAAAAAAAAAATTAATATAAAAATATAAGATCAGTAGGAATTAAGTTCAAACTAAGCTATAATTTGAAATATATTTTTATTTTCAGACCACAATAAACTTACCACTCTTTTAGCTTAATATTAATGATTTCAAATTTTTATAATAATTCTATTTGTATTAAAATGTATTATATTTCCAAAATACTGAGATTGATTAAACCGAATCGTCGCGCGTCGACTAGATATTGGTTTTCTATTAACTTCAGGCCTATATTCTGCTTATCCACTATATCTGTCAAGTCAAAATCTTACAGTTATTTAAATTCGTTCAAAGACAACATTGTTCCCATAATTCTTCTTTTAAATAATAATTCTTTACAACGTATTAAAAGAAAATATTGAAAATCCTAAAATATTCAAGGAATTTATCGAGGTATTAGATAAACCGAAACTATCCAACCTTTCCCGGTTTCAGAATTACAAGATTTTTTTGTAAGTGTGACACAAATTAGTATTATCGTGACAGTTCGTCAAAGAGTCTGCTACTAACGAGACCTTAAACAAAGCTGAGTTAGTGCGGACAAGAGACGGGCCAGCAGATTTATAACCAGCAGTCGCATACCTGATCGGACCATTTCCAAATCTGTAAACATTCGCCCTTACTATGGAATTCGATTTTTTTATCGGCCTTTATCTCGAGCTCATCTCTATTGTCTGACAACAAGATATATTTTGAGCATCGAGATGAAGCGAACTTTAATCTAAATCATAACTTGTATATCTGACACACGTTGATGTGGAAAGAGATTCTCTTAATTATTTGCCTAGAAATTCTATTTATAACTTGTGTACTTTTTCGACGACAAAAAATTAAATTCATTTTGTGAAGATGGTCTACGCATGCGTTCATATACAAGGTTAATCGGAATAAAGGTAAAGTAATTAAAATGATTCTACGAGGATTACCGATTACTGTTTGAATGACAAAAATAAAATATATGCAATGAAAAAACTGCTGCCTAAGGAATCACTACTTCCACATCCAGATTTTCCATCCAAGTAAAACAAAACATCTTGACTATAATTGCACTCCAGTATTTGGAAACAAGTGATCACAGAATTTGAATAATACTTGAGGCAGATGTCATAAAAAAATTTGAAGAGTTGGTTCTTAGCACATACACCCAAAATTAAGTTTCTGGAATCTTATTAGCTTAATCTACTCATTTTCCCCAGTTTACACCTCCTCCCCCCCCCACACACACACACCCCTTTAACGGAATCATCTCAATCAGATATCATTATAACACATACGTATACCAAATTTCAAGTGAATATCTCAGTTTTATTTTATCAACCCTTTTAATATTGGAGTGGAGGTGGTGACGGGTTTAAAAAATATGATAAAGAAATCTGAGACCCTGACTCCTAGTATATACACCAATTCTCAAGTTTCTGTACTCTTACCAGCTTGCTTTGCCCATTTTCCCATATTTACCTCTACTTACCCCCACCCCTCAACGAAATCATATCAAAATATAATTGTCGTCAAATTTCTCATGAATATCTCAATTTAATTTTATCAGATCCTTTAATAATGAGGCTTTGTCCTCCAGTATTTACACCAAATCTAAGTTTCTGTACTCTTATCAGCTTGCTTTACTTATTTTCCTCTATTTACCCCTACTTACCCCCGAACTCTTTACCGGAAATATTACAAAATATAATCTTATTACAGATGTGGCTATAATCATACATGAACCAAATTTCAATTCAATTTCATTTTATCAATCCATTTAATAATGGAGTGGAGTTGGGGGGGGGGTAGGTGGAGTGGAAAAATACTATAAAAAATCTAAGGTCTTGACTTCTAGTATATACACCAAAAAGAAAGTATCTGTACTCTTACCAGCTTGCTTACCTTATTTTCCCCTATTTATCCCTAATTAATCGCCAACCCTTACGGAATAATTTCAAAATATAATCTAGTTCCAGGTTATTAATATATTTGTGTAGCACATGTCAAGTGAATGTCTCAATTTTATTTTATCAACCCCTTTAATAATGGAATGGGATGTAGAATATTATGAAAAAAAAATATGGCCTTTGCTTCTAGTATATACACCGAATCTCAAGTTTATGTACTCCTACCAGCTTGCTTTACTCATTTTCCTCTCATTTACCCCTATTTACTTCAACCCTTCACCGGATTTGTTCAAAAAACAATCCAGTTCCAGATCTCGTTATAAGTAATATGTGTATAAAATTTCAAGTCAATGTGTTAAACCGTTTCAGAGGAAACGTGCGGAGAAAAAAATTACGGACACACAGACAGACCGACCGACAGACAGAAAACTGTGTTTCGCTCAAATTTTAAATCTCGACGTTTCGTGACATTTTAAACCTATTTCAACAAACAAAAATTTTGATTTTTTTTTACGATTACAGTACTTCCTATCCACTGCGTTGATATATAAGAAAAACTGAACATTTATCATTAAATAAATAAAAGTAAAAATAACTGTTAGAAAATTATTTTCTACGATCAGTAGAAAAAGTAGGCTTTCTTGCTCGCATTTGACAGTGTAAAATTGACGTTTACTGAGGAGCTATGAAGAAGTCACTTACTGCTCGCCTCCTATGACAACGAACGGCAAAGCACTTTAGCGCTCATTTCGGTGCATCTGTTCTTAAACAAGAAATTTTTATGAAAAAAATAACGCCCTAAACCTTTTGTTAATAAAATGAGAGTTGATGAAAAGATATCGTCACTATTTTCTACTTGATACTTCATAATATATGCTATTTGTCGTAAATAAAATCAAAATATAAATTCAATTAGCAGTCAAGCTTAAATATATTGACAGCGCTTGTGTCTTATTCATTTGTTTGTTTTTTTTAGTTAAGTATTTGATATTGACAGATGAGTCCAATTTACTTTATCATTGTGGACTAATATGATAAAGTAGCACTTTATGGCCGCTAAACAAAATCATAAATCAAGTATGTACGTATCGTTGAACATAAAATGTATTATTTTTCACGAGAGCTTTGGTTAGCGATGACATTACCTACAACGACATACTTGATTATGACGTATATTGACAATGTTTGTGTTTTTTTTTTTGAATAAAGCATGTCAAATGAAATAATATTTGAATAAGGAAAATACTCATATGTTTGTAATATGTTTTTTCTTAGTTATTTATCTGTAAACTTTTATTTACGTACTACCGCTAGAGACACAGAATGTCGCTTTTGTTTTCACTGAACAGGTATACTCTCTCCGTCATAGAACTATCTATTCCTTATCAGAATGCACTTTCTTCTCACTTGTTTTAACGAGTTAGTACTAAATAAAATAATAATACACATCTGCGCTTAAAAATTCACCCTAGATTGTGGTTTAGTTTATTTTGCTGTGTAATATGGAAACGTTGAAAAATCTTTTACAGAAATTGTGAGTGTTAATAGTATAAAGTTTTTATTAAGCCGTATGTTAGCTTCGAAAAGTATTTCTCGTTCAAAACGTCTCTGGAGAAGTTGTTAATGAAAAGGAAAAGCTGACTTTTCATTCTGTCAAATATGAATAAGTGTCTTCTCACATTAACCCAAATATCTTAAAATTATCCTCTTACAAAAGCAATTTGCTACACATTTTTTGTCGTTAGGGCAATGCAAGTAAGTGCCAGTATCATCTTAAATTACATTGTAGATGTTGTAGTATATTGATCGTTGGCTAGCAGAAAGTGAAATATATATTTTTTAAATTCTTCATTTGTCTTTAAAATACTTTTTATTAACACTGACTTCACTAAGTAGAAAAAATTATGTGTGGCAATGTATACTCCAAATAATTGTATTACTAAAAATTCTAATAGTTGTACTTAATCCAATTACTATGTGTTTTTAAAATGCATAAACATAAGTTTAACGGTGTTAGATCTGGAGACCTTGCTGGCCAATCGCGACTAATCCATCGTCCTGGAAAAGTTATATTTAAATGCTGCCTGACCAGATAAGTAGAATTTGGAGTAATTCTCCATTAAAAGAACATCATCTAATAACGCCTGTATATTATTTTTCAAAATAACAGAGATTTTTCCTAATAAGCGATTCACAAAATTGAAATAACCAATAAAGTAATTATCAACGATAGCACACCATAGTTTAACTGTAAAACGATACTGAGAATTTATTTCTACGGTTGCATAGGGATTTTCGTCAGACTATCGGTGAAAGTTACGAGTACTGTTGATGCCATCACGACTAAATGTAACTTCACTGGTAAAACGTATACAAGGAATCAAGTAACGATGAACATTTCTTGTTCTTAGTCGCAAACGTTTTGGTAAACGTCTTGTGATTCCCCTAATGTTTCAGTTTGCCTTCCATTGCTGTTGAGCATATCTGACAGCCTCGAGCTAACTATCGCAGCTTCCTCTTAAACACACGACCTCGCCAAAGCTCTTTCCCGTTAACTTCCTGATGGCATCAGCCCAACGTTTTAATGGTCTTCCTCTTCGTCTCTTCCTATCTGGTTTTCCGTAGATGATCAAACGTTCTTTATTGTCCTCTATCTAGTTAATGTGGCCAAGAAATAAGAGGACTCGAGAAAATATCATACGAGAGAGACGTTTTATGGGACGCATTTCTTGGAGAATCGAGATGTTGGTGCAGTAGGCTGCCTAGAGAACCTACGTCTCCAAGCCAACATTTCAAACGCGTCAATACGCCGCCTATCTGCTTCTTTAACAGTCTCAGAGGCGTAAGGAGAGACAGAGAAAATTAGACCTTTAGACCTTGTCACGCAATTTTCCCCAACGGGGAAGTTGCTGATCTCTCCATCTGCATTTTTCGTCGCATCTTATACTCGCAGTTTCCGGTGTTGTCCACAAGGGCTCCAAGGTGAACCATCTTGTTGATTAGCATACCTGCAAAATTGCATGCGTCCAGTCATGGTTCACCAGTTGCAGCTGCTGTATCCGTTTTATGTGTTTTGGTATAAACCCTGCTCATGTAGTGTTTGGATCACAATGAGCAAAATGCATAATTTTTTTAAACATCACAGATGAATAGACCACTAAAAAACATTATTTTTCCAGTATTTTATTTTTGTTTTATGTTCTAATTAAATGTTAAAAAAATTATTTACTGCAGCTGTCAATTTAACTGCGTTTAAATGGAGAAGTTTCCGCGCTACTTGTGTGTGACGTCATAGTGCACATCGCACCGACGGAAAACGTATTGTGATTGCGAATGTGTACACATTATTTATGTTGTGTTATGGAAAATACAAAGAAAAGTAGCTATAAATATTGTATTGTGCCCAAATGTACAAATACTACAATAAAAACTCCAGAAAAGTTCTTTTTTAATGTGCCTAGACGAGATAAAGTTAGGAAGAAATGGTGCAGAGCTATGAGACAAGAATGAAAATATGTACCTAACCCTAATATTATTGTGATAGTTTGTTTACATATCATGGTGAATTTGGTTACTTTCCTATTTATAGGAATACAAAAGTTTACTAACTTCTGTTAATAGGAACCCTGAATTAAAATGTATAAATGTATAAGAACGGTGGGAATAATAGGAATAATAGGAATAGGAACGTTCATTTGTGTTGATTTAAAGCAGCTTCAAGCAGTTAAATAAATATAGTGCTATCACAAGTAACGTGAGTGTGAGAGAGATAACGTGCTTCAAAGTTGCTATAAATCAACACAAATGAACAAACTGATTGTAACTTCTCGACATTCTACATATTATCTAGTTATATATTTATATATACCTATGTATGTCAACAGTTATTTTTACTATTAATGTACCTACCTACCTAAAAGTACGTACTTAGTAAGTGACGGGAGGTATTTATTATATAAAAAAGTAAAGCATTCTAAGATGAAAAATATTAATTGATATAACATTAAAACATTGCCTTGTTTACCTATTTTGAGGTTAGGTACATAAATAATTTGTTATATTTAACTACAGTAAAAGGATAAAAATGGGCACAATTGAATTAATGTTTAGAATAATGAATGACACATACCTTGTTGCTTTAGTACCTCCACTTTCTGCACTAATAAAATCAGTATTAGTAGCAAAAAAGTTTGTCATCATAAACACATCAAAAACAGGCAAATTGTCACTCTGGCCCCGTAAAAACCCACTGTCCGTCATTTTTACCACTTAATAATCAAAATAAATAAATAAATGAATGATTTCTTTTATGAACATATCAATACACATTTACAAAACACAAAACAATTTACGATTTAACCTCTTGGCAGATAGACGACCATTAGACATTATGCCGAATGACGTCAGACCAATAGCGTGGTGTTTTCAGTCACGTGGATATGTTCCCATAAAATTTTGAATTTCAATGTCGTTTATTTAGGCTACACAGTTTTTTTAAACCTTTTCTTCATTACGTTCTCAACTTATATAACATATATAACGAAAAAATAATAAATTATTGCATTTCTAAAATTCATGCATGTTGCTCATTGTCTGAGGATTTCATGTTTGGCGGCATACTTCTCTAATAATTTTAAAAAATTTCCGAGTGTTAGTGAACAGACACAGTAATAGTAAGAAACCGGCAAGAATTCGAAAAACAAATCGAAAATACAAATAAATTACTTAATTAATTTCGGCGGAACGCCGCTCTACTCATATGTTCTGAAAGGATTCATGATTGATTATAGTCCAATCAACGAAGGAAAAATAGGGGAAATAAATCGTGTAGTTGGCAATTTCTGTATAGTTGTTGGGGGGAGTACCCCGAACAACATACTAAAAGTCCTGACTAGTGGATGGTCTGCGGGAGTGGGGGAGGGGGGTAGGGGGTAGTTTAAAGGTCCACTTTTCACGTCTTTCTTGAATAACTCAAAAACCACGGCCTCTAGTGAAAAAGTATTTATATACAGTATTAAATTAAATAAAATTTCGAACAAATAAGTTCCTATTCATTCTTTTCTAAGATCAATACTTTACGAGAAAAATCGCATACCGAAGGGGAGTATTTTATTCGAAAAAAATCACCCTCCAAGATTTTTTCGTATCTTCGTATTTCATATCATGTAGATTACGAAAATATAGGATTTTCAATTTCGTCAGTCTGTCTGTTTGTGGCTATCTAAATGTCTGTCTGTCGGTCTATCTGTTAGTGTATTAACTAAAAAAACTGCTTGACGGAGGACAGTCAAATTTGGTAGATAGTTGACGCTACTGCCACCGAAGAAATCGTTAGACTTCCACTGGAACATATACAGGGTGAACCGTCTAAAGGGAATAGATAATGAAAAAAAAAATGGTTCCACTCAAATTTAAAAATTTCGCCTTTCGTTACATTCTAAACCTATTTCAGATGAAAATGTTTTTTGAAATTTTCGTAACCACTGCTATAGAATAAACGATGGGAAAGAAATTCGGAAAAAGTATTCCTAGAAAAAAATGTATAAGAACTTATTTGTAGGAAATCTCATGTAATTTAATATTGTATATCGACACTTTTTCGTTAGAAGGTGCGGGTTGCAAGTTATTCAAGAAGAACGTTAAAAGGAGACCTATAAAGCTCCCCCTCCCCACCGGCAACTCCAAGCAAATTATTCTTTGCAGTGCCTAAAGATCAGAATATTCGCAAAAAGTGGCGTACGGCAATAAGTCTCGATGAGAAGAAAAATCCGTCACTTTCTTTGCATGCTTACATAAATAATTACATTCTCGATTTTGTTTTCACGTTATTTAATTTTAAATGTATGTAAGTATTAAAAACTGAAATGTTCTACGTAATTTTCTGATTAAATAATGAACGTGTTCACCTATTTGTAGATACCTACTTTTGTTGGTGAAAATAAACCTGATATATGCATTATAAGAGCTAAAGTCACAATATTACACTGAAGATTCATGCTACCACCCTCAGCTATCCTCTGTCTAATGTTGTTTTTCAGTAGCATATTGCTTAATTAAGAGTAAAAGTGATACTGTTGTGACAAGCTTGTGGCAATACAGACGAGTCACAACAAGTAGCTTTTACTCCGAATACAACATGCTATTTTTTTTCAAACGTCGATAAGCTGTAAAAAAAACCGCTGCCTAAGGAATCACTACTCCCATATCCAGATTTTTCATTTAAGTCACTTTAAAGGAAACATCTTGACTAGATTTGCACTCTAGTACGTGGAAATTATAGGTCATAGCATTTTAATAATATTTGGGGCATATGTTATAGAAAAGTTTGAGGCGTTGGTTTCCACTATATACGATAAAGGTGACGTTTTTAGTTTACCCTACTTATTTTACCCTATTCACAGCCTGCCACCTCCCACCCCTTCATTGGAATCATCTCAGTCTGATGTCAGTACATAATAATTGTTATAACTTTCAAGTGAATATCAATTCTATGTTTTATTTATTTATTTATTTATTTATTTATTTACAACTATCCAACAGTCAAGGACCAATTACAGGATAGGCAAAGTGTAACATATAATACTTATAATTACATTCTAATATAATTTCCATTAAAGTAGGGTACGTACATTTCAGGTAAAAGACAAGAACATTATGACATTATAACATGACATTATGGCAAGCAAAAATCAAATGATAAATACATACTTATGTAATTATGTATTCCAGTTTACACATACAGCCATATATACCTATATACGCGCATACACACACATATTTAGTAAGTCCAGATATATAATATATATCCTATTTATAACCTAATTGTAAATATAACTTGCTAGTTAAATACAGCTTTTATTTTCGACAGAGAGGTGTTAAATACATCAATATTTTGTTGCACTGACGAATAGTTCTTACACATTGTAAAAACTGGCGACGATTCAAGTAACCGTGTACGAGGCGTAGGTTGATTGAAGGTTTCAAGATGTCTAGAACTGGGACGGGGAACATTTAAATTAAGCTGGCTTAGCACTTCTGGGCAGTCGATTATGGAATTCAATAATTTATATAGAAGAATTATGGAATGAGCTTGTCTACGTGTATCTAGAGAAACCATGCCACATTCTAGCAATAAGACGTCATGAGGGTAACCAATTGGAGGGTAGGTACCAGTTAGTTTAAAAGATACAAATTTTAAGAATTTCCTCTGTACGTTCTCGAGCAAATGTACTTGATGTTCATATCTAGGATACCATATTAGAGAGGCATACTCCAAATGAGAACGAACAAAAGCGTAATAAAGGGACATTAGTACTTCGCGTGAGCTAAACTCTTTTGAATTACGTATGATGAATCCCATGTTCTTATTGGCTTTGCTGAGAATTTCATGAATATGTTTATTGAAATTTAATTGGGGGTCAAAGGTGACTCCTAAATCTTTAAAAGAACTTGGACGTTGCAGACAGGTGTGATCCAAACTATAAGGAAATATAATGGCGTTCTTCTTGCGATAGAATGACAAAATATTACACTTCTTACTGTTAAGTGACAGATTATTTTTTATACACCATCTACTTATGTTGTCAATATCATGTTGTAGGTTAATACAATCGCCTATGTCCGAGATTGAGCAGTAGATCTTCATGTCATCTGCGTACAGTAGATGTTTCGTATTAAGATTGTGTGTGATGTCATTTATGTATATATTAAATAGCAGAGGACCCAAGACCGACCCTTGTGGCACTCCGGAAGTTGCGTTTAGATTTTTGGATTTGTAGCCTTTGTGTTCAACAAATTGTAGTCTGTTGCTGAGGTATGACTTAAAAAGAGTGATCAGATTGAGTGACAAACCAACACTATCAAGCTTGTTCAGCAATACACCATGATCTAATCGATCAAAGGCCTTTGAAAAGTCGGTGTATATTACGTCTACCTGACCTTGTCGGTCGAGAACCTCTGAGATATACTGCGTAATACACATCAAATTCGTGGTTGTTGATCTACTTTTCATAAAACCGTGTTGGTGGGGTGTAATGATTGTCTTTATCGGATCGAACAATAAGGAATGCATCATTATTTCAAAGACCTTTGCAAAGTTTGAGATGATGGCAATAGCTCTGTAGTCGCTAATTTCATGCCTGCAACCCTTTTTAAAGACTGGGCACAAGCGAGCTGTTTTCCATATATGGGGAAAAGTGGAAGTTTTAAGAATCAGGTTGAAAATAAACTTGATTGGCTCAAGAAATACTGAGGCACAGTCTTTAACTAGGAAGGCAGGGATGCTATCAGGACCTGTAGTCATTTTAGGTTTGATGCTCTTTAGTGCTGCCAAAACTTCTTTGTCAGACACACTGGTAATGTATATTGGGTTGGCATTTACGCTGGTAGGCTTAGAGTCTGTTATACTACTCGGTGCATATGTGGTAGCAAAGAATTCACCAAAACCATCTACAATATCCTGTGTACTACTAAATTCAGTGTTATTTAATTTCATCATTGATGGAATACTAGAGGTGTTTTTCTTATTATTGATATAAGACCAAAAGGCTTGTGGATCAGTATTTATTTTCGACTCAGTTTGTTGAATATAGGTGTTGTGTGATATCTTGATATCCAATTTAATGCGAGATCTCAGTTCTTTGTATTTATAGTCCGAGAGCTGGCAGTAAAAACAACTTCCTCATAAGTTACCAAAGGTTTGAACTGACACGTCGGTTCTACTTTAGATTGTAATTTTAAAACCACCCGTCTGCCGGGCGAAAGTGGTCGCTTTATTAGATTTAAAATTAAAAAAAAAAATTAAAGTAGCTCATAACTTCCCAATTATTACCAACATAAATGTTTTATGAAAATGGCCTAAGATCTTAACTAAATTGATATCGTAAGCGTCTGCCATTGGGAATGATCGCTACTTCGGAGCAGACGCTGTCAAATATTTCAAAAAAAAAACGCCATCAACTTCCTCACAGGTTATCACCGTTATTTTTGTGTCAAAATATTACTAAATATGTTACTAACCAAAGTTAAAAGAGAAATTTTTGGCAGACGGTCGCATTCAAACCGCAGACGGGATTTTAAAAGTAAAAATAAATTGTTTTGACTCGAACAGCTAATCTTAGCTTATAAGAGATACTTATTTGAATTAAAGAATATTTTTATTGTGTAAGCAATGAAGACGTATAAAGAACACTTCGGCAGACGGTCGCATTTAAAGGACAGACAGACGAGACTGAATTGCTATCAATATATTAAAGTACGGGTAATATAATATTATATAAACGACCTCGGGAGTATAGAGTCCCTTAAGCAAAAATTTTATGTAAAAAAGAAGCTAGTGATATAATACTTATTGAATATTTATTTAATTTTAAACACCCAATAAAAACAGAAGAAATAGAAACAGGAATAAAAAAATTGAAGCAAGAATAATAAAACACAAACAAAATCTATGTAGCAAGCGATAGAAATAAATAGATAATATTATGAATATGAAAATAAAAATGCAAATTTAATGTAGGTGCTATTCATCTTCATCACTACTTGCATTGTAAAATACGTCATCTTCATCAATGTCTGGAGCTGGGATTTTGCAAATTTCTTCGAGTGTAGAAGGGGTTTGTGGTCCAATAAACCATACCAGTTGGTATCTTCCATCGACTAAAAGCCAGCCATGTTCTTCAGGATTAAAAAATTTGGATTGGCCTCTGTTGCATAATTCCTGATGGCGCAAACTTGATTAGCTCTTTTTGTTTAATTTATTAGTACCATTCGACAAGGTGGCATCAAGTGCCAATCAAAATTTTTAACTTTATCTAATAGATTTCTTCCTTGGGACACAATACCACCATGGTTTCTAAGAAACAAATCTAGCCTTGCTTCATTCACACTATTAGCATTGTGCCTACCATACATGCGGCATACGAATTTCTCAATGCCTTCAATTTGCTCGTCCGATATATTTTGGGAATGGCCAAAAGAAGCTAAAATTTTGGCAATATTTGAATCTTTCTCAATAATGTTAAGAGGCTTTATTTTACCTTTTCGAGCAAATGATGCGGTATAGTCGCTGCCTGTTAAAGCGTGGTAGGTAGGTAAAGCTTGAGAAAGGATGTCTCCTAAACTTATGTATATATCGTTAACAGAAACGTATCTCAAAGTATTCTGTGACTGAAGTCCAGTTTCTATCCAAATATGCACTTTATTTGTTAGCTTGTGCATATTTCCCACTGCAATTATTATTATATCAGTACATTTATACTTTCTGGTAGTTTAGATGTATGAAATAAATTCTATTATCAGCTTCATGATGACTACAATATAAATTCTCATCAATTTCACAATTCACAAGTCCATCAATCTCATAAAACATGAAACAAATATGTTCACAATTTACTCTAAGAATTTTGTCTCACAAAATACCCGGAGAAATACTTGTTTTCCAGTATTTCACTAAGAACTTCACGAATTCGGTTTTAAGAGTCACTTCTCAATGTTTTAAAAAATCGTTAGGCCGCTTCTGCACCTCTCCAACAATATTATGCACATTATCCCTTCCTGATACCCCTGCTCTTCTGTCTCTTTCGATGTCTTTTAATGATGGCACTACACACTTGTCAAAAATTAGGTCTATTCTTTTGCTTGATGTTCTGCATAATTTCTTAATAATGTTTATAGCCAATCTACCATAAGTAAGAGGATCACATAAGAGATGCAAAAAGAAGAATCCGTCAATAATCGTACAAATCTATTTGACTTTGACTTGAAGAAGTTGATACACGATTTTCTAATAACTTGTTTAATTTTGATTTAGCTGTTTTATTCATACTTCCGTCGAGATGACTCAGTGACAACGGAACGGTTGTCAAAGGATACGAAAACACATTTAATAAATCAGTGTTATGTTCCAACGATAATACTAAAAGTCGTCCCAGTAGGTTTCTTTCGACTTTCGCTTCGGCTGTTTTTCATTAATCAAGTTTGCGCCATCAGGAATTATGCAACAGAGGCCAATCCAAATTTTTTTAATCCTGAAGAACATGGCTGGCTTTTAGTCGATGGAAGATACCAACTGGTATGGTTTATTGGACCACAAACCCCTTCTACACTCGAAGAAATTTGCAAAATCCCAGCTCCGGACATTGATGAAGATGACGTATTTTACAATGGAAGTAGTGATGAAGATGAATAGTACCTACATTAAATTTGCATTTTTATTTTCATATTCATAATATTATTTATTTATTTCTATCGCTTGCTACACAGATTTTGTTTGTGCTTTATTATTCTTGCTTCAATTTTTTTATTACTGTTTCTATTTCTTCTGTTTTTATTGGGTGTTTAAAATTAAATAAATATTCAATAAGTATTATATCACTAGCTTCTTTCTTACATAAAATTTTTACTTAAGGGACTCTATACTCCCGAGGTCGTTTCATTACTTACACCATAAAAAGTATTCTTTAATTCAAATAAATATCTTGTATAAGCTAAAATTTGCTGTTCGAGTCGAGACAATTTTTTTTTACTTTTCAACTTAATACCCCGTCTGCGGTTTGAATGCGACCGTCTGCCAAAAATTTCTTTATTAACTTTGGTTAGTAACATATTTAGTAATATTTTGACACAAAAATAACGGTGATAACCTGTGAGGAAGTTGATGGCGTTTTTTTGAAATATTTGACAGCGTCTGCTCCGAAGTAGCGACTATTCCCAATGGCAGACGCTTACGATTTCAATTTAGTTAAGATCTTAGGCCATTTTCATAAAACATTTATGTTGGTAATAATTGGGTAGTTATGGGCTACTTTTAATTATTTTTTTAAATTTTAAATCTAATAAAGCGACCACTTACGCCCGGCAGACGGGCGGTTTTAAAATTACAATCTAAAGTAGAACCGACGTGTCAGTTCAAACCTTTGGTAACTTATGAGGAAGTTGTTTTTACTGCCAGCTCTCGGACTATTACTAAGTGCCTCTTCACATCCAGATTTCCTGTACTTGCGCAATTGTATGTTTTTCTCGCGTATATTAATTTTAATATATCTGGTAAACCAAGGGGGATACTTATTCACAAATGGTGTAGTTTTGGGTACATGGCGGTCAAAGAGTGAATACAATGTATCATAGAGATATTGACAAGCCGAGTCTACATCGGATATTGAGTAGAGATTTGACCAGCTTATGTTCCCGATTTTGTCATATAATACTCTCAAATCTGCTTTGCGAAAGTTGTAGCTGATATTTTGTGCAAACGGCGTTTTATTAGTGTGAACTTCTATATTATCTAGTTTAATGATTAAGGGGGGATGATGAGAGTCCACCGGTAGAATGGGTGAATCACATTTATCGACTCCACATACGTTATTATGTAGAACTAAATCTAGTAATCTTCCATTGCTATTAAAAATATTGTTATATTGAATTAAAGAGAAGAAGTTGCAAAATTGAATTAGCGAATTGACAACAGAATTATTATTATTATAATCCGATAGGATTGAAGTGGAAAAGTCAGGTATATTAAAATCACCCACAATTAATAGGTCAGCACCATATAAATTTTCAAGTGATTCAAGGCTTTCGAACAATAAATTATAGCAATCCCGGGATATGTTAGGAGGAACATAAATTACAAACATGTAGATTGATTTGGTACCTAGAGTTATCTTGACACCAACAATATCTATACACTTAATATAGTTCAATAGCTCATTAATTCCCTCAGACTCGATTTTATTAGCAGTATAGGAAGATTTTACTGTTATCAATCCCATTAATAATGGAGCGGAAACTATTATAAAATACCTATTATAAAAACCTGAGACCTTCGCTTCTAGTATATACACCAAGTCCCAAATTTCTGTAGTGTTACCAGCTTGCTTTACTTATTTTCCCCTATCTACCCCTATTTAACCTCCAACCTTTCAACGGAATCATCTCAAAATATAATCAAGTTCCAAATATCGTTATAATACCTACGTGTACCAAACTTCAAGTGAATATCTCAATTTTATTTTATCAACTTCTTTAATAATGGAGTAGGGGTATTGGGGGGTTGAAGAATATTATAAAACCTGAGGTCTTGGTTTATAGTACATACACCGAATTTCAAGTTTCTGTGCTGTTACCAGCTTGCTTTATTTATTTTCCCCTATTTAACCTCCAACCCTTCTACGGAATCATCTCAAAATATAATCTAGTTCTAGATGTCGTTATGGTACCCACGTGTACCAAATTTCAAGTGAATATCTCAATTTTATTTTATCAACCCCTTTAATAATGCAGTAGGGGTGGTGGGGGGGTTGAGAAATATTGTAAATATTTTGATATCTTGGCTTCTAGTACATACACCGAAGTTCAAGTTTCTGTACTCTTACCAGCTTGCTTTACCTATTTTGCCCCATTTACCCCCATTTAACCCCCAACCCTTCAACTGAATCATCTCAAAATAAAATCTAGTTCCAGATGTCGTTATAATATATACGTGTATCAAATTTCGAATGAATATCAGAATTTTATTTTATCAACCCCTTTAATAATGGAGTAGGGGTGGTCGGGGGTTGAAAAATATTATAAAAAAATCTGAGGCTTTGGCTTCTAGTACATGCAACGAATTTCAAGTTTCTGTACTCTTACCAGCTTGCTTTACATATTTCCTCATATTTACCTCCATTTACCCCCCTTTTCCGGATATCTTTAAAAAACAATTCAGTTCCAGATCTCGTTATAACATATACGTGTACAAAATTTGAAGTCAATATCTTAAACCGTTCCGGAGAAAACGTGCGGACAAAAAAAAAGTTACAGACAGACAGAAACAAATTTTTTGCTCAAATTTAAAATCTCGACGTTTCATGACATTCTAAACCCATTTCAAGAAAAAAAAATTTGGAATTTTTTTTGCGATTACTATACTTCCAATCCACTACGGATGTGGAAGTAAAAAAGATAAAAAATCTCGAATTTCACCACCAAAAACGCATTGCGTCGCCCTAAAGTCAAAACCTCTTATCTCAGTTTTGACGTTTTTGAGTTATGAGCATGGTAAATTTTATTGTCTGTTTCCGCATCGAATGCAAAACCTTGTATAAAGAATAAATAAAATGTGCAATCGCATCCAGCAAGTGTTAAATACTCGTATCTGAAAATGCTTGTAGACGAAATGCGAAAAGCTCTTATCTCAAAGCACATGGTGAGAACGGTTGGCTGTAAAGAACTTTTTGTTTTTTCTGCCTAGATTGATGTAAAAAGTGAAAGCGTCCATTCCACCATAGAGTTAGCAAAAAAGAAAAAGGACATCCAAGCATCGTCAAATTATGTACAAATCATTGAACAGGCAAGAAGCACCTTATATCGTGAATTTTGTTGATTACAAATTTTTCAAAAATTTTGGGATCATTAAATATTATTCATCAATAAGACCAGGACTCAAAAAAGGTGATCTTCGTGTCACGGATTTGAGAGCCCTGAAGTATTCTCCACAAGGAATTGAATATAAGCTATATTTTGATCATAACTGGTCCGCTTTACCAAAAAAAATGAACGTGATAGTTAGTTCCATCACAGAACTTTATAATGCACCTCTTGCAATCAAAGGTGACAAATATGATCAGTTACAATCATTGAAAAAATAATATTCACAAAGACTACCACGGACGTTATGACTTCTTAAAAAAATCTAAAGGTTAAATAATAATAATAATAATAATAATAATAATAATAATAATAATAAAACGTCTTTATTAAGGCGAAGTTTAGCCATAGGCTACTCTTACACTTAACCTTAAAATAACTAGGTTTTTGGAGATTAAATAAAAATATTAGAACAATTTTTCACTTTTTTATTAATTATTAATCCTCGTATTTCACACAAATTGTAACAATTTAGAAGTGAGACCTCGTAACTCAATACGATTTTTTTTTTTACATTTTGAATTATTTCTTAATTATTTTTTATATCACTAGGTAGTACTCCTTACCATTTTTTGAAGCTGTTATGAAAAATGCAATTTTTTTTACAGATTATTACAAATTTTATAAGTTTTTTGTGTTTCCTGAAAACTTAATATATTTTAGATACAAGGTATTGACTTTATGACGACGATTTGGATAATATCGCATGGCCGGCGTACTAAACAAAATACGCGTTGCTATAGAAATATTGTACTTTTACGTCCACTGCTAATAACAACGCACAGTTGCCTAAAATGTCAAACTTTAAAATCATGATATGACTTAAGCTTATTAATTTTGGAAAACAACGCAAACCAACAAAATATCTTCAAGAAATACACTACAATCAACATTAACACAACATTAAATGGAATGTGTGAGGAACTTTTATTTAAAATGGAAATAACCGTAGTTAACCGTACTGAACTAAGCTTTGGTAGCTTAAGTGAGAAGGCGACAGGGCCGGTCTAAGGCATTTAAATGTTGGGGCGTTACAAATAAGAATAATGCTCGCTTTACCGTGAGCAGCTGACTAACGTGGTTTGTGACGTCAGAATACAGCCATCTGCATATCTTATCGTTTCCACGAGAAACAAAAATGTTTGAATTTATATAACTTTTTAAGACCTAAATGTACTGAAAAAAATATTGAGAGAATTTTAAAATTGATGAATATCCCTTATTCGTTGTGAGCTAGTACCAGAGCTCCCTTCCACTGAATCAAACATGTTTTCCACTTCATCGACATAGATTATCTACAGGCATATTCTGATGCTATGTGAGCATGAGAAGTTTACCACTATTGTGCATTGTGTTGAAAACCGTGACTAACACGTTTCTACTGGGAACTCAATGATGTGGAAATGGTTGTCGATATTCTTCAACAGTAGCACGAGCCCATTGTAAAGACCATAAACAAATACCATATTTTCATATTCAAGATGCGAGTAGATGTGTGGCATTGTTTATCATTTTTATAAATTCGATCAAACGATCAATAAAAAATGACAAGTTAATGTTTGACAATTGAAAAATTGTAGCTTACTAATACTTATAAAGAGCGAAGAGCTGTTGGCAAGAATATATTTTTCGACAAACGTTAAGACACAGTAATTCTAAAAAAAAATCGAATTAAAATTTTTGGGTTACTTAGTCATACATACACTTGTCTGTAATATACACGTCCGAAGTTTGGCACTTTCGTCCCGACTCACCCCGTATATTTATAAGTTTCGATAAAGTAGTAATGTCACCCCAGAAATTGTTATTAAGGTTAGTTACAATTATTTAAACGTACCAAGTGGACTTGTCTTTTTAATATAGAATATTTATTTTCAACAACAAATGATTAAATCAATTAAGTACCACTTTTATTTTATATTCATTAAAGCAATAAAACCCTTATATCGATTATTTAATGACGAGGAATTTCATAGAAACTATGTCGCACTGATTTTCTATTTTAGCAAAAACGATAATGTTCTTATAAAGGAGCAAATATTTATAATCTAAACGATCGATCTCACCGCATTTAACGACACTACGCTCGACTCATCATGTGTTCCTAGTTTCATGAATCGCACCAAGGCATCTTTTGAGTGTCTCAATCAGATTCCTGCGACGATACCAACAGCTAAGGAAAATTGTCATTCAGACTCTTGAACTGATAGTGATCTTCGCATAGCTTGCTCGATGATGGTAAATCACATTTGCAATTACTATATATACTAACAAGAACTGGTGCAAGCGAATGCTGTCCTTATACACGTTATATGGAATAATCTGATAAAAATCTGTGAGAGACGATGTGAAAATACCTTTTTGCTTTAATAAATTTCGAGCTTTTAGTACTCTATTTTGTATTAAAACCTGAACATAGAGATATGCTCAGAATTTGAATAAACATACAGTACAATTCAAACATTAGTCTACGTTAATCTTGATTAAATGTAAAAATAATTCTTCGACTTCTTATCTAGAGATTTGATTAACTAACGAGTAGCAATTGTAGTCGGGTGTGGCGAATTGCGAGTCCCTATTTTATGAACATGTTGCTCGAATATGGCGCAATGCCCCTTTTCACTGAGAATGTAAAATACATTCTATTTTTATTATTGATGTTGGTGAACTGTCCATATAAAGGTGATAGAAAACCCATTGCCTAGTTAGGAACGACTACAGATAGTTGTCTGAAACGATTCACACACACACACAAAAGTCGAAACCCAGAGAGTAGACCCCCTACTCCTATGTATTTTGGTACGCTGAAACCGAATATGATAATAAGAAATTCACAGATCTTGCATCTTTCGCAAGTATCTTAAGCATATTGAATATACCAGAGGCAACTATAATGCTCTTGGAGTCCAAGGATGGATGGCATGGATGATAGGTATTTTCAGCATTTGCATTAGGTACCATTAGCGATTAGTGATAAAATAAAAAAATAAAAAAATTTTCTATCAAATTTCATAATACCACTTGGGTTCATTGTAATTGGACCCATTGATAATTGATAATTGATCATTGATAATTTTTTTTTCAGATTAACCCAGCTATCATCTATCAAATATTGTCATAAATCTTGTAGAACACCCTGTATAGTGCCTTTCTACTGTACTTTTTTTATATCATACTTAGATGTGTTTGCTAATTTTATTTACATAATTTTAAATATATTTGTCCATACGATCGAATTAAGCTAATCCATGTTTTATTGGGTTATTTTGTTTTTTTAATGTTAATTTAAAAGTGGCGGTGTTCTGTCAGAAATAACGCAAGTTATGTAAACTAAATGACATACGATATGGCAGTGTCGGCATGTATAACAAGAGACCATTAAGTTTAGGAGTGTTTATGTTTATATTTTAGCTTCGAGATAGTCTGGAATGAAGTGAGAGTGACAGGGAAAAGTCTGATTGTTAGAACGTTATGATGAGATAGACTTGATTATTCATACAGATTTAGTTCGTGTAGTACTTTGTAAATAATTAAAACAGTACATTTGTTGATTTGTTGGTATTTCTGCCAGTACTAATAAAAGAATATTCGAATTCCATGTACTTACCTTTTGTGTCTGATGTTGCAACTAGTTGAACATGTGGAAGAAGCAGAAGTTGAACTAAATACGAAATACGAAACTAGTAAATATATCGATCGTTTAAAGTAAGCCATAAGAGAAAATTCGTGGTGATATTCGATAATTTTTATTGCAATTTATTAAGTAAGTGCATGATAAAGATAAAAAATCGTAATAATTTTAAGCATTTTTTACAAACGCGAGGATCTTTCGAGGATCAAAAGGCATTTTCTCATAATTAAAGGGATTTTTAATTTGCACCAGTGGCGTCTGTTCAAACCCGTATACTTACTTACCGATTCTATTTCATTCTGCACGTCATTTTGTTTATGGAACCGAAAATGTCTCTCAGGGGGCTCACCTTGTACATAACTAAATACACAAAATACAAGTTTAAGTTACAAAAGTTCTTTTATCGTCCACAAATAACAGGATTGATTTGTGACAAGCACAGGCACATGGTTAAACTGACGCAATAATTTACACTGCTTGGATTGTTATTGAAACGTGATATCCCTAATAACATGGCGTTGAGTGAACGGTACTGTTACAAGGCCGGCGCAGCGGCTTCGACAGAATGTGTCGCTCTCGATACGTTTTTCGTAAGATGGGTCCTATGTCATGCGCCCAGTAGTATTTTCAATACCAAAAATGCTTTAATTATTTCAACTTTCCTGTGGAGTTGAAATTCCGCCTCTAATAATTTGAAAAGTACGTATATTATTAGGAACATGTCGATAAAAACTGATTTGAACCACCCAGTCATCCCTTAGCTCCCCCTAGCACCCCCTGCAAACCCCAGGAGGGGCTGGAATTCCACTTCTTCTAAACATCTGAAAGGTATGTTTATTGTTAGGTTTTTTGATGCGCTGAAACCGAATATGGGGATAAAAAATGATTTCAACTTTCCGGTTACCCCCTAGCATCCGCTTACAACTCCCGGGTTGAAATTCCGCTTTGTCTAAACACATGAAAATTATGTATATTTTTAGGGTTTTTGGTACGTTGAAACCACCCTGTCACCCCCTTACAACCCTCCGGAGGACGGCTGAAGTCATACAGTATTATGTATTATATCTGTGGATAAAGTTAGAGAGATATCTTTTTTGTTATTGTTTCTTTCTATGATGTCAAACTCTCTTGCTTTTGAACGACCTTCTAGGTCTAAGATGGGGTTTTCTCTTGGAAGCTCTCTTCTTTTCGGGTAAATCTCTCTAATTCTAGCAATAGTCTGCCATCATACTTACATCCTACCTCCCTTGATAGACTATAGCGAGGAGCAAGGTGAAATGTTTCATCGGGGTCTTAAGGAAATGGAACGGCGCTATCGAGGTAGGTGGGATGCAGACTATTGCTGGAATTTAAAGAGAGATTTACCTGAGAAGAAGGGAGCTTCCAAGAGAAAACCCCGTCCTAGACTTAGAATGTCGTTCAAACGGAAAAGAGTTCGGTATCATAGAAAGAAAGAAATTTAAATTTATGGACAAAATGGATAACCCTCTGACTTTATCCCCAGATATAATACATAAGATTGTGCGACTTCAACCCCCCGGTGGTGGGGGATTGTAAGGGGATAAGAATCATTTCTAATCGTCATATTCGGTTTGAGCGTACCAACAAACCTAAAAATATACATACTTTCTGTGTTTAGAGCAAGTGAAATTTCAACCCATCTTGGGGCTTGTAGGGGGTGTTGGGGGTGCTAGGAGGTGACTGGGTCAAATCAATTTCCATCATCATATTCCTAAATATATGTTATATAAAATATTACCAAGTGACTTACAATATTTAGAGTCATATGAAAGTAGCCTTATCAGGCGTATCATATTACATATGGCAGCTGCTCCTTTTGCTAAGTCAACATCACCTGATTCACAGGCTCGTTCACAATATTCCTTTGTTCTAAGACTCTTCAAGTCAGCATTTTTAAAGTTATAAATATATGTAACGCAGCAATTGTACTTCAGTTATCATACTCACTTCAAACCATGAAGTTATAATTATAAGAGTTATTATACTCACTTAGCATAGTTATCATACTCACTTCAAACCATGAAGTTATAATACTCACTTTGTTTCTTACATTTCATTATCAGGATAGTACGTACTATCCTTTAATTTTAAATAAAGTTTTTAAAAAGTTAGTTGTGTCGCTTGTGATCTAACAAAATTTGGCGCAGTCGAAAAGGATCTTCAAAACACCCTGTACCGGAGCCTAACTACCAGAAACTACCCGAGAGAATAAGGAGAACATCTGCAAAAAGGTGCCTAACTGGAGGGAAAGACTGGAAGAACAAGGAGAACTTTAGGACAGGAGTGGTGAATTTCAATTCTTTAAGAAGAAAAAGAACCCGGACACAGCACACAACAACTCAACAATCAAAGAAACAATTTTTTCAAGCAACAAGCAACAAATCAACAAGCAACATTTCAAGAATCAAAGCAACAATTAATTTTAAGAAGCAACCACACAAGAAGCAATCACTCAACAAGCAACAAAACTTTAGCAAGTAAGAAATCATCCCTGGTCGCACAAGTTGGTGTCTTCGACGTCAGACAGACGGAGCACGCTTTACGAAGTCGCATTCAACTACGAGACTCCACGGAGATGAAAACATTGATGTAAGTACAAATAAGAATCATCTCGTTTATTTTGTGCTTTACATTTAACATTTTTTCAAACCCATTCATTCAATTTATTTCAATTTACGTAACGTAAAATAAATAACAGCAGTTCTATAACCCAGATTAGCGAAAGTCTCATTAAACTTATCAAGAAATTTAATACATTCGAATATATCAGATTTCAAGTTCAAATTTTACAACACAGAAATATTTCAGAGTTAACATTTATTTTGCATTGAAACGCATTCCAAGCTAATCAGTAAATCATAAGTTTGTGAAACATTTGTCACACCAGTGCCGTATCATTCTGATTTTCAAATTTTTAATTAATTAAAATCTCTCTTTTCTTTAAAAAGATAAATAATAACCTATTAAAAATGACTGACAATCAAGTCACTGGAAACGAAAATCAGAACGTTACAATGAATGAAACAGTAAACATCGAACCCTACAAGTTAAGTGAAATCTTTTCTATAATACCTGAGTTCGATGGGAACCCCATATTTTTGCATACATTTATCTCTGCGTGTGTTCATGCTCAAGGCATGGCAGTAGACGATCAGAGAATTTTAGTGACTCTACATATAAAAAATAAGCTTCGCGGAAAAGCGTCAGAGCTCATAAATTCGCGAAACCCTGCTACTTGGGCAGAAATAAAAAGCTTGCTCGAGGCGCACTTTGGCGATTCACGCGACCTAACAGCTCTTATACAGGATCTGCAAAGAGTTCATCAATTGCAAAATGAAACCGCACTTGTTTTTATTTCACGTCTTCAAACTCATAACGCCAAAATGCACGCCGCTGTGCAAAAACAATCCTTGACATTAGAGGAGAAAAATGCACAATCACGCCTTATCGAAACGATGACATTGAACACGTTACTTACCGGGCTTGAACCCAAATTAGGTCAAATAATTCGTGCAGGTAACCCCAGAAATATGCTAGATGCTATCAGTAGAGTTAAACGAGAACTTCAACTCTCATATTTCGAATCACAAAAATTTCCCAATAAATCAGTTAACAAAAATTCCGTGCAAACCCAGCAAAGACGTCCAAATTCACAGCAGTTTTGCAACTACTGCAAACGAAATGGACATAATTTTAATGAATGTCGTGCAAGGCAATTTTCACAGCAAAATCCCAACTACAGGCAAAACAATTTTGGTGGAACTCCAACACAATTTCCTAGGCCCAATTTCCAACAATTTTCTAGGCCAAATTTCCAAAGTCCATCAAATTATTATAGCCCAGGCAACTTTGCCTCTCAACAAAATTTCTCACAAAATAATTCTCCACAACAAAACAGGCCTTCTGTGATAAGACCTAATCCAAATTATCAACAAAGACCTCCCAATCAACAACCTTCAAATTTTAACCGTCAAAACCCTCAAAAAACTCACCATGTTAATTTTGATAATTACTATGATGCACAAAATTATGACAATTATAATTCTTATTGTGATCAAAGCTACCAACAATTTGATAGTTTTGAAAATTTCCCAAATAATTCTAATTTTAATAATGAGGTACATTCCCAAGAATATTTTACTGGTAATGGGGATTATCAAAATCCACATGCTTATAATCAACCAGACCAATACGAGAATCATATTGATTACCCACCAAATCAATACGAAAATTGTTTCGATTATTCACCAAACCCTCATACGGATTATTCTTTTAATCAACCGGATTTTTACCAAGGCCCGGAGTATCCTACAGATACTCCAACACAGCAACCGGATTCCCAAATCGACCAAATGTCGAGTCAAATTCAAACCATGAATTTAAAGGACAACCCCAGTCCGTCCCTGAACCATCTAGAACAAATTTTAATGTAATCTCGTATCCATCTCTAACTGTAAATTCAAGGAACCTCTATTATATTAAAGACGTTACAAATAGGTTCAAAATGTTACTCGATACCGGTGCAGGCATATCAATATTTAAACCAAAACTTGCCGAAAATTATAAGCGCAGATCTCCTGAGAACGTTGTTATACAAGGTATAACAGAACAAAAAATTGCGATAACCGAATCTGTTCTTATACCTTTTACAGCTAATGATCCGCATAAAGTATACATTTGCGATTTAGACATCGAATTCGACGGATTATTAGGAGCCGACTTTTTCAAACATTATAGATGCGTTATTGACATGAATAACAACAAATTAATTACTAACTTTAAAACTGTTCCTCTTTTTGAAGTAAATCGAGATCTACCGGAACCACCAATAAAAAATATTAGTAATTCTCAAACTCCAATTTCAAAAACCCCTCATGAAAACAAAAATCAAAATTTAATTTCCATAGAACCACGTATGGAAAAAATATTTAAATTAAAATGTCATTTGCGAAATACTGAGGCTATACTGTTAGCCCAGGAAAAAGAGAAAGTTCGCTTACCCAATGCTCTCGTTAAAGTAGACGACAACGGGGAATTTTATACGACCATAATTAATGCAAATGCCATCCCGAAATCAATCGAATTTTCAAATTTAGATCTAGAACCAATTCAAAAATTTAAATCGATTTTTAATTTCAACACTGACAACTCTGGCCAACAAATACCGACAGACAGATCATTTGAAATTCAAAATCAGTTACGTTTAGATCATCTAAATGAAGAAGAGGCCGAATTAGTAACGCAGCTTTGTTTAGATTTTCAAGACATATTCTATTTAGAAGGTGACAACTTGACATTTACAAACGAAATTAAACACCCGATTGATACGAATGATTCCCGACCTATATTTACAAAATCTTATCGTTACCCTCAAGTCCATAAAGAAGAAGTCAAAACTCAAATTTCTAAAATGTTAGATCAAGGCATTATTCAACACTCGATTTCACCCTGGTCATCCCCTGTTTGGGTAGTCCCCAAAAAACTGGATGCCTCTGGCAAACAGAAGTGGCGAGTCGTAGTTGACTATCGGAAACTTAACGAAGTTACCATCGACGATAAATATCCTCTTCCCAACATCTCTGACCTTCTTGATCAACTAGGCAAATGCCAATATTTCACAACACTAGACCTTGCATCTGGATTTCACCAGATACAAATAGACCCGAAAGATATCCAAAAAACTGCTTTCACAGTTGAGAATGGTCATTTCGAATTTGTAAGAATGCCATTCGGACTCAAAAATGCCCCATCAACTTTCCAAAGAGTAATGGACAATATCTTGTTAGGTATTCAAAATGAACGATGTCTTGTCTATATGGACGACATTATCGTCTACTCCCCTACCATCCATGACCATATTTCACGTCTAACAGAAGTTTTCAAACGCTTACAAAAAGCAAACCTCAAAATTCAACCCGACAAATGCGAGTTCCTTCGCAAAGAAGTCGCTTATTTAGGCCATCTCATCACTAAAGACGGTGTAAAACCGAATCCCACCAAAGTTGATGCAATTTTAAATTTTCCCCAACCGAAAAATCCCAAGGAAATTAAGTCATTTTTAGGCTTAGCCGGATATTATAGGCGATTCATCCCCAATTTCTCTAAAATAACCAAACCATTAACGAAACTACTACAAAAGGACATACCTTTTAACTTCGACAATGACTGTTCAAACTCCTTTCAAAATTTAAAACAAACTTTAACGACAACACCGATTCTCATTTACCCTAATTTTAACGATGAATTCATTTTAACCACCGATGCAAGTGCATTCGCCATTGGTTCTGTCCTTTCACAAGGCAACATAGGCAAAGACTTACCTATCGCATACGCATCTCGAACTTTATGCGCTGCGGAAACCAAATATTCCACGATCGAACGCGAGCTTTTAGCCATAGTATGGTCAGTAAAGCATTTTAGGCCATATCTATTCGGCAGAAAATTCAAGTTGGTAACAGACCATCGACCACTTACCTGGTTATTTTCAATAAAAGACCCAGGAAGTAGACTCGCACGTTGGCGATTAAAACTAGAGGAATACGACTATGAGATCGTATACAAACCTGGCAAGATCAATAAAAACGCGGACGCGCTATCCCGAATTAAAATCAACCATTTTTCGGAATGTTCGAAACTTTACTCAAAAATTCTAGCCGCGAATGAAACTAACGAATCAGAATATGACGAACAAGACGGTGACGAAAACCCGAACGAAAATGCCCAAATAACTAACGAGCAAATCGCTCAAGAATTCGATATTTTTGTCAATTTGTACCAAACAAAATCTCTAATAGACTATTCGAAAATTAAAACTTCCAACAAACAGCTTTTAGATAGAGAACACAAAAATATCATCACCTTTTTTCAGCAAGATAACTTGCAAGACTTACATCATAAAATAATCGAAGACATTTTCGAAGAACACCCTGAATTTTATAAAAACACCATTAACATCGTCTCGAGTAAATCAGTCCGACATAGGAAGTATTTTATAGTCCCTTTGCCATTCGACGTTAATTCTACAATAGAACATTTGTTTATGGTATTATATAAGAGACAAAACCTTTTAGATCTTTCCAAAACGTATTACGTTGAGAACAACTTAGATCTCCCTATTCTCGAAATGCTATCGTTCATTTTCGCAGAAAAGGACCTAAAAATTGTAATATGCCAAAATATTGTTCAGACCCCTGACGAAGATCAAATTCCGATCATTTTAGACCAGCATCACTGCGGTAAAAATAATCTTCACCGCGGAATAAATGAAACGATGCGGAGAATTAAAAATAAATATAATTGGCAAGGATTAACTAAAGATGTCGAAAACTTTATCAAATCTTGCGAAATTTGTCAAAAGAATAAAGTATATCGTAAGAACATGTCTAGTCCTTTAGTAATTACAGAAACACCAAGAACGCCATTTGAACGAATCAACATCGACATATTCCAAACCCCAACTCGAAATTATGCTCTTACTATTCGCGACGAGTTAACAAAATTTACCCAAGCTTATGCTATACAAGATAAATCTGCAAAATCAGTAGTAAACACCTTACTACTATATTTCCAGCACTATGGCACCCCTTTGAGAGTCCATTGTGACTATGGTGGTGAATTTGATAACAGACTATTAAAAGATCTCTGTACCTTATATGATATAAAACTAACGTATTCAAGCGTAGGACACCCTCAATCTAACGGATCGATAGAACGATTTCATGCTACCTTAGCTGAAATGATTAGGGTCCATAAAGCCGAAAACCCCGATGAACACCCACTGACTATTTTACCCTATGCAGTAATATGCTATAATAACTCAGTCAACAAAACTCATGGTTTCAGTCCATACGAATTAGTATTCGGACACACATCTTGTAGACCACCCGAAACGTTGTACAATCAAAAAGAACTGATAACTAAGTATGTTAGAGACCTCAACAATAGAATCTCGCATTATTATAAAATAGCACGTAGTCGTACGCTAGACCAAAAAGCGAAAGCCAAAATTCGTTTTGACAAACACGTCCCCGGAAAACGACCAGATTACCAAATTGGAGACAAAGTCTATGTAAAAGAATCCCAGATCAAAGACAAATTACAAAACAAATTTAACGGCCCATTCGAAATTAAAGAAATCTTTAAAAATTCAGCACTTTTATCTAATCCAGAAACAGACCAGACAACTAAAGTTAACTTTGACAGGATGAAACCTTATTTTGAAAATTAAACTTTATTTTCAGGTTTCTCTTGCTGTTCGGATCAGCAGTATCCCAATATTCAATAACGCCAATAAACAACACTATCGGAGTGTATTACCACCGAGACACTGACATTGTTATTTCCCACAAGAAATGGACGTTACTAGTACATAAGAACATTTCCACACTCAAGACAGCTATTGACAGGAACGACAAAATCTTAGATAAAATCTTCATTACTCTTGACCCGGCATATTTAGACATGGTAACCTTCACAAGTGAAGTTAAAACACACCTTAGTCTATTAACGCAAATTTCTAAGTCCATAAAGAGTAAATTCGACGAAATACTGTTCGACACGAAACGCTACAAACGCGGACTCTTGAACGGTATAGGTTCAATATTTAAATCAATCACCGGCAATCTAGATGCTGAAGACGGCGAATATTATCTAAACTGTATTAATAAACTTAATAATGACGAACACCAACTGGAGAACTTACTCAAAAATCAAATATCAGTCACAACTTCGGTCATAAAGAATTTCAATCTAACTGTTCAACAACTACAAATTGACGAAGAGACGTTCAATAACGATATAAAGGAAATCGAGAAACAAATTTTAAAAATCGAAGGAGAAACGCGAATAGCATACACAAAATTAAAATTCCTAAGTATTTGCGAGCAACTCATGGCAAGCTATTTATTTATCGAAGACAATTTAAACGATATTTTAAACTCTATCACTTTTGCGAGACTCAAAATAATTCATACATCGAACATCAACCCACAAGACTTAGTAAATTCTTTGCAAGAGATTTCACAGAACTTACAAAGGAATAATTTACCACTACCGATTAAATTATCAAAGGTTTCACAATACTTAGATATTATTGAATTAAAAGCTTTTCAGGTAAATTCAGAATTAATATTTGTATTAGACATACCACTAATAGATCCTCAAACATATTCTGTTTTTAAACTATATCCCATTCCTATTCTGGATAATAGAACTGGTCTATCTCATATTTTATCAACTTCTCAAAAATATATCGCGAGAGATGATGATTCTTTGATGTTCATACCCATCGCAGACCTCGAAAGATGCAAACCAATTTATCCTAATACCAAGCTATGCTCAAATTTATTTGCATATCCAATTGACAACAATGCCATATGCGAAGCCCGTCTCTTCAAGAATCTCGACACACTACCCGAAAACTGCCAGACGTCACTTATCATCAGTCAAGGTTACAACGTGCAAGAACTAGGTGAAAACAAGTGGTTAGTGATAAACGCGGAACCTTTACATGTGACCATTAACTGTCCCAAAATAATTTCGACTGACACAATCTCCAAAAATTCAATTATTAGACTCCAATCAAATTGCTATGCTTTTGTAGGTATTACCAAAATCCAAGCTAGCACAAGTGACTTTACCAGTGTAAAAGACAATAATCACCCAATTCGAGTCCCTTTTGAGTGTTGTGGCCAAATTCCCGAAAACATTCGAGTGCCTAATCTAAAACCTTTAAAGTTGAACAATTTAAACACCGAGGACCTCGAAATCGCTAAACATAAGCTGGACCAGTATTCAAAAGACTTAGACAATTTAATAAACGAACCTTTCGTTAATAAACACATTTCCTGGTTCACTTATTTCATAATTGTTCTAATTTTCGGACTATTATTTGTGTATTTAGTCTACAAGTGCAAAATACGCAGAGGAAGTTTGACCACCGATGTCTCTACATCACCCCCAGCTCCTCCGAGGCCTAGTAAACTCTCCAGGACATTTACTAGCCTACTCCCTCAACGAAGACGACCTCCACTAAGAAGAGAAGACGAAGAATCCGAAGACATAGAACTTAATTAAACAGTTTTGTGCCTTTCATAAACTTTTGTACTGAGACTCTTCAGTGAAATTTATTCAATTTTATTTCAATATGTTTTTATGCTTTTATTACATGCACTGTATTGCATTTTTACGCTTACTATTTTATATTCTATATTTTTACATTTTATACTTTTACAATTTTACATTTTTGCACCTTTTACATTTTTGTCACATTTTATTGTACTTTGTATTTCATATTTTTCAATTAATTTCAATTTCAAAAGTTGCTGTATAATCACCAACTTTTTCTATAAGGGGGAAGTTGTTATATAAAATATTACCAAGTGACTTACAATATTTAGAGTCATATGAAAGTAGCCTTATCAGGCGTATCATATTACATATGGCAGCTGCTCCTTTTGCTAAGTCAACATCACCTGATTCACAGGCTCGTTCACAATATTCCTTTGTTCTAAGACTCTTCAAGTCAGCATTTTTAAAGTTATAAATATATGTAACGCAGCAATTGTACTTCAGTTATCATACTCACTTCAAACCATGAAGTTATAATTATAAGAGTTATTATACTCACTTAGCATAGTTATCATACTCACTTCAAACCATGAAGTTATAATACTCACTTTGTTTCTTACATTTCATTATCAGGATAGTACGTACTATCCTTTAATTTTAAATAAAGTTTTTAAAAAGTTAGTTGTGTCGCTTGTGATCTAACATATATACTTACGTACTTTTCAAGTTTTTAGAACAAGTGAAATTTCAACTCCCAGGAGGGTTGTAAGGGGGGTGTTAGAGGAAAACTGGATAAACAAAGCCTTTTTATTGTCATATTCGGTTTCATCGTCCCCAAATACATAGAGGTAGGGGAGGTCTACCCTTTGGGTTACGACTTTTTTGTGTGCGCTACAGTACAGGGTGACCAGAAGTTGCATAATATTTATCAGAATTTACTTTAAGTTTTATATGGTTAATATTAATATTTAAAAAATTTAGACCTCGACTTTTTAATTGATTTTTCTTATTTTGGGAAAAAGATCACCATGTTTACATTGTTCTCAACATTTAGTGGGACATTATAAAACTGTACCTCAGTAATAAGGTTTCTTATCGGGCTTGTATTGATTTTTTTGTAAGTTACTGAATTTAACAAAACGGGGATCTGAAAGATAAAAAAATTGTAATTTGAATACATAAATTATGAAATAAATGTATTAGCCAATATAGTGTCAGTAATTTCTATTTTTGTAATCTAAAATACATCTTTAAAAAAGTGACTTTAAACAAATTGCAAATATAGTTATGCTAGCGTTTGTTTAAATCGCCAATAAATTTCCTGACTAGCGTAAAATTATTCTTATTTTTGTTAAATATTGGGGACAACGCCGACTTTAGATTTGAAATGTCCCCATAGAAAATAGTCCGTGATATTGAAATCTTGTGATCTATCCGACCAAGCGTGAAGTTATCCATGTTGAATCCATCTGTTTGATATCGATTATTCATATGCCTTCTAACTTCAATTCCAAACTGAGGAGGAGTTTCGATATGGTAGAAGCGTGATAGTATTATCTTGCATCAAACAGGGCGAAATATTTTCTAAATAACCTAAGTAACCTTCTACAGTTAACCTTCCTGTAAAGATAAGTGTACCAATTAAGTGGTTATTAATCACAATAGATGAAGTAATTATTCGCATCTTGTGTTGATAAAGACGGAAGTTCTAAAATAGTACCCTACTAATGGGCCAAAAAAATATTTATCAATTATTGTTGCTTTGCAATAATGTTTTGTAACATAAAATAAACAAAATTGTCAAATATTTGATTCTCATTCCTATTGCATGTAATGTGTATCGGTCATCTTTTAGGTTCCGTAGGAACTCTTATAGTATCCGTGTGTCTGTTCGTCAGTCCATCCGTCTATATGTCACAGCCCTGGCATTCTCTCATAATTTTTATACCTATTGAGATGATATTTGGTATACTGACGTAAATTGATGACCCAAAAATAGAAATTAACAGATCTCTGAAAATTTTTTAGATCCCCATCCCTTATGTTGAAAAGTACACAAAAAAACGTGTACCTCATTATGATTGTGTGAGGTGTTGTTGGATAGATCTCCTAAAATATAGCGAAAAATATTTTGAAACCAGAAATTTATCTCTTCAGTCACGAGCTATTTGCTCTTAAAGTCGTTATCAACACGTCCGCCCCCCTCCCAGGTCTAATTTCTGAACTCTCTATGAAAAAAATTTGGAAACATTCCCGAATGTTGCATTTAGTTAGTACTGTTAATGAAAATTATAACAGAGGCTGTAGTAATAATACTTCCTAAAAAAAATTGAAATCACTGTTTTAGAAACGAGCAATGTCAAGATGAAATATCTCTTAACAGGTATATAGATAGCATAAAGTTGAAGAGAATGTTAGTAAATATGGGTATTGTAGCAATTCAATTGCCACAGTAACAGAGTTACCGACAACCATAAAAAATCCTTTTATTCTTACTATGCTGATATAAATAAAAATACCAAAATTATCCTGTAATTATTTTCAATTAATAGACCAAATCGTTAAAAGATGTCACTTAGCTAGAAATATAAATAGGAAAAACAATTCACACTTTAAACGACTTTTTACCATAGTAGTACACTGTAGTTTGTTCAAAAATAGAACACCATACATAGATGTAGCTTCTCACTCTCCTGACTAGTGTTGCCCTCTGCTCATATAAAGTTTTAAAAAGATTTATTCTGAAGTGAGTTTCGAAAAGATACAGACTGTTAAAGTTTTCCCTAGTACCCAACCACTAAAAACGATTATAGGAAAAAACTGGCAAAGATTTAATCACCTTTGGTCGTGAGTTGTACAGTATGCAAGGGAAAATTAATTAAAGTACTTTCACTTTGAGGCCACATACCACCTACGGTTAGTAGAACTTTTTTAAATTCCTCTAAAAATAATAATTTCTGTATATTTTTATAATTTAAGTTTTCTCTTAATTTTAGGCCTCCTCCTTTTTTATGCTTTCGTCTTTCTTTGAATCCGTTACAATTTTCTCCTTACTTCATGTATTGAGAATAAATTTTGATTAAGTAGCATTAAGAAATATCAAGAGCTGGCATTGTCAAGATTGGTATCAATAGCAAAAATCGAGGATTTTTTTTGTGAATTCCAAACCATTTTTTTATGCCCAGCCTTGCCAAATTTTATCTTGAAGCCCTGCTATTACTCTGCAAAAGAATTTATGTAGACTACATAAGAGCATCCTTCAAGGACTTCTCTTCAAGAAAACAGGTTGTTATATTGAAGCTGTTTTTCTTACCGTTCCATAAATTGTAAAACAACAATATTGGTAAACTTTATATAACGATCTATATAGTATAGTATATTTTTTCTTAAATTTTAAACGTGAAATTATTATAAAATACATATATCTATGTACATATAATATAGTAGATTTTTTTCTTTTTTGTGCGGCTACGTATACATGTATACCACGCTTTAATTGTAATGTAATCATTATAAACATTTTTCTATTTATCAATACATATACTAATTTTTTGTAACTATTGTTCTGAGTCAGTTTTGAAGATTTTGGGCAAAAGTTGTTAAAATGCACAAAAGTCGGCAAATATATCGATTTCTTGATCATGTTCTACTTTGTATTAAGTATTCATATACTCAGTATACAGGGTGTCCCGAAAATGGTGGGCTATCTCTCGGATTTCGATAGAACTAGTGAAAATAGGGTCACAAGTTCGCATATTTTTCTTTCCCCCGAGGTACCCCTACGAAGATATTCGCTCTTGAAGTTGAGGGTTAAAAATCGATTTTTCGCTATAACTTTTTATTGTTCAATCGAATTTAATCATTTTTGGGTCAGTATCATATTATTTCAATCCAGTTAGGTCAGTGTATTAGAATCTTGGATAGCATTCTTGGGGGCTCGGCGTCAGAGCGCCTATTGCCTTAATAAGTTGTGAAAAATTTTTCAGACTATTTTGCTTTATTTCTAAGGTTATTTTCAACTTACTGAGCCCTTTTTACGTAAAAAATGTCTACTTGTTTGATGTTGGTAATATGAACCGTTTTCGAGATAAATGCACTTAACGCTGAAATTGCGATTTTCAATCGCATAAATAATAATTTTCTTTTTGTCAAATTATGTATGACCTTCCCGTCGATGATTTGAAAAAAAATGACAAAAAATGGTGCAGCACATGCTGAAGCCCAAGTTATGGGGTCTGCATTGAACGTGTTAATATTATTTTTTTATATATTTAAACAGCTACATTGTCTTATCTAGATAAGACGATGTAGCTATTTATGTACAAAACCAAATGAGTAATAATGACAGTTTATGGTTACCATGGTTCAAAATATCAGATAATTTGAGTGACATAATTTTTCAGTATTAGCTTAATCCGACTTTAATTTAGTAATTAATCGGTTGAAATATGGCTTACACTAACAACGAATACGCAGATATACATTTAATGTATGGAATGGCTTCTTGTAATGCCTTGAAACCAAAGAGACTATACCCTCGAAGGTATCGCCATCGAAGGATTCCTGATCGCAAAACTTTTGAACGTGTTGATCAACGGCTGAGAGAAACTGGTAAAAAATAAGATAATTTTTTTGAAAACTAGAAATCTAAGAATTCTATCTCTACTTAGGTCGATTTGCGCCAAATGATGTAGACAGGGGTGCTCCGCAGACAACACGTACTGTTGAAGTAGAAGAAAACGTATTGGATGCAGTCGCTGCGAATTCATTTGTCAGTATCAGATCATCATCATTACAAATGAATGTCGCAAAATCGATCGTTGGAAGAATTTTTAGAGACCAACTGCTTCATCCGTACCTTATGCAAAAAGTACATGCCTTTAGCCCAGCTGACTTTCCTGTTAGGGTGCCATTTTCGCAGTGGTTTATACAGAACCATGAACAAAACCATGCCTTCACTCGATCAGTTTTGTATACGGATGAAGCGTGCTTTGGAAGAAATGAAGTCATTAACTCTCATAACTTACACGTTTGGGTAGAGCAAAACCCACATGCCACAATTCAAACGCGCCATCAAAGGCAATTTCATATTAATGTTTGGGCCGGAATTATTGGCCGGTACTTGTTGGGCCCATTCGTGTTAGTAAATCGATTGAATGAGCAACTTTATCTTGAATTTCTCCTACAGCAGTTACAACTTTTAGAAGACGTTGACATGTTGTTTATGCATGATGGGGCGCCCACGCATTTTAGACTTATAGTGAGGGGTCAATTGAATAGAATATATCCAAACTAGTGGATAGGTCGGGGTGGGCCTGTTTCTTGGGCTCCCCGATCACCCGATTTAAATCCTCTTGATTTCTTCCTGTAGGGCATTTAGAGAGTCTCGTATATGCCACATCAGTTGAGACAAGAGAAGAATTATACGAGAGAAATATGTACCATTCAAATGCAACTAGAGAAAACGAAGGAATGTTGTGGAGAATCCAGCGATAGTCAGTTCGTCGTGGACAAGCATGCATTAGAGAAAGAGGTGCTCATATTGAGCATTTGTTATGAAATTTCATAAATCTTCATTTCTCCATGTCCCTAATTAGTTTTCTACAGTCAGGTTTCAAATTTTGTGTTTAGTGTGTTCAAGATTTTTTGTTTTTATAAGTGTAGGTAAGTACTTACTACCTCATAGAGAAATATAGGTTATTTTGTACATATTCCTCGTGTTTATTTATTTAAAAAAATTACTATTGTTATGTATTACACCCCCTTGAAACTAGAGATTGATACGCCTATGCCTAATAGTGAGTGACTGGAAACTTGTAGAAAGAGATAGATTTTTCTAGAGTGTGATGGGAGAAGATTTTTTATTGATCTAGAGGCAATATCAGAGTATATAAGACGCGATTACCGGCGCAGAGGGAGAAGTTTATAAAACTTAAATTGATAGCGAAAAAGTGAGGTTAAATATCAAGTAAACGAAGTGTAAAGGTTATTTTGAAGTATTGTATAGTCAGTAAATTATTAAATAAAGTGTTAGTGGTTTACCCCTTGTTAAAATTATTTAGAACCCATGGATTCACACAGGGTGTTTCCAATATGGTGAAAATACGTAACACGATTATTTGTGCGATTGAAAATCGCAATTTCATCGTTAAGTGCATTTATCTCGAAAACGGTTCATACTAACGACATCAAACAAGCATACATTTTTTTACGAAAAAAGGGCTCAAAAAGTTGAAAAAGACCTTATAAATAAAACAAAAAAGGCTGAAATTTTTTTTACAACTTATTAAGGCAATCGGTGCTCTACCCCCGAGCCCCCAATAATGTTATTCAAGATTCTAAATACACTGACCTAACTGGATTGAAATAATATGATACTGACCCAAAAATTAATAAAATCTATTCAACAATAAAAAAGTTATCGCAAAAAATCGGTTTTTAACTCTCAACTTCAAGAGCGAATATCTTCGTAGGGGTACCTCGGGGGAAAGAAATATATATCAACTTGTGACCTTATTTTCACTAGTTGTACCTAAATCCGAGAGATTGTCCATCATTTTCGGGACACCCTGTATATTCCACGCTCCAAAACCTATTGAAAATAAAATTGTCAACATAAATTTTTGAAAAATGTTTTTTATTCTTTAATTTAAAACAAAGTTTATTTCGTTTGGCGAAATTCTCTACAAAGCCTTGAATATTGTTAATTGGCGTATTTTCTTACAATATTAGATTGTCACCTTTATGAGTACTGATAAACTCAATAACACTGATTCACTCCCATTAATATTCTAGATGAGTCCTAGATTTCGCCTATTTTAAAAATAGGAAAAATTAAGAGAACGTCAAAAACAGTACTAAGCATTGGTTTGTAGATTTTAATATTATTATACTCTTCGCAAAAAAAAAACAAAGGGTATGTTGCATTTTGATCCGCACACTTCTACAACCGTTAATATCATTCGTAGAGAAAAAAATTTCATTTCACTGTGTTGGTGATTAAATTCTGAAGAATGTCCGTCTGCCTGTGTGTCTGTCTGTTTGTTCATCTGTCTATCTGCCTGTCTGTTTGCCCGTCATGTTTTTTATGTGAGCACGATAACTTGACAACGAAAACTCTGATTGTATTGAAATTTAGACATTGAGTCAGTGCTAGCTAGAGGAAGAGCCCGCTTATTTTTTTAACAATATCGATCACGAAACGTATTCTTTATAGGATTTTACAAATAGCGGAAAGGAAAACTATTTATGAGAACTAAAAGAAAAACTATATGTAAAAATATTAATGAATTTTTTGCATTCTTTCGATAACGTGAATTCTGCTTATGCTAGCAAGTTAATATTCTAAAATATTTGTGAAATTTCTTATTTGATATTCTCATTATAACACTAGCATCCAATATAGTCCCCTATGGATAAGCAGATTAAACTAGTATCTACATGACCCCCTACGGTATGTAAATTCAGTTAAAAATGAGAACAAATGTCTGAAATCTATTTATTTACCTACCTTGTCATAAATTTTTTTTCCTTCTAATGGATTACATTTTTATAAAATCTCTCATTCTAGTTAGCCTTTGAAACGTTTTTCGCCTTTATTCTGAGCTCATCAGAAAGGCACAAAGCCACTCATAACGATGCTTCATGCAAAACCAAGGTAGTATCCATGAATATGGAGGCAAGGCAAGGCAATATCCCATATTCATGGATATTGCCTTGCCTTGCATGAAGAATCGTCTTGAGTGGCTTTGTGCCTTTTTGATGAGCTCAGAATAAGAGCGAAACACGTTTCAAAGGCTAAGCATTTCCAAGAAGCTGAATAAGAGATTTAATGAAATTGTAATTCATTAGAAGGAAACAAAAATTTTTAAGACAAGGTAGGTAAATAAATTAATTTTAGGTCTTTGTTCTCATTTTTAACTGAATTTACATACCGTAGAGAGTCATGTAGAGAGTCTGCTTAGCCGTAGGGGACTATGTTAGATGCTAGTGTTATAATGAGAAGGTCAAATAAGAAATTTAACAAATTATTTTAGAATTTTAACTTGCTACCATAACCAGAAGTCAGGTTATCGAAAGAATGCAGATTTCATTAATATTTTTACATATAGTTTTTCTTTTAATTCTCATAGATACTTTTCCTTTCCACTGTTTGCAAAATCCTATAAAGAATATGTTTCATTACTATAAGCAAACAAATAATAAATAATTCACTTTTGAACAATATCGATCAGTAAATAAAAAAGTTATTAATCGCCTATTTAAATTTTAAAAAGATCAATCTTTTTGTTTGTAATTAATCAGAAAACAATATCATCCCCCTGAAGAGAGCTGTTAGAAAAAAAGCATAAAATATAATTAGAGATTATTTGAAAGTTTTGATATGAATATTGTTGTATTGCAATACCGCCTACGCACAATTTCAAAAGTCCCTATTGTTTATAAACTTCAAAATAATAAATTTGTCACAAATGAAATGAGAATATGTATCAGGCTTGGAGGCTTAATTCATCTCGCAGCACACAAAGGCAAGGTCACTCGCTAACAAAAACTAACATTATTTATATATGATAAAACTGTGAAGAGTATCCTATAGAATATGTAACAATTATCTAAGGAGTGCAGTAAATCGGAGTATAATGGTTAGCTTCTTAAAATTTATATACAGGGTGTAATTAGTTTCATGTTATTAAAAAAAACTGGTGGTAGGGAACGACAAGACAAACAAAAAAACCTTATATAACATGGGGTTTAAAGCTCATAGTGTTGGAGAAAAAAAAATAAACAAAAATTTCGCAAATTTTCAACAAAATCTTTTGAGAACTGCTGGAATATTGAGGTAGGTTTTGATTGTCGCGCGTGTCTTTGCCTATGATACTCAATATTTGTGTAGATAGCTATAAAATGTCGGCGGTCTTTAGCGGTGCGGTAAATAAGATGAAAGATGTCGACGTTTTCTGAGTGTTTAGTAGATCCGATCTGAAGAAAACTATACTCTGACTCTCCCTTGTGCAATATTTTAGTTTCTGTGGGTGTTTGGTTATGTACACACGTCCAACCAAAGTGCCCCTAGAGGGAAAAGTCATAAAGGTTTTTTGTTTGTCTAGTCGGTCCCCATTACCAGTTTGTTTTAATTACATGAAACTGATTACACCCTGTATTTATATCATATAATATTGTTACAGTGCAAAACCGGTTATGCATAACTGCGTGATAATCCCTAATGTTTATAAACTTAAAGTAATAAATTTGTCACAAATGCGATAAGATTATGGATCAAGCTTTAGCTTAACTCATTTTACAGTAGACAAGGCAGTAGAGCTTGTTTAAATTAAAAAAAAAACTATTTTTTTTTTCTGTTTTGTAACAGAGCCACACAAAGAAACAAGTTCAGACCCAGAAACTAGACCTACCAATCTTTACGTATTTTGACTTCCTGAATTTGAAGCCGCCATCAGAATTTCGTTTCATCGTTGGGTTTTTTTGTCTTAGATTTTGTGTGGCTGTTCCACACACACAAGAAAAGTTCAGACACAGAAACTAGACCCACTAATCTTTACGTATTTTGACCTTCTGAAATTGATGTTTTGTATGGCTGTGTAATTAAACCGTCTAAACCTAATATTATTTACAAAAAGCTGCAAAAAGTATTCTATAGAACAACAATTATATAAAAAGTGCTGTATATCAACGAAGAGTATAATGGTTAGCTTCCTTAATTTCAGTTTCTTTCAGCGGTGTATAAAAAAAATAAAACAAATGCATGTCCCCAAATATGTCTGATCTTCTTCTATATTAATACACTTTGAGCCAGTAATTTATTGTATATGAGAACAGTTATTTTATCATGACGAAGATCTCGAAGTCATCTCTTAATTTAAAATAATTTCCACTTATAACAGACATTTTGGCGTAGCCACTATATCAATGTAGTCAAATTTAACATTTTCAATGCGCTGAGAAAGAGTATAATAAAAGTTAATAAGTTAAGCATGCCATTTTATCTTTATCTTAAGTGGTTAACAGTGGAGTTGAAACAGAGAGATTTAAAAGCTTAGTGACAAGCTTTTCAATATTATCTTGAACCTGCTACCTGGGTCTTATCAATGGGTACATCTCTATTTCATAGCCACCTATTAATTTACACCTCTGTAATGTGGCGGTTCTACTTGCAAATCTTGTTGTTCGGTTCTCAAGTAGCGTAGTCGTTTTGAGTTACTAATTTTAAACAAGATGTAGTAATATTATGCCATTACAAGATTTAATAATATGTATTCAAGTGTAATTTAAGCGACTAGAAGTTACAGTTAGGCATGACCGACTGTAAACGTCTATTTGATTCACATTTTGGTCGAATACTGCTCAATTTACGTTTAATTGATGCCACTGATATTAAGCACAGAGCCAATATTATTTATTATTTTTATTGTTTAAATATGTATTCGCAGTCGGCTACGGCCAACTGCAACTCTTATTTATTTCATAATATAGGAATATTGCATTAAGATTGTAATATAATAGTTTATAGAAAATATGAAAGTTGACATGCTTCTGGCGATCACGCCGCACAACGGATATAAAACATTTAAGATTGAAAGATCGTATTTACAATAGACGGTCTACACATGTAATCTAGTGCTAATGCCTTTTTTTAAAAAAATGGCTACAGGCAAGGGCCAGCCGGAAAATTTAGTTAAGGTCATAATAGAGAAAAAGCAAAAAATAAACACGAGAAAATGTTAAATTGTGGAATGGGGGTGCTGTTTCGGGGATGATAGTGATTTTTTGCAATTTTCGGCGAAACGTAACCACCAAGCGGAAAATATCTTTCACAAAAGTTGTGGCTAATAAAAAAATATAAAACTTTCATTTAAGGTATTTTTCAACCTATCCTCAGATTTTCTGAGAAAATGGCGGAAAACCGATTTCTTGGATTTTTATTGTTTTCTCTTGTAAACATAATCAATTTACATGAAATTTTGTGAGTATGTTTCTTTTTGCATTGAATAAGCATGCTTCTTTTGGGATCTGGAAAACAAGTAATTTCCGAGATATTTTCATTTTTCGAGAAAAAAAAGCCAAATCTTCCACGGAAAACTTTATTGGTGTTTTTTCCGAATTAAATATTTTATCAAGACTCATTTTAATCGTTGAAATATCTACTTTAAAATGGTCTAATGTTGATGGTTTATTTTTCATGGAACCGCTTACAATTGAGGAAAACCAAAAAAATTACTTTTCGGATTAGGAATTTTTCAATATTGTATATCATTTTCAGTTTTTTTAATATTTATGTAAATAATGGATTAAATTTCAATGACGGAATTTACTTCACTATAATATCACTGAAGTTGAATGAATTTAATGGAAGAAAGTTGGGAAAAATATTCTGAAACTTAAGTTCTTCATGGCAATGCACCGTACCGTACTGAAAGTCGTAAATTAGAGTTAAGACTCGCCGACCTAGTGTGCATTTTTATTAACGTATATTTTACTGTTTTTCACTAAATAAATAGTGTAACGCTGAGTAATTTGTTTTAGGTATATTTGAATGAAACAATTTGAATACATAATTATTAAGCACACTGACAGAAATATGAGGCTTGCCATGTGAAAGAAGGTGTATTTTTTTCAATTTAACAAATGTTTAGTACGCGTTCATATATTTATTGCATCCAAATAATTATTTTGTTATAATCAGAATATGAAACATATTCATTTAATTAGCAGAACAAAATGATGTATTTATGGCGTATTTGTACCTCGTAACTAAATTACCATACAAAAATAGTAGATTTATTTGAGAGAAATATATTTGTTTCTCTCAAATCTATTACAATATAACATTTATTTAACAGAAAGGAATATTTTAGCACAGAGTCAGTCATAATATATGTGAAATAAATATTTATTTCTAGGAAGTAATATTTATTTCTGACAACAAAATATTCATATATGGGGCTTTGCGCCGAAAATATGCGTATGAAGAAGCCGGGAAGCGAAGCTACAAGCCGCCATTACTCCACTTGCAATCTCACACATGCGACGAGCAGAAGTTTATTACTTTTATGCATCGCTGATATTATATAGTTTTGTATTTTATTTACTGAAATATGGATACAAATAATCAAGAAAGTGTTGATAATTTGTTGTGCAATAAGGGTCTTGAGTGCCTTCAACAAACCTTTAATGGTAAGTTTTAAAGTTATATATATTGCCACCATTTTATTATCTTTTGGGTAGTGGTATGTTTATAGAACTATTTTAATAGTTCAACCACTGACTTTTTTGCACGACGTGTGTATATAAATTTAGATACATCAGATCAAGATATATTTATACAATAAATATACGTATAAGTATTTCAATCAAAATATTTTTATTCCATAATAAAATAAACTAAAAAGTTCAACTAAATCTTTTGATTGCCATATTTATCCCCATTGCATTATCAATTTTCTCACAAAAAAGTCTATGGTTTTGTTTGTTTTGTAAGTCATGAAAAAGATAAAATGATGGCAATATATATAACTTTAAAACTTACCTTTAAAGGTTTGTTGCAGGCACCCAAGGCCCCAGTTAAACCACAAATTATCAACACTAATATCATTAAAACTAAATCAAATCAAGGATTATTGTTGAGAAAAAAATATTTATTACAAATAAATATTTGTTCGCTACAAATAAATCCAAGAAATTGTATAAGATGCCTTGTTTATGACAAACAAATATTTATTGCTCAGAAACAAATATTTCTTACTCATGAGCATTTTGATTTATTTGACAATAATAAATATTTAGTTTGCATTTTCAAATCAATGGTATCCACAAAGAAATATTTCATTGACCAAATATAAAATAAATCATTTCTTTCGTGGAAATAAAATTTGTTTCTCTCAGAACAATTCATTTATTGATAAGCATATTTTTTTTTAAGTTTTGACTCGCTTCGTCTTCAGAAAAAAATTTCTTTGCCATTTTCTGTTGTAAATAAAAAATGTATCAAAAATAATTTAATTCTAATGATTTTAGATCTTCTACATTGTGGTTGTGCTTCTTCTTCATCAATGAAAGTTTCAAATTCCGAAGGATCTGGGAGATTATCGACGTCTTCGAGCTCTTCAATTTCAATATCAAGACTATTTGCTGGCTCTTCATCAATAATCTCTTCCGAATCACGCATGTCTTCAAATATTTCTTTATCTCTATTTGAGCAGTTTTCATGACAATTACTACATAAATTGCCGTATTTTCGGCAGCCACATCTTTGTGTATTACAACCACTTTCAAAGCTGCAGCTAATAGTGTTTAACAATTTTTGGGAATTAGGTCTGGACTGTCTGAAGTAAATTTGGGCACGTTTTTACCTAGATGTTAGTCCCAGCCCCATGCTTAGCTTTCTAGTTATCGGGCTCATTGTTCAAATAACCAAGCCAAGTTTGCAATTGGTAATAAACTCTATAGCAGTATTGTGCAGCTGCTCCTTCCAATTTGAAAGTAGATTTGTTAGTGGCCAGTTGGTAATATGTGCTCAAATAGGTACTTCATTGATTTTATGACATGTCCATTTCTTTTTCTTTCTTTTGTAAATACCGCCTATAAGTTTACATACATTTTTTGCAATGGTTATTTGGTCTGCATCTTTAAAAAAAATACTAGCTAGACTTGATAAATTGTTGTTGCTCAATAATGATTTTACTATTATTTTTTTCCTTTTCCAGCAAAACCGGAAGTTGTATCGCAACACAATAAAGAGTGAAGAAATGCTGTTATATTTGTGTACAATTCGTGTTTGAAACAATTAGATGTATAAGTAGTATTAATCCTTTTCATTGCATGAGCCTGGTTTGCAGAAAAAATGCTGAGACCATTTGAATTTAGTTGATGCAGAAATACTAGTAAATCAATATCTTGACCTACGGCGACGGCAGTTTTATCATCGTGTTTTGCTAGTTCAGTTGCAGTATTTATAATTAATGCATCGGCGTCTACAATTTAGAATGCTACAAAGGAATACTACCTTAAAATAATGTATTTACGTTGCTATTTTATGACGATAGCTGATTTTTGTTAATAATCAGTTTTTTTTATTAAAATGCTCAATCACCACTCAACTAGATGACTGAATTGGTATTAATCCAAAACGAGCTCGGCTGCCTTTCATCCACTTTAGGCGGGCCTGAACATTTTATAAGTAACTATTCCAAGTACTATTCTAATATGAATTTCCGAATTCACAATTTCGTAAATTTTTGTACCACTTTTATTGTATGTATAACTATTTTTTTAAATTAATTTATTTATTTACAAGTTTCGTCATGATTTCCACAACTTTTTTCAATTAAGTCCATTCAGCTTTAGTAATATTACAATGAAGTAAATTCTGCCATTGAAATTTAAGCCATTATTTACATAAATAATAAAACAAAAATGAAAATAATGCATAATATTGGAAAATTCGAAAAGTAATTTTTTTGGTTTCTGTAAATTTTAAGCGTTTTCATGAAAAATAAACCGTCAACATTAGACACTTTTAAAGTAGACATTTCGAAGGTTAAATTGAGCCCTGATAATATATTTAAATCGAAAGAAACTCTAATAAAGACTTGCCTGGAAAATTTCGGTTTTTTTTTCTCGAAAAATCTAAATATCTCGGAAACTACTTGTTTCCCAGATTCCAAAAAAATCGTGTTTATTCAATGCAATAGAAAGTATACTTTCGCAAAATTTCATGTAAATTGAATTATTTTTACGAAAGAAAAAAAGTAGAATACCGAAAAATCTGTTTTCCGCCATTATCTCGGAAAATTTGAGGTTAGGTTGAAAAATACCTTATAGAAAAGTTTTATATTTTTTTTATTAGCTACAACTTTTGTGAAGGATATTCTCCGTTAGGTCACGTTTCGCCTAAAATCGCAAAAAACTACTTTCAATCCCTAAACAGCACCCCCATTCTACAATTTCACATTATCTCGTGTTTAATTTCTCTCTTCATTATAACTTTAACTAATTTTTCCGACTGGTCCTTGCCCGTAGCTAATCTTTCTTTTTTGGTTTTAAAATCCGCTTTGGCACCAGTCTAATATATAGATCTGCAGACATTCTTTATTCGATTACTGAATTCAGACTGTTTTTCTACGAGTATCATTATCGGCCTATAAGATCTACCTATTTGATTTTATCCAATAGATAATAAAACATCTTATTTATAACCGAATCGTATATGTCCCAATGTTATTTTTTGTTTTCACGCCTGATATCAAATCAATTTCTTTTCATAATTCGAAAGAACTTACTTTTTGAACGCTACATATTTTAATTGATCTATCAGTAATATCTAAAGGATTAATAATGGGTCGAATTTCTTCATAAAGAGTGTAGCAGGGTAAGCATAGGTCAGATGTGCCTCGGGTAATTAGGTTGATATTTTTACCTTGACATCACATTACTAAGAGGAACTATTTTGCACGATATTACACCCATGCCCCCTTTGGTTTTTAAAATAAATAAATTAATCGAATTTAAAACAAACATGTTTTCTCTTTAATAACGTAACTAATTATTCACAGTAAGTAATGTACCAAAATAATCGAGTTGACTGCCACCAATTTTCTTTCAAAAATGCCTCCTACACTGTAACATATATATTTTTTTAAATTTTTATAAGGGTAGAACAGTGTAAGAAAAATATGTCACTAATCATATATAGATTCATATGTATAGTCTTCATAATAGACGACTACTAAACAATTAATTCAACTATACATTTTCTATATATTCTTTTATATTTATGTACGTATTTTTTTATATGCGTCAAGGATATCAAAAGCAAGGGTAACGAGTGTTCACTGCAAACGTAATATACTTTATGCGCACTCTTAATACACGACAAATTAATATAAGTTTATTTTTTAAATCTCAAATTCATGTCTATACATGTTTTTCTTTAGTTTACTTATACGATGTCATGTTATTACGAGGTTGCCTGTTACACAATTCAGTGATTATAGTTTTCGTGTAAATATTAAAGTGCAAAATAATATCAGTATAATATACTGACTTTACAGGTAGTAGTAATATTCCTTGCTGATTCAGTAATGGTCTTAATCTAGTGAGAAGAATTCTAAATGTGTGGTGTATAGTCGCCTTGTGTTGAAAGCGTCAGGGCACAAGAAAAGTTGACGACGCGACGGAGGAAGATATAACATTGTGCCGAAATGTGTTACAGACACCTGAAAGAATTTTTTTCAAATAGTGCTGTATGCTGTTAATGTCGGTTAAAAATATATAAGCGAAATGTTCAGAGGATTTCAGCAAAATCGATCAAAAGCTACGAAGTACTTCTACAGAACAGTTCGAACTTGAACCAAATCCGGAATAAGACCCAGATATTACCCATGAAAAACAAAGTAGGTAATTCCGACGAATTTTCACTTGTAATCTACCAAGTGCTTGAATTATTGCCGGAAAATTTTCGAGTGAATTTTTTGAAAATTATTCAGAGTCGCGCAGCAATGAGGGTAATTTTCTTAAAAAATTCATGTACGAGAAAAATTTCCTGCAATTAATTCAAGCATGTGGGGGATTCGGTAAGAAAATTTCACACGAAAATAAATTAAATAAACACCAATGCCAACTGACATTAAGATTATTCTAAGACATAACAAGGTATAAGATTAGTAGGCCATGAATGGGTCTTGTTGACAAAGTGACAGAAGCGCATCGGAATTAGTAATTAGTGTTGTTGTGTCAAAAGTTAAAATTGTAAGAGTTATTAGAAGATGGAATACCTATATACGTATAATAGAAAGATAATATATTTTCCACCCATTTTAGTTTAAAAAATGTACAGATTTCGCAATCCTTGCAATCATCGGGACATTGGAAATGATAACACCATACATAAAACATACAGTTTTTCAAATGTTGCAACTTGAGCGTACAAATATCGGATGCGCAGTGGATTCATAAAAAATAAAATCGATTACAACAAATCTCAAGAGTAAGTGAGCCTACTGGTCTTCTCTCTACTGTGCCGCGACACGGCTGTCTTTTGGCCTTGAACAAAAACTCGTAACTCTACCCCATATACGAAAACAAACATTTCCAATGTTAAAAGTTACTGAAAATTGTTTTGGACAGCTCTATTTCTGTGTTATAGAATAAGTTTTGTTCACTAAAACAGGTGAAACGTTGATTCATTTCATTCACTCTAGCACCTCAGATTTAATTACTCTATCTGAAGCAACTCGCTTACATTGTTATTCCAAGCGATGTATTTTCATTCCTAGAGGAAACACATTTTGACACAAGGTTATATGGTCCTCTGTGATTAAGATTTTTTTGTCCTGTCACTCTCAACATAAAAATAACCACACATTTAGGATTCTTCTCGCCCTGCATTTTCGTTAATTAAGATTATTACTAAATCCGCAAGGAACATTGCTACTATCCGTAAAGTCACTATATTATACTGATATTAAAAGAAATATGTATAGACATGAATTTGAGATTTAAAAAATAAACGAATTTTAATTTGTCGCGTATTAAGAGTGCGCATAAAGTACGTTACGTTTACAGTGAACACTCGTTACCTTTGTCTTTAAAACCCTTGACGCATATAAAAAATATATGTTATAGCATAGTAGGGGGAATTTTTGAAAAAAAAAATGGTGATAGTGTCTCTCAATACACATGAACTTGTTTATGTATGAAAATTTTAAAATCGAATATTTTGGTATAACACTTACTGCAAGTATTCAATAATTTTTTGTTTAATACTTCTTTGATGTATCTACCGCATCTATACAAACAATAAGAATTGGTTATGTTATTAAAGAGAAACAAATATTTTTCAAGATTCCCCAGAGGGTGCAGGGGTTTAATATTTTGCAAAATAACGTTTCTCTTAGTAATGCGATGTCATGGTAAATTTCACGAGGAGCATCTGGCCCATGCTTACCCTGCTACACTCTAAACTGTAGAGCACAGGAAAATACCGTCTACGATATGTGCTCTCGTGACTTTAATGGTTGACGATAAACTTTAATATTACTATGCCAATGCAACGGGATCTCATCCGTTTGGCGCAGAGGTTTTTTCATTAAAATTTTTAAATATTTTTTAGTGGCAAAATACCCAATAAAAAGTAAGAAAATCTGAATATGCCACAAATAAACAATTACAGACAATATCTGGATCACAGGTATGGGCCTAATATCAATAGATTTTTTAGAGATTTGGAAATTTTACATAAAAAATTAGCTCACGCCGAAAATAGTATTACCTTTTTATGCAAGTGTCGTCAACATGATATTATTCCAAAAGGGTTGCGTTTAAGAGCATCATGTACCAGCGATAGATGCAATAATATCTTAAGAAGAGCCAGTGCTGCAATGGTTCGGGAAAGAATACATTTCCATAGGCAAAATAAAGCACACATTGTAAGAGACATTGAAATTATTTTAGAAAATTTATGTCACTGCGTCGAAGAGGATGATTACAACCAAGAATATAATAGTGTCTTTACGTACGTACAATATAGTTTTTGATTCACAAAAGAATAGACATTTAAATAAATTTAGAAATTTATATAGTGAAAGACAACATATTGAATTGCAAAACTTTCAAAATAATCCTTTAATTGACAAAACTGTCATCAACCTGTCAAACCGCGAACTAAATATATCCGAGAAACTAGTATTAACTAAAGGCTTGAATTATGCGTTAGCACCAAAGGCTATTCCTAAATTTGATATAACAACTGCAATTGAACAGGCTGCACAAAAGCTTCCATTATATGATGCTAATGAATACCGAATTCGGTCTAAAATTGAATTAGAGAAACAATATAAGACTAAAGATAATTTAACATCCGATGAAAAACGTTCCATTTCATCTCTAAAAAATGATCATAGCATTAAAATTTTACCAGCTGATAAAGGCAATGCCACGGTAATCTTAGATACAGGTATATATGATACAAAAATTACGAACTTGACAAATGATGGAAATTATTCCAAATTTAATAAAGATCCTACAAATTCTTTAGAAAACAAAATATATAGAATCTTATTTAAACACAAAAACGAATTTACAGATATTGAACGAAAGATGTTAACTCCACATCACAGCAAGCCTCCTCATTTCTATGGTTTGCCAAAAATTCATAAACCTGACATCCCCTTAAGACCAATTGTGAGTTCAATTAATTCTCCATGTAGTAAACTCTCAAAATATTTATTAAAAATCCTAAATCCTTTATCAGGTTCCTCCGAGTCTTATATTAAAAATAGCAAACATTTTTTGGAAAAGCTGTCAGAAAATCATTTTAACAATAATCATCTAATGGTCAGTTTTGATGTAGTAAGCCTATTTACAAATGTTCCTGTAGATAAAACATTATTATTAATTAAAAACACATTGCAACAAGATGGGAATTTGGCGAATAGAACTAAGTTAAGCATTGAAACTATAATGGAATTACTTACACTTTGCATTAAAACAACATACTTTCAATTAAATAATGACTTCTATCAACAAGACTTTGGGATGGCCATGGGTTCTTCATTATCTCCAATATTAAGTAACATTTTCATGGAAAATTTCGAGGAAAGTAATATTAATAATCTAGCCTATAAACCCATTGTATGGTGGAGATATGTAGATGACATTTTTGCTATATGGCCTTATAGTAAAGAATGTTTAAGTAATTTTTTGAATCAGATTAACGAAAAAGAACCTTCAATTAAATTTACAATAGAAATAGAGAATAATAATGAATTACCTTTCTTAGATATTTTAATTAAAATATTAACTAACACATACCAAACCAGTGTGTATAGAAAACAAACACACACAAACAGATACTTAAATTTCAATTCAAATCAACATATTAGTGTTAAGAAAGGTGTTGTTTACTGTTTGTACGACAGGGCCAAAATTATTTCTTCAAATGATGTAATATTAAGGAACGAAAAACAATTTATAAAAACTGTCTTATTAAATAATCAATATCCTGAGAGTTTTGTTGATAGTCAGTTATTGAACATTGGTAGTAGAGAGAATATACTATCACAACCTGAGGTATTTAGGTCAATGGCAGTAATTCCATATATACATGGTTTATTGGATAAATTACGAAAAATTGGGAACAGGTTTTCCGTACGAACGGTTTTTCAAACGGGCTCCACGCTAAGATCGGTTTCATCAAGAACCAAACCTCCAAATATTGTTCAAAGTTCAAAAAATTGTATTTATAGTATTCCGTGTGAGTGCGGAAAACATTACGTAGGTGAATCATCTAGACCTTTCAACGTAAGGCTTGGTGAACATAGAAATTACACTAGAAGGGGAGAATTTGAAAAATCCAAAATTTGTGAACGCGCGTGGGATAATAATCATAGAATTAAATGGGACTCGGCGAAGATTTTGGAAAAAGAGAGCAACGGAACTAAAAGAAAACTTAAAGAATCCGCGATTATTTTATTAAACGAGGATAGATGCGTTTCTATTTATTTAATAGATTTTTGTACTAGTTGGTTGCCCGTCCTTAGAGACGAAGTAAGTAAAAATAAGATAAATATAATTTAATGTCTCACGTGACTACGGAAATACATAAACAAAGAACTGTCATGGTTGACGGCCAAAAAAGTTTTGAGAGCGGAAGTAGATTCTCTTCCGAAACGTTAACTACCTATAGCTTTGATTTTCAGTTTTTAGTTCATAACATTGTTCTAGTTTATATATTTTTAGGTGTGAGACTTTTTGAAACAGTCAAGTACTCAAGAACCAACCTCTGTCTGATCCGTTTGGCGCAGAGGTTTTTTTATTAAAATTTTTAAATATTTTTCAGTGGCAAAATACCCAGTAAAAAGTAAGAAAATATGGCTCCGCACATAACCACCAAATCTTACACAATATTATAAAAACTAATTTTCAGGTCAGAGACATCGTTACAAATAGTATAAGTATTTTCATTGTTGGCCACACATTTTTAGTTCTTAATCTTCGTAAGCATTCATTTCGATACTATAATATTGAAGCAATAAGTAAAGGGGAACCACAATATGAAATTCAAATCTAAATTCATTGCGTTGATGTTCTGCGTTCTGTCAAAAATCGAAACGATTTCGACTCTACATACATTGCTTTGGGTCATAGTAAAGACGATTTACTCGTTCAGTTGTTATTCTAATGCCTCAGATATTCCTAGGGCGCTAATGTATCAGTTGGAACACATCAACTGAAAGGACAGGTCTTATCAGTTTTATACATTTTATTTTTAAGTGTAGTGGTATATGCTATGAGCTGGTGTATTTTATCGACCGTATCTATCTTGCACTATACCATATTTGCAGAAGAAAAAAACATTGTAAGAAGAGTGATTTATTCATGATTACATTAATCCGTTAATCCAGGGAAGTAATAATATATTTTAGCGCTGTCTATGTAGGTATACTAAGCGATTCCTTGATTAATTTATTTTTAAGTACAATAAATTGACGTACTACTGATTATATGATGTATATGATGTGTTGATCATAATAATCATATGTACAAAATTATTACAGTAAAAATTATATAAAATATAAAAGTATTTTTATTAAAAATTATTGTGGTGGTAATTTTCTTTTCCAACTACTAAATTCTGAATATATACAATGTAACCAATTACCGAGCATTTATTCTCAAACATTCCGTCCCACATTTACTTTTGTAGGATTATTTTCATAAAGACTTTACATTCCTCGCGCGGACGAGGATCCTGCTTCTTCATAGCCTTTAAATTCTTTGCATTGACAAACTGAAGGTTAAATTTTACTGGTGACGACTAGTAGAAAGAAATTGCAATATGTGGTTGAGAACATACACCAACTTTTATGTACATATAAATTAAAAATGCAGTATTTGAAGCAATAACAATTTTATAGCATTTGATATTATCATAATATATGTGACTCTGAAATAATTCTCCTCACAGACACTGATTATTAAAGTCTACGCTCATTTCGCCACTCAAGTTGGTGGTTTCTTTTTCAGGAATAACATAAGTGGAAAAAGCGCATCGTTTGGATGATTTGCTTTTCAGATTTAAACTAGATGTAATCATTACACTTTTCGCCGAGTTATTGGATTTTCAGCATAATTTTTTAACATTATTTAATATATTCTTTGCGGTTTGTCCTAAATGAATTAAGTTTTTAGGTGTAATGGTTATATTTGCCATTTTAATCATCTCTCGATAATAGTATATTAATTAGCAAAAGTCAGTATACGAATAATAATAATAAACTTCTTTATTTACAACCACCATGTTTGAAATGAAACAGAACAAAAACGTAATTTAATATTAATGTAAAAAAAAATCTGAGGCATGAAAGAGTGAAGTTCGGTTTCTGCAATAGGAGTATAACAGAAACGGTTCTACAATTTAACCCTGAATTATTATTGTGATAATGACGAATAGATTACGATGCTGATTGTTACCATAATTTACGGACTACTCTCACAACTAAACTTAAGACTTAGATACCTATACATAGTACACACATATACAGGGTGGGGCAATAATGCGTCGGACCTGGATCTCTCGAGTTCTACGACATCTAGGAATTTTTAGAAAAATTGTAAAAAGTAAACTAGATAAAAAAGTCTATAACTGGAAATTATTTTCGAACATACAGGGCGAGCCAAGACGAAGTTACAGGACCAAGTGCCTTTTTTTAAATGGAATGCTATGTACATCGGTACATTTTTTGAAGCCTCTTTCTAGGCTCTATTCATTCCTATATTAGCATTGAGTGTCTCCAAACCACTTGGATGTAATGAATTTTTTTGTTGAAATGATGCATTCTGCAGATGCAGATTAAAAAAATCACCAGTCACAGTTATGGGTTTTAAGAAAAATGTATGTGAATACCAGTTACGAGACATCCAATGAATCAGTATTTGAATCATTTTTATTTCCTAAAACTATACAGGGTGGTCAAAAATTATTTTTCAATTAAGAACATTTTAAATTGAATTTTCTCTTTTCAAATGGAACACCCTGCATATTTTTCAACGATGTGATGTAGAAATAAAAAACGAACATTTTTTGTAAGTAGGTACTTCCCTATGGCTAATTGTAACCAATTTCGTTTTATTGAGCAATAATTACAAAATTCAAATATAAACTTAAAACTCAGTAAAAAAAATTATAGTAAATGTTCCACGTGTTGCCCATTTTGATGGACACACATCTCTATGCGCTTTTGAAGTGAGGTTCCCACTGTTCCTAATACTGCCGGTGTGATAGATCTAAGGGCAATTATTATTCTTTCCTTCATATTTTGTAGTGTTATTGGTGTATCTCTATAAACAATTTCCTTCACGTATCCCCATTTTTGTAAGATCTGGGGATCTAGCAGGCCATTTAGTGGGTCCATTTCTTCCAATCCAGTGATGAGGGTAGGTATTATTTAAGTGGTCTTTAAGTGCATTTAAATAAAGCGGTGAAGCATCATCTTGCTGAAACCACATCCTATTTCGAATTTTCTTCAGGGAGATTTACCAATAATTGTGGCAGATAGTTTTCCAAAAAATGAAGATAAATAGCTCCAGTCAATGTACCATCAAAGCAATGTGGCCCTATTACATGTTCTCCAATAATTTCTCTTCAAACGTTTATAAACCATCTGTGTTGGTTATCAACTTGCATAAAAAAGTGAGGATTTTCCGAAGTATAATAGTGGAAATTGTGCCTATTAACAAATCCATTTTTATAAAAAGTTGCCTCATCAGTGAATAAAACATCATTGAAGAAGTTAACATCAGCTAGCATTTTACCTCTGGCACAGTTACAAAATTGTAGGCTCTTTTCAAAATCGTCATCAGATTATTCCTGGTGTATTTGAGTATGATATGCATGTAACTTATTTGTTTTTAAGATTAGACCCTCAGACCGTCTACTTATTTCTGCTAATGAGCTCACTTCTCTTTGACTAACATGGGAATTTTCAACCGTTGCTAGCTAGCACCACAGAAAACTCATTTTCTTCGTTCACAATACGTTTTATTCTTTCACTTTTTTTATGTTCGATAGTTCCAGTTTCCAGAAATCTATCGAGAAGATTTTGGAAGCTGCTAACATCATAAATTTCTGTCTGATTTGTTCAAAACAAAAGGCATGTCTACAAGTTACGCTTTATTAAAATTCATATTGTTTTGAATTACGCCCCCTTGAAACTGGAGATTGATACGACTATGCCTAATAGTGACTAGAAACTTGTAGAAAGAGATAAAGTTTTCTAGAGTGTGGTGGGAGAAGATTCTCGATTGTGTTCTGGATGATTCTGGAGGCAATTTCAGAGTACATAAGGCGCGATTACCGGCGAAGAGAAGAAATTTTAGGAAAGTGAAATTTATTAGCGAAAGTGAGGTTAAATATCAAGGAAACAAAGTGTAAAAGTTATTCTGAAGTATTGTATAGTCAGTAAATTATTAAATAAAGTGTTAGTGGTTCACCTCTTGCTAAAATTATTTATAATCCACAGATTCATACAGGTTGTTTCCTAAAAGGGTGAAAACACGCAACAACTGGTGTCAGACGCGGAATTTTAACAAGAGGATTTTTCAGAAGTGTTGAGAAGACTGGGACAGTATTCTCAGAGTTAGTGCTAACACAGGAAGGACTAATTTACTGGACATTGTTCGAGGATTATTTTCGAACAGAAAAATAGTGTTAAGTGCTTTTTTTGAGACATTTTTGGATTATTTTATTAGGACATTGTAGTGATAGTAATTAAATCCTTTGAACTAAGAAGAGATAAAAGACTCCGAACAAGACTTTTTCGTGTAGTTAATTAAGTGCATTTTCGTGAACGTTCTAGAACTTTTCTATTTGGACATTAATGGCTAAATGACAAAGACTCTAGATAAGACTTTTTTCGAGCTCTTTCGAGACAGTTACTTTACCGATATTGACGTGATTGTTAAATTTTGTTGATTTTATCGTAATTATATGGCGGTAATGACCAGAATAGGAAAGAAAACGCCGGGAAGAAAAAGAAGAACGGGAAAGAAAACAACAAGAAAAATAACGAAAACGTCAAGAGGAAAAACAAGAAGAAGAGAAACGACGTCTAGAGGAAAAACGAGAGCAAGAGAAACGACATCAAGAAGAAAGAGACGAACTAAGGAAACTTGTAGAAGGCCAACAGAGTGCCATATTTGCCGTCACTGAAGAACTCAAAAATAAGGTAGCGGAAGAAGTCAGTGGAGTCAAACAAGAGGTAAGAGAAGTCAAAGGAGAAGTAAATGAAGTCAAAGAGAAAATGCATCAGGTAGAGGAAGAAATAGACCAACTTAAACAACAGTTGAGGGACAGAGGAAACCAGCAAGTGGTATCATCAGGCCAGCGATTAAAACTTCCCTCCTTTGACGGTCAAAGTTCCTGGATGACATACAAGACACAGTTAGAGTCAGCAGCGAGTGCAAACAACTGGAATGACGAAGAGAAGGCTAAGGCATTAATGGTGGCTTTAAGAGGCCAAACATTGGAGTTGCTCCAGACAATTCCGGTAGCCCAACAACGGAACTTTAGAGTTTTAGAAGCTGCTTTAGATCTACGATATGGCGATCAACACATTTCTCAAATATACCAGACCCAGCTGAAATTGCGCGTTCAGAAAGCTCGAGAGAGTCTGCAAGAATTTGAAGCTGCAGTGGAAAGACTGGCACATTTGGCATATCCTAATGCGCCAAGAAAATTTAAAGAGCAATTGACAGTGGGGGCATTCCTAGATGGGATAAGGGCCGAGGAGATCAGGCGATTCTTCAGGCTATCCCGATATAACACTAGTAGTGAAGCTTTGATGCGTGCACTAGAAGTAGAACCCATCTATAGGGATACTCCAAAGTCAAGAGTGCGGGCTATGACGCTTGAAGAATCTGAGCCAGAGAAGGAGAACCAAAGCCAAGATGGAGAAAATGATAACTCAACTACTGGCTAAATTGGATACTGCAGGAAGACAAGGAAAGCCAAGCGGGGGAATTATTAAATGTTACAACTGCGGCAGAGCAGGGCATATCAAACAAGACTGTCGACAGCGAAACTCGAGGAAAGTGAATGCTGGAAACATGGAAGAGACACAGAATAAACAAAGTAGTGGAAGACCAAGTGGACGGCGTATGAAATGTTACAGGCGCGGAGAACGAGGACATATCCAGCTAGATTGTCCACGGAGGTGCTTGGGGAGAGTAGAGCTCGATGCTGTGAAGTCGAGGGGAAAACCAAAGGAAGCCGGCGCCGGTGATACTGTGTTAGATAGGGAACGTGGTGCCTCTAGAGAAGTGAAGATTTCCCAGCTTCGGAGCATTACGAGAAGTCCACCACTACAAGGATATGAGAATGAAATGAAAACCCAGATAAAGTGCAGATATTTCATTCGGAAGAAGGTGCAAGGAAGATTGCAAGTACTACCACCTGGAGAAACTGTAGGTCACGGGAGCAGTCAACACTGCCAAGGTGGAGGTACCGGATGACAGGATAGACGGAGCGCTCAGACAAGAGCAACCGAACGATGAGTAAATTGGGCCTATATTGCGATCCAAAGAAAGGGGAACTCGTCCAAAATGGAAGGATGTTTCAGGCGAAAGAGTGGGACTGAAGATACTATGGGCGCAGTGGGACTCACTGAAAGTTATGAACGGGCTGTTGCGGAGAGCATGGGAAAGCCCAGATGAAAAACAGGTGGTTATGCGTCTAGTGATTCCCAGGTGTCGAGTAGCGAAGGTGCTTCAGAAAGTGTACAATGGAACATCCGATGGACACTTCGTTGTTAACAAGACCCTGAAGAAAATACGAGAGCGATTTTACTGGACAAAGAGTCGTCAGGACGTGGAGGCTTGGTGTCGCAAATGCAAGATTTGTGCAGCCAGTAAGGGACCACAAACTGGAAGTAAGGGTGAACAGTTCAACGCCGGAGCTCCTTTCAAGAGGTTGGCTAACGATATAGCGGAGACATCACTAGCCAGTGACCGAATGAAGGCTCGATATGACCGGAAGGGTAGTCCAAAAGGGTTCATCAAGGTGGGAGAGCTGGTTTGGCTGTACAACCCACAGCGGAGGAAAGGAAAGTCACCGAAATCACCTTGAGATGGACCGTATACTGTTATTACCCGAATTAATGATGTCGTCCATCGGACTCAACGAAGCAAAAAGTCCAAGGTGAAGATCGTGCATTTGGATAGACTGGCGAAATACACCGATGATTCTGAATTGCCTGATCGGGACGATCTTTAAGATCAGATTTATTGTGAAGAAATCCTGATATTCCCACACATCTTTCACGTAAATCGGCAAAAGTCTATAAGGCAGCTGTATTAAATTAGACATTTTGAAGTTTTAATTTTGTCATCAGAATTTAGTATCAGCTTCTCTAAAAATACCTGAAACCCAATTTAAATGCCATTCCGATGAAATTTGAATTTTATCTGGTTTTTGACAGTCCGATCTGCTTCAGACTGATCGTAGCTTCCTTTACTTCAATGAGTCCACCGCAGAGTAGTAATATCCTAATAGTTTGTAGATATTAGTGATAGTATTACTATCAAGTTTTACCTTATCACAAGCGTATTCGTTAAACTCTCGATTAAAAAAACTTTTCCAATTTTATCTCACTATACTAGACCACTAAACAATACTCCACAGCTTGCAAATGATTTGTTAGAAATCGCTTAAGGCAACAGAATTTTAATAGGACAAACATAAAACAAATACAATCAAATTAAAACTTCCTCCTTCTTTAAAGAGTTTAAAAAAAAGGCGAGTCTCATTTAGCATTAACTATATAAATGTCAACCATTTTAGCATTACAGCTTGCCAGAAATTAGATTTGTATTTTCTTGAATCCAATGGATCACAGTAAATCTTAAACTGTACAAATATCATGTAATTGTTAAAAAAGCAGAAGATACTTTTATGATGCAGTGTATATACAAAACATATTTTTTCTGTCACTAATAATAAGATATTTTAAATAACCCGTAACAAATAATTTATAAGAATAGTAATTTTAAATCTTAAAATACATTTAACAGATAAAGGGTAAAGAAGTCATATTTTACTCAAATAATTATACAATTTGAACTAAATAACAACAATAATGCTTTTTACATAAATTCGTGTGCCTAATGATTACATACATCTTTTGCTGTACCATGTATTTTGAATACATTATTCAAATTTATTTAGGAACGCTTAAAATAAATATGTATCGATGTTAAGTACAGACTTCACTTTAAATTAATTTATATTTTTAATCCACTCCATACACGCAAAACCATATTATCATAATTCTTCAAGGTACACCTCATAAATATTTTTATGTCCATAATGTAAAGACAGTAGCAGCATTGAATGAAATTGCACCAATTATATTTTTTATTATAATATTAAAATATTAATATAAATTTCCTGTTGTTTCAGATACAAGAGAGACTGGTTTTGTGAATGCAATAATAGCCGCTGGGATAACCTTTCAGGTTACAAGGGCGTGTACTAAAGGAGAGCAAATTGGTTGTTCTTGTGATAAACGAAAAAAGAGAAAACATAAGAAAAAGGGTCCCCCGTTACCACAGGGAGACTGGGAATGGGATGGATGCGGGGAAAACATAGACTTTGGCATCAAGAAATCTAAAGACTTCTTAGATACAAGATACAAGAAAAGAAGTGATATGAAAACCTTAGTTAAATTACATAATTATGTAGCAGGGAGACTGGTGAGTACTCTATCGAAACGAACAATATTTTAAATAATAGTCAATATAAAACTGTTTACCAATTAAGGATGTTCTGTCTATAGAAGTGAAATCATCAGCGTTATTTTCAGGTTAATTGAAGGATAATGTCGTTAAGGAATATTATTTTTAGTATTTAGCAGATAACTTTCATACACTCAGTAACCCATATTTAATAGAAAAATACATGAAATTACCTATACTTTAATATATTATGTTGATCTAATACTATCCACGTTAGCATACTAATAAAACTAATCCATGACATCACTCTGAAAATATAATAATACATCATTATCTGGAAAAAATTGGAGATTTTCCGCTACAAGTAGTCACTGCTAAGCTCAAAGAAATGTAGTAGTTCCTTTAGCCCATCTAAAGAATTCTTCATTGCTTATGGGCCAGGCATCAGGGAGTTCAGGATGTGTAAATACCAGTTCATTATAGGCCTCTTTTAGACACACTAATTTTTTCCCCTCATCCGCTCCCCGGAACACCCCCAACTCTGAGGCAAAATCAACCAAATATAATTTTTTTGCCAATATCTCAATTCTAAACGGTCCTACGAAAACAAAGATGGTTATCAAAGTTAGAGATAAGCAAATTTTCTATCGAAATGATTTAGACACATTTTTACGTAGTATTAATATTGTTAAAGTTATAGGCGGTGGATATCGACACTTTCCTACGCTTTCTATACATATTTAAAACAATTGGTATTTACAACCATTATAATTTTATTATAATTGATTATAGTTATTTGAATGAGTTCAGGTACAAATGCTGTAATTAAGTCAGTGGCAAGATGTACATGTAACCTTGCATTGTTACCTCCTGTTGAGTCAGCTGTACACCAACACTATTTTAAAACGTATCTAAATCAGCAGTGGTACGGCAATACCAAAGGCCCTCAAGATTAGAGTTGGATGAAAAAGAAAATGGTTTGTTTCCTATTAGAGGTGTTTCAGAATTTCATGAGCCGCGAAATGCGCAAAAGGCAAGGTTTAATCTGAGTTATAAGTATGTTTTTGAAGACACTGGAGGCTGCTTTGCTGTATACATAAACAAAAGCTCGGGATAAATTGTAAACAATAAATACAATATTTTTAAGAAGTGTAACTGAGTCAACGGGACAGATCATGTCTCTGCGCATATGAAGGTCACGGCTCATGAGGTTTTAAAACACCTCTGCAGCTTATTTTCTATTACTACCAGAAACGAAGCTGCTCCACAAGAACCATTGAAAACAATAAGCTGCAAGTGTACAAAATCTGCAAAGCCGCATGTACTTGCAGAAAAGCTGAACTATGCTGTTCCGTTATTTGCTCTGGATATCAAACACAATCGTGTACAAATGTCGATGTATATGTAGACGACTTAGATCAAGCCGAAGAACTCGAGGATAAAGTTTTTGGAACACGATAAACACGAGGAGGTTGAATTTAACAAAGACGATGCAAAGAATTAGAAGTAAGTTAACCAAATAAGCAAAAAGTGGATTAGGCCTATTGAAGACACATAAGGAAAATGCGTCAATCGCATAATGGTAGTACCACCAATAGTTGTCGACATTTGTAATTTCAAAATTGATAATAAATGTATTTACTAGTACTTCAAAAGTGAAAATTAAACTTAATGCTAAGTAGATAGCGTGGAAATATAGAAAAAACCGCTGCCTAAGGAATCACTACTTCCACATCCAGATTATTCGTCCAAGTCACTTTAAAGGAAACATCTTGACTATATTTGCACTCTAGTATGTGGAAATTATTGGTCATAGAATTTTAATAATATTTGGGGTAGATGTCATAGAAAAGTTTGAGGAGTTGGTTTCTACCATATACGTTAAAAATGAAGTTTCTAGTTTACCGTACTTATTTTCCACTATTTACAACCTACCACCTCAATGGAGTCATCTCAATCAGATGTCACTACAATACATACGTGTACTAACTTTCAAGTGAATATCTCAATTTGATGTTATCAATCCCATTAATAATGAAGTGGAGGTGGTAGAGTTTGAAAAATATTAGAAAGAAATCTGAGGCCTTGGTTTCTAGTATATACACCGAATCCCAAATTTCTGTAGTCTTACCAGCTTGCTTTACTTATTTTCCCCTATTTAAGCCCCAACCCTTCAACGACATCATCTCAAATTATGATCTAGTTTCAGACGTCGTTATAATACATACGTGTACCAAATTTCAAATGAATATCTCAATTTTATTTTATCAACCCTTTTCATATTGGAGTAGGGGTGGTTGGGTTGAAAAATATTATAAGAAAATCTGACGCTGTGGCTTCTAGTACATACACCGAATTTCAAGTTTCTGTAGTCTTACCAACGTTTTACTTATATTTCTCTATTTACCCCAAATTACCCCCAACCCTTCAACGGAATCATCTCAAAATATAAACTAATTCCAGACGTCGTTATAATACATACGTGTACGAAATTTCAAATGAATATCTCAACTTTATTTTGTCAACCCCATTAATGGGGTAGGGGTGGTGGGGGGGTTGAAAAATATTATAAAAAAATCTGAGGCCTTAACTTCTTGTACATACACCGAATTTCAAGTTTCTGTACTCATACCAGCTTGCTTTACTTATTTCCCCCTATTGACCCCTAAATAACCCCCAACCCTTCAACGGAATCATCTCAAAGTATAATCTAGTTCCAGATGTCGTTATAATTCATACGTGTACCAAATTTCAAATGAATATCTCGATTTTATTTTATCAACCCTTTTAATAATGAAGTAGGGGTGGTGGTGGTTGAAAAATATTATAAATAATCTGAGACCTTGGCTTCTAGTACATACACCGAATTTCAAGTTTCTGTAGTCTTACCAGCTTGCTTTATTTATTTTCCTCTATTTACCCCTATTTAACCCCGAACCCTTCAACGGAAGTATCTCAAAATATAATCTAGTTCCAGATGTCGCTATAATACATACGTGTAGAAAATTTCAAATGAATATCTCAATTTTATTTTATCAACCCTTTTCGAATTGGAGTAGGGGTGGTGGGGGTTGAAAAATATTATTAAAAAATCTGACGCTTTGGCTTCTAGTATATACACCGAATTTCAAGTTTCTGTACTCTTACCAACTTGTTTTACTTATATTCCTCTATTTACCCCAAATTAACCCCCAACCCTTCAACGGAATCATCCCAAAATATAATCCAATTCTAGACATCGTTATAATACATACGTGTACGAAATTTCAAATGAATATCTCAACTTTATTTTATCAACCCCTTTAATGGGGTAGGGGTGGTGGGGGGTTGAAAAATATTATAAAAAAATCTGAGGCCTTAACTTCTAGTACATACACCGAATTTCAAGTTTCTGTACTCTTACAAGCTTGCTTTACTTATTTTCCCCTATTTACCCCTATTTAACCCCCAACCCTTCACCGGATTTCCTCAGAAAACAATCCAGTTCCAGATCTCGTTATAATATATAGGTGTACAAAATTTCAGGTCAATATCTTAAACCGTTCCGGAGAAAGCGTGCGGACAAAAAAAAAGTTACAGACACACAGACCGACAGACAGACCGACAGACCGACAGACAGACCGACAGACAGACAGACAGACAGAACATTTTTTTTCGCTCAAATTTAAAATCTCGACGTTTCATGACATTCTAAACCTATTTCACGAATAAAAATTTTTGAAAATTTGTTTGCGATTACTATACTTCCAATCCACTACGTGGATGTGGAAGTAAAAGTCGATATACAGAGCCTATACGATGCCTGAATTCCCCCGCCTATAACTCCAAGAATATTAATACTACGCAAATATGTGTCATTTCGATAGAGAACTTACTTATCTTTAACTTTGCTATCTCTCTTTTTTTTCATAGGACCTTTCATAACCGAGATATTGGCAATAAAATGACTTGATACGATAGTTCGAGGTGTTCCGGGGGGGCTGGTGAGGGGGAAAACTAGTATGTCTAAAATAGGCCTATAATGAACTGATTCCAATACCTGACCCCTGACCTATTAATAAAATACATTATCAATATTACTCTTGCTGCATTTCAAAGTTAGGAATTATTAAAAACCAGCAATAAGAAGAATATAAATTCTCGTACACAGCATGTCTTAAATAAAATATTCCCTTTTACTCTCAAAGAATTTGAATCTACCGAAAAACTGTTTTTCATTCTCATCTAAAATCTTTAGGATAGTACGGAAATTATTTGAAATAACATTGTTGTTACAAAATAATACGAAAATTATTTTTTATGTAACCCTGATATTGTAACATTTAGTCTTTAATACATGTATAGCCTGGAGCGGGTTCAAACTAAACGCGTATTTCGCTAACTACGACATTAGCATGGACTGGAGATAAGTAAAACAAAATTGTAACTAAGAACACACCCATATGGGTCATTTTTTGAAAACGGACCCTCTGTTCAAACGCAACCTAAAAAGACATGTGGGGATTCAAAATAAAGCTTAAAGACTCTACTTTTGAACGCTGAGTGCCCCTCTGTAATAAAATATAATGATTACCTTCTTTGGTTCCTCAAAGAGGTTTGCGACAAGAAAAATCATTAAAAGTGAAAAAAGAGAAAGTTACACTGCACATTTCTTAATTTTCCTACATTATCTTTTTCTATCAAAAAACAAAGAAAAGACCCACCGTGCAGTTTTCTTGAAGTTCACCACTGCAAGTTACAACATATTAAAAACTTCTGGAAAATCGCAATTTTGACAGTTTCTATATCGGAATTAACGCACCCAACTTCATAGGACTTAAAAGTTTTTTTTTTTCAACAAGAAATATGTGTAGGTACATTTTTTTAATAATTTTTGGAGCCAATTTTTGAATTTCGAATTTTCTGCTTGAAGGTTTTAATTTTCAACAAGGATCATGTGTGATTTTTAGTTCTTCAAGCGATTTTTGAAAATTTGAATTTTTGGCACAAATACAATAATTCGAAATTCAAAAATTGGCGCCAAAATTCTGATAACAAACATATATTTCTTGATCAAAAACAAACTTCTAGGTCCTATGAAGTTGGATCCTACAGTGCGTTGATTTCGATATAAATATTGGCACATTTGCCATTTTCTAGATATTTTTGACAAGTTGTAACTTGCGGTGTGAAGGATCAAGGAGTTCCAAAAGGTTTCTTTTAATCTACGTTTCCTAAGAGTTTTGATATTTGCGCACACTAGATAGCCAGAGACATATAATATAATCAACAAGGTTCACTTTCTCATAGTCCTATAGATCAGTCTAGTATTTAAAAATAATAACTTTTATTTCTGTTTTCATAATCAGTTGTAATAAGTTTTATTTATTACCCATCTTGTCACATAATGAAGTGCCCTCTAGGCGCGGTTAGCAACTATGTTTAATAGATTAGCGGTGAATATTCTGAGGTCTATTTAAGTAGGGTGTACACCAGCTCGGGCGTTCCTCAGGGGAGTATTCTTGGACCACTACTATTCTTATTTTTTGTTAACGATTTACCCATTACACTTAGCAATTTACAAAATACAATGATTAATTGTGCGGATGATAACAATATTCTAATTAGAGGGAAAGTATACCGTCAACAATTACCCTAAGCGACGAACAATTCTGTCAAACTAATATGTGGTACTCCAACAACAATCTTACTTTAAACACCGATAAAACACAATGCATCTTCTTTAAAACTACTCATAATAAGTCTGTCCTTACCGACAAGAGTAACTTAAGAAATACCGAGGTAAATACAACCAACTGTACAAAACTCTTGGGTATTTATATCAATTCATGTTTAAAATTTAATTACCATATTGAAAATACTTCTAAAAAAATATCATCTGCCTGCTATGCTCTGTGTGTCCTAACCAAATGCATGGATTACAAAATTCTTACATTGGTTGACTATAGGTATTTTTATTCTATACTAAAATTCGGTATACTTTTTTGGGGAAGATCATCTGACATACTTAAAATCCAGAAACATGACGTATAATACTTAGAATAAACCCTACTGGAAGTTGCCGGGTAGTATTTCGAAAACATGATCTGATAACGGTCATATTTGAATGCATACTTTTTCTAAAAAACCATCCTGGAATATTCAATATCAACTCGATAAGCCACAAATATGACACAAGGGAAAAAATTAATTAAGCATTCTTTAACTTTAACCGAAAAGGGGAGTTACTACTCATTATTTATTTTTATAATCATCTTCCCGAACAAATAAAAAATATATTAATTTCTTTAAATCAGAGCTTTTTAAATATATCCGTGATGCTGAGCCATACATTGTTAGTGAATTTCTTTTAATTAACTAACGCACACCCATTTTAGCTATTTGTGACCTCCATACTTGTCTACATGTTATATTAAATGTAAAGTAAGCTAGTCTTGTAGCAGATACTTATATATGTTTCTTTTATTTTAACATAATTACTTTACTATACTTACTATATTTTATACTTTATGTCGAGTAAGAAGTTTTTAGACTTGTTTCAAACTTTTGTTAAACCAAAATTTGTTTTAAAATAAATTGATCTATCTATCTATCTATCTATTCGTAGGGTGGAAGTCGCTTAATACGTTTTTTCCTAGTGCATATAATCCTTTCCTAGTTTATTCATGATCTTCTCGTTTGTTTTTATCTATGTGTAGCATGGCCTCCCTATTTTCAGTTTATTACTGTTCAGTCTTAGCTCTTTCTTTAGTTGGTGTGCCGTGTCTCGTTTTTGGACGTGTCCCCAGTATTTCGCTGCATATGACTCTGTTCTTTTAATTATTGTTTTCCCTTCTGGTAATGCTGACGTTTTCTGCCGTTTTTGTGGTTTTCCTGTTTTCGCTCGCAATTGGATAATGTCCCTTTCGGCTCTATTCAGACATCTTCTATTCGTTTTTGTTGTTGCCACGTTTTTGAATCCGTATGTGATCGTAGGCATTATGATGGTCGCGTATATCTTTTTAGTTAGACTCCATGGTTATTTATTTTCCTCAATGAATGGTAGTGTAGCTCTTGTTATGATTCTTAGCTGTGAGGCGTGAGCTTCTTCTATGTTTTGCGATATTTGGTACGTGTTTATATGCGTAGCTTCCTCTAATTTTATGCGAGGTATTATTGCCCCAATTCGAACAGATCTTTCTTCTGGTTGCCCTGCTTCATCTTTATCTTGGGTAGTAATCTCGCTATCGTAGTGGTTTCTTTCGCTTCCGTGCTTCCTATATACTATCTCGTGATGTGTTTCCCTGTTGATTTTTAGGATGGAAGATTTTATGCTATCCTTCTTCTTGGTGTACTATTATTGTCTTGTTCTTCATATTTGCTGTTGCTGCAATCGTTTCCTGTCCCCCACCCAAAAGAAACCTTCTCCTCTCTAATGTCAAATGAACGCATTTATTTTAATTGTTTAGTTTAGTTTATTTGTATTATTCAGTCTACTTTAAAGCGGTTAATAACTATAAATATTTTAAAATCGATGTGCCATGCTAGACCATTTGCTTTTCAAGTATTTGAAGATAACAACTTTTTGACATTAATATTAATTAATTTCAGATGCTGGTAATTTCCATTTCGACGCTCTCTTTCTCAAATCTGGTACCTTCGGTCCTTGAGTCAACACGGGTAGTTCTTGTTTCTTTAATTGCAATGTACAATGTACATATTCTCGAATTTAAAGTTTCTCAGGAGTAGGTTGCCTATTTGTTACTTTACTGAGTAGTATAAACTCAAGTTATTCTTTTAGACTGCACCGCTTTAGTAAAGTAGGAGCAAATTTTGACGTTCCACGAACAGACGGACAAGCTGACAGACGAACGGGAAGATGGCTGACATTTTGAAAGTTATTCAAAATTGCGTGACTAATACAATTATAAGAAAATTTTTTCTCTGTCTTCTGTTTATATACATGCGAAGAGTATAACAATAGACACGGGAAAATTCTATATGCTATTTTCTGTAGAGAATTCTTAAGCTTTATTTTAAATATGGATCATAATCTCGATGTCGCTAAAGGTTATCAGCTGGATATAAGCAAACATCTGAATTTGGGCATAATTTTTACAAGACGGCAGTTCGAGCGCGAAAGAGAGAGATGGAGACCTTTAGTATGTTCAATAGTAAACCCTAATGACATATTCTGCGAAATTTCAAAACTTCGTCAACGTTTTCCCTCTAATTTTCGTCATTTTACGGGAGTATGTATGAAGTGAAAATATTATAAGTTTGAACCAGTATTTATTTTTCTTTAAAAATTGAAACATTGGCACCGAGTTCAAAGTGTGTCGAGTTCGGTGAAAGACGCATGTTTCGTGGCTGCTACGGGATATCAAGATAAATTCGGATAAAGCGGCAACAAAAGGCCGAAATTGTACTGCATTGAAGCGTGAATAATTCTGAATTGATTGATATAAATTGGCGCGAGTATGGCTATTTCATATAGTTGATATTTGATTAAATTATGTTGGTTGAATAAAGCAACACAAAACAGTGTATATAAACAACTCGAGAAAAGTGTACTGCTTGAGTGCTTGGCCGTAAAATCTGTACCTGGATTCGTCCCTTCTTGAAGTGGGTGATATAAAATAAGCAACAGCCAGCCAGATGTGTGAATGAAACAGATAAGTTTTTTGTTTATGTAGCACTAGCATTGGTTAACTTATGTTTTTATTAAATTTTAAACAAGAATTGGAGATCAAAATTGAAAAGAAATTGAACATAGTAAATAGGTAATAAACATAATATACAGGTGACGAAATGGAAAAACTGCCCGAAAGTGAAACCGATTGTTTTAAGGAGACGACATACAGGGTGAGCAAAATATCCCTTCGGAACTCTTTTCTCATAATGCGCCAAAAAAAAATTGTTACCGCGAGATAGGGCCCTTCCCATCAACTCCACCGTAGATGGACTTTTATTTGTGGAGCGGTTAATAAATAAAAAAAAGAAAGGGAAAAAATGGGGAAAAAATACAAAAGTTGAATAGATTCAGAGACAGAAGAAACAGAAAACTTTGAAGAAGAAAAATAAGGAGATGACGATAGATGGAAACTTAAAAGAAGCATGGAAGCTGAAAAGAAGCATCTCGCAAACAACTGCATCTCACTCCAGCCGATGATGACAAATGGAAACTTAATAGAAGCATGGGAACTTAAAAGAAGCATCTCTTAAACACCCACACTTTCCATCCTATATTCTCACCCCATGCATCATGCTGCTCTCGCTGCTGACAACAAGCATGTCCAATGTCCAACCCGGCGTATGCAGCCCGTCCGACGGTATATAAAACATCCGAGATTTGGTCGCGGCACACGGTTTGGCCATCCGTTGGGCGTGTTCGAAGGACGACCAATCTGCGTGTTGGAACGAACCTCCATGGATGCCCACCTTACGCCGGCAAATCAATCAATCAATCAATCAATCAAAAATTGGAACATTGGCACCAATTATACAACAGCTAGAAAACGTTATAGGTAAGAGGAAGTGAAACATTCTATAAGTAGAGTCGCTCAAGTCAAGGACAGAAGGAAGCAAATTCTCATTTTCAGATGAGGTCGTCACATTGTCTAGAAATTTCGAGATAATTTAATACTCAGTTAAATTTTACAGATCACACCGATTGAATAAAATTACCTGTATGATCGTGACGATTTTTTTAAGAACTCGAAAAGTTATTGTGATCTTTAGCTAGCTATCCGGTAAATTCTGTGGAAGCAAAGTAATTATTTGCTTTTCCTAGAATGCACAGCTTCTGGTTCATTTTTGTGCAGTCTAGTCGTAGGTTGGACTGAGCACCTGCACTAAAACAGTTTTCTGTTGCTTGAGGACAAGGACCATGTTTCATTAAAATAAATGAGCTCCTTACGATTTTGTCGGAAGTTCTATATCACATTGGTCATCGATTTTTGGCAGTTCGTTTGAGATTTCTGAAATCGTCACCAACATTCGTCGTTAAACACATAGGATATAGTCCAGTTACCAAGGAAAAAACCAATAACGGCTAAAAGTTAGCGCATGCTATTTAGAAAGTATTGCCTTTTTAATAATAAGAATGCTTAAATTTGCGTAGGAGGCGCTCCATTGGAACAATAGAATTTGAATTTAGAAAATCCTGTTTTATTTAAATATCTCGGGAAATATTTATCGGTCAAAAGCAAAATAAAATTCTTTTACATCCCTCGCTTACCGATGGGAAGTATTATATTGGTATAGTAACCATCCTTCAGATTTCTTCGGATTTTCAAGTTTATCTGAAAATGAAAGTTTTTCAGTTCCGTCAGTCTGTCAGTCGATTGCCTGTCTACTGGTGCTATATCAAAAGAAGTATTTGACGGAGAATAGTGACATTTTGTAGATAGTTGTTGACCTTACTTCTGGCGAAGAAATAGGCTGTAGTTCCAGTTTATGCAATTTCTTGCCGAATTACCAGGCATTTCTGTTTCATTATCTTGCACTTCGTAAACATAAAGAAACGACACAATATTTAATACGGTGGCGCTTGATATGGCATAGTGAAGACCAAAAATTCGCAACAAATTGAACACACCTTGTCTCCATACATTGTGTCTATGCTTACGTACATGGTACTATTCAATTCGTTGAAATAATTTGTAATAATATTTTTACCTATTAAGTAATAAAAAATATAATAATATTTAAGCAAGAAAGAAGCAAATACCTTAGTTTTCCTGTAAATACTGTTATTGATTTCACTTCTAGAGATAGTATAAGGGCCAGTCAAATCAAAATAGTTTTTAGGTAAGCGGAACTAATTTGTTACAGGTTAACATCTTAAAACAAACAAATCGATACAGTTAACGACCCTTAACGACAGACAAAAATTTTCTATTAATATCTTAGACCTTCGTAAAGATTAGTCCTTAAAAATTTATTTTTTCATATTTTTACTCATATCTCGTAGACGATGAGATATCATTTTCATGATTGAAAATGAAAATAAATTGAGTTTGCATGATTTTCACCTTCACAGTTAAAACACTAATTGGTACGTGAATCGTTTCTCTTCTAATTTTTAGAAGAAAAAATTAAATTTTTGACACCGCACAGGTGGCATTTACATGCTTTTTCGGTCAAAATTAGACTCCATCTTTTTAATTCGACCAAAATCAATCCATTTGGGCTCAAAATTTTCGAAATACTGAGCACTTTAATGAAGAACTGCGAAAATTGCAATCCAACTTATTTTTGACACATAACATCTGTCAAAGACCTGTAAAAAATGTGAAATAATAGGCAGAATCTAGACAGTTATTTCCTATAAAACTACTTTGAAGTTCATCAATATCATATTTTATCATTATATTTGACTTGCAGAATCAGAATTTAAAGGGTCCGAAACCATATACCCAAATAATTTTAGAAAAGACCATGTTTTGACTGAAATTGGTAATTTTTGGGCCCAATAAAAGTACTCGGCTATAGAAGTTTAAAGAAGAGCACAATTTATAAGTAATTAATGTTTTTTCTTAAAATGACAAAAGCAATATTTAGTTACAGTTAGTCAAGGTTTTTTATTTACTAATTATTCATAAAATACATTTATAAAAAAATTGTAGGTATAGGATTCGAATATTTTTTGTTTTGACTTCCGAATCATATATATAACGATAACTAGAAGTCGCTTAAAAAAAAATCTTATACTGCAAATATTTATTTATTATTTTGACACTTCAGATTTTGTTGCACATAAAAAGAGAGCCCAAAATTACCAACATTGACTAAAAGCTTGCCATTTCCAAAATGATTTAGACTATTGGGTTACAGACTCATGAAATTTAAATCCTACATATGCAAAAAAAAATTGCAGAACGTGACGTACATGGTTACTTATTTAGATTGCGCAAACATAACCGTTCACAAGCAGATAAATGACCTAAAATGACCAAAAAATAGTCGTCATAGCCTTCTTTCCGTTTTGTGATACTTATGTTCAAATTCTGTAGATTAAAGAACTTAAAATACATGGGTTTTGGTACCTTAGATTTTGTTACACACAAAATAGGACTCGAAAAATATCAGTATTGACAATAAAATGGCCATTTCTAAAATTGTTTGGATTAGGTTTCAAAATCATGATACTTAGTTCGCGCACAATTAACTGTTCACAAGCTGATACATGACTAAAAAATGATCAAAATTAACCAGAAAATGGTCGTAATTCGTAGTCCTTTAATCTTTTTTTTATGATGATATATAAATTCAGCGAATAAAAGAACTTAAAATAAAAGGGAATTCGGTGCTTTAAATTTCCCTACGCACATAAAAGGGCTAGAAATTACCAATTTCGGCCAGGAAATGGTTATTTCTAAAATTATTTTGGTATATGGTTTTGGACCCATGAAATTCAGATTATGCAACTCAAAAATCACGATAAAATATGATACTGATGGACTTACAAGGAGTTATACAGGGTGTCCCAGATTTAAATGGACATACTCTAGCGAAAGGTAGAGCACACTCATCTTAGTTCAAAACACCCTGTACTTACCATTGAATGTGAACCGTTTTTGAGATACGGGGTATTTTATGGTTTTTGACCAGAATTTCAGTTCGCCATACTTTTGAAACGACTGCATATATTTAGATAAAATTTGGTATACATGTTATACTCGTTAGGTTAATGAAGAGCTTAAGTGATTTTGAGAAATTTCCGAACCAATCGACCGACGAAGGACCGTCCTCCATTTTTTTAATATGGCTCTTAGGGTCCTTAACATCACACTGTATATTATTTTTGTGTAAATGTTAGTAACCTTTTAAAGAGCCTATGGGCCAGTTTATAAAATAATGTCATAATATTTTATTACACGTTTATGGTTATTCTTCAATAAATTTTCAAAAGTATTAAAATACCAAATTTGACACAATCCAGTTGCTAACATCATTATTTTATTAATTTCAGCTAAATACCCGTAGAAGATTGTTATTTGTTTTTGTTTTGGCATTCAGTATTTCCAAGCTTTTTTAGTTTAAATTTCATCCAAAATAATACGCATTCCATTTCTTTTATAAAAGAAGAATAATGTTAGTGAAGAGGCTTGAATTAAAAAGTACAGTTTAAAAAAATATTAAGCACCTTTTGAGAATAACTTGAAAATATTAAAGACAAAAGTTCACAATTTTATTTTGACAAAATAAATTTATTTAGAACTTTAAATAATTGAAAAAATATATAAAAAATGTACAAATAATTAAAATTATAACAGGTTTTCAAAACAAATGCCCCCAACGTCAATACATTTTCGAGAACGTTTTAATATGTTTTTCCCTAACCTGTCAATCACTTTCGGGTTATTACTAATGTTATCACATACAGTAATCTTTTTTTCTAAAAGCTGTTCTCATGTATTGAAGTCTTCATTATACATCTCTCATGAGATGACCCCTTAAAATATAATCTAGAGGTGTAATATCAGGAGACCTGAGTGGCCGGCTTACCGGACCTCCGCGACCAATCCATCTGTTGGTGAAATGCTGGTTCAGATGATCCCGGACCGGTACAGAAAAATGGGGTCCAGCACTATCATGCTAAAACCATAAACTCCTAGTATTGATGGCTTCTAATAAATCTGGCAAGATATCTTTAAGAAAGTTTTAATAAACTCCACTAGTTAGCCTTTCCTCAAAAATGTGGGGCCCTACTAGATGATTATTGTAAATACCACACCACACATTAATATTAAATCTATATTGGGAATGTTTCTGAATCACTGCATGTGGATTTTCGGTTGCCCAAACATGCTGATTTCTACAGTTGTTAATTCCGTCACGTGTGAATTGGGCCTCATCCGTGAATAGAACTCTCGATATTGTTCCTCTGTGACCCGAAATCCACCTACAAAATGTTAAACGGGGAACGTCGTCACCGTCTTCTAGACGTTGAACTGTTTCAACATGAAATGGATACAAATTTTCCTTCTTTAATGTTCGCCATACTCTTGTCTTAGGTACTCCTAACTCATTACTTATTTTTCTAACACTTATGGATGAATTATTTTTCACAACCTGTAATATTTCCTCTTCTTGTGGAAAAGCTTCGGGAACATGTTCATGCTTTGTCATTGACGGAAACTGTCCATGTTCCCTACTAAATTCGTATACCTCTGAAAACGTTTTATGATCTGGTACACGGCGATTTCGATACTCTCTTATTGCAGCTCTCCCATTTCCGTCGCAAAAGCCATACACAAAAATAATATCCGCATAATCTTCATTACTAAACTGAAACGGCATCTTAAAATTTTTAGTTTTAATAACTGGTTTTTTGTCACCTATTCTACTAATTACTAAGAGCGAACAGCAATTCTTATTTGGAAAACATTTGACATGTGCCTATTTGGGATTTTTAATGCAACAATGTATGTGTTAATCGTATCGTTTTATTACTTATTTTTTATTCGTAAAATAAATGGAATGTGCTTTATTTTGGACGAAAAAGACACTGTATGTCAAAACAAAAACAAATAACAACCTCTTCTACGGGGTATCTGGCTAAAATTAATAAAATAGTGATGTTAGTAACCGGATTGTGTTATTTGTAGAATGTGATATTTGCTCTTTCAACACTTTTGAAAATTTATTGCAGAATAACCATAAACGTGCCATCAAATGTTATGATATTATTTTATAAACTGGTCCGTAGGCTTTTTAAAAGTTTAACATTTACCAAAAAATAATATACAGCGTGATGTTAACGACCCTAAAAGCCATATTAAAAAAATGGAGGTCGGTCCTGGAATTTTTCCAAAATCACTTAAGCCGTTCGTTAACCTAAAAGAGTATAATATGTACACCAAATTCTATTTAATTATGTGCAGTCATTTCAAAAATATGGCGGACTGAGGTTCTGGTCAAAGACCATAAAACACCCCGTATCTCAAAAATAATTTACATTCAGCGGTAAGTATAGGGGTGTTTTGAAATCAGCTGAGTGTGCTCTATCTTCTACTAGAGTATGTCTGTTTAAATCTGGAACACCCTATATAGGAAATAACAGTGTCTTTATTTTTGTACAGGCTGTCGTGTGTCAAAACTAAGCTGGATTACAATTTTTGCAGTTCTGCAGTACTGAGCGATAATGTTGAACTCAAATGAATTGATTTTGGTTGAATTGAAGGAGTCGAAAATTTGTAAATGTTACACTGTACGCCGGATCTTGGAAAATTATTTTGATACTATGCGTTCTATTTGTATTTTATATTATTTAAAGTATGGAAACCCAGTTAGTAAATGAGAGACTAAGTAAATGTTTTGTTCCAGGCTATCAAAAACCACATGCGCACGGAATGTAAATGCCATGGTTTGTCAGGGTCGTGCACATTGAAAACTTGCACGAGAAAAATGCCTCCATTTCGAGAAGTAGGAAATCGTCTGAAAGAACGTTTCGACGGGGCAGCCAAAGTTATAGCCGGCAATGACGGTCAGAGCTTTATGCCTGAAGGAGAAACGATAAAACCACCGGGAAAAATCGACCTAGTGTATTCTGAGGAATCTCCGTTGTTTTGTTTACCAAACAGCACGTTGGGATCATTCGGAACACAGGGAAGAATATGCAACGATACCTCTCAAGGAGAAGAAGGCTGTGGAATTCTCTGTTGTGGAAGGGGCTTCGATACACATTATAAGGAAGTGCAGACCAGTTGTAATTGTACTTTTATATATTGCTGTGAAGTTAAGTGTAAAACCTGTAATATAAATATGAGGATAAGTACTTGTTTGTGATTCTACGGTATAGACAGTTAAGTTAATGGACACTATGGTGATAAACTAATGAAATAGCAGTAGGATTTCTAACCAAACTAAGCTTTTATAAGTCGTCTGTGTATACTATGTCGTTCTGTATACTATCCAATATTTTGTTTTGTATAAAATTGTTCTTATTATAACATACAAGAAGTTTATTAGTGGTTTTATATTCCAAAGATAATTAGGTATCGTGATCAGTGAAACAGTGAATAAAGAAACTTGCAAATAATTAATATGTTACATTGGTAAAACCCAATATTATAATTGTGACAGTGTCTTTCTTGAAAGGTAATTTTCAACAAAACATACAAAAAGTGATAATATGTAACCAAGCCGAATTGCTTGCCAAATAAATAATTCTCTAGCTTCTTATACTACTATTTAAATTTTAGAACATTCCAATTTTTTCATATAAATTTTTAAAAACTAAAATACTATTTCAAAACTGGCTATCGCTTATTAGGTCATGGAGAAGGTGCGTTTTCTTCTTGGCTTATTACCATGATGTGGAAAATCAAGCTCGATTAAAATAAGTTGTTATGAAAAACTTGTAGTATTGCCACATGGTGAAATTTTACCTAAAAATAATAGTTTAAAGAAATTAAATTAGAGAAAATATCAGTCGTTGTACTTCAATGATTCATACTTTTTGAGAGAAATTCTAATCATAATTAAGTAAGCTTCTTAACAGTGTGCAGCAAGAAACAATTATATTATTTATCTTTATAAAATTGAACAACGCCAAATTTAATAACATTATGGGAGCTAAAAATTTGGACTTAAAAATGCTTAACGAAAAGCGGCGCTTACTAAAACTTGCTTTAAGATATAGCGATTACCACCCAGTGATACTGATCTAGTAGTTATTTATGGAATGGTTTATTTGAACAAAACACTATTCAAGAAAACTTGGTTTTATAAAAATCAGGAGCTTGCTAAACTATTAACGGCTTGAGAGCCAGTAGTTATATCTTTACTGATATTGATGAACTACGAACTTATCGCTGTATAAAACATCTATGAATTTAATAATCTAAAGTTTCACGATTCTGAAGAAACGAAAGTGGGTATTCTTGAATAATATAATTCATAGGCTCAGTAACTTTCAAAGTTTCATTAACATGAGGTAAATAGTTCTTACTCACACAACCAGCCCTTTCATTTTAACCTATGTTGCTCAACTAACTAGCAACTTACATGAGTACCTCAAGGCCTATTTTTTTTTTTTTTTCGTTGGAATTTCACTGTCGTAACTATAAAAAGACAGATTGACAGACAGAAATTTATTGGACCACAAATGTCTACTTCTATCTAAAGTCTATTTGCATTTTCATGTTTTCATAAGTTATAAAAGAAGTCAATTTTTTATCTATAATAAAATTATGGTCTAGAATTGGGGTACAACTTTGAAAAATTCTTAACTATCTACTATTACATATAAATTAATACATATCAAAGATATATACAGACAACCTATGACTGAGGATCTCTTATCTTCAATCATAGGAGAGTTGAGCACAATTTGCGCCTACCTAATTCCAATGTCTTAAAACCTTATAATAAACAATGAAATGACTGTTTTTAGTTAATTGGCTCTTTTAAATTTCCAAAACGTGAATAATAGTTGGGTTTTAAAGAGCTAAAATTGTTAACTTAATTAAAGAAATAATTTGGCAACATTGTTTCATCAATATTATAATGTTTGTTTGTACTGAGTAGTTTGTTGCATTAGTAATGTAGTAAAAGCAAGCAAGGCGGCTTCGAACGCTCCTCTCCGAAATCGAATAAATTGAGTAAGTAATTGGTATTAGAAATATTTAGGTTTATTTTATGGAAAAAATATTATAATCTGGAAACTAAAAAAAAAATTATTTTCAACAAAACGAATTGAAGTATGCCGTATTCGGTGTGGGGCTACTCCGTGTTTTACTTGATATGTCGTTGATGCCGTAGGATAGTAAATGAAAAACTGTATGAAATTTCGACTCTTGGCTGATTTCTTCAGGCTGTGTAATTCCACTCGAAGTGCTTGATACCGCTCCGTAGCAGACCCTCGCCCATTTACGCGCTTTGGCCTCCTCTTTGCGCCACAGTCGTCAGCAACTTACTTGCTTAGGCGAAGTGGTCTTGGCCTTTTTTTAATCTTCCTAAACTTGTCTTTTATTTTTGACACGTTCTTTATAGGATTTTAGTCGCTTATTTGCCATGTATTTCAACACTCTTGTAATATCGCAAATTATCGCTCTTTCTTACCCTCTAATCATCTATAACTTTTTAATCTTAAATTGTAAGATACTGAAAGTTACAGTTTGTCGATACAAATCAATTATTTGTCACTCACTGTACGACGTCCGTTCGCTAAGCAGCGACCATTAGAAACGGATCCGATTTGCGCATTGCAGCTGCGTTTACGCCATGCATGCGGCAGGAGTCGGGCCGGTTCCATTAGGTACTTTGATTCGTCAAGTGTATGACGGTGCATTAACTATTCCCATTATCTTTATTCTATCGGAGTTACAGGAATTCAATATTTCGCTTTTCTCGGTTCACCCGTTTATTCGTCGGCACCTCGGACCCCTGCGGGAAAGACGTTTTGCGTCAAAACTAAGAATAAAACAAAACAACTGGTTTACTGGTTTGATGTAGTATTGATGCAAGTCGTTGTCGGTGACACGTTAGTTAACGTTTTCGCGTGTATTTAGTATACGATTGGTTGGGATTACAAATTCAACTAGTAGCTTCTATTGTCGAACAACATTTGCAGTATTTATATATTTGTAGTAACACGTTTATTGTTGCTCTCAACTTTTATCAATTGTCACTTAGCAGAAAAGTTGATAATCATTAGGTAGGTATTTTAAAACTAAATTTGCCTAGATATACCAACATTTGGAGGAAGTTAAAATATCGAAATATAATCTATTTCTTGTATAGAGTATTCTCTCTTTATTATCAGATGACACCGAACTGAACAACATCCTCAGTATCATTTGTTCATTCAACGAGATTTGTAATTTTATGCTCACTATTTTTGTTTAATCAAAAATTATCTGAGCTTCATAAAATGCATAATGCAGCTTTGGCCTTTCGTAATCTGACTTCATTTGATATTTCCTCATAAACCACAGGCAGTCAATTGAGAGCGCAGTCGTCACTACAGTGTTGCTTAACAATACGAATTATTTTTTTCACGATATAACTGAAATAATTTTCTCTAAATATGACTTTAATACATTCTAGTTTCATCGCAAGTCACAGCCATGTCATGATGTTAATCGGGATTTCTGTATTTGTAATTTGCATTTGGTTTAATCTGAAGCATATATTTAATTCTTAAGAGTAATTGCTTTATGGAAATTGATTAGGATGAAGGTTAAATATCAAGATTTTCTTCGCAATTAATAATAAAAAAATTGATGCATTTTAAATACAAACTTCATAATATGCACAAACAAAACGGTAATATATTGGTAGTAGACCAGCTTTAAAAATGTTTCGATTTCTTTTTTCTTTAGGTTAAATATTGATTGTGAAAGTTCTTGATCAAATTAGCCCAGTTGCTTTGGGTTTTAAGTCGGAATTAATTATTAAGGGCTAGTTTCTTGCTAGTAGAAAGTGAGTCAAACAAGTTTATCAAAATTCACCCCCCCCCGAACCCTTATAAGAAACCCTCTGAAACGGAAAAATTCAGTTTATTGCTGATATCTCGAAAAATAATTTAAAAAAAAAACGGTTAGCACTACGTGAAAAAGGGGGAAATTTCACATCAAAAACTTATATGATTTTTTTTGTACGATCAAAAATTTGGGCTCCAGATTTTTTTGTTTAACGCAACAGAAAGGAAAGTGGCAACGCATAGGTATGGCTCGCGAAGCGTGCGCGGTCACGGTCGCACTACACTAAATTTGTTGTAACTTTTGAACTAATTAATAAAATTGAGTTCAACAAAGCTTAAATGAAACAAGAAATAAGTGGCTATTGGATTATTATATTTTCAAATATAAAAATGATTGTATGTAGAAATAGTACATATATGAAATCGGAACATATAGAGATGTTTGATGAAATCGGTAAAAGCTCTACCACTTCTACAATTTTTAAGATAGAAATCTGAAACTTTTACATATCACTCTTGAAGTAATGTATAAAGATATACGATGAGTGAAGAAAATTTCAGAAATTTATTTTTACAGATGTACACTTCCAAAATTTCAAAATCTTGAGAGAGTCACAAAGATGATATTTCCAGATTGATATGTATAAGTAACTTTAACCACCTATTACTCTGGTTTAAATGTGTACTTTAAGATATTTTAAGGGTATTTATCTTTAAAATTGAATTAACCTTCTTTATTTTACGAAAATAAAAGAAACATTTTTCTTTGCTCCAAAATTCGTGAAACTAGGGGTAAATTAAACGTTAATCTTTTTATACATTACTTCAGGAGTAATATGTGAAAATTTCAGATTTTAATCTTAAAAATTGAAGAAATGGTAGAGCTTTTACCGAAACCTCTTTATGTTCCGACTTCATATATGTACCATTCCTACATTCATTCATTTTTATATTTGAAAATATGATAACCCAATAGCTACATGTTTTTTATTTCATTTAAGCTTTGTTGCGCTCAGTTTCATTAATTAGTTCAAAAGTTACAGCAAATTTCGTGTAGCCATATTTATGTTTCGCCACGTTCCATATTCGTGCGTTAAACAAAAAATCTGGAGCCTACATTTTTTATGGTAAAAAAAAATTCATACACGTTTTTCCGTTTCAGAGGGTTTTTTAGAACGGGTCGTGGGGGTAAATTTTAGTAAACTTTTTTGAGTCATTTTCTATTAGCAAAAACTAGCCTTTCATGAAACAATTAGCGAGGTAACAATTAATTCTGACTTTTCATCAAAATTAGTCTCTGACAACTGGGTTAAATGTAGTTTGCATTAAAATTGTTTAAACAATGTAAAAATGTGATATCTTCCGGCACAAAAATTTAAATTGAAAAACTACTAGAATCTTGACAGTTGACAGTTATGAGACAATTTTTGTAGGTAAAAGTTTTCATACCATAGGATGGTGATTATAAGAAAACCTGTACCTTTTTTACTCTGAGTAAAATAAATGTATTATTATTATTAAAACGAAAATGATTTAAACATTTATAAAGTTGAAATTATTTGATATATTTAAGCGAGGTTAATCTGATATTCAACAAACATTTGAAGTATTTCTAATTCCGTTATTTACGCAATAAGAGAGGCTTTAATAGACCATTTTTGGTTGACGTCATACTGGTAGCGTGGAGGGCACACAATGGGCTTGTTCGACATTTTTTTTATTTCATAATTCAAAAGTGCAAGTATAAAATAATGGATCTACAAAGAATCAAAATTTTATTCGCACGTTTAGTGTCTTAAATACAATTACAAACAGTAAATATTTTGTTGTTTTTTTTTTTATTTTTATACGATGAAAAATAATGAAGATATACGCGATTGAAGTTGATACCGACGTGTTAGTAACAGCTGTTCTGAGCCCTTTAACCCTTTAGCTTTAAAAATCTAAGGGCGCCAAACCTCCGAAAAGTCCTTGGTCTTGTAGTCCATCAAATTACCTTTAAAATGGTTTTTAGATGGGCTCAATAGCATGAAAATTGTTGAAGGTTCATTACAGCCAATCAAAACTGCAAATCCGCCTGCACCTGAAGAACTACTCAAAATGATATTTTGCAACTGCAAAAAAGGTTGCGGCCCCTCTTGCAGTTGCCGAAGACTTGGTCTATTTTGCAGTGCTACATGTGGAACATGTAGTGGTGAAAGTTGTCAGAATTGTCCTCTATTTGACCAGGAAGAAGAAATCGAACGTGATAATAGCTTTGATGACGAGTAGTTTTAAAAACAGGATGTTGTACTTTTTATACATTAATATTTGATAAAAAATAAAAAAACTTTGAAATGTTATTGCAATGCTTATTTTAATCTAAATCTAAACTAATAAATTGATTTATTGTAAGCCACGGATGCACTAGTAAAATGTTTTAAAATCTTAAAAAAATGATTTTTCACCAATTTATACATAAAGGGTAATTTTGGGGGTTGAAAATTAGAAGTAAACAAAATAAAATAAAATATGTCATGAGCAGTGAAAACGATTCTGGAAAACTAAAGCTAATAAAGCTGCTAAAAAATTGTTGGGGTGGTTTCCAGGAGTTGAAATTAAACAATAAATTGATAAATTAATTCATTAATAAACTTGTAAATATTCAGTAGAATCCATTTTTATTTATCTTTTGTTGGAAACACAAAATTGAAACAGTTAAATCTGCTAAAAAATTATGTTTTCTTTAACTTTAGGAGAAGGGGTAGTTTTTAATAGTTGAAAATTTACAATTCATAAATAAATTATATATAATGAGCATTAAATAATTCTTTGTTTCGTTAATGTGCGATTTCACATGACAGAGAGACAAAAAAAAACGATTTTTTCCTGATTTACGACTTTACAGGGTAGTTTTCAAGGGTTGAAAACTTTATGGAAATAATAAATCATGCTTCAAAATGTTAAAGAATATTTATTCTACATAACTAACCAAGATTCCATTGATAGAATGCTTAGATTAGCATTTTTTTCAATTTTTCACAAAAGGGGTTGATTTCACCCCTAAAACGCAAAAAGCGTAATTCCGCACAATGTCACTTTTAAAGATAAGGGTGAAACAAGCCTGCTCCCAAATTTTCAGAAAAATCGATGACGGTTGAAAGATTTCGGAAGTAATAGCTTATTTTTACCTTCATTGACTGTACTAATTGACCTTACATTTTGAGAAAAAAAATTTTGTTCCAAAAAATTACGAAAAAATTCTGACGTATTCCTTGTAATAATATAAATAACTCCTGTTCCTGGAATTTTTTTCTTAAAGTCGTTTTGTGGCAAAAAATGTTTGGAACACCGAAAATTAAATTTTCGGCGAAAGGTGCGTGCTGAAAAAAAAATAGGTTGGAGCAAAATATGTGGACAGTTCGACTCTCTATAAAAAAATCCTAGAAATTTTTTTCTGAGACTTACGATTCTCAAGATATCGCGGAAGAACTGTTTACACTTCCTTTTCCTGTCAACCCCATTAATCGAGTTTTATACTCACAGCGACCCCCTCTACACATTAAAAAAAAACTTGTCCTGTCCAAAATGCAATGCTCAGCTATAATTTTGAAACATTTCAATGGACTAAAATGGCAACTGATAGATTTAATCTGGTAAATAACTGATTCAATATAGCAATTGACAGATTAAATTTGATAGCACATAAGTTGAAGTGTTCTGGCAATAGAAAGAGAGAAATCCAGATATGCTATTGTCCTTGACTACTAAAGTGCACGAAAGTGCACGACATAGTAGAAGCTAGCAGAAGTAATAGTTTGGTGGCTCAAAGTATCTGAGGATCCAAAAATTACTTTTTCCGAAAACTGTCATTAAAAGTGACTTTCACTTGATATTTATTAATAACAGCTTATTTATTGTTATCAACAAAAACAAATTTTAACAATCAATCATTAATATTCAATTTAATTAATAATCAATTTAACACGTAATCATTTCATTTACCATTTAAATTTAAAGTCGTAATTGCACAATTGTGAAAACTGACTCCACTCGTGTTTTCTTAATAGAATTGTTGATTGTTTACTAAATCTTGTTTGTTGTGTTGCTATCGTTACTGATGCGCCAAAGAATACTTGATATTAAAATATGTGCAGCAAATTGCAGATGACATACCTGTCAAATAAATTGATTGTAGATGTCAAAATATTTAGTATTTTTGAACTGTGGGAGATAGTTTTCGAAAAAGTGTTGTTTGATAATAGTTGGGAAATTCTTTTACATTCTCGAATGATTTCTTTTGTTCGCTATCGCTCGCAAAATAACTTTCATTCTCGAATGCAAAAATGGCCTATCGCAACCTATTGTCAAAAATAACTATTTCGCGTTCCTAGGTATGGCCGAAGAACCAATTTCCCGAAAAAATTCAAAATGGAGAAATTTTGCTTTTTATTGATTTACTATTAGAGAGTAGTAAAAGAATCATGTAAATTTTAAATATCAGTCCCGAATTAGCTGAAAATGATGTTCTTTTTCTAAGAAATAAAATTATAATTTTGTAGATGTAATATTGACACAGAGCATAAAATTCTCTTTCCGAATATAGTCCAGTTAACGAAGTGCTAAAATGACTAAAATCTCTAAATTAAGTGCAAGTGAATGGATTTTGATGAATCCTTGTACAATCTGTTTGTAATGATGTTAATAAAAAAGTTGAAAAAGATTAGAGTAACTTATAGAATAAGGTCAAAAATGAAAAAAAAAAAATACGATTACCTATTTTTGGCCCTAAATAAGTTGTTTTTACCCGGATGAATTTTTTCGAGAAATGCTTATTTTTCGAGATATGGACATTCGAAAAACCCTAAAAGTGGGGAAGAGGAAACAAAAGTTGAAAAAGGAAATTGAAAAAATCAAGTGAATAATATATCATCGAAATACAAGACTTTTCTTTATTTGCAACTTTTCTGTAAAATTCGTTTTGATCGAGTTTTTCCGGAAAAACATGAAAAACTGCCCCTATCTTTGAAATTGTAATGCTTTAAAAACATGCATTTTAAAAATTTGAAAAAATTCAGACGTATACATTAAGGTTTTCTAAACATTTCTTGTCTCTTGGAATATTTTTGTAACTGCTAATTTTCCGAGTTACAGGCAGTTTTTCACGATAAATAATGTACTACATTTTCTGCACTCTTTCAATTTAAATATTATATTGAACCTTTAAAAATGGTATAAGTATATTAGGTTTCATATTTTTTTTATAACAATATTTATGAATCATGCTTACTTTTTGAATTTTCATGTATTTTAAATTGAAAATGTGCAAAAAATGTAGGTAGTAGGTACATCATTAATCGTGAAAAACTGTCTGTAACTCGGAAAATTAGCAAGTTGTAAAAAAAATCTAAGGGACAAAAAATGTTTATAAGACCTCAACGCATACGCCTAAATATTATTAAATTTTTCAATTACATGTTTTTAAAGCGTTACAATTTCAAAGAAAGGGGTAGTTTTTCACGTTTCCCGGAAAAACCCCCAGGGTAAAAGCACACCTACGACCAAGTAGACTTTGCAATACTATTAGTTACTATTTTTCCGAGTTACAGGCAGTTTTTCACGATAAATAATGTACTTAAAATGATAAATTTAAAAATTATATGGAACCTTTAAAAATGGTGTAACTATATTAGGTTTCACATTTTTTTATAACAATATTTATAAATCACGCTCATTTTTTGAATTTTCATGTATTTTTAAATTGAAAATGTGCAAAAAATGTAGTACATCATTCATCATGAAAAACTGTCTGTAACTTGGAAATCCAAGGGAAAAAAATTTTTAGAAGGCCTTAATGTATACGTCTAAATTTTATCAAATTTTTAAATTACATGTTTTTGAAGCGCTACAATTTCAAAGAAGGGGTAGTTTTTCATGTTTCCCGGAATAATTCGGTGAAAACGCACTATACAGAAAAGTTGCAAATAAGAAATTTCAATGATGCATTCACCAGAATTTTTTCAGATTTTCTTTTTCAACTTTTATATTTCCCTTCCCACACTTTTAGGAATTTTCGAATGGTCATATCTCGAAAAATAAGCATTTCTCTAAAAAATTTACCGAAATAAAAACATCTTATTTTGGGCGAAAAAAAAGCAAACGGATTGTTTTTTTTAAAGACTTCAGAAATGCTGTCAGCAAAATGGTGGTCACTGTTTTTCTGACAACATTTCTGTCTTTTTTACATTATTGTTTATATTATTCCAAGAAAATTGATTTTCTTGACCACAACTTTCTTCTTTGATATTCAATTATTTATTAGTGGCATCGAATTTTTCGAAAAAAATTACATTAGGATACACCTCGGAATACACTGACTATAACTCTATCTCAAACCTGCCGAGAAACTGGAGCGTAATACATTGTCTTGCTTGTTCTGTACTTTTACGTTTAAAAACCCCATCACACAGAATTGGCATTCAGTGTATGCGAATTAATTTAACTCCCTAAAACAAAGAGGTGGGATATGCTCATCGATAAATCAAAATGTTGACAGTTAACTTCATCTTAACCATTCTTATCCAATAGTGCATTTTCAATAACTTCTCTTGATGATTATAAGAGAACAAAAATAATTTGAATTTGCCGAATCTAGACGATTTATAAAGGTCGTTAATAACTACTGTCCTGTATGGTTAGAGATTTTACCAATCTTTCGCAAAGTAAACGTTTTTTGCTTATCGGTATTTAAACTTTTGTATATAATTGTTGATTAATATAAATATATATTTTTGCAGGATTTATTGTGCAACATTTAATTATTTATATAAAGTTGTCAACGTATATTTGTTTACTAATAAAAGCTTGTACATACTATCTCGGTATCATTAATTAGTCTCTTTATTAGCCTTCTGTTTTTCAATGTTTACCAAGTGTTTAGATTGAGCATATCCAGAAGTTGCAAGGTAAGTTTAATTGAGTCCACTATAAAATTAAATTATAAGATGACTGACAGTTAACTTGCTAAGAATGGCTCTGACGTCTAAACCGAACGTCTGAGTTAGCTCGTTTGCTTATAGCACAGGTGCACGTCTTAATTATAGACCGATATATTGTCACATTACTTTTAATCATTATCATGAAAAAATGGCCACTACTGCATAACAGGTCATTATTAGATATTTCATATTTGCAACTCTAACGTATGAATTTGGAACACTATAAGTGGAGTAGTATCACAATGAAACTAATTATTTAATTAGGTGTTCTCGCTATACAGGGTGTCCCAGAATTGGGTTCCTGGACGAGAACCTGTGATTGCTAAGTTCATATTGGGCCCGTATAACCCAACTTACCTTAGTCCAAAAATGCATCCCCGAAGAAGTACATCCTCTTAAAGTGAGACAAAAAAAGAACGTTTTTTTCTCAATCATTTCCGTTTCAACCGGGAGTGAAGAAAAATCAATTGTATGTCAAAAACTACCGCTTATTATGTATGTAGTATATACTGAATTTCAATCAATTATATTCTAAAGTAAAGGAGAAAAGGGGGGTATACGATGATCCCTATGACGTTACCATATGACGTAAATGAATAAAACCAAAGCATGCTATGTGTAACTTATCTTGAAAGATGGCTATTTATATTTAACTTGTTTTGGTAACGCCCTAAAACACCGAAGTACTTCAATTTGATCATATAAGGCTATGCTTAATATAATTAGGTTTGTAAAAAAGTTTTCTTGTTCAGTAATGAAAAATTTGATAACACTTAGGATTCGCATGGAAAAATATGTTTTCTTTTATTAACATCGTTACAGGAATTTTCATACAAAGCGTAAAATTTCATGTAAGTACGAACCACCATAGCTAACTACAACGTTTTCGCAACTACATTTACTTACAAATTCTAATGGAGTGAGGGAATTTACTACATCATATTTTTCGGTTACTTAGCTAAAATAACGTACAAAATGAACATTATAGTCGTGTTGTGTCATCTAGCACGAAACACAGTGAAAGTGCAAGGAAAATCGAATATTTGATGATATGATCTATTTAAATGCAAGAAAATTTAGATTTCGGCAGAGGAATTCGTGCTCATGCTAAATTGAGTGGAAGTTCCGCAGCCCTCGTTGTGTCGGCGCCTAGGTACGTCAATATTGTTACAGTAATGGTTCTATATAAAAACAATGGTCTCTTAAACACGCTGTTACTCATGCAACGATGAAACTGCGACAATCCAATTAAGTAGATGAACGAGTACTTGCTTCAGAATATTCTCCTATGAGACTTTTTGAGGTTTTCTTCAGTTTTGAAATTTCCACGATCGCATAAATTTCTCTACAGGTTGAATCCGGGCACCTAGCTAGCAATAGGGTAAACTAGTCATAAATTGTTGCTCTTAATTACTTATAGTTTACGAAACATAATTGTTATGGTATCAATAAGAAAAAAACAAAAACGCTATTACAAACTAACAGTTATATTAACTGCTGAATTTGAGTTCATAAAAAAAGTTGTATTAATACTATTGTTAGAATTGGCTAGAAAAGTCCAGCATTTTGCTTCCTCTGTTCTAGTCACCTTAGGCCAGAAAATTTTTATGGTATTTATTACCATTATTTTTAAATATGTAAATATTCATCTTTACTTGTTGGATATTTATATCTCAACATAATTAATTAAATTGTAAGTACACCACATTATTAAAATGTATGCAAATAAGAGAAATAGTGATAATTATCTTGGCAACAATTTACCTGTATGTGAAGAGAGGAAACGTGATTAAGATGAAAGCATTAAGGTTTCAGTGTCGTGTATCTTCGAAGCGCCTTCGAGAGCACCTGCTTGCTTATATGATTGTTTTCTCGATTCTATCTAACTTTTATTCAGCATATTCAAGGAAGCGGTTATGTGTTTACTTGAAAATTGAAGAATTATTGTGTTATGAATTTGATTTTAGAAATTTGTGAACTAAGAGGGAAAGTACAGAATACTTGTTTTGTTTTTACTTCCCTCGGCTACCGTAGGGAAATCCCCTAATCGTTAAAGAGTCACTTTCCAACAAATCTTCGGATTTTTTATGATTCAGGTTATGTAGATAACGATTAATAATAGTAATAATTAAGATATTTCAATTCCGTTAATCTGCCTGTCTGCCTATCTGTCGGTCTTGTGTCTCTCTATCTGTTGGTGCTGTATCTAAAAATAAAATTGAATGGAAAATAAAAAGCGGCAGCAACTGGGAGCGGCTGGAACCTCCCCACACGGTTCAAATTAGTGATGGGCTGCTAAACAGCAGTCTTCTACTTTCTAACTGTAATTTGGTTCGTATATAGCAGTAGCAACTGATACGAGCTCTGATAAGTAGCTGTTATTTTTATAGCGGGTTGAAATTACTTGCTGAATATGCCAACGTGCCCATACAGCAACACAAGCAGGCAACGTCGGACCTAGAATTAGTCCTTTTTTGATAAAACTGATAAGGCTATGATGAATGCCGGCCGCATTCTCTATGGCTGCCTACCGCGACCACAGTAGTTATATTGACACTAACACAGCAAGTAAAATCCCAACAAACCTATATGTAACACATTTTATCTTTTGTTTCCAAAATGTAAAACTTGTTAATTTATAGTAAGTATAGTTTACGTAAGAATCTGTCAGTCAATTGAAATCAGCCGCTATGACATGCCTTTAAATCAAATACATTATTGCAATATGACCCACCTATATTTATCTAATTTACGACGTTGAATGAGTTCACCGCCAAAGCAGCAATAGAATCATTTATATTTAATTTAAAGGTAATGATCAATTCTCAAACTCTGAATAATTATAAACACCCAATATGATGCAATTATTAATAAAGTTAATAATGAAAAAAAATGCCGGACTGTGTTGGGATCGATCCGTCGATCTCTCGATGTGTAATTCAACGCTTTAGCCCACACGACCACTGGAAAGTTACACCATAGTTTCACATACGTTGATAGTATAGAGACATTGAATGGCCTGTTCCTAAAACAATAATTTGTATAAAAAAATGTATATAAACATCGAAAGGGTGCAAGTGTGTCATATCGTTGAAATCGGAATTTTAACTGCTTTCAATGGTTCGATTACAGATAGTAAGTAATTATCAAACAGACAACCCGTTGTGCCAAAACGGCACTAAACGTAATTCGATCTCAACTAAAACCATTTCAGATCTTCTGGAGCATTAAAGAAACCCACTTGCAAAGTTTCATCCAAATCCGTCTAGTAGTTTCGCCACTATCGTGCTAACACACATACACACACACACCATATACATTCATACACACATACATACAGACATTTTTCAAAAATAACTTTTTTGGGTTCCTGGGACTCAAAACGTAAAGATTTGGTGTTATCTCAATTTTCAATTTTGGACCAATTTTATTAACCTCCCACAATTTGGTGAGGTTAAATACATGTGGTAGGCAACGAAAAATATGCAGAATGGAAACCCTAAAAAAATGAAAAACATAACGGAATACATATTTAGCATTTAGTTAACACGTGGATAACACAATTGTCAAAATGCAAGGAATAAACTTGCTGTACTTTTATTGAAGAACATAAAAAATGGATACCTTAAAAAAAGAATTAGCAAAAAGAATGTGAGGTGGACAATAATACTTGGCACGTCGTTAATGTAACTGCCAAAGAAAAAAATTGCTATCTTTTAAGTGAGTCACTTGAGTGGTCACTTTAAATAAGTAAACGATAAATAAATAAATAGAAAAACAAAATTTGTAATGTAGTTGTTACTATTACTAGGCAAAAATCTGGTACGCTCTTGATTGATTGATTGATTTTCCAGCGTAAGGTGGGTATTGCTGCCGATTCCAGGCATCCCTGGAGGTTTGTTCCAACACGCAGCTTGGTCGTCCGCCGAACATGACTAACGGACGGTAAACCGCGTGCCGGAACCAAATCTCGAATGTTTTATATACCGCCGGACCGGCTGTATACGCAGGTTGTATATGGTACATGCTTGTTGTCAGCAGCGAGAGCCGCATGACGCATGGGGTAGAAATATAGGATGGGAAGTGTAGGTGTTTGTGAGGTGCTTCTTTTAAGTTTCCATGCTTCTTTTTTAGTTTCCATCTGTCATCATGGGATGGGAAGTGCAGGCGTTTGCAAGATGCTTCTTTTTAGTTTCCATGCTTCTTTTAAGTTTTCATCTATCATGATCTCCTTATTTATTCTTCCTCCAAGTCTTCTATTTCTGAATCTAGCAGTGTGCATCTCCTTCCGTCCGCTTGTGTTCACTTCGTTTGTCTGTTTATTAATCGTTCCACAGGTAAATATCCATTTACAGTGGAGGTGCCCTACCTCGCGATAAAAAACTTTTAATGTCGGGTTAGTTATGAGAAAGAAGCCCGAGAGAATATTTTGCATACCCTGTATATTAATGTGTTCCATAGTAATTACTTATAACTGCCGCTTTCTAATTTCGGGTATTTTCTAGTTCATTACCTAGATTCAATACATTTTCATTTTTACTTTTAAATTGTTCTCTGTTGTGTAATAAATTGTACTGTAAAAAATATACACATTACACAGGATGGTTATTCAACAGAAAAACGAATTAATAAATAAATGATACCAATCAGAAGTGAAAGTTTTGAATAAAAATACATCTAAATATAGATAATAATAATAATAATAATTTTATTAATCTGGGAAACAGTACTGTTTATAGACAAGTCATTACAATGATATGTAGTGATGATTATAGTTAATTAATTATGGAATTAAAGTAATAATATGGTTAAGAAAGATAAAATTAAACAATTTTAACAAGATAACTGTCGGACGATATTCAAAAGGAACAAAATAAAGAAAGAAGGAAGAACTCACTGTTCTTCTTTCAAGTTAAAATTTTACAAATCACATCTTTAACATTTAAAGTTTCACAATTAAAATTGGTAAATTAAAATTACATGTTATTATTTAAAGCATAAGTGTCACAAAATGGATAAAAATCTTGTATATTGTAGAGACAGGCACTGATTAAAAGTTTCTTTAGCTCGTATTTGAATTTCTTTACACCAAGCACTTTAATATTTATGGGCAGGGCATTATAGAACTTTAAGCCACTGAACTCGTTTTTTTTAGTCTAGTGTATGGACAGATTAAATTTTCTTTATGCCTTGTATTGTGGTCATGTACATTACGTTTGGAAATCACTTAAATGTTGTTTTATATAGTAGACATTTTCATAAATTATTAAAGAAAAAACATTCATTATATTCAATTGTTTAAATAATGGTCTACAGGAATCACGGTGACTTTTCTTAAGTATTCCTCGAATCGCTGCTTTCTGCAGAATTAGTACTCTTTGGATATGGATATTCGCTGCAGTTCCCCAGGATAATATTCCGTACTTTATTGTGGAATGAAATATGGCATAATAACAGGTAAGTGCGGCTTCAGCGTTTATGATGGAGGTTATCCTTCTAAGCATGAATACTGTAGAGAGTTTTTTACATAAATTGTCTATGTGGCTTGCCCATGATATTGAGGCATCAATATTTACCCCTAAGAATTTGGTGGATTGGTTACAGGAGTTATTTATTGAGAATGACATAACATCCGTTTTGTTTTCATTGAGGAAAAGTTCGTTGTTGTTGAACCACAATTTGGCCGTTGTAAGTAGAGTTTCATTGATGTCCTCGAGGTTTGAATATTTCGGTGGTCTGACACCAAAAGTAGTATCATCTGCATACATTAGGGTTGTTAAGGTAATATCATTGACTTTCATATTGTCTGGTAAGTCATTGGTGTATATGACAAACAAAAGGGGCCCCAGAATTGATCCCTGGGGGACGCCTCGTTTTATATATAGTGGTGCGCTGTTCGTTTCATGACAGTGTACTACTTGTGGTCTATCTTCTAGGTAAGATTTAAGCAGTTGGAGCGCTGGCCCTCGTATTCCATAAAATTCGAGTTTTTCTTTTAAGATTGAGTGTGACACGCAATCGAAGGCCTTTGAGAGATCGATAAAAAAGAATGGCATAATCGTTTTTCTTCAAAAGCTTCATGTACATTTTCTATAAATTTTAGTACCGATATATAGATTCTCTTTGTCTGCTATTAAATAAGGATTTCGGCATCAATACCAAGTTCAAGCTTTTTGCGTATTTTCATATCGCATCACTATGATCTAACAGTTCAATAATAAGATACAGTGGAACGTTAGGCTCTGTAGAACCACTGTGTTTAATTTGGAGAAACTAATTCTTCAGCTTCGAAATTTTTACGGTGCTCCTCTAAAAATTGCTTCACTTTATGATGAAATTATTACTCCTAAAAATCGACGATTGAGACAGTTTTAAATGTCTCCAGATTGTGTCAACTGGTTAACGAAACGCTCGTCGAGTGATAGTAATAAAGTGCAGTGTTTAGGAAGTACTTTACCATGATTCTTGTGAAGCCTACTCATTGGCCGCGTCACATGAAGGGTCCAGCCGGTTCCCGGACCACAATACATTATATGTTCTATTTCTAAACATCTGGCGATCTGAAAGGCCAGAGTAGTAAAGATGCAGTGTTTTGGTTACAAATATTATATTGTTATTTTTGCCCTATAAAATAGAATTTTCCTGTTGAAATAGTGTATCAAGAATTAATACAAATAGTACAGCTACAAGATAAAACATGTCATTGATAGAAGCATATAGGACAATAACTTTCATATAAATGAAGTCCCAATGATAATACTAAGGCGAGCCGAATGCCACAATTAAGTATGTTGTGGCGTTGCTTTATATTTAACTAATAAGAGGTAAAATCATTTAATGTATACATCTAGTTAAGTGTGTACCAAATAAATCAGTCTGGCATATCAACCATGGTAAGCGGGACACACCCGAAGAATGTTTCATCCCAACTTCACACAACGGTGAAGTGGACATAATAATCAACTGACACAAAGAGATTGGAGTTGACAGTAATAAATATAATTGGTATATTGGGTCGCTTATGGCTAGTTTTATGTGTCCTTAGATGATTACATCATTTGTCAGGGCAAATTATTTGTAATTGCGTTTGTAACTTGTATGAGGCTTCTCCTTGGCGTATAACCCGGTAAGGATAATTGAATTCCGCCTCACTTTTTTGATGCAAATGATTAAAATATTACTTGAATTAAGATGGAAATTGGAATAGTTTATAGACTATCTAACTTGGCAATTAATAATAAATTGAATTTTTTCTAAGAGCCATATTTATGTATTGTAAACATTTTTATTATCCGTTTTTATTACTTACTGGTATTTATGATTTAATTTTTCAAAAGGCATCCAAGAAAATTTTAATAATATAATAATGGAAAACAGTAGTATTAAACATATTTAATTGTTTTGTTAAAAATTATTTTAAAAAATATTACAACAAACATATTTTAAACTATCGAACCAAGATAATATTGTTTAAAGTACCGTATTTTTATTTTCTGTCACAGAGCAACCAAACAAAAACTAAATTGAAAAGTTTTATTTACATTGGTATTTTTTTATTTAATATTCATTTATTTCGTCCTTAATAGAAAATTTTTAAATTACTGTATCTGTTCATTACTATCGCCCCACAACCAAAAAGAAGAGAAAAATAAAATTTTGCGCACAAAAGATTTCTAGATATATTTTGATTTCAAGTAAAAGAAGAGAAATATGGATGTTTTACCTAAGATGCAGCTAGGTTTCTTCAAATGTAAGTATTTTTAGAAATATTTCCACAAAAATTGGACTACGCTTGCTAGTCCTTATTGAAATTCAGTTCACCTGTACTATAGGAACTCTCTAAGAATGAATCTATACTATAAATATAAATAGATTATGGGGAATATCAAAGCAATATTAGTCAAATAAATACTCATATACTCTAATACTCGGGTGCCACTGATTTTAAGTATTAAAAATAGTGTTAATAAGTTGAAGATATAATGTAGCATTTATATATTTGTTTATATTCAAATGAGATTAATTGAATACGGATAAAAAGTAAACTTCAATATAAACATAATAAGAAGAGTGGTGTTGATTTAACAGTTTGTATATAAAAAATTAAAAATAATCAAGCATAATAACGATCTAAATATAACCATGACTCAAAATTTTGTTCTTTTAATCAATCGGTCCATTCAGGTTGCGTGATCAGAGCACGTCTACAGCAAATTTATGTTCCGGACCCATGAAGATGTCTTAAGTGCCCCCCAGGAAGCAGCTGCGTTTGGGTGGTCTTAGAAATGCAAACGTTATCATCTACATTATGCAAGTCCGGTTGAAACCTACTCGCTTTATAATTATCACTTAGTTTGTCAACTGTATAAATTATTTTATGAACCGTTCCAATCAAGAACTTCAATAAAAGTTAAATCTTCTTTTTATGTAATAGACCTCCGAAATTTTTGGTTATTTTTTTTATTTATCAATTAATTTTTATTGTTTATCCGAGTAAGAGCTTTAAGGTACCAGCGGCCCTTGACCCCGTTTAATATTCATCGCTATTTAATGACTAAACACTGGTGCTTCTGAGAATTAACAACCGATATTTGATGAGGAACTGGACACACTTATCCTCATTAAACTTGAATTGCAGTAAAATCATGCTCACTAATATAGCAGCAATTAAATAGTCAAAATTGCGTACATTCCTTGAAATAAGATCTTGACCAATCAATTTATTAACAATCAATTAAGAAAATAACCCAGACTAGGAGTTTGTGATATTTTGAGTGAGACAAAACATTGAGAATGGAGAAAATAGTTAATTGTGCGCACCCGGTTTCACTTTCTACCTTTATTGGTTGGATGTTAGGGGCCTGATTGTGTTCAGTTGATTTGACGGCGCACCGGACTGTAAATGTTTTCTTATACAAATCGAATAAGTTCATTTTCATATCTTTAACGCGATGAGCACAGTCAAAGAAATACCCACAAAAATCTATATAGAGATATAGAGAGAATGAGCGTTAGAGTATAAGTTCGTTAACATTCAGAATTCAAATTGTCATTCCTCGGACCACTCCTTCTTGACCAAGCGAGCAGTACGTTTTAGTGAAACCAAAAAATTCTGGCGGAGAAACAGACAATAATTTTAATTGAGACATGTTTTATGACAGGAGAAAATAGAGAAAAAATCTGTGTTAATAGAATGAAGTAAACCTTAATAGTGACTGCAATTAGGTTTTTACTTCTGAGCCCAGTTATAATGAATGGATTTTCATGTTTTTTTTGCATTGAGGTTCTAATACTGTGAGTACTTTTTTGTACTTGAAAAATTGCCGCTTTTTACTTAGAAGTAGTTCCCACCCCTCTAGAGTGGTGAGAGAAACTGTAAAATAGTAGCCACCGAATCTGGTATAGGATAACATTGTAAGAGAAAAAGGTGGTTTACAATTTTTCATGAACATTTATATTTTCCAAGTTATAATGATTTGAAGATTACGATTTTTAGCTTTAAAAAATTGGTACTTTGAGACTATTTTTCGCAAATGATTCAAAAGTCCTACATTTATGAAAAAAGTCGTGTGATACAAAAAATAAGATTATGAAATTACAAATATTTTATTTTTTTTATTTCTGTACGGCGATGAATAGTTCTAAAAATATCATAGTTTAGAAAGGCTCGAACGTTTATTAGTCGAGATATAATATTTAAACTACAAATATGTCAGAAACAATCAACGTTAAAAATACGTATAATAGAAACAAAAGTGCTTGAAGTACTCTTTGATATTATTTTTCTTTTGTCCGTATGGCTTGGAAAATAACGATGTTATGTGCAAAACAATGAGTACTTTGTAATTTTTTTAAGTAAGAACTTTAGAATTCTTCTGCTGTCATTGGCCATAGAATATAAATTCAAAAAATCTATACCAGTTTTTATTATTACACATTATTACCAACATGCTCTAATTTTGAGAGCTTCAATTTATCAAAAGTTTTGAAGAAATATGAGATTTAAATGTATTTCTTTGTCACTAAAAATTTAAGCCCCGCATTTTTACTCTCATATTTACGAAACTATTGTTGCGTGTTTCCGCCCCTTTGGGAAACCACCCCTTCAATTTCCGTAAGTTCCAAATAAATTATACAAGGATAACCACTAATACATTATTTAACAACTTACTGAAACTTAACAATACTTTCTTGAACTAAAATATACTTTTAGTGGACTAAAAATAATTTTTAACAATGTTACTACTTGACATTACACTTTCTGTTTACTTTCTGATTTCAAACCCCACTTTGTTACTTTTTAACTTCTTCTTTCCCGCCATGAATCTTGCCTTATATACTCTAAAATAATCTCTAGTTGAATATAGAAATTTGCAATTCCAGAACAATGTATAACTCTGGAGCCATCTACCGGCTTTCAGAAGAAGTGGCGTGTATTACTGGTTGCCTATCCATTTATACTTAATTCCAGCTGGTAGTAGTCATGGGCGTAACGGTCTCTACTTCGTAGGGGGTGTAATGCATAACACTGCCCCCTCCTTAAGCCTGATCGTCTGGGTCAGACAATTCAGAATCATCAGTGTATTTCGCCAGTCTATCCAAATGCACGATCTTCATCTTGGACTTTTTGCTTTGCTGTTGTACACCCAAACCTGCTCTCCCACCTTGATGAACCCTTTTGAACTACGCTTCCGGTCATATAACCCTTCATTCGGTTATTGGCTGGTGATGGCTCCGCTATATTGTTAGCCAACCTCTTGAAAGGAGCTCCGGCGCTGAACTGCTTCATTTCGCCCTTACTTCCAGTTTGTGGCCCCCTACTGACTGCACAAATCTTGCAATTGCGACACCAGGCCTCCAAATCCTGACGACTTTTTATACAATAAAATCGTTTCCGTATTTTCGTCAGGGTCTTGTTATCCATCGGATCTTCCGACCCCTGGAAATCGCTAGACGCATAACCACTTGCTTTCCATCCCGGTTTTCCCATGCTCTCCGCAACAGCCCGTTCATGACTTTCAATAAGTCCCAATGCGCCCATAGTGCCTTCAGTCCCACTCTGTTCTCTGAAACATCGTTCCATGTTGGACGAGTTCTCCTTTCTTTTGGTCTCAATTTAGGTCCAATTTCCGCATCGTTAAGTTGCTCTTATCTGAGCGCTTCATCGGTCCTCTCATCCGATACCTTCACCTTGACAGTGTTGACTGCTCCTGTGACCTGCAGTTTCTCCTGGTGGTAGTACTTGCAATCTTCCTTGCACCTTCTTCCCGATAAAATGTGTGTATTTTTCTGAGGTTTCGTTTTATTCCCACATCCTTGTAGTGGCGGAATTCTTGGAATGCTTCGAAGCTGGGAAATCTTTACTTCTCTAGGGGCACTACGTTCCCTATCTGATACAGTCTCTCTGGTACCGGCTTCCTCTGGTTTTCCCCTTGGCTTCACAGCATCGGCCTCTATTCTCTCCAAGCTCCTCCGTGTATATTCTAGCTGGATATGTCCTAGTCCACCGCGCCTATAACATTTCATACGCCGTCCACTTGGCCTTCCACTACTTCTATTCTGAGTTACAATATTTCTAGTATTCACTCTCCTCGAAATCCGTTGTCGACAGTCTAATTTGATATGTCCCATCTTGCCTCAGTTGTAACATTTAGTGCCTCCACCTGGCTTTTCCCTATTTTGTTGCCTTTTCTGTATTCTTGGAGGGCTCGATTAAGCCAGTAACTGCCTTCACATTTTATACATCTCGATCAACTTAGGATCCTGGTTCTTCTTTTCTGGTTGCGATTCTTCAGTTGTCACAGCTCACACTTTTGGACTCGGGGTATCCTGAAAGACAGCTTCCACCTCGAGTACACGCACCAACGCTTCGTTGCTGTTCTGGTAACGAGATAACCTGAGGACTCGCCTGATCTCATCGTTCTGTATACCATCCAGAAAAGCCCCTATGGCCAGTTGGTCTTGGAAATCTTTCGGTACATCCGGGTAAGTCAGGTGCACCAGTCTATAGCTTCTAATTGTTGTAAACTTTCCCCAAGCTCTTGAACACGTGATTGCAGCTGGGTCTGGTACACTCGGGCAAAGTTTTGTTCACCATATTGTAAGTCTAGGGCATCTTCTAAATCTAAAATCATGTTGTTGCTCTACTGAGATTATCTGGAGCATTTCCAATGCCTGGTCTCGTAAAGCCAGGACAAATGCCATAGCTTTCTCGTCGTCATCCCAGTTGTTCGCACACGCTGCTCCCCCAAACTGTCTCCTGTACGTTGTCCAGGAACTTTGGCCATCAAAGGAGGGAGGTTTTAGTCGCTGGCCTGATCATACTACTTGCTGGCTTCCTCAATCACTCAACTGATCTGTTTCCCCTTCCACTTTATGCATTTCATCTTCGACCTTGTCTACTTCTTCTTTCACTTCACCCACTTCTTCCACAATCTTGTTTACTTGTACTTTCACTTCACGTATATTTCCCTTGACTCCACTTACTTCTTGCTCAACTTCATTTTTAAGTTCTTCGGCGACTGACAATATGGCACTTCGTTGTGTCTCGATAGCTTGCCTTAGTTGTCTCTTTCTTCTTGTTGTCGTTTCTCTTGATTCTTAAAAATCTTTCTTAATTCTTCTTGGCGTTTTTGTTCTTGTTCTTCTTTCTCCTGTTAATGTTCTTGTTCTTGTTCTTATTTCTCTTGTTGGCGTGTTTGTTCTTTCTCTTGTTGTCTTCCTTGCCGTTCATCTTTCTTTTCCTACGTTATTTTTCTTGGTCCATCATCATTTTTTGCATTTCTACGAATAAGTCCTGTATTTGTTTTTCATATGCCATGCTTCTGGACGTTACAGGCATATGATTTTGTTAAAATCCACTAAATTTAACAATCACGTCCATATCGGTAATGGAACTGTCCTAGAAACGGCACGAAAAAGTCTTATCTAGAGTTTTTGTCATTATACAACTTTCCAACTTTGTCACTGTCCAAAAGTCTTGTTTTGGGTTCTTAGTTCAAAGGATTTAATTACTACCACTAATGTCCTAATAAAATGTTCAGAAACGTCTCAAAAATACACTTAACACTATTTTCCTGTTCGAAAATAACCATCGCACAATGTCCAGTAAATCAGTCCTCTGTGTTAGCACTACTTCCCGAGAATACAATGTCCAAACCTTCTCGAACACTTCCGAAAAATCCTTTTGTTATAATTCCGCTCCTGACACCAAATTGTCGCGTGTTTCCGCTCCTTTGGGAAACCACCCCTTCAATTTCCATATGTTCCAAATAAATTATACAAGGATAACCACTAACACTTTATTTAACAACTTACTGAAACTTAACAATACTTTCTTGAACTAAAATATACTTTTAGTGGACTAAATGTAATCTTTAACAATATTACTACTTGATATTACACTTTCTGTTTACGTTCTGTTTTCTAACCTCACTTTGTCACTTTTTAACCACTCCCATATAAAAAGCGGCAACTTTTAGAGGGTAAATTTTTTTGCACTCAGTCTTGGATACCCAATGCAAGAAATTTCAAGAAAATTCATTCACTATAGCTGGGTTCCGTTATTTTTCATTTTAATGACTAATTGCACTGCACTATAAAACTAATAGAGAAAGATCAACGAATGATGAATTATTAATTAATAATTTCATTTGCAATTTTTACTGCTCTCCATAAAGTTGCCAAAGGCGTCAGACAGGACTGTATTCTATCACCACCCTTTAACATCTCGAGTGAACACGTGATGCAACGTGTGTTGAAGGACTAACAGGGTGGCCTAGTTGAGACATGTTTTATGACAGGAGAAAATAGAGAAAAAATCTGTGTTAATAGAATGAAGTAAACCTTAATAGTGACTGCAATTAGGTTTTTACTTCTGAGCCCAGTTATAATGAATGGATTTTCATGTTTTTTTTGCATTGAGGTTCTAATACTGTGAGTACTTTTTTGTACTTGAAAAATTGCCGCTTTTTACTTAGAAGTAGTTCCCACCCCTCTAGAGTGGTGAGAGAAACTGTAAAATAGTAGCCACCGAATCTGGTATAGGATAACATTGTAAGAGAAAAAGGTGGTTTACAATTTTTCATGAACATTTATATTTTCCAAGTTATAATGATTTGAAGATTACGATTTTTAGCTTTAAAAAATTGGTACTTTGAGACTATTTTTCGCAAATGATTCAAAAGTCCTACATTTATGAAAAAAGTCGTGTGATACAAAAAATAAGATTATGAAATTACAAATATTTTATTTTTTTTATTTCTGTACGGCGATGAATAGTTCTAAAAATATCATAGTTTAGAAAGGCTCGAACGTTTATTAGTCGAGATATAATATTTAAACTACAAATATGTCAGAAACAATCAACGTTAAAAATACGTATAATAGAAACAAAAGTGCTTGAAGTACTCTTTGATATTATTTTTCTTTTGTCCGTATGGCTTGGAAAATAACGATGTTATGTGCAAAACAATGAGTACTTTGTAATTTTTTTAAGTAAGAACTTTAGAATTCTTCTGCTGTCATTGGCCATAGAATATAAATTCAAAAAATCTATACCAGTTTTTATTATTACACATTATTACCAACATGCTCTAATTTTGAGAGCTTCAATTTATCAAAAGTTTTGAAGAAATATGAGATTTAAATGTATTTCTTTGTCACTAAAAATTTAAGCCCCGCATTTTTACTCTCATATTTACGAAACTATTGTTGCGTGTTTCCGCCCCTTTGGGAAACCACCCCTTCAATTTCCGTAAGTTCCAAATAAATTATACAAGGATAACCACTAATACATTATTTAACAACTTACTGAAACTTAACAATACTTTCTTGAACTAAAATATACTTTTAGTGGACTAAAAATAATTTTTAACAATGTTACTACTTGACATTACACTTTCTGTTTACTTTCTGATTTCAAACCCCACTTTGTTACTTTTTAACTTCTTCTTTCCCGCCATGAATCTTGCCTTATATACTCTAAAATAATCTCTAGTTGAATATAGAAATTTGCAATTCCAGAACAATGTATAACTCTGGAGCCATCTACCGGCTTTCAGAAGAAGTGGCGTGTATTACTGGTTGCCTATCCATTTATACTTAATTCCAGCTGGTAGTAGTCATGGGCGTAACGGTCTCTACTTCGTAGGGGGTGTAATGCATAACACTGCCCCCTCCTTAAGCCTGATCGTCTGGGTCAGACAATTCAGAATCATCAGTGTATTTCGCCAGTCTATCCAAATGCACGATCTTCATCTTGGACTTTTTGCTTTGCTGTTGTACACCCAAACCTGCTCTCCCACCTTGATGAACCCTTTTGAACTACGCTTCCGGTCATATAACCCTTCATTCGGTTATTGGCTGGTGATGGCTCCGCTATATTGTTAGCCAACCTCTTGAAAGGAGCTCCGGCGCTGAACTGCTTCATTTCGCCCTTACTTCCAGTTTGTGGCCCCCTACTGACTGCACAAATCTTGCAATTGCGACACCAGGCCTCCAAATCCTGACGACTTTTTATACAATAAAATCGTTTCCGTATTTTCGTCAGGGTCTTGTTATCCATCGGATCTTCCGACCCCTGGAAATCGCTAGACGCATAACCACTTGCTTTCCATCCCGGTTTTCCCATGCTCTCCGCAACAGCCCGTTCATGACTTTCAATAAGTCCCAATGCGCCCATAGTGCCTTCAGTCCCACTCTGTTCTCTGAAACATCGTTCCATGTTGGACGAGTTCTCCTTTCTTTTGGTCTCAATTTAGGTCCAATTTCCGCATCGTTAAGTTGCTCTTATCTGAGCGCTTCATCGGTCCTCTCATCCGATACCTTCACCTTGACAGTGTTGACTGCTCCTGTGACCTGCAGTTTCTCCTGGTGGTAGTACTTGCAATCTTCCTTGCACCTTCTTCCCGATAAAATGTGTGTATTTTTCTGAGGTTTCGTTTTATTCCCACATCCTTGTAGTGGCGGAATTCTTGGAATGCTTCGAAGCTGGGAAATCTTTACTTCTCTAGGGGCACTACGTTCCCTATCTGATACAGTCTCTCTGGTACCGGCTTCCTCTGGTTTTCCCCTTGGCTTCACAGCATCGGCCTCTATTCTCTCCAAGCTCCTCCGTGTATATTCTAGCTGGATATGTCCTAGTCCACCGCGCCTATAACATTTCATACGCCGTCCACTTGGCCTTCCACTACTTCTATTCTGAGTTACAATATTTCTAGTATTCACTCTCCTCGAAATCCGTTGTCGACAGTCTAATTTGATATGTCCCATCTTGCCTCAGTTGTAACATTTAGTGCCTCCACCTGGCTTTTCCCTATTTTGTTGCCTTTTCTGTATTCTTGGAGGGCTCGATTAAGCCAGTAACTGCCTTCACATTTTATACATCTCGATCAACTTAGGATCCTGGTTCTTCTTTTCTGGTTGCGATTCTTCAGTTGTCACAGCTCACACTTTTGGACTCGGGGTATCCTGAAAGACAGCTTCCACCTCGAGTACACGCACCAACGCTTCGTTGCTGTTCTGGTAACGAGATAACCTGAGGACTCGCCTGATCTCATCGTTCTGTATACCATCCAGAAAAGCCCCTATGGCCAGTTGGTCTTGGAAATCTTTCGGTACATCCGGGTAAGTCAGGTGCACCAGTCTATAGCTTCTAATTGTTGTAAACTTTCCCCAAGCTCTTGAACACGTGATTGCAGCTGGGTCTGGTACACTCGGGCAAAGTTTTGTTCACCATATTGTAAGTCTAGGGCATCTTCTAAATCTAAAATCATGTTGTTGCTCTACTGAGATTATCTGGAGCATTTCCAATGCCTGGTCTCGTAAAGCCAGGACAAATGCCATAGCTTTCTCGTCGTCATCCCAGTTGTTCGCACACGCTGCTCCCCCAAACTGTCTCCTGTACGTTGTCCAGGAACTTTGGCCATCAAAGGAGGGAGGTTTTAGTCGCTGGCCTGATCATACTACTTGCTGGCTTCCTCAATCACTCAACTGATCTGTTTCCCCTTCCACTTTATGCATTTCATCTTCGACCTTGTCTACTTCTTCTTTCACTTCACCCACTTCTTCCACAATCTTGTTTACTTGTACTTTCACTTCACGTATATTTCCCTTGACTCCACTTACTTCTTGCTCAACTTCATTTTTAAGTTCTTCGGCGACTGACAATATGGCACTTCGTTGTGTCTCGATAGCTTGCCTTAGTTGTCTCTTTCTTCTTGTTGTCGTTTCTCTTGATTCTTAAAAATCTTTCTTAATTCTTCTTGGCGTTTTTGTTCTTGTTCTTCTTTCTCCTGTTAATGTTCTTGTTCTTGTTCTTATTTCTCTTGTTGGCGTGTTTGTTCTTTCTCTTGTTGTCTTCCTTGCCGTTCATCTTTCTTTTCCTACGTTATTTTTCTTGGTCCATCATCATTTTTTGCATTTCTACGAATAAGTCCTGTATTTGTTTTTCATATGCCATGCTTCTGGACGTTACAGGCATATGATTTTGTTAAAATCCACTAAATTTAACAATCACGTCCATATCGGTAATGGAACTGTCCTAGAAACGGCACGAAAAAGTCTTATCTAGAGTTTTTGTCATTATACAACTTTCCAACTTTGTCACTGTCCAAAAGTCTTGTTTTGGGTTCTTAGTTCAAAGGATTTAATTACTACCACTAATGTCCTAATAAAATGTTCAGAAACGTCTCAAAAATACACTTAACACTATTTTCCTGTTCGAAAATAACCATCGCACAATGTCCAGTAAATCAGTCCTCTGTGTTAGCACTACTTCCCGAGAATACAATGTCCAAACCTTCTCGAACACTTCCGAAAAATCCTTTTGTTATAATTCCGCTCCTGACACCAAATTGTCGCGTGTTTCCGCTCCTTTGGGAAACCACCCCTTCAATTTCCATATGTTCCAAATAAATTATACAAGGATAACCACTAACACTTTATTTAACAACTTACTGAAACTTAACAATACTTTCTTGAACTAAAATATACTTTTAGTGGACTAAATGTAATCTTTAACAATATTACTACTTGATATTACACTTTCTGTTTACGTTCTGTTTTCTAACCTCACTTTGTCACTTTTTAACCACTCCCATATAAAAAGCGGCAACTTTTAGAGGGTAAATTTTTTTGCACTCAGTCTTGGATACCCAATGCAAGAAATTTCAAGAAAATTCATTCACTATAGCTGGGTTCCGTTATTTTTCATTTTAATGACTAATTGCACTGCACTATAAAACTAATAGAGAAAGATCAACGAATGATGAATTATTAATTAATAATTTCATTTGCAATTTTTACTGCTCTCCATAAAGTTGCCAAAGGCGTCAGACAGGACTGTATTCTATCACCACCCTTTAACATCTCGAGTGAACACGTGATGCAACGTGTGTTGAAGGACTAACAGGGTGGCCTAGTTATGAGAGGAGCGAAAGTTTATAACTTGACTCTCGCGCATGATACTCCTTGGTTGTAGCGAGCGAGGATAAGTCATGCAACTGCTGGACAACCTCCAAACAATAAGCTATGAGTACGGTTTGGTGGTAAAATAGAACAAAACAAAGACTATGGTTGCAGTCTGAGCAAATGAAAACCATCCAAGCATGTTAGGGGTAGGCGGTTGTGAGGCAGTAAATAAGATACTTTACGTTGGAACCCTTATGAACAACAACGGAAACTGTGAATATGAGATCTGGCGAAGAATACAGATGGCAAAATCGTCAATTTCCCAGTTGAGAATAATTCAGCGTGACAGAAATATCTGGAGTAGTACAATGAGCAGTCTTGCTAACGCTTTGGTTTTCTCTATCTTTCCTTACGCCTTTGAAATATGGACTGCTAGGAAGCAGGCAGACGTCGCATTGTATTGACGCTTTTGAAATATGACTCTGGAGACACATCACGATAACAGCTCGATTCTCCAAGAAATGCGTCCTCTAAAGTGAATCTCCATCATCATATTTTCTTGAACGTCTTCATTCTTGGATTACATCAACCGAAGAGATGATAATATAGAACACTTCATTGTCCAGGGAAAACCAGATAATAATAGATGAAGATGAAGATCTCAAAACGTTGAGCTACCGAAAAGTTAGTGAGAAAGGGCTATACTCATACAATATTTGAAGTAAAAAGGGGGAGCTAGAAAATCCATTGGCATAACGTATTCATAGTATTTTTCCAAATGGCCACCAGAAGTGTGAAAAGCGAGAAACACACATTCATTGTTTTTTAGAAAGCCTTTTGTCGATGTTGTTCTTTTTCTATTTGACTTTTAAAGGCTAATAATAACATTATAATATTTTGCAATGTTGAATGTGCTTTTTTGTATAATGAAGATAATATTCATTGATTTTTATTATATTTATTATACTGAACGCGCATATATTCTTCCGGAAATCTTCCACTGTTGAACACTTAAATTCAGAATGATGCACAGGAAATGAAAACTCAAAAAGAAATTTAAACATGGAGTAGAATAAGTAATATAGTTCACCAAAACTATCAGCTACAAGCGTTTCTATCACCCCAACTGAATAAATTAGCCATAATAAAAGTAATGGGAAAATCCATCAATCATATATCGTTACTGGTGAAGCAGTTCGTTCAGGGCTCTAAAACCTCCGAAGGAACTGGACCCGGATTATACAGTGTCATCTAAAAGGAAAGATTAATTTGTAATTATCAATCAGACTTAAATCTATGCCATTGTACTACGTGTAGTGATTCAGGGAGTCATAATTCTTGTGACTACAGCTTTAGGAAGGACGAGTAAACGAAATTCTAAAAAAATATTTACACTTCTATGACCGCCAAAATAACTTTCGTTACTTTTTGATGTTAATATCATTCAATGTTAGAAATAAATGCCGCGCATCCAGTATTTGAAATTAAAAACCGGTGTCTAGAATATGCTAACCAGTTCATATTGAGCAGTTTCAATTTATTTTTATTGGAAACCTTACACAAATAAAAGGATAGATATGGTCTACAAGGCTACTACCTAGCTACAAAAGCTAGCACTCATACGCAACCATACTGAACCAGTTATTAAGAGCTACCACTGATAGAAGATACTAAAGATCTGACATACTCCTAAGATGTGGAAGTTGAGAAGAAACACTCTTGAAATATTGTTGAAGTATGAACATTGCTGCGACTGAGGTACGAAGCCCTCGATGCAGCGTTCACGGAGGAGAAGATAAGCTCTACCAAATGGAAAAATCTCGTAACCTTTATAACACCATAAAACGATCGATCAAGTAAGTTTAAAAACGTTGCAAGTGGAATCAATGATTGCGGAAACGGCAGGGTTAGGCAAAAAGAAACTGCTTGTATTATTCGAAGTTGGTTGAAAGACAAATTGCGAAAGTCGCAGCTCCCTTTGTTTTCTATGAGCACAGAACTCTTGGTTCTATATATCCACTAACCATGCTGGAAATAGCTGAAGTAAATATGCTGTCGCTCATATCGCCTTGTGTCACAGGCCTCAGAAAAACTGTCTGATATCATAAAACTAAAAATAGACCGTAACTTAATTTTCGACTTTTATTTAATTTTAACTAACAATTGTGGGAAACAGTTATGATATTATTTTAAGTCCTGGCAAGAATTGACACATTTTATGATGAGGATTATCAATAAATTGTTTTAATAAATTAGTTAAAATAAACCATTTATTTTGCTATTGAAAATTTTAATATTACGTAGAAAATAATAGTGAGTGTACAAAATCTTGTGTGTTAAAATATCAAGCAAATTAACTATTTTATTCTGTTTCAAATATATGAAATTTAGTCATGTTTAGCAATACACACAACAATAAAATATCGGAATAGTTTACTATAGCACAAGCGTATTAAGTCATTGTAAGATCGGTAATATCTGTGTTACTGTAATAAAATAAATCATAACGTGCCGATGGAGCAACAAGTTCTAGTTCACTGGCAAGGTCTAGCACGTATGCTGCCCTAGGGCGAGTGGGGAAGAAACAACTACACTGAAATCCCCAAGACAGATCGGTTATTAAGAAGTCTCGCACGGTACCGCGTTGGCGGTGTATTATTAATGGCTATTAGAGCTTTGGGATCTCGGCCTCTTGCCGCAACTACTCATCCTCATGTAGCTCGATTTCTTCGGCCAACAGATATTACAAGGTGGTCAAGCAAAACGTTTCTCTTTGTCAAGTGTTTTTATTTCATTTATTTTTGTACCTCTCAGCTGTAAATAAATGATTACTTAATTATTTCCTTCTTGTCCCTATTTACTCAACAAACTCGGTCTCTTTTAAGAGTGTATACAAGGGGTAAATTAGTTTTGATAATTCACGAACACAAGAAAGGACGCACACGGAGCAAGAATCAATAGAGTTTCAGCAACCTTAAGGCCCTTGTACATCGTTCAAATGCAGTGAAATAACTACTAGTCCCCACTTTTATATTAATTCCACATTAGGTGCACCATAAATGGCCTCCATGGAGTTATTTTTGGGTATTGTAAAAAGTTATTCTTTTTCCGAAACCATCGCAGAGTTCCATTTGATTTTATGATAGTTATTCTAAGCGTGTTCACAGATTTTTGATTTTTTTAATTCTCTTCTAGCACAATTTTTATGTTTTTTAAACCTTACGTCAATAGGTCTAGATTTTAGCTTTATGCCCATTTGAACAACATTTTGTTTAGAAAACTTATTTCTGATTTTTCGTAATTTATCTGACAACCTACGTATATATGGAATTATTGCTAAAGATTTAAATACAGGTTGTAAACGCTGAACGTTATTTTCAATACTTGTCAACTGGTCGTCAACAAAACTCTCGGGATATTGATTATTTCATAGATTATTTCAACAAGTTTTTACAAATCTTATTAGTCAAAATTTCATTACTTGAAGAAATTATTTTAGGGATCATCTAACATCTTTCTTAGTGGTAATACGTTGCTTTGAATTCACATTTACACATCTACTCATATGTAACGGTTTTCTATAAACGCTGGTTTCATACTTGTTATATAATTTTTTTATTAAAGTATCTAAGAGAGGTAATTCATTATTATTTCATATTTCTATTGTGAAATTAACTTGTGGTTCTTCTTCCTTAATCTAGTTTTAAAAGTTTCATTGAACTGCACACTTGGTTTGATTTTACAAAGTTGTTATCTAGTAAGTTCAATGATTTTGACAAATCTATATGAATTATATCAACCTAACCACCACAATCCAGTCTATTCGCAATAAAATGGGGAACACTTGCCAAGTTAGGTGTTCGAGATCTACCCGCTGTGAACCCGTCTTGACAACAAATTTGAGGGTTAACATTAAATATAACTTAATTTTATAATAATTCTCAAACAAATCCTTCAGATAAAATTCGTGAAAACTTACTCAAATGCATTGGTACTGTTAAAGAGCTAACAATCCACTAGTTTTTGATAAGGACGTTCATGTTTCTTACAAACAAAAGTTAGGAGGTGTAGGCGTAATTTTGTAATTGTACTTTAATTTTAATTTTAGTATTGCAGCTCAAAAGCGATTATAGTCTGTAGAAAAGTAGGTATTCAGAAGAAAACATCTCACTCTGAATTAAGAGCACATATAAAAACATCTTTCTTGAATCAGACAAATATCACTGAGTGGAATCGATTGAGCTCAGATAGTGCAGTATAAAGAGAGACTTTTAACATAGGCCACATGGCGAGCGATATTGATTGGATTTCTTGTGCCAAGATGCAGAAAAACTTTTGTAAATGCTCCAAGTAAAAAGTTTCTAGGTGTTCCCATAACTAATTATTCGCGACAATTGGCCGACTAATATTAATTCTGCCTTCTTTTAAGGTTATCTTGTTAACATAAATAATCGGTAAACAATCTGTTTGAAACATGTGTTATATGATTTAAGTAAAGTTGGCAACGAGTTGCTAACTTCACACGTGTAGAAGATGACGTCACGTGGTGTTTTCGAAATCATTCAAATATTTGAATTTTAGGTCGATTTGTTTATTAAATATTTACTGACATAATTAATGTGAATGCGTTTATGCATCGTTTGAAGTGAATTGTTATATAATTCATACACACTATTGTGCCATTTTTTGTAATATTCATTTAAATGGGAAACTCATTTATAAAAATTCTAAAAACTATTGAAAAATGATGTCCAATTGGTATTTCTAAAAAATATCAATTTTGGCCGATTTTATGAGGTTTTCTACTCGTGAACTTTTTTATGCGCGACATAAATAAACAAATATCTTGTTATATTTTAACTTTAGAGAATCCGCTCTAGCATATCTAAAATGCTGCTATTTTTTTTTAAGAAAAAAAAAACAGTTTGTCCTAGCATGCTTAGTAGCGGAGATATTTTTTTTTTAGATTCGTGAGGGCGTATTATACGTCGTACAGTGATCAAATTTACAGATGTTGAACTTTAATACTAGTACTTTCAATAAAAAACTATTTCAGTCCTTGAATGTGTTTAACAGTATTGAAAAACAATCGTCAAAGTTATTAAAGTTGTTTATATATGTCGCGCATAAAAAGTTTACTCGTAGAAAACCTCATAAATTTGGCCACAGTTGCGATTTTTCAAAATAATTCCAACGGGATATCATTTTTCAATAGTTTTTTGAATTTTCTAAATGAGTTTCCCAATTATAAATGTATTTTACAGAAAATGGCAAAATTGTTAATTAATGATTGTGCTTAACAGTATTGAAAAACAGTCGTCAATGTTTATTATTAAAGTTGTTTATTTATGCCGCGCATAAAAAGGTTTACGCATAGAAAACCTCATAAATTCGGCCAAAATTGCGATTTTTCAATAGTTCTAACGGGATATCATTTTTCAATAGTTTTTTGAATTTTCTAAATGAGTTTCCCCATTATAAATGGATTTTACAAAAAATTGCACAATTGTTAGTTAAGGATTAAAAAAATAGATCGTTAATTACTCAAAAAGTAACAGACCAATCTTGCTGAAATTGACATTGTACATTGTATATTATCGGGACAACATAAAGACCATCTTCAATTTTTAGCTCTATGTGCAGTTGTCTTCGAGTAAAGAAATAGTGAAAATGACGTGGTTTGAAAGCTTTGGAACCCATTTGCAAGTTAACAATTGCACCTAGCGATCTTTATCGCTGCGTGTTCATTTTTTAGAAAATTTCATAACGAACAATTTTTCTAATGCATATGTTATACTAAAAGATAGCAGGAACGGAGATATTCAAGAAATATAGAAAAGGGACCTATTTTGCTCACTAAATGTCAATTGTAAAATCAAGCGGTTCACTAATTTGTAAGCAAACTAAAGGTGTTCGACTACAGCCTAAAATGAAGTAATTCCAACAGTAATCTCGCCTATTTGCCAACATTTATTTTTTAGCATTTTTTCCTCCCTGCTGTCTATAGTCTGTCTGTCTCAGGAGGAGCGTTTTAAATTTAACGCGCTAAATCATTACATCTGTGACTAGATACGCCCTCGCCAGTTTTACACAAGGCAATAGTCGTATATTTTGACATATTGTAAAATTTTTAATTTAATGTCATAAATTATTTAACATAATCAAATGCAAATGCAAATTCCCTACAATGTAAGAGTAATCTAAAATAGAATTGAGGAAATGAATATATTACTAGCAAAAATACTCGTAATTATTTCAAACTCTTACTAAAGACTCATCATAGATAAGTACAAAAACATATATCCTTCTAAACAAAATACTTTGCTGGCTACATGCCACGAACAACATTGAATTATAAGAAAGAAATATGCACATTACGTACAGATAACTGTCACAATAATGTTAATTTTAATTTTAAATTATCCTGTTCAACAAAACCAAAAAACAACTAAAGACAAAAACACTTACCAAAAACTTTAAAAACTTTCACAGACACGTGTTTCTGTATCCTACACAAGGATACTTCTTCAGTGCTACTTATTTCAAAGTTGAAAATGAACTAAACATATTTCTTTCTTATAATTCAATGTTGTTCGTGGCATGTAGCCAGCAAAGTATTTTGTTTAGAAGGATATATGTTTTTGTACTTATCTATGATGAGTCTTTAGTAAGAGTTTGAAATAATTACGAGTATTTTTGCTAGTAATATATTCATTTCCTCAATTCTATTATAAATTATTTGGTTATAATTTCTATTTCATCGTTTACACATTATATATGAGTTTTTAATCCCTTTTGTATAAATCTGAAGGTAAAAGTAGCTAATTACTTGATGCCTGTATATTGCGTAAATGGTATGGATGCTGTATAAAATACCTAAAGGTCAAATAGAGGTCGATACATTATATAATGTAAATAAAAGACACACAAAAACACTGTAGACGTGTATTGTTGATTGCCCAAAACGCCAAAAAGGTTTTAGTGTATTTTCTAGTTACTTTTATGGTGTGAATGGAACTTTCATGTTAACTCCTCCAGGTTTAAAAACAGACTATAGCCTAACATGTTTAATCACAAATGTGGAACACAAATGATTCACCTTCATACTAATTATTTCAATTAGACTAGGTCGGTAACGTGTGAGCCAAATTAACGTTGATATGAATTTATTTCGAATTTGAAGATTAGTAACAAGCTAACCATTATACTCTTCGCCGATTTACTGAACTTTTATATAATTGTTGCACATTCTATGGATACTCTTCGCCGTTTTTTTGGTAAATAATATAAGTTTTAAACATTTTCAGTTTAATTACAAAACATTTTAAAAAAATGTTGTTTGTTTCAAAAATTAGTAATTTTCTTATTTATTGATTTTGTTAAAAAACAATAGGGTTCTTCCTCTAGCTAACAGTAACTTACTGTCCAAATTTCAATACAATCGAACTTTTCGTTTTTAAGTTATCGTGCGTATAAGAAATGTGGCAGACGGGCAGACAGACAGACAGACAGACGAACAGACGGGCAGGCATACGGACAGGCAAACGGACAGACAGACGGATGCAGATGGACGGACATTTTGAAAGTTGTTCAGAATTCGATCACGAACACAGTGACATGAAAATTTTTTCTCTACGTGCAATATTACCGGTTTTAAAAATGTGGCGATCGAATGCAATACGCTCCTCGTTTTGTATTTGCGAAGAGCATAATAAGTACGAAAGCGTAGAACGGACATGGTGAAAAATATTTCTTAATTGCCAGTTTAAACTTAAATTGTACATAATCGTTAGCTCAAAGTTGCAATTATATATAATTGTAAGTTTAAATGACAATTATACGTAGTTGTTAGTTCAAACTTACTAATTGTCAATTTAAACTTGCAGTTATATATAATATAAAGTTTAAGGTGACTATTATTATAATTATCATTGTCACTTTGAAGTTGCAATTATGTATAATTGTAAGTTTTACACTTGACAATTATAATTATAATTGTCAGTTAAAACTTACAGTTATAATAATAATAATAATTATTATTATTATTATTATTTATTGACCATCTTTTTGATACATAATATGTATATATGGTACGTCAGGTGATAAGTAATATGTACATATAATTTAATAAAGATAAAAAACAGAATGCATATTGGTACACACACAGTTAAATAAATTAGACTATCATAATAACAATAATAAAAATACAAGTTTAACCTGATATTAAAAAGAAGAAATCTATATGATATACTTAATATGCTAAAAAAATGTTTAACATATAAGGTCTAAGAAAAAAATGGGAAGAAAGATGTAATTACAATCTGTCATCAAGATATTCTTTTAGTGAGTAGTAAGATTTGTCTAACAGTAGACATTTTATAGTTGCTTTATATTTATTTTTATTTAGCGTTTTGTAACTATTAGGCAACTTGTTGTAAACAATTATTGCTAGATATTTTGTTCTCCTCTCATATACAGTTAAATTATGTATGGGTATTTCTAGGGTCAAATTATTTCTAGTATTGTAGGAGTGATTGTTATTTAATGTTGATTATCTTTGGGTTTCATTGAGCAGGATAATTTAAATTAAAAATAACATTATGATAACAGTTGTACTGTTCATAATGGGCATATTCTTTGTTATAATTGATATAAGAAAGATATATGTTTTAAACTTATTTGTGATAAGTATTTTGTAAAAGTTTGAATATTTACTAGTATTTTCTGGTAATATATTTTCATTTGTTTCTATTGACACTACTTAATTCAGACTTAGCGTAAAGTAGTAACTGATAAATTAGCACACAGGGTAGAGGTAGTACACCAAGTTCTTTAAAAATTTCTCTGCAACTTGTCCTTTTACTTACTCCTACAATGTACCTAATAGCTTTTTTTTGAAATCGGAAAACCCTTATACTTTCATATGAAACACCCCATGCTATAATGCCGTAAGAAATCACTGAATGAAAATGAGTAAAATAATACATTAACAATACAAACCTGCCAATTACTTTTTGTAACTGATGTATAACATAACATACTGGTGCAATTTTTTTACATGTTGCATCTATATGGGAGGACCAAGTACAATTGTCAGATAAGTGGATACCTAAAAATTTTGTATTATTCTCTTGCCTAAGAGTGCCGCTATTTGTTCTAATTAACAAACTCTGATCGAGTGTTTTATTTTTTGACAAGTTGAATCTTAAAGCTGATGATTTTTTATTATTTAGCATTAAATCATTTTGTGTAAACCAGGTGTGCGCTTCTTGAAGTTGTAGACTGGCTCTATTAACAAGTGAATTCACATTTTTTTTCACTAACAAGAATGGTGGTATCATCAGCATACATAATGGAGTTTGGAAGACAAAAATCATTTACATAAATGATGTATAGCAGCGGACCTAAAATGGACCCTTGTGGTACTTCAATGGTTGAAGATAATATTTTAGATTTGTGATAGCTGATTTCAACATATTGCATCCGATCTTGCAGATAACTAGTAAACCACATGTGAAGTATTCCTCGTACACCATATTTTTCTAGTTTCCCTGGAAGAATTCTATGATTTACGAGGTCAAATGCTTTACTTAAATTACTACAAAATTGCAAGATTAAATTGACAATTATCTATAATTGTAAGTTTGAACTGACAATTATGTGTAATTGTCACTTTAAACTTACAATAATTATGTATAATTGCGACTTTAAACTAACACGCAACTCTTATAAGAACATAATCAGTCAGCGTGTTAGTAATTTGTTTCTTTCATATATATTGCTGAGCTGTACTATTATGACTCACTATGTTCTTATTATGATCTTTTATTAATGTTCCTCATTTCCAAATAGAGTATAGCTGTCGTTCATAAAAAATGCCGCCATGACGGCGTCGGCAGCTCAAAAAAATTTGTTTTTCTTTTTAAAATTCCCTCTACCGCGCATCGAGCGAAATTTTTGTCTGCCAATGTACTTGGGGTATGTGAAGTAGATATACTAATTGCCTATGCGGGCAGATGTCGATAACCATTCGTTTCAAGAAAATGCCCCCCTCTATGTTTTCCCACCAAACCCAAAATTTTCAGAGAGAAAACGTTTCATGGTTATATGCTCTCTTCGATTACTGAGTAGCAGATGGTACACTCTGTATTGAAACAAAGAGATAGAAAGGTTGTAATAATAACTATTGACATTTTGATGAAAGTTGTAATAAGACAAATCCCTTTAGAATGAGATAGACAGTTTTGAGATTTCCAGTTGACGTAACAAGTCAATATGTTGAACTCACCATGTACAATCTGCAAAGAAATTGTAACGTTGATATTATTTTATAGCCAGTAATTTATAAATTATAGACATCGCGCCGGTTATAGCAAGTTTGTGTTTCCTTGTGCATCGTGTATTTTACATTAAACATGTTTGTGTTTCTATTACCGTGTCATAATAAATACATATACACATACATACGCATATACAAATAATGTATAACAATTTACAAAATTACATATCGTGATGGAAAGATCTGCGTAAATCAGATTTTATAGATTTCCTGCATGTGGTAGAAAGGCAAATCGTATTAATATTTCATACTGCTTGTAGGCCAATAGCTTTATTGATTCAGTTTCAATGAAGAACGAAGATTGAAGGCCGAAAATGGAGGAGTAACGATAAAGTAACTAACGGCAAAGAAATCGTGTTTATATAGTTTATCATTTACAATGAAGACAATTCTGAACAATATACCTGGAACTTAAAATTGTCGCACGTTCTTAATACACACAATTATTAATTGTTTATGTAGTTATAAATGTTTATATGTAATACGTATATTTTTTTATAATGTATCTTTTAGCTAAATCAGCTACTAAGTACAAAAATAGATATATAGAAAAATACATTATCTATTTACTACCTTAGTTTAAGTTTATATCTATAATAATAAATATACATAATAACGAATCTCTATATTATAACCTAACTCGGAATTCTTTTTTAATATAACTAATACATAATTTAGTGAGGATATTATATTTTTCACAGTATTTCATTTCCTTAGTCAAGGCATTAAATATTTGAATTCCTTTGCAGAACAAAAATTTTGACTCTAATAACTTGTCATACATCTCAACTACTATTTCATTTATACTATGAGTGTTGTAATTGTCAATGTCTCTAACAAAACCTATTTTATCACCTAATTAACTTGGATCCATGCCATTTTTTACTTTAAATATGACTTGAATTGATTAAAGCTGCACGTTGTCTAACATTAAAACGTAGGATTATATATATTACGTTATATTACATTTTAAAATTATTCTCAGGGATTTATTTTGCATCCTTTGTAACCTTTGAATTTAATTTTTATGTAACTACAACTGTAGAGTTGCACAATTGTCAATATGTGGAGCTGTTATAGTTACATTTATATACTAAGATTCTTGAAAACATTGATAAATAACTTGACATCCTACGCAAAAAATAAATCTTTTTTGCAACTTTTTAAGAAAATAATCACTGTTACATTTGAGATTCAGAGATGAATATATTATAAAACCAAAGCATTTTATTTCGGAAAATGTTTCTCATTTTTGTAGATGATTTGTACACGTTTTTTACCCAGAATCATATATTTACATGTATCAGTGTATATTTTTAGGTTTTCATCAAATAACCAATTAAATATATCTTTTAAATCTTGATTAATATAATATAATAATAATAATAATAATAATAATAATAATAATAACCGTACATGTAGTAAAAGGTTCCCTTCAGCAACGGTTAGGGGATATTCTAGAAATCGGTGCACTACACCCAGAAGACACTTACAAGTACTTGGGAATACAGCAAAACCTAGGCATCTCTCATACATCAATAAAGGAAGAATTTAAGAAAAAATACAGATATAGACTTACCAAACTGCTCAATACGAAATTAAATGCAAGAAATCTTATCTCTGCCATCAACACCTGGGCAACGCCTACGCTTACTTACTCATTTGGAATCGTTAAATGGAGCGGAGTGGATCTAGATGAACTCGACAGAATGACCAGGCGTTTACTAAATAAATTCAGATACTTACATCGAAACTCAGCAGTCGAACGTCTATATCTATCCAGAAAAGATGGAGGCAGAGGTTTGCTAAACCTAAAAGGTTTGTGCAGGTCCCAAGAGAGTAAAATCAGAAAATATATGAAGGAACATCAACATCCTAAAATCAAAAAAATAGTCAGCTTGGACGACGCATTTACTCCGCTTAAGCTCTCCTCTCCCGATCCCGATGCCCCGCTAGAAGATAGGAAATCAAGGCTCACCTCATGGCGTGAGAAGTCTCTCCATGGAAGATATCCAGCTCAGATATCGGCCGAATATATCGATAGAAAGTCGTCTCTATCCCACCTAAAGAAAGGATACCTCCATCCAGAGACTGAAGGTTTCATTACAGCTATACAGGATAAAGTAATCAAAACAAAAAATTATGAGAAAAATATCCTAAAACTGAACGTCATCGATCAGTGCAGAAGGTGCAACCAACCAGGGGAGACTATAGAGCATATTACAAGTGGCTGCCCAGCATTATCAGATACAGAATACCTAGGTAGACACAATCAGGTAGCCAAAATCATCCATTCCCACCTTGCTTCAAAATATGGCTTAATCCAGAATGTACAGCCATATTACAAGTACACACCAACCCCGGTTCTTGAGTCCAATGATATAATTCTATATTGGGACAGGCAGATAATAACTGACAAAACAGTGGATTTCAATCGCCCAGACATGCTACTAATCGACAAACAAAATAAGAAAGCATGGATAATCGACGTAGCAGTTCCGCTCACACACAACTTACAAAAAACAGAACAACATAAAGCACAAAAATACATAAATGTCGCTATCGAAATTAAAAGACTCTGGAAACTTAATGAAGCCACAATAGTTCCTCTCGTGATATCAGTAGATGGAGTCCTCACTAAAAATCTGCAGCCAAAACTTACCATCCTAGAACTACCCACTTATTTAGTCTCCATCATGCAAAAAGCCGTCATATTACAGACATGTCAAATAGTGAAAATTTTTATCGTACTAGTCGCAGCTGGCCGAAGTGAATTCTTCTCCAACTGGGATAATGTTTTTTTGTATAAAAGTCCGGTATAAACTGAGAAATAAAAGACAATAATAATAACCTCATTTACACTTTCGTCATATAAATAATGTGTCATCTGAAAATAAATGTACCTTGCAATTTTTAATCGATTTTACTTTGTCATTTATGAACAGCACAAATAATAAAGGTTATTTTATTGATCATTGTGGTAGAGGTGTTTCAAAATCTCATGAGCCGTGACCTTCATATGCGCAGAGACAAAATCCCCCCGTCGACACCGTTACACTTCTTAACAATTTTAAATTTGTTGTTTACAATTTGTCCCCAGCTCTTGTTTATGTATACAGCAAGGTAGCCGCCAGTGTCTTCAAAATACACTTATAACCCAGAACAAACTTTGCCCTTTGCGCGGTTCATAAGATTCTGTAACACCTCTACACCGAAGTCATTGTCAATTACACTAGATACACTATTCCCATATTAGCAAGCTAAATATTTGTATTTGTGAAATTTTAACTCTGCTCTGAAGATGTAAAAAATTTAGACACTTTTTGAAGTATATTATTAAAAACCCCTTTGCTATCCAACTATAGAGTGACCTAAAGAAATCATAACTTTATATTTCCGATTTTGGTTTATTACTTCATTCATTTCATATTTGGTTTAAGTCAAGTTTGATATGAGCTTTCATGACAAACATGTATTCAATTTACAAGAAATGATAAAATTTTAATGTCAAATTTTGAAACAAGATGGGGGTTTGTTTTCAAACTTATAAATAAACTGACCGATATGGTGTTAGAAAACGACCTTATGAGATATCACTAGTAATATTAGTAAAGTTTAAAATCTTAGTTTTCGAAACATATCACTGACATTGTGCACAAAGAGAGTTTTCAAGAAAAAGAAAAAATTATGTAACAGAATTCAATATTTTTCAGTATAGGTACAAGGTTAGATTTATATACATATCAAAAGCCTTACTTAATTTTAGAAAATGGTAAAGAGTTATTTCCAGAGCAATAGAGGAGGAAAGATAATAGCATTAAAACAAAATGAAACGTTTCAAAATTCTATCGTTCACCAAAGAACACGTGAAGAAGTCATTTGACATTCTAGGAATTTTGAATTGAAAAAATTAATTTTAGGCACATTCTTTATTAAGCATTAACCATTTTTTATTAACGTTAGGTAATTTAAAAACTAAATTAGATATAAGTGTAATGCAGACGAAAGCTATAACACCTTCAGTTCAACATTTCAATCAAGAGATGCACGACCCGGAAAGTGTTAACTCATGGTATGTAATGCTATCTTTGTTGTCCATGACAACCACACAATCTTCGACGAGCAAGAACAATAACTAAATGACTAGCATAATGTATGCCACTTTTTTCATAGGCAGCCAAGCTCATAACATGCATATTTGTCTAATTAACTCAGATCCCTTGAAAGCATGATTCGACCAAATCGTTAAAACAGAGAAAACAAAGCTTAAAGCCTCGTCTACCTGTATTTTATTACGACATAATGAACCACGGAATTGCAATATTATTTTTTTAAATACAGGGTGTATTCAGATAAATTATAATGATGTTTCTATTTTAATACAGCCATCATCTGTATTATAAATATAAGTTAAATGAGTAAATAAATATTTAAATGGAGCTTTTGTTCAGTGACATTCATTGACACACAAAGTATCATCTCAAGGTAGCGACGTTAGATTATTCATCGCTCTTCCACGCAACCATCTAGATGCAGATACAGTTAGAATAAAACAACAACAAAATACACCCTGCATTTTTTTAAATATGTTAAAAATAACACTAATACATCTAATGTAATAACAGGCTGCTTAGGCGAACAAGAAATGAAAGTGCGTTTGTTGTGATTTTGACAAAAGTGGTGAGTTCTATACCGGGTGGCATAAAGTATGGGCACAGCAGGATAACTTGAATAATACGAATCCTAGAAAAGAACTTTACATACAAAAATTGTAGAAAAGTTCTCTGGCTATCTGATGTTAATCTTCGATCTGACCTTGATCGTGATCTTCAAGACCATTTGAAGGTCAGGTCGATATTTTTAAATGGAACCGCCTACTTTTAACCCCGGAAATGAAACGAGTGGAAAATGTTACGTTCGGATATGATCCTCGGCTCTTACAGAATAGACCTCAAAAGGTCGTCTTTACACTATAATTTGTAAGTGCCGAAGGTCCTCTCCGAATGTAAAATTTTCCCCTGGTTTCATTTTCAGGGTTAAAAGTAGGGGGTCCCATTTAAAAAATCGACTTGACCCTCAAATAACCTTGACGGTCAAGGTCATATCCAAGGTCACCGTCTAGGATTCGTATTTTTCAAAGTATCCTGCTGTTCCCGTACTTGTCTTGTTATTACAGCACATGTTCAAATTGTTCGCCATTGACAGCTTGACAGTGAGCTAGATGGATATAAAAATTATCAGTAGTATTTCTTATCATTTCAGGTGTAATCTCAGCGCACACATCTATTTTTCGCTGTTGCAAAATTGAAGTTCAAGTTCATATTTAAGTTTAAAGTACCTAATAAATACCCAACAGTATTTGATCCATACGTATTCTTGCTCAGTGTTCACCTAAAATAAATGAGTGTTTTGACAATCTGATTAATTTATGGCGTTTTTAAAAAATAAGCATTATATAAGAACACTCACCTTTTGAAATTAAACGTGTATGTATTTTATGTTCTTTCGGTGGAGCTATAAATTGGCTTTCCAACACAATTCTCTAGTTTAAAATCGATCAATAAAAAACTACAATTTGAGGTTGGGGGTATAGTAGGGATATAGTATTTTCGCAAGTAATAAACCAAAAGCATACTAAGTACTTTAGAACGTCATCTCTTATTCAATTTTGATTTTGTTATAGGCAATTCAACAGTTATCAGATAAGATCTAAAAATATATAAGGTAAACGTAGCAATAGTTGAGAGTTTAAGCAAATTATTTTAACATTTTGTACAATCAAAAACTAGTTAATAATCTCTTACAAACTAACTGCTACCGATATGTATAATAGTTTAACAGTTTTGTAATGCACTATTAAAACAAACTAAGAAAAACAATGTGTTTATATAAGAAGAAGAGAGCCTTTATTAGGGTTCCAGTAGTTGACATAACAAAAATTTGGATATACTAGTTCATGATATGTTGGTGTTAGGATAGTGGACATATAGATATTATAATGACAAATGTCTAGCCGTCACTCCGGAGCACTCACGAAAGCATACGAAGACGAGTGAGTTCTCCGAGTGTGACGTTTATTTTAGTCTATTTGTTTTGTCTACGCATTACACTCGGAGAACTGACTTTTATAACCTTACTTTCTATCGTTTGTTTTTATCAGTAAAGTTTGCAAAAATGGGTGACTGTTCAATAAAGTGCAATATTTGTTTAAACAATTTACATTAAAGTGCAATTTGTCGAAACACTCAAAGGAAGTTCATATTGAAACAATTCAGTTTACTTGTTTTGAATGTGGCGAGAACTTTATAAAGAAATTTAATTTAACTCGTCACATTAGTAGGAGACATACGGCTGTTAACAAAGCTTTACCTCAGATTAAATGTGTAATGTGCAGTTATCATTGCGAGAAAAAAAATATGATAGATCATTATCATTCTGTCCATGTATCGGACAAAACAGACTAACACCGCAGTTACTCATTATTACCGATGTCACCGTGACGGGTTATACAGAAAGTCTGGAAAAAATATTCGGCATTTAAAGTTGTTAGGCAGTAATAAAATAAATGGTTATTGCCCGGCTAAATTAAATGTATGTGAGAACAGAGAAACTGGACACATTTAAGTCAATTTTACAAGTACTCATGTAGGTTATGGAATGGATCTTGGGAGAATGACACTTTCCAAAAGCGAACAAGAAGAAATCGCTGCAAAAATAAGCCAAAAAATTCCATTTGACGAAATTTTAAATACGGTAAGAGATAGCATATCCGGAGATACTTTAGAACGGATCCAGAAAGTCACAGCCACAGCCACAGCCACAAAAAACTTTATATCGACAAAAAAGATAGTTGATAATAATGTGGTTTTTGATGAAGAATAATTTTAGAAATATTTTATAATGAATACATATTTTTTAATTTTGTTTTAAAAAGAAGAAATACAGTTTTGTTCTGCGATAATTTTTTATGTTATTAGCCCAATTTTCCGCTAAGTGCTCCGAGGTGATGTTAACATTATCCTACTAGTTGCTGTCACACTCGGAGAACGCAGTTGACTTCGGTTACTTTCGTGAGTGCTCCGGGGTGACGGCTATTATAATGTAATAATCGGCAATATCAATAATTTGTTATAATAACATAAATATATATTTGCCTTTATCCATCAATATCTATCACCATCATTTTAGGAAAATAAAATTTTCAACTATGATTAAAATGTATTTCTTGTTCGTTTAATCTGAATGAAGTTTTGCATCATTGCAAAATTTCATTACTACAATCTCAGCTTCGTTATTTGGTACAATTTCTTAAATTACGAGATAAACTTAAGCTTCCTCTTGTTCACTGAGATAGCTAGTAATACAAAGTCTCAATCTTAATAGTGTTTCTGTAGTTATATCTTCATCTCGTTTCTCACCTTCATACTCTTTAATATTTGTTATAATCGTAATATAACGTCATCGATGCTAGCATCCGATTCCTTCCATTCTTCTGCTGTTTTTTGCTGTCGTCAGACATTGTTGATTTTTCTTAAACTCAATTTTTCATCAGTTATAATGCGTTTTATTGGTTGCAACTTTTATTTTTTAGTTTTCCTTTCATGAGGTCTTTTGTCATCCTCTGATTTCTTTTTCTCATATTTCATTTATTTTTCATGATATTTTTGCATTCCTTAGATGTGGCCCCTTTCTCAACATTTTGTTAGTTATTTATTTTGTTGTTGTAACGGCCAAGAAGAGGCCTTTCAAAGGAAGCGGGAATATCAAAAGTAAGTTGTACATGCCTTATTAGTTAATTTTCAGTGTAATACAGCTTTTATGTGAGGCATGACTAACACTTAGTACAGCATTAGTTGAAATACACTTGATCCAATAGTTGACATAGTGTCAACTACTGGATCAACACAGTGAAGAAAACCCTGAAATTGCACAACGCGTTTCTGTCCAGTAGTTGCCATAAGTGTAGATGTACCTAGTATCGTTGGGCTGAGTGACACGACAAGGATTTTATTTCATTTAGGCTGGAGCCGTGTCGCCGCTACGATATCTATTAACTCTACTCACAAGGGGGATTCACGTTACCATTCAGACGCCCCAAGACGAAAATAGACAAAATTTTACTTACTGTGATTGCGACAGTCTGCTCTCTCCGTCGAAATCTGATGTCGAGCGGTGCACTTCTAATGAATGTATCTTATAATTAGCACTTTCTCAGAAACACTTCTTAATAAGTAAGACCGTCGATGGTTTCTATGAGTATTCGGATAGGTACAACAACGTGACGGGATCAAAGGTAACCCGTAGTAAATAGTTATCCGACTCATGCCACAAAATACAAAATATATTTTCATTTATTGAAATACTTCATAAAATGTAAAAAATATAAATATTCAACACTGAACTAATGTATACAAGGCAAACGTCAGAAAGCACTACCACTCGGCAAGACGTTACCTCCCGTAGGATCGTAACTCATCCAGCGTCGAAAGAACTATGCCAATCGACTGTACAAAAAAGAATCAGACTCCCTGTTAGTTATGATTGTAAAATGTATCCGTAACTTTCTGAAAATTATTCACTTTTAATTTTGCACTGAAGTTATCGAAATGCTTGAAATCCTTGTCAGGAAGCTTGAAGAAGCTATCTATATGAGTTCGATGGTTTTCCTGCTTGCTTAAACGTACTAACGGTACCGAACCAAAATATACTTTTTTTCCGTCGACTCGCCTTCGAGCGACTACTATGGCGATGTCCGCCTGAGCCGGTATTAAAGATATTTTGGGTTCATAGGAATCGACTCTCCGACTTTTAACAATTTAACAAATTTTATGTACGTTCTTGTGGTTTGGACAAGGATTATGCTCTCCCACTTTTCTGATAATTAAATGAGGATTGGTTTTTATTTGAAAAACCGTCCCATTGATTTTATCTTAAATTTTGCCGTTTAAAATAGCCACTCATTACATCCTGACTGAGGATTTCGCCCTGTGTACCACCAAATTCGTGGTACTTTCGAAAAATTTGTCGGACGGAGCGGTTCTCCGCCCTGTGCAATTCTCTTCGTGGTACTTTCGAAAAACTAAATTCGTGGTACTTTCGAAAAATTAAATTCGTGGTACTTTCGAAAAGTTGGTCGGGCGGAGCAGTTTTCCGCCCCGTGCAACTTGAAATTTCAAAAAGTCATTTTTTTGAGTACACTTGAAAATTCGAACGACGGACCCCAAAGGCGATTGACCGTCGTCCTCGAGATGAAAAAATTAATTTTTTTTTCGTTTTTAGTGAAATATTTTTTTACGCATATTTCGATGAAAGATGACGCCAAAGGTGGTTATAGGTCTTTTGTAAAGTGATAATATTTCAAGGCTGATTTTTTCATGGGATTTTCGGTCTGAATTTAATTTCTTAGTAATTTGGGATATTTTTTATAGGGATGGTTTCATTGGGTTCAATAACAGAACAACTGCAAAATAATTGTTTCAGTAGTTGATAGCGTTCTTAAAAAATTTCTAGAGACTAACTTACTAATCTGCTTGAACATGTAAACAGAACATTCTTCATTTATTTCTAAATCTACTAAGCTAATTGTATTAAAAACAACAAGGTTCTAGTATGTAAAATGATTTTAACCAAATGTTCACTTTTTTAACAGGTAAGAAAAAGTACAAACTACTCGTTTTCGTGTACGCACTGGACTAGAGGCGATCTTCATATCGTAAATTTGACAGTTGAGTTTCTCAGCTAACAGCATTAAAAGTAAATAACGTGACAAGTTCCTTGATATTATCAATACACTCTAGGCCTTTTGGAAACTCCTATTTTTAGGACATAGAGTTGGAGGTGTCAAGTACTGGTACCTTTATCTTAGAATGCAATCTGAAATAAGAAAGTCAGTATTACTTTCAGTTCAACAGGAAGTTAATGTTAGAGTCCAGTTATATCAAAAAATGTATTTTTGTAAAAAATATCCTGCAGTTTTTTTTTCCTTCTTCAATTCTTTGGGACTTACTGCCACATGTATGTTTTCTTTCTAAGCGGTGCTATGGGAATCTACAAAATATATCACAATTAACCAGTATGTTACTGGTAAAAAAACCTCTACGCCTGTGACGTTTACGTCAAAGGATCAGTTAAAGGTTGGTTTTTTTATAAATAAACAACACAAATAAGTATAAAAACTTGAAATTAAATATTTCGCCGACGTTTCGGAAATCTAATCTGTTTCCTTTTTCAAGGCTTTTTTGAAAAATCTTTTTTTGCTGTGTATTACAAATACACAGCTCTAAGAATGTTTGTTATATTCAATATCCATAGATACTTACTATTTACATAGAACTGTTGATATAGTTAACAGTTTTTTAGTTTCTATACAATGTTAAGTTTGTGAAGTTCTTCTTTTAACATTGGCAGCCAAGTTGTACAGACATCTACGGAACAATTCGACACGCAATTATCCTCATTCAATAATATTATCTTTAATTTTTCTTTTTTTGCTATCTGCCTCTTTTGTTAAAATTTTTGCCGAGTCCCAGTTTATTCTATGTCCGTTCTCCCACGCGTGTTCGCAGATCTTGGATCTCTGAATTTCATTTTTTCTGATATAATTTTGATGTTCGCCCAATCTTACACTAAAAGGTCTGGATGACTCACCCACGTATTGTTTGTTGCACTCACACGGAATACTATAAATGCAGTTTTTTGAATTTTTCTCGTGGTTTGTTGGTTTCGTCTTTGTCAGAATAGATCTTAAAGTGTTGCTTGTTTGAAATACCGTCCTAATATCAAATCTATCACCGATGCGGCGCAACTTTTCGGATAATCCGCATACATAAGGAATTAACGCTGTGTAACGTTTTTCAGGATTTTGTCGTACCTGATTGGTATTTTCAATATTTATGAAGGTTTTATCGACAAAACCCCCAGGGTATTGGTTATTAATAAGAACTTCCTTTATAAACCGCTTCTCATTGTTTAGTATTTCATCATTAGAAGAAATGATTTTGGCCCTATCATACAAACATTTTACAACACCCCTCTTAACGTGCATCGACTGATTTGAGTTGAAATTTAAATATCTGTTTGTATGTGTTGGTTTTCTATAAACACTTGTTTCAATTGTACCATTTACTCTTTTAATTAAAACATCTAAAAATGGTAATTCATTTCTAGTTTCCTTTTCTAAAGTGAATTTAATAGAAGGTTCTTTATTATTTAAATGATCCAAAAAACTATCTAGTAACTCAATACCATGAGGCCAGATTGCAAAGATATCATCTACGTATCTCCACCAGATAACCGGTTTGTATGCACAATTTTGAACATGCCTAGTCTCAAAATCCTCCATAAATATATTGCTTAAAATCGGTGACAATGGAGAACCCATTGCCATACCGAAATCCTGCTGATAGAAATCATTTTCTAATTGAAAATAAGTTGTTTTTATACACATTGTTAAAAGTTCCATTATAGTATTTACACTCAATTTAGTTCTCGCTTCCAGATTATTTTCATTTAACAATTTGTCTTTGATTATTTTTAAAGTTTTGTCTACTGGGACGTTAGTGAACAGACTAACTACGTCAAAACTAACCATCAGATGTGTATTATGAATACTGTTTTCATAAACTTTTTCGATAAAATGTTTACTATTTTTTATAAACGAGTCAGCATTTCCAGATAACGGATTAATAATTTTAAGCAAGAATTTTGCCAAATTGTGGCATGGCGAATTAATGGAAGTAACAATTGGTCTTAATGGGACATTCTGTTTATGTATTTTTGGTAAGCCATAAAAATGAGGAGGCTTGCTATAATGCGGTGTAAGCTTCCGTCGTTCAAAGTCATTAAAATCATTTTTGTATTTAAATAAAGTTCTATAAATTTTGCCCTCAATTGATTTTGTTGGGTCTTTACTTAATTTTGAATATGGTCCTTCATTGATAAGTGTCATAATTTTCTCATCATATGTATTTTTATTTATAATGACTGTGGCATTACCTTTGTCCGCTGGCAAAATTTTAATGGATTCATCTCTCTTCAAAGAGGATATTGACCGTTTTTCTTCCGTGCTTAAATTATACGTAGATGATATCTTTGCAATCTGGCCTCATGGTATTGAGTTACTAGATAGTTTTTTGGATCATTTAAATAATAAAGAACCTTCTATTAAATTCACTTTAGAAAAGGAAACTAGAAATGAATTACCATTTTTAGATGTTTTAATTAAAAGAGTAAATGGTACAATTGAAACAAGTGTTTATAGAAAACCAACACATACAAACAGATATTTAAATTTCAACTCAAATCAGTCGATGGACGTTAAGAGGGGTGTTGTAAAATGTTTGTATGATAGGGCCAAAATCATTTCTTCTAATGATGAAATACTAAACAATGAGAAGCGGTTTATAAAGGAAGTTCTTATTAATAACCAATACCCTGGGGGTTTTGTCGATAAAACCTTCATAAATATTGAAAATACCAATCAGGTACGACAAAATCCTGAAAAACGTTACACAGCGTTAATTCCTTATGTATGCGGATTATCCGAAAAGTTGCGCCGCATCGGTGATAGATTTGATATTAGGACGGTATTTCAAACAAGCAACACTTTAAGATCTATTCTGACAAAGACGAAACCAACAAACCACGAGCAAAATTCAAAAAACTGCATTTATAATATCCCGTGTGAGTGCAACAAACAATACGTGGGTGAGTCATCCAGACCTTTTAGTGTAAGATTGGGCGAACATCAAAATTATATCAGAAAAAATGAAATTCAGAGGTCCAAGATCTGCGAACACGCGTGGGAGAACGGACATAGAATAAACTGGGACTCGGCAAAAATTTTAACAAAAGAGGCAGATAGCAAAAAAAGAAAAATTAAAGAATCCGCGATAATATTATTGAATGAGGATAATTGCGTGTCGAATTGTTCCGAAGATGTCTGTACAACTTGGCTGCCAATGTTAAAAGAAGAACTTCACAAACTTAACATTGTATAGAAACTAAAAAACTGTTAACTATATCAACAGTTCTATGTAAATAGTAAGTATCTATGGATATTGAATATAACAAACATTCTTAGAGCTGTGTATTTGTAATACACAGCAAAAAAAGATTTTTCAAAAAAGCCTTGAAAAAGGAAACAGATTAGATTTCCGAAACGTCGGCGAAATATTTAATTTCAAGTTTTTATACTTATTTGTGTTGTTTATTTATAAAAAAACCAACCTTTAACTGATCCTTTGACGTAAACGTCACAGACGTAGAGGTTTTTTACCAGTAACATACTGGTTAATTGTGATATATTTTGTAGATTCCCATAGCACCGCTTAGAAAGAAAACATACATGTGGCAGTAAGTCCCAAAAAATTGAAGAAGGAAAAAAAATTAAGATAATGCCACAAATAACATTTAGACAATATCCTGCAGCTTAATTGAAAATTTTTATCTCGAAAAATTAAGAAAAAATTGAAATGTGTAACAGATCCCGTGGGCGCCCGGTATACTGAACTGACTAAACGAAACAAAATTCTTATTCAATTTATAATTTTGTCATTTTGATACAAAAGTATATACGGTAATAGTATATACAATCTGCAATTAATTTTCCTTAATTAATTCAGTTTAAATATAAGCGAGATTTATTGTTCTCAGTAAACGTCAATAATTGTGGAAACAATAAATAAAGAAACGTCCTCGTAAATCGTTTAGTCAATCATAAGCATTATAAATGATATTTACTTTTCACATTTAATTAAATTTGTCTATTAATTTAATTAATTTGCAATGCGGACTTTTTTAAGTGGTAAAATATGTGTTCCTAAAATTAGAACGAGGGGACATTAATTACCACTTAATTTTTAATCATTTATAGTGTGTCTTTTATAAGCACATTAACTCTTGTCTTGTTTTACAAATTAGTATCAGGTTGCATATAAACTCGTTTAATTGGCTATATTTCATATTAAATAAAAACAGAGTTCCCAGATTGCGTGTGATAACCAAATAACTTGTTTCTTACGTTTTCAGTTAACATATCATTTTGATTAATATTTTATATTAACAAAGTATAAACAAATTTTCATTAATTATGGTGGTCCATAAATGTAATTTAATAATTATTTACATCTTGTTTAACGATCTGCGTGAGGATGTCTGTGAAGTAAGTTATAATTATTATCTGCAAGCATATAGCTTCATGCAGGTTCAAGAATGTACATACTTCAAAATATATTTTATATTCAACGAATTGTACGCTCTACCTGTAGAACAGCTAAGCATGCCTGCATACAGCTATCACGAGAGCCAATCATTTCCTTCCAGGACTGACCTTGATTATCATTTATAGTCAGAAAATCATACCATCTACAGAAAATGTAGATGGTTAAACTCAAGAGGATCGCTAGACGGGATGATAGAGATACGTAGTATTAAGATTCTCTTTGAGAGGATTCAAGTTCCTAAGGGAAATATATGATCCTACTCCCAAGATGAGGAGGTATGGAGTTATATGTTATTGCATAAGCATTTGTGACTTCTCCAAGAGGGAATTATTAATTTCTGTTTCTTTGTCGTTATCAAGAGTCAATATGGCATAATCACTCAGCCACGAAATCTTTTACTATTAGGATCTCCAAATTAGAATATATGTTTTCAATCAAACAATATCTTGATGTCCTCCGCCAGGACACACAAATTATCTATAGTAGAGCCGAGAAGTGTGGTCAGCAGAGCAAAAAATATCAGCGGCATTCTGGTCAAAGGATAGTAGCTCTTACGTAATACTTAAGCGGCACCTCGTTCTACTTATAATCCCTCATAATCTAGAGAAATATATTAAGTTTGATCCACCTACCAAAGATAAAAACCATGAGTAGGTCATTATGTGTAATTGATACAATCGACCAAATAGAATAAATGTTTGAATGTGGTACCTCCCAACCAGCAAATTTGTTTTATAACTTAAATGTTCTACGATTATTTTGTTTTATTGTTATTTTATTAATACTTCTAAATGCCGATTGATTATATTAGAGTTCCAGAAAATACTATTTTGTTGTCTGCAACTGAACTATTTTATAAATTTATCATTAAAACGTTTCTACAGCAAAATTATAAAATACCTTACAATGGAGTTAAGAAATTATTTTATAAATGTTTTCATGACTAAGTTATAAAATATTTCAGCTTATAAAACTAAATCGTTTTATAGTGATTTTTAGTATCGTTCAGCAGCATTTTTAGCACCGTTATAAACATACATTCGAATTATTTTATAGTTATTTCTTATCATCTTACAAAACAGTTATATTAAAGATCTATTTGTGACAATTTTGCATTTAAGAATAAATGTTGTTCCAGAGCATGTTATATAATTATTACATAGCATTGTATTTACTGTAATATGGAAACAGCAACAAAGTCGTTACAAAACAAATTTGTTTACTTAAGCATAAAAATGTGATGGCTAACAATACAATAAAAGATATTTGAGAAAATTGATTTCCTACGTTAGCTGTGTATTTATATTTAGTCATAATTAAAGTCTGCCTTTTAATGAAAATTTGTCATAATTATAGTAGACAAGTTTATAAAAAAATTATTCTCATAAAATTTTGGTTACCAACATTGACAAGAGCGGTGCAGATCGTGACAGATCATATAACGGCCAAACTATAAACATCAGATTTAGGAAAATGGAGAAACTTAAAAAGTGGTTTTAAAAATATTAGGTACATGTATTAACAGCGTAGTGGTTTTGGCACTAGGATACAATTTATACTGCTGTAAAAAGAAACGACGCATTTCACTCACTGCACCGTTAACATATCAGGTCATATGCCAAAGTACTGTTGATTCCACTATAGTAAAAGTAACTACGTGTTTTTGGCAATAAATAAATCATAAACAAACAGCTCTGTAAATAAGGTGATTTACTGCTACTAAGTTCTAGGTTATATTTATGCAAATTGAACCAATTCTATTTCGATGGTTGCATTTGCATCTCAGTCCTAACAGATTTATCATAAGAGCTACAAAAGTATCGCGAAAGTTAGTGATCTATTTTATAAGATTCACGAAGGCACATTATTTTATAGATGTTTTATAGGAATCGTCTAATAATTTAAATATCGTGAAATGCTTGCTACTAACGCAAAAGTATTTTATAGAGGGAGGCCATTTTGAAAGGCCAGCATTCATGATGGTACATATGTCAGTTTATGAAAAATGAAAATATCAAATGTTTATTAGAATTCATGGAGTCAGAAACGTGCTAACTATACAGTTATGACTACTAAAATAAATTAGTGTAAGTCACATTGTAAAAAAACTCAAATTCGTAAAATTGATTTGCAAAATTTCAAAAATGATTAGAAATCATCAATAAATGTGAGGCCTGTTAAAAACATATTATAAATATGGCCATAGTTCACAGTAAAATTTTCTTCGCATCAAAAATTACAGTCGTTGTAAGCCAGAACAAGTCTCTTAAATAATTATTATAGGTTATTAGGTACCTAGTATTAAATCACAATGCCATATGCTTTTAGTGTCAGAAATACTTCTTAAACTTTTAGGATACATTTTAGAAATCATTTTATTTTATTAGTGTGTATAAAGCAGCATTTTTTGTAACTAATGACTATTTAAAAGCCCTTATAAAACAGTTGTTTAGTTGTTTTATAACAGTAATTTAACAAACAGTGAAGTGTGTTTTATAGTACAATTAAATGCAGCTTTAATAAAATTACTATATAATGATGGTACTAAATTTTCATAAGGCTTCTGGAAATATTTATATAATTATTTTGTAATGGTTCCAATAGGTGTTATAAAATATCAACAGCGACTGAAATATTTTATAAGATGGTGTCAATTTTGCATTTATAGCTGCTGTGAAAACGTCATGAAAGTGTTTCTGAAAGTAATATTGTTTTATAAAATTTGTGTCAGGAACATTCCTACAACTTTTATAAAATATCAAATTGCTAGTTGGGCTTTACACCTAATAATTTGTTTAACTACTGTGAAATTTGCCGAATAATTCTCATAAACGGACTACACCAGCCCAACCTACCGGATTCAGTAGCACCACACCCATATTTACAATAGTAACGGTTTCAATGCAACGGACAAATATTTTCATCTGCGCTGCACTCCGATCTCCAAGTAGCCTACAAATATAGTAAATGTTTTTAAAGATGATCACAAGCATGCTTTGATCTAGTCAGCATGCATTCTTCTGGCTACCAGCATCTGTCTGAAGTCTCCGCGAAGAAGCCACATAACTCCATATATGGGCCTAGAGACACTTCATATATCTTAGAGCATTCTGCTTAGTGCCTCGATCTCTCCCTTATATGATATGGTACACTAGTTCCAAACAACAGTCTCGAAGCATATGAATCATGTAATTCGCTTCAAGGAGTTGATCAAGGAGTTGATCTTATCACGAAGTTCAAAAACGACAAGAAATAAATCTTACAAAATAAAATTGAAATTGAGTTTTTTGATCAACAAATGAAGTTAAGTTTAGTAGCACATGTAATACGACTATTCTTTAGGCATCTTTTCAGACAGCTAGATTGTAGATTGTAGATTGTAGATTCAGACAGCTAAGCAGTTATTAAAGCTCTCGGATCCTACTTCTACAATTTTAAACTAGTTTGGTGCTGCTAGAAGTCTTTAAGCCGGTCACCTGGCAAAAAAGGGAATGAGATTGTCTATCCCTTGGTCAAAGAATGTACGGCATTGAGACGTCTAGTGGATGTTGCAGACTAAATTATCACCTACATAGAATCGGGCTGGCAGAAAATTCTGAATGCATTTCATGTCCAGAAGATGATGAAACAGCAGAGCGTATTCTATAAACCTGCCCCGCTGCAGAAAGAATTCGGAATTCGGAAATTACTGAAGTAAACAAAAACTTAATAACAAGTGATTAAAAAACTTTAATGGTTATTGTCTAGATACTGCTATAAAATTGATCAAGCTATTTAATATGCCTACCATTGTTCTAGAAATTCTAGCGCATGCAATTACTACTAACATTCCCGAAAATAACAAGAGTATGAACAATAAAGTATTTATTTCAGTCTTTTAGTAATGTCCTGTTCGTATATATCTACAAGAGGAAGTTGCATCAAAAAAATAGGGAATGATTGGCCATACGCTAGTGATGGGTACAGAACCCTAAGAAAATTTAAGAATGATGTTTATTAGATCTCTACTGTCTCTCGTTTATGATATACAGCGTGTTTTCTATTTTTTTCCAAAATTTTGATCGGCCGTATTTTCTTAATGGCTGTAGCAAATTGTATCAAAATTAATAGATATGTTTTGCTAATAGGTGGAGAGGTGTAGAGGTCTACATAATTCAGTAACGAAAACAAAAAGAAGTCAGTGCCTGAGCCAATTTTTTAAATTTAAATCCTACCTAAAAACATCATCCTGTATATGAATTTTGGCAATGAACAATACAGATTTTTAAAATAGTTTAATAGTGTGCCTAAATCATGTAGTTAGCTTTTTTGGCACACTTTTAACGCCTTGAGAATTAATAGCTGAGTTTCACAATAAATCCATTTAAAAAATATTTGGGTGACTCGGTCATAAAAACATCAGTAACTACATGGAAGGCATTAATTTTGTGGGGATAGATTTATTTTACTGTCTGTTTGTTAGAATTTGCTACAACGATAAAAAAATGTAAAAATATGTAAATGTCAACTAAAGTAAAAAAAAATAAGCAAATATAAACTAAATTTGTATTTATTAGAACAACTACAAAAAGTACAAATAATGTGGAAATGAAATAATTGAGACAATAAAGCTCCTAAATAGTACAATAAGTTAAAAATAATTTAATCCAATACAATTACACAAAATTAAAGTAACACACCTAAAATGTAACGAACAAAAAATAATTTAAAAAGAATGACTACAATAGGCACACATTTTGAAAAATGTGTGCCTCCAACCTCAACATAATATTGTAATGTATTTGAACTATTTTAGTTTTAATGATTCGAGAATTAACAACCATATAAATCCATTGCAAAAATCTCGTGAGGCTTGATAAACATTTGCCACAGACAATACTCAAATTACCTGCCAAAAACTTCTTGTTCTTGTTTGTTTGAAGCAGTACTTAAATTACTTTTTAAAGTTAAAATGTCTTATTCTACTGAAGAGTACGTTGACATTAGCTACATTTATAGTTTTTGTAATGGGAACTCCAGGGCCGCCGTTAGAGAATATCGTCGACGGTTTCCCAATCGACGAATTTCCAATAAATCAATATTTTCTTCTGTTCACAATTATGCAAAACAACACGGGAAATTTCCTTCACCTCCTTTGCGATGTAAATGTCCTATTCGACCAGATGTAAATGAAGAAAATTAAATTCTGAGGATAGTGAAGCAAAATCCTTCAATTATTACACGAAGAGTACGTGCAGCTTTAGGAATCCCTCATGTAACACTTTGGAAAACTTAAAAAAACAACCATTTGAATCCTTTCCATTTACAAATTGTTCAAACATTTGAAGAAAGATATGACATTTCCCGAAAAGCGTTTTGTCGTTGGGTGTTGAATCATAGAAGAACAATTTCAAAAGTTTTATTTGCTGACAAGTCTCAGTTTACCACAGACGGTATTTATAACAGTAGAAGAAAATCCTCACGGCATATCTCAAAAGAATTCTCAACACAAATTTTCTTTAAATGTTTGGTGTGGACTATTAGATAATAATTTAATTGGACCCCATTTATTCGAGGCTACTTTGAATGGTGAAATATGTTTAAATTTTTTGCGAGATACATTACCAGAACTATTACATGGTATAAATATTAAAGAAATTCATTACCAACACGATGGTGCTGGTCCTCACTATTTACGAGAGATGAGGCAACATTTACATTACCATTTCCCTAACAGGTGGATCGGACGCAATGGTCCAGTTTCCTGGCCTGCAAGGTCCCCAGACCTGACTCCAGTGGATTATTTCTTATGGGGCCATTTAAAACAAAAAGTGTATGCTACCGAAGTTACCACTAGACAGGAATTAAGAGAACGCATAGAACGGGAATGCATTGAAATAAAAAATAACCCTCAGATGATTAGAAATGCTATAAATAATTTACAGTTACGCACAAGAAGTCTATTGAGGTTGGAGGCAGACATTTCGAAAATTTGTTGTAGTCGTTTTTTTTTTTGTTCGTTTTATTTTAGGTGTGTTATTTTAATTTCGTGTAATTGTATTGGATCAAATTCGTTTTAACTAATTGTACTAACTATTTAGGAGATTTATTGTCTTAGTTATTTCACTTCCATACAACTCTTACTCTTTTGTATTTGTTCTAATAGAAAAGAATATTGTTAGTTCACATTTTTACATATTTAGTTTTTTTCTTTTTGACTTTTGTTGCCATTTACATATTTTTACGGACAGTAAAATTAAATCTCTCCCCGCAAGATAATGTCGTCCATGTAGTTACTGATGTTTTTGTGACCGAAAATCACCTAAATATTTATTAAATGGATGTATTGTGTTAATTTTCGAGGCGTTAAAAATGTGCCAAACTAACTACATGGTTCAGGCACACTATTAGACTAATATGAAAATCTGTATTGTACATTGTCATAATCCATTTACAGGATGATGTTTTTAGGTAAGTTCCAAAATTTAAAAAATGGGCTCAGGCCCTGACTTTTTTTTTGTTTTCGATACTGAATTATGACCTCTATTAGTAAAATATATCTGTTAAATTTGGTACCATTTGCTACAGCCATTAAAAAAATACGGCCGATCTAAATTTTGGCAAAAAATAGAGAATACGCTATACAGGGTGTTTCACTTAAAAGTCCCCAGGCCATTATCTCTAAAACTAATAAAGATATTTTATTTTTGTAAATGGGAGATGATTAATACCAAAGAAAGGTTTAAATAACGGTGATTAGAATTTTTCCTCAACAGCACACAGAGATGGCGCTGCGATGCAAAACTATTTTTTGATGGCTGGAACCTTGAAACATAAGTCATGTGATTAAGCAATAATTTGTGAATAATTTTGATGGTATAGAGAATTTACAAAAAACAAGCCGTTTTGGAGTTACATGAGTTTCTTTCATTAATGCCAGTACACGTGAATTTTGATAAATCCCTATAATTTATTTATTATTTATTATAGAATATTGGTTACCAAACACTTTTTTTTAAGATAAGGAAAGTGATATAATACACTATCATAAAATTATGTTTACCACTTCCGGCCAAACCGGAACTAACATGATGAACCAATATCCGTATGTTCCTACATATTACATTTTTTTTTCTAATAACGCTTCTAATAAAACGGCTCCCAAAACTTAAAGTAAGTAAGACAACAAAGAAAATACACACTAATTTAGAATGGGCTAAATTTATATTAACAATTCAGTAAAGAACAACAAAAGTTTTATAAACAAACATTTAAAAACTATCGAAATATTATTAAAAATGAAATTAAACTAATTTCTTTCTTATTAGTAGGTACTTATTATATTAAATGTTCAAAATTTCTCCCTTCTTCGTGAATACACATATTGTACCGTTTCAGTAACTCTTCATTGCAAACTTTTTGTAACGTATGTCTATTTATAGCAGCAACACTTGCATATATTTTATTATACAAATCGGCCATATCCTCAATGGATTCAATGTACACTACACTTTTCAAATACCCCCAAAGGTGAAAATCTAATGGAGTCAAGTCAGGTGATCGTGCTGGCCATCTGACTACTCCATTAGTACCAATCCATCTCTTAGGGTACATTTCATTAAGGCAATCTTTGACTAGTACTGAGTTATGGGGTGGTGCACCATCTTGGTGAAACCAAATATTCTCCTGGTTATGAGGGATAGTCTCTAATAATCCTGGCAATACATTTCTCAAAAATATCTCATATTTTCTTCCATTTAAAGTCCCATGGAATAGATATGGTCCAATAATATATGAATTTAATATTCCACACCACACGTTAACTCCAAAAGTTACCTGATTTCGGGTCATTCTCATCCATCTAGGATTATTTTGTGACCAGTATCGGCAGTTATGCTTACTCACAACTCCGTTGTTGTGAAAACGGCTTTCATCGCTCCAGAGCACATTTTTTTAAAAATTTGGGCATTCTTCAGAAAGAACTGAAAATTCAAAATGTAATCTTCGTTCATAATCACCAGGCCTTAAATGATGGATGAATTTTAATTTGTATGGATGGTATTTATTTGATTTTAATATTCTATGGCACGAAGATATCGACAGATTAGTTTCCGATGCCAATTTCCGGAGAGAACATTGAGGATTGTTGACAGCACTATTTAACACCAAGGCTGTACTTTCGTCGTTTCTAACTGGCCTATTTCTGTTACGAATAGTTTTCTTAAAACTACCCCAGTTTCTTAAATTTTTAAACAGCATGATAAATGTTTTTTTATCGGGTGTAGGTCTATTTGGAAATCCTAAACAAAACGATCGTTTTGCTTGTCGAATTTCTTTTACATTCACCGTATATTAAAATCATATTTAACTTATCTTCATTGGTGTATCTAACCATTTTAAAATTTTTTTTTTTTTATTGCCTTATTTGGATTAATTTGCTTTGAATTGTTTCTAAGTACACTATTTCTGTTTGAAACTATGATTGAAATGCACCAACTACAAACTTTGTTTAATAACTGTCAAACTTAAAATTAAATCGAAGCCTACTAAAATCTCTTAAGTAGATTTTTCATTACCATTCTAAATTAGTGTGTATTTTCTTTGTTGTCTTACTTACTTTAAGTTTTGGGAGCCGTTTTATTAGAAGCGTTATTAGAAAAAAAAAATGTAATATGTAGGAACATATGGATATTGGTTCATCATGTTAGTTCTGGTTTGGCCGGAAGTGGTAAACATAATTTTATGATAGTGTATTATATCACTTTCCTTATCTTGAAAAAAAGTGTTTGGTAACCAATATTCTATAATAAATAATAAATAAATTATAGGAATTTATCAAAATTCACGTGTACTGGCATTAATGAAAGAAACTCATGTAACTCCAAAACGGCTTGTTTTTTGTAAATTATCTATACCATCAAAATTATTCACAAATTATTGTTTAATCACATGACTTATGTTTCAAGGTTCCAGCCATCAAAAAATAGTTTTGCATCGCAGCGCCATCTCTGTGTGCTGTTGAGGAAAAATTCTAATCACCGTTATTTAAACCTTTCTTTGGTATCAATCATCTGCCATTTACAAAAATAAAATATCTTTATTAATTTTAGAGATAATGGCCTGGGTACTTTTAACTGAAACACCCTGTTTATCAGAAACGAGAGGTATTAGAGATCTAATAATGGTCATTCTTAAATCGTTCTGTACCCTTCATTATCGTATGGCCAGTTACTCATGAAATGCTCTGTATAAGTTTATTCTATGAAGAATAAGACTTTGTCATCACAGACATATACTTTTAATATGTTTAGATTTTAATTTCTGAATTGACATGTTCGGAAACCGAGTGGAGAGTATTATTATTATTACTGTTATTACAGATTTATTCATATTGTGATCTGTCGTGTCTGAAATTAGAAAATTATTAAAATGGAGTCCACACGCAACCGGCTAAAGATGTTTTTCAATAACCTTGTTGTTCTTTGTTAATAACATAACAACAATTAATGTTGCACCATATTTAATGGTAATAATTTTACCGGTAATTTTTAGGCTTTTTATAAGCGTTTGTATATCTATCTAAAAGAGATAGCTAAATTAGATTTCGTTTATCTGATCCTTAACTTTATTCACGCAGACAATAATAAAAATATATCATGACAACTAATTGAATAATTATAATGTTAATAAATCTTGAGGTTTTGTTTAACAACAACAATTAAGTTTAATTGCATATTAATCATTAAGTAGAAAATTCATAACATAATTCTTACTATGAAAAAACGATGTGTAAGTAATTTGGAAATACTCGACTAGGTGGAATTTTCTGACACATTTCTATTACTAGCCTTAAGCTCTATTACGACTTAAAACTGCATTAGAAAAAAACACTAAATTGATTCGAGGATTTCACAAATCCTGCTTGTAATTAAAATAAGTAGAAGTTGCTGTCGGACGTAACCGAGTGCGAATATATATTTGATTAATAATTTGCTCGAATATTGTTCAATTTACTCTTACGTGTTGGAGATTAAGTACATAGCCAATATTTTTTATTTTTATTATTCAAATTGGCAACACCTCAATAATTAGTTATAGTCTGTTAAAAAATACCTTCAAACATCGCTTTTAAATACAACCGATATGCAGGGCGGGTCAATAGTGCGTCGGACCTCGATAACTCGAGTTTCATTATAGAAATTTAAAAAGAAAATACAAGTAAACTAGGTGAAAAGGGGTGTAATCGGAAATTACTTTCGAATATATAAGGTGAGACAATATTACAGAATCAAGTGCCCTTTTTTAAATGGAACGCATTATAAGCACATTTTTTGAAGCCTCCTTTCACTCCTATATTATTATTGACTATTTTCCCACCACTTCGATGTAATGAATTTGTTTATTGAAATAATGCCATCTGCAGATGCATATCGAAAAAACCGCTAGGGCCACATTTATTAGATTATAGGAAAAAAGTGTACAGCCTCAGATTGTACCACCGGGAAAACGGGTTTCCCGGTGGACCCTCGACTTACTAGTTTTGGGGCCTCTCAGGACTCTGGCAATATCTCGAATGACAGGACTTGATGCATATTTAATCAAGAATGAGCTTATCAACTTTGCACAAAATTGTAAAAATTTGAAACTTTTAAAAGATCAGTCATACTCATCATCCCAAACAAGTACAGAGTGATGATGAAGACGCTTCAACTCCTATTAGCAGCGATAACGAAAGTGAAAATAGTGCTGATCTAAAAAAACATATGCATTTAAATGATTTTTGTTCGGGCTGTTTTGTCTGCTGTCCAAAAATTTTGGTAAATATATTCTTCACTGTGCGACATAATCCAATTTATATATTGCCCATAAATATCGTATAACACTCTCCTGCATACAAGTGTCTTGCGAAAGAGTTTTTAGCAAGATCAAAATTATATTAAATAAATTAAGATCATTATTGGGTCTGGAGAGGTTAGAAGCATTTCTAATTATGAATGAATGGTATTTATTAGAAGATTTGGATTATGAATTAATAAATTGATGCCCTGGCTAAGAAAATTAAGAAATTTTTTGCACTACTCTCAGTTAAAAAATAACGAAATAATAAGTTTATTTTAGTGAGATGTCTACAATTTTTTTAAAGAAATATATTTATGTTACCTCTTGCGCATAATAGTTTGTTAGTTCATGTTTCCTGTTTAATATTAGCTTTAAGAGTTTTTATTGTATATATTTTATAAAGAACCGTTTTTGTGCATGTTTATTTTTATGTATAAATGAACTTCATTTTAATGCAAAATTTGTACTGATATTAATAGAAAAAATAGAAATAACTTTCGTGCTACCAAGTTTTAGATTTATATAATATTTTCCTACAATTTAGCATTCATTTACCCCGTACAGTGGTTCCAATTATTAGAAAGCAGAGGTTTACAATGTTTACATTCAATCCCTACTGACAAGTACCTCTAGGTATTTGTGTAAAGCTAAAATTACATATATTCGAGATCCACAGAGACATTCTGTCATACTCCCTTATATCCTAATCATTTTTTGGCCATATTAATCTCAGAGGAAAAGACTTTCAACGTTAATACGATATCACAAAGAAACTTAACCGATTTCAATGAGTCGGATAAATTTCTTTGAGTGCTTACGTGCTGGGACTGAGGCACAGGGCTCCCTAATATTAATCCTGGCTATAGTATGGATGTTTGTTTAGTGGAGTTTTTAATGCGTTATCAAAGCGGTAGCAATTGGTTAGGATGGGGTTGAATGTGATAATACTGCTGGTCATTGCTATTTTTCCTAAATGTAAATCTCAGCTACGGCAGATGAGGTGCCGGGTGTGTACGTATTTAGCGGTGGAATAGACAAGGCAGGACTTTAATAGAAATAAGGGGATAAAAGAACTAATGGGAGAAAGATTTGTTGAGGTCGTGTGCCTATCAAGTAACTGCCATAGATACCTTGATACTGTACAACATTCCTTTCAAATAATTCGCTGGACACAAAACGTCTTTCAAGGCATTGTCAACGGGAATATGATGTTTAAGTACCTACCTGTTTTCCCGACTATGTACGAGAAAAATGCAAAGAAATTAAGTTTTAGAACAACAGGGAACAACATGTTATTATTTAGATGAGACGTGGTAGAATCAAAGACATGTAACATGTAGTTTGCAAGACAAAAATGAAAATATGGTCGTCAAACTCATATAGAAGATGGTCAAGTGGATTAAAAATACCAAGTAATTGTTTATTTTAGTTTGAGGTTTAAAAATGGTCGTAGATAAAATCATATTTGTAATTTGAGCGTCAAGTCTCATTGTCACTTTCAAGTGTTTAACGCACTCTGGTTTGCATCAACACATCAACTTAGCAGCTGGTCTCCAATAAACGTTGCAGGCCGCATCCAGCTTCACGCCGTATGCTGCGTCTAAATGCCTTCAATGAAAATGTATAGATACGGTATCCCTTGTACGCCAAAAGCTGCGCCCGAGATGTACGTTGCGCGTCTTTAGCTATTTTCGAGCATTACAATGTTGTACGCTTCGTCTTTAGTTATTTTAGAATATTATAATGCTACTACAATCAGTGTGATACGTCCCGAAAAAATGAGACTCTTTCTGACCGCCCGTCTCAATTACGTTCTACCAAGTGATCACGTAACTCCTTCGAGGTACTTGCGTTCCTAATACATAAATGTCTATTTCACACTTGTTAGGAAAAGTCGAAATTTTCCTAACACAAATGTGTACGGAATATGAAATTTTTCCAAACGCTAGGAGAAAATATATTGTGGATGAAATGATAAAAGCAAATACCTCGAGATGTAGCCTTATAACAGTGCATTGAATGCAAAAGTGCTAATCTTGGATTAAGGAAAGAAAAAAAATTGCAAGAAGTAATGGAACCTTTGAATTGGAAGAAAGATGATAAGTCAAATAAATTACAAGAAATTGCAACGGATGAACAGCAGACATATATAAAACATGCTAAAAGAGTTACAATCAGTGATCGTGTAAGTTAAAGTGCAAGAGTGCTAATGACAAAACCGTATAATCTTTAATTGCAGAAGCGTACAGAACATATAATATCGATGTCACTTCATATAAATGATTTGTTTTGTCTATTATTGCTTCACAAGTTATCATTATTAGATTTACTAATTATTATTATCAAGGCCTACAGATGTTGAATATTGATGGCTGTTTTTACTTATTGTAGTTTATGCTATTAGTTCTACTACTCCGACATACTGTTACTCTATCTTTTAGGCTATCCACCAGAGAATTCTTTGCGTCAAAATGGGCTGGAAGATTACTGTTGTTTTTATCTCTAGACTTTGTGATTCTGAACATGTTCTCAATATTTGACAGCCAAAAAAAATTGATAAAAATAGTTTTTTCGCAATAACTTCCTTTCTTCAAAAGATGGAAACAAATTATTTCAAATAAAAGTTGTAGAAAATGTAATGATATATCGACACGTTTGAAGAGAAATAGAGGAAACATCTTGACTAGATTTGCACTCTAGTATGTGGAAATTATTGGTCATAGAATTTTAATAATATTTGGATCAGATGTCAGAAAAGTTTGAGACGTTGGTTTCTACCATATATGTTAAAAATGAAATTTTTAGTTTACCCTACTTATTTTCCCCTATTCACAACCTATCGCGCCCCGCCCCTTCAGTGAAATCATCTCAATCTGATGTCACTACAGTACATACGTGTACTAACTTTCAAGTAAATATCTCAATTTTATGTCAAATCCTTTAATAATGGAGCGGAGATGGTGTTTGAAAAATATTAAAAAGAAATCTGAGGCCTTGGTTTCTAGTACATACACCAAATTCCATATTTCTGTACTCTTACCAGCTTGATTTACTTATTTTCCCCTATTTACTCCTATTTAACCCTCAGCCCTTCAACGGAATCATCTCAAAATATACTTTAGTTCCAGATGTCGTTATAATACATACTTGTCCCATATTTCAGGTGAATATCTCAATTTCAATTTATCAGCCCCCTTTAATAATGAATTAAGGGTGGTGGTGGTGGGTTGAAAAATATTACTAAAAAATCAGAGGCCTTGGTTTCTAGGATATACACCGAATTTCAAGTTTCTGTACTCTTACCTGTTTGCTTTACTTATTTTTCGCTATTTACCACCAATTACCCCCACTCCTCCAACAAAATTATGTCAAAATATAATCTAGTTTGAGACATCGTTATACGTGTAATAAATTTCAAGTGAAAATCTAAATTTAATTTTTTCAACTGTTTTAATAAGGGAGTGGGGGTGGTGGGGGGATGGAAAAAAATTACAATAAAAAACCTGAGGGCATCGCTTCTAATATATACACCAAATCCCAAATTTCTATACTCCTACCAGCTTGCTTTACTTATTTTCCCCTATTTAACACTATTTAACCCCCAACACTTCAACGGAAGCTTCTCAAAATATAATCTAGTTCCAGATGTCGTTATAATACCAAATTTCAAGTGAATATTTTAATTCTATTTTATCAACCCCTTTAATAATGGAGTAGGGGTGGTGGCTGTTGAAAAATATTATAAATAATCTGAGACCTTGGCTTTCAATATATACACCGAATTTCAAGTTTCTGTACTCTTACCAGCTTGATTTACTTATTTCCCCCTATTTAACCCCCAACCCTTCAACGGAATCATCTCAAAATATAATCTAGTTCCAGACGTCGTTATAATACATACGTGTACCAAATTTCAAACGAATATCTCAATTTTATTTTATCAACCCCTTTAATAATGGACTAGGGGTGGTGGGGAGTTGACAAATATTTAAAAAAATCTGAGGCTTGTAGTACATACATCAAATTTCAAGTTTCTGTACTCTTACCAGCTTGCTTTACATATTTCCCCACATTTATCCCTATTTTCCCTCCAACCCTTTACCGGATATCTTCAAACAACAATCCAGTTCCAGATCTCGTTATAATATATACGTATGCAATATTTCAAGCCAATATCTTAAACTGTTCCAGAGAAAGCATGCGGGCAAAAAAGTTACAGACAGACAGACAGACCGACAGACAGACCGATTTTTTTTTCGCTCAAATTTAAAACCGCAACGTTTCATGACATTCTATTCCTATTTCAAGAAAGAAAAAATTTGAACATTTTTTTTTGCGATTACTATACTCCCAATCCACTAGGTGGATGTAGAAGTAAAATACGTGATTGATTTGAAAATTTAGACAGTCACCGCTACAAGTGTCTTCAAGTAGGTCATGTAGATCGATTTTGAAAACATCGAAATTTGCATGATATCGGGAAAACTCCTCCAACTTTTGGAATCGGACACCAAAATAGTCTTAGGTTTAAATAGCAGGTTTCTATCTCCACTTTCATAATCCGAAGAAAAAATTTTAATTCTAGGCCTCTTGACATTTTTTTTACTCTAAAATGTGTGAAAAATTTTTAAATTGCTCTAAAGCTTATATTTATTTCATATTTTAGTTTGTTTTCCAGTGGCTTATTAAATTTCATTGAAACAAATATTTAATATACATATAATTGAGCGTAGTTCTTCGATAAGTAGCATAAAGTACTCATGAAAGGCTGCAATTTAGAAAAGAGTTGCTCCTCGATGATTTGCCCAACACTTGCAAGTAAAATACGGTTTTCGCACCAACGCCATCTGTGACAGTTCCTATTAATATTTTCGAACAAAACCTGGCACATTTATTAATCAACATTATTATCATATTTTCCTACAGTTTTATTTAAAAATATGTATAGGAACAGAATATATCAAGGAAATATCTGCATTTTATTTACCGCAATCTTGAATTTTTTTAAGGTTTATAGGCTAGGAAAAAAATCGACCATACTGGGTTGCAGAGAATTTAATTGTGAAGATTTTTTTTTTTATTAATTTCAATCTGATGTAGAGATGCTGAAATATTCAAGAAAAACTAAGAAAAAAACACAGTAATGTTCAAAAATGGCCAATACGAATGCCTTCCGGAGGGCTGTGACGTTGGAAAGTTATCAGACAGAGTGAACCTTGATATTTAAAAGCGATTAAAAAAAATTCTATTCCAGATCACTAAAATTTCTGCTCATGTGACTCCACTATACACAGATGTGGAAATAATTATGAATTTAAGGGCGATTTTAAAAATTTGTGTTGAAAGTGAAAATAGAGTGACAAATTTTATTTTATATTTCCTCTACAGAGAAAACCTACAATTTGAGCATAAGAACGTCTACTTTAGTGCACAATTCCAAAAATAATACCGATTTTCCCGATATTTACTCTCTTGTGGTTAGGTCGCGCCAACAATAGTTTCAATGTCGGTCTACATCACCTTCTTGAGGTGTATTACTGTTCAGTCTAATTGGTTATATTTTTGCTTCCAGAAGAGAATTTTAGTTTTAAAAGAGTCAGTTGGTTTCTTTGTTTTTCCTTAAATTTTGAGGTTAAATTTCAATGTTTTGATAGTGTGATTAAACAGATCTTTAGACAACCTTGTATACAACTTTCATCTGAGATAACGAGATCTGCAACTTGTTTATGCCGTCGAAGGGTTGAGAGGTAAATAAGTAAAACAAGCCAGTAAAAGTCCGGAAGGTTGGGAGTTGGTGTATATGCAAGAAACCAGTCTTAATTTTTTTGTCACATCTGTCATCCGACAACGACAATAATAGATCTCAAGCAAATTTTTTGGCATTGGCCGCCCCCTTTACACTCTCCACCTCTACTAAAGGTCGGTCGATCGAAGAGGTATTGAAGTGGAATATCGTTCTATGGGTTTTTGGGGCAAACGATTTCAAATATTATATTATTAAAATTCTGTAACTAATTATTTTCGCATGCTGTAGTGTAAAATGTAGTATCAAGATATTTCTATTTAAAGAAACTTGGATGGAAAATCTGAATGTGGAAGTAGTGATTCCTTAGGCAGTGGTTTTTCTCTTGTTACCATTATTTTATTAAGATCATAATTTAACATTTTGTTTAACGTTCATTTTGGTAAAGCCTGTTATGTCTCAATTGATTTAATTTAAAAATGATGTGATAATCAAGCAGACATTAAAATATTCTAAAACCATTATTTTCTCGATAACCAAGGCCTAGTTTACTTTCAAGCTTATTCATATTAGTATTTAACAACTGCAATGATTTATGCAACGGGATGTTAAGAATAACATATTAAAAAGATGGAGTAGGAAATTCCGTAGATTAAAAGAAAGAACCTTTAGATTAGTGTTGGGTCAATAGATACTAGAAACAGAGGTAGTTTTTTGATGGCCCATTAAAGCCAACAAAGTATATTAATTAAAACGGGGACCCTCTTATTTTATTTTTAATTTGCCATTTTATTTCCAATAGCCGGGGGTAGTTCGCCTTTCCAAATGAGCAAAAATGTGGTGTGTGTGAGTTGAAAACAGGTATGAAATTTAGTTTGTCGGCGAGACAGAAAGATGAGCGTCGGCAAGGTGTGAGAGATAGAGACGTTGGGTGTTCAGCCGAGCAATTAGAACGCCTTTTGCAATGGCCTAATGATGGGTCACGCGGTCGGCTCCGGGCATCACGCGTATTGGACCACCCAAGCCAGATAGCCTCATCACCCTGCCCCCGTATACACAGCGTGTAGATCGCACACTGGCCTTCTTTATTATGTTATTATATAGATATCATTGAAGGTTTGATTCAGTATCAACCACCTGGAGATCAGAGCTGACTTGCAGATGTAGTGCTTGTCATCGTCCTTCATTTATCATGCACAGAAATCTAAGACGAGGTCTTCGTTGCTGACTGCATTAGATGTAAGTTTACATCATTATAATAAGTCATTTAATTTATTATGAAAAAAATTCAGTTAAGCACATAGCATTTTGACAGAACGGCTAACATTAAATATGAAAGTTTTCCTATAACTTTACATACAATATGTTTCACTTTAGGCAAACACATTCCAAGTATTTGGTTAAATTTACATGAATTGATAGGTACAATATTTTTATCATATTTTAATTTGTTGTATTTTTAATATTAACCATTTATGCTTTTTCTCTTTTATTATATTGACTACTTTTAATTAATTACATACTTTTTTAAGATGAAGTACTTACCTATTTTTATTATGGAATAATATCTTATGTCCATTTTGGGTGACGGCGGGGCCAGCATCTTTTCAATTTAACGTGTGGTGCTCAGTATAATAGTAAATATTGAGATAGAGGGAAGGAGAACAATACCAGAGGAGAAATCAACTTTACACTTTTTGATTATTTGTTATAGTCATACACGTATAGGGTGGTCACAGGAACGTTAGAACCTTTCTTAACTTCGTTAGTTCTGGAGTTACGTAAATAAGTTCAAAAATTAAAGTTATAGAAAATCACGTGTTTTCAATAAAAAACAATTGAAAGTCGCATTTCGGAGATATATTTATTTTTAAAATAGAATGCCCCGACTATTTTTACATCATTTGAAAGGCCAAAAAAAGCTTTTTAATGATATATAAAACATGATGTTTAAAAAAATGTTTGTCTAATTCACTATAAATTGACAGTTTATCAAATTAGCCGTGGAAAATAAAAATATGTAATTTAAAGTCAACAATACGTTAGTTACGTCAAGATATTTATTGGTAACTACATATATAAAATTGAGACTTTCAATGATTACTATATATTTTTCGGAGTACCATGACTTAATGGAAAGAAAATTTAAAAATAAGTATCTAGCAGAGCTAGCGGCGAAACCGGAAGTGAAAGAAATCAATTGTATGTAAAATTCAATCAATTGTCTTCAAAACTAAAGGAGAAAATGGGGGTATGATGAATTATGTACGAATGCGGAAATAGATGAAATGTATTACTTATATGATCTCGCAGAAGGTAATACAACAGAAGCCAGAAATATGTACGAGAGAATATATCCTAATCATTCCGTGCCAGATAGCTGATTCTTTTCGACTATTCATCACCGTCTTTGTGAAACTGGTAGTTTCCAAAAAGGTACCTCGGAAGATAGACCTCGAACTGTCAGAACACCTGAAATTGAGGAAGCGGTGCTGTAGAAAATCGACGAACATCCTGAGACGAGTTCGAAGAAAATCGCAGGAGCACTGAATATTTGTCATCAAATTGTTTGGTGCATTTTGGTTTATTTCATATTTTATCCGTATCATATTCTAAAGAAAAGAAGTGTGCAATAAGATGCGAAAAAATATCCACATGAAAAAATGTCAGTGGCGTACTATTTTTATGGTAAAATATGTCAGAGGACATGCTTGCAACTTTTTATACTAAAATATGTGGTTTTATATCAATTAATAGACACCAAGATTGAAAATAATGTCTAAAGTACTTTCTAAGATATTAAAAAATAAGGATAAAAAGAAAGTCAACAACCTGTAGTAAAAAATTTAAGCCGTTGCGTTGGAAACATATGATCATATGAACTTTTCTTCATATAATGACCTAAGGAATCACACCTTATATTTTAAAATATTTTATGCATAATAACAATATTTATTTATTTACAACAAGAAGTATCAAAAGTACACTGGAAATAGTAGAAAAATAATAGTAAATAAATAAGTTAATCATTAAGTGTATAAAACACTTGCTTCGAGAACATAATACATTAATATATAGATAGGTACATCGTAAAATTATACTATATGAAAACCATACATGTGCAGTATGCATACATCATTTAATGCAGTTAAATATAAATAGAAAGTAACATTTGGATAAAACTAATTAGTTAAAGATTACTAAGCCTACTTCATGGACCAAAACAAATAAATGCACACACAAACATACACATTATGTTATTTCTAGTAAGTACGACAGTTGCTTATAAAGAACTGAACTTTGTCTGGTCTTACTGGACTGGCTTACCTAATGGTCTCGTGTAAACTAGCCATAAGTGGCGTCCACACTGGAATACGACGGTGTCGTTTATTTGACGTCAGCCTATCTAAGGGCAATCATGGACGCCAGGAGACGAGCTATCCCCAACCTGTAAATTTGGACAACCTCGTTTTGCAGCAAGAGAAGTTGCTTGCCTAACATCTAATATAAACAAGGAACCGAATGCTTCATATCCCATCCGAAGGATGACAGTATCCACTACCCAATCTTCACCTAAAGTTGCATGGCTTCTACATATATGCTGATATATAAGCAGCCAGAAAGTAGGGCGAGATCGATGTAATTACCTGGAGGTAATCCTGAAGGGGGCGAACCGCAACTAACATAGCTTAACTGCTTGAATCAAGATACAAGTACACTGAGTACAGTTAAGATGGATATGCGCTCACCTTCACAATGCATTGCATTACCATGTTCTGTTCTAGGTCTATGCGGACTTTGAGATTAATTTATTTTTATTTATTCTACTAGTAGACCAGTGCCAATAATTTTTGAAAGAAGCAGTAAGTGGATGGTGGGAAAATTTAGGATTAGTAATCTGTAACTGGGGAAAAATCGATTGGACCGCAACAGATAACCGGAAGTGGGGTGAATCATTTTTTTACATAACCTCAAAATTATTGAGAAAAACAGCAAAAACCAATTTTTTGGTTATTTATTTTTGTCTTCCACAAAAATAATTCGATTTTGATGAAATTCGGTGAAAATATACATTTTTATGCCTCAAAAATGCTGTAATTTTTTTTAAGTGAAATATTCATTTTTTGATTTTTTGCGAATTTAATTTGAAGAAAAAACCCTAATTTTCTATCAAAAAAGTTCATTAACAAATTTTTTATTTTTGAAAATTTCAGGGCGGTGTTTCTTTCGTTGAAACCTATAGTTTATGATGGTGTAAAAAAAATCATACTGTTACTGTGGAAAAACATTGTCAAAAATGGAAGAAACCCAATAAATACTTTTTTCAAGATCGATATTTCCGTAAATATCACTAATGCTTCATTGTTCATTTAAATTAAGTGTTGAAAGTGGTGCAAAATGGTAATTTCAATGCAATATGTAATAGAGGAACTTTAGTAACCGTTTAAAGTTCGGACTGCTAAAAAAAAAATGTTTTAACAATAATTTTACCTAAGAAATTGCTAAAAATGACTATTTTTAGGCAAGAAATAATTTTTTTATGGCTTAATGGCACTTTCACAACTAAGTTTATTACGCATTTTACATTAAATCAATTTACAAAGTAGAAATACATAATCAAAATTTATAATAATCTAATTTTTTTGGGAAGCTGCTCTACATTATCAGACTCAACACATTGTTTGGTTTCTTCAGGATTTTCAATAAGGTCTACGACTTCGTCAAGGCTCTCAAGTTCATCAAGATCTTTATTTTCAATATTATTTTGAACATTTGTTGTTGCTTCGTCATAAATCTCCTCCGAATCGCTGGTTGCATTTCAGAGTCTCTCGGCCCCGAATGGAGCATTTTACTCCATGCTTTCGACGGCCGCATCTTTTACTATCACAACCAGTTTCACAGCTGCAGCAGATAGATTTCAGCAAACTTTCAGGAATTAATTCTTTTTCTGTCAATTTAGCGATTATTCCGGTTAGATGGTGTTTTCATCTCCAATACTGTAAGTTTGTTACCAAGCCAAGTTTGAATTTGAAAATAAACCCTGTAGCAGTGCTGCTCAGCTGCTGCCTCAGTTGGTGGTAGTTTTTCTATATCAACTGAAATCCTTATTGTAGTAGTTTGATACATTTCAAACCTCAATTCGTTCAGTGGCATATCCCTTGTTTTATATTTATAAATAAACGCTATTAGCTTCAATCTATTTTCGGCTATAGTTTGTTTGTCTGCATTTCTCCGCTACAAAATTTGTATGAGCTTTGTTACATTTTGGTTTTTTTCCATTCTCCGGCGAAATTGGAAGTCGCGTCATACCCAGAAAAAGAGTGGAGAAACGCAACAATCTTCTTGTTGATTCCTGTTTGAAGCTGTTTGAGATGTAAAATGTATCTTTTGTATTACCTGAACCTGGTTTGTGAAAATAAATATCGGAATTATTTGAATTTAATTGGTTTAACAGAACTAGATCATTATCCTGACCCACAACTAGTACGATTTTTGTAGGACCTTCAGCTAATTCAGTGGCTGTATTAACATTTAGGGCACCAGCGTCTTCTGCTTGTTTACATAAAATTCATTCTGATTGAAATTTTTCTGACAGCGTTTCAATCAATTTTTTCTTATTTTGTTTATTAGACAAACATTTCTCTGGAGTAAATGGAATTTGTGTATAACTACGAAACTCAAATGTATGTATTGCTGTATGTTGACGCTATCTTTTTAGTAGTCATATCAGCTTCGGGATATTGATCAAATACAACATAACTGTTTGCTGCGTAGTGGTTCTGTACGTAATGCAAATACTTATTGACGATTTCATTAATCGTACCATTTTTATGATTTTTATTCATTTAAATAAACGCTGGAGAATTAGTGACATTCACGGAAAAATCGATTTTGAGACAAGTGTTTTATTACTTTTTTCCATTTTTGACAATGTTCTTCCACAGTAACAATATGATTTTTTTGCACCATCTTAAAGTACAGGTTTCAAAGAAAAAAATGCCGTTCTGAAATTTTCAAAAATCAAAAATTTGTTAATGAACTTTTTGATAGAAAATTAGGGTTTTTTTTTCAAATTAAATTCACAAAAAATCAAAAAATGAGTATTATACTTCAAAAAATTACAGCATTTTTGAGGTATAAAAATGTACATTTTCACCGAATTTCATCAAAATCGAATTACTTTTGTGGAAGATAAAAATAAAAAACCAAAAAATTGGTTTTTGCCATTTTTCTCAATATTTTTCAGGTCTTGCAAAAAATGATTCAAATAAAAGTTGTAGATCTCTCAATTATCTACAACCTTTGTATTAAACTTTTTTCGATAAGAGGTCTACTTTTGCCAGATATCGTAAGAGAACACGTTTATCCCTAAAAACACAGCTTTTCGCACCCCCTCCCCACTTCCGGTTATCTGTTGCGGTCCAATCGATTTTTCCCCATTTACATACCATTGATCCTAAATTTTCCCACCATCCATATACTGCTAAGAATTTTTCCGATTTTTGGTCTCTGAAAACCGGTTTGGCACTGGTCTATAGTTAATTCATCAATTTATCATATTAGAAGTGACCAGATGGTACAGATTAATAAAATTTTGCAATACAGTAGTCTTGTGCATTTTTATGATGCGGAAATTTTCAACGATAATAATTATTACATTGCTCATAACCGCATAACGAACAGATATCCAACACGATTATGTACTTAACTCAATCAAAATCACATTAGTATAATTTTCCGTAAAATCATAAATTATATGCCAATCCCTGCAGCTGATAGATCTCTTACAGAAATGACACAATCATTTTGCATATTGTTTTTAACGACCATGCTCAATTAAAATGTATACATGCAAAGGTTACTTCGATCCAGTCAATTAGTAATAAATAACTGGATGAAAAAACAGGTATGAACGATCGGAACGTAATCAGAGTGATACGTAAGGCTTTCGATTATGTTCAAATTAGCTGATCAAGACCATTGGAATCTTTACCTGAGCCTAATTAGGGAACGATTAGTCGATATTATTAGTGAATCCGGGTACCATTTAATATGACTCAGATAACACGTTTAGGTTTAAGGGGCGTTTAAACAAATTTTTGTGAATTCGATTTGCATATTATATTTATTGCTGAATAAAATTTATTTTATCGTAAATATAAACGGACTGTTTTATGGATTCCGAAATGAAAATCTTGAACCCGATTTATAAAATTTATTTTTGTTGGAATTACTGTTATATTGGTAAATCATCCAAAATATATACCTATTGCAAATGATTGTTTTAGGTAATTTTTTTTAAATTTAATGGTTAGATATAACTGTACCTATAAATAGATTAATAATATTATATAATTACATAATTAATATACAGTGTGATATGATACCTATATTCAAATTACACACAGATAATACATTACATTTTGAATCAATGATAATCTTTTGCTTCATATATACAGGGTGTTTCGTGAGTGACTGGCCATACGTTAGTGAGGGGTACAGAACCCTAAGACGATTTAAGAATTACCTTTATCAGATTTCTAATGCCTCTCATTTCTGTTATAAAGCGTGTTTTCTATTTTTTGCCAAAATTTAGATGGGCCGTACTTTTTAATGGCTGTAGCAAATTGTAGCAAATTAAATAGATATGTTTTACTAATTTATTTATTTATTTATTTATTGTGCAATATCCAAACAGGCCTGATCGGCCTAATTACAAGGATAGTAAGTAACATTTCAACATAACCACGAGTAAGTAAATCTACAAAAAATGTATACACATATACATATACACATATATACACACCCATATAAATACACTTATAACAACTATACATAAAAATTACTGAAGTGTGTGTTGATCAGATTATAATATTTTTTAAGAGGCAGGGACCAATCTAAATCTACCAAAGTATTGATGTTATTAGCCAGTCGAAGCATTGATAAGAGAGAGGTCTACATAATTCAGTATCGAAAACAAAAAAAAAAGTCAGGGCCTGAGCCAAATTGTTTAATTTTGGATCTTACCTAAAAACATACTCCTGTATATGGATTTTGGCAATGTACAATACAGATTTTTAAAGTAGTATAATAGTGTGCCTGAACCATGTAGTTAGTTTTTTTGGCACACTTTTAATGCCTCGAGAATTAACTGCTGAGTTTCACAATAAATCCATTTAAGAAATACTGACTTGTGACTTTCGGTCACAAAACGTCAGTAACTACATGGACGATATTAATTTTGTGAGGAAAGATTTAATTTTACTCTCTGTTTGTTAGAATTTGCTACAAGGTTAAAGAAATGTAAAAATATGTAAATGTCAAGTCAAAAAAAAATTAAATATTTGAAAATGTGAACAAACAAAAATTTATTTATTAGAACAAATACAAAAGAGTAAACATTATATGGAAGTGAAATAATTGAAACAATAAGGCTCCTAAATAGTTAAAAAAAATTTGATCCAATACAATTACACGAAATTAAAATAACACCTAAAATGTAACGAACAAAAAATAGTTAAAAAAAATTACTACAACAATTTTCAAAATGTCTGCCTCCAACCCCAACATAATATTATAATAATATAATTGACTATTTAGTCAGTTTTTACACAGTTTTAATGATTCGAGAATTAACAACCATATAAACCCATTTCAAAAATCTCGTGAGCCTTGACTAACATTTGCCACAGACAATGCTCAAAGTACCTTTCAAAAACTGTGTTCTTTCTTGTTTAAAGCAGCACTTAAACTACTTTGGTTCATCCTTTTCAACTTTTGTCGATTCGTTCATGAATATAATAATTTATTCCAGTCAATCACCTTTTTCCCGCATAATTTTGCCAAACAGCATCGATCTTCATAAAAATTTTGATTTAGGTTCTACTTACCCTCTACTTCAAAGTTGATCCTGTACCGGGGGTTGCTTTTACCCTGGGGGTGGATGCCAGCCCTTCTCGTGGGTGAAAAATGTATCATTGAAAATAAATGGATAGATTCACTAATTATAAACAACTTTTGTTCCATCAAGTTCTTTCTGAAAATCAATACTTTTCGACTTATTCACGAGTGAAAGTGTCAACTTTTCAACCAATAAACCCACGTTTTCAGACGATTTTTCGTGAATAACTCAAAAAGTAAGTATTTTATCGAAAAAATTATTCCTATTAAAAATGTAGCTTATAAAAAACAAAAGGAATGGTGGGTTTATGGTGTCTGTAGACCCAATACAAATGGAATAATATCTTGTTGAAGGTTGGTTCTTATTCGTCATACGCCAAAATTGAAAGTTTCAACGTGAAGTACAAACAATGCATTATTCGGGAGAAACTCATAAAACATTTTTTGAAGCGCTTGAAAAAATCTTTACTTTTGTTTTTCCCTAGCATCAAAACTAAGCGAGTTATAATGAAAATAACGTAGGTCAATATTTTTTTCGGCGTCAAAGAAATGTGAAATCACCCCCTAATTACCACCCCAATTGAAAATAATCGTTACTACTTTACAATTTACTTTATTTATGTACTTGTAATATGCTCTAAAAGTTTGACTGGTTTAAAGTGTTTAATTTTCAAACAAATTGATCTTGAAATGAAACGAGCATTTTTGTAATTTTGCAAGAAATTGCCTTTTCTTCAAAATAACTCAAAAACTATTGCAAAATTTTGTACAATACAAAATTGTAGGTTTTGCTTTTCTGAAACTTGAGGCGGACGTAAAAAGTAATTATAATCTACTAAGATATTTCAATTTGGATTCACTAAAGGTTTGTGAACTATATTTGCCATTACTTAATTTCTTAACACTTCACTTAAAAACCGCTGCCTAAGGAATCACTACTTCCACATCCAGATATTTCATTCAAGTCACTTTAAAGGAAACATCTTGATTAGATTGGTTTCCACCATATACGATAAAAGTAACGTTTCTAGTTTACCCTACTTATTTTCCCCTATTCACAACCTGCCACCTTCCACCCCTTCAATGGTATCATCTCAATCTGATGTCATTACAATACATAATAATTGTCCTAACATTCAAGTGAATATTTCAATTTTATTTTATTAACTCCTTTAATAATGAAATAGAGCTGGTGGGGGAGTTGGAAAATATTATAAATAATCTGAGACCTTGGTGTCTAGTATATACACCGAATTTCAAGTTTCTGTACTCTTACCAGCTCGTTTTATTTACTTTGCCCTATTTATTCCTATTTTACCCCCATCCTTTTCAAGCATAAAGCATTTAACAATTGGTCAAGGTCTTATGAAAACTATCAATTAGATAATCCTACGAGCCAGTACTCACAAATCGTTAGTACTATTCCCAAATCCCCATGGTTTAAGGGCATTAACGCCCCTAGGAAATTTATCACCACAATTTGCAGAATAAGGTTCGGTCACGCTTGCTTTCCTAAACACCTAAATAGAATTGGTGTACTTGATTCAGATATCTGTAGTACATGTGGTGCTACGGGCGATCTGAACCATATTTTCTTTAGTTGTCAGAATCACCAAACGGCTATCAATGCAATGCTAAATAGTTTAGTCGACATCAAAGTCCCTCTACCAACTAATGTTACTCACCTATTGTCCTTAAAAAATATACAAGCCTACATCGTTTTGGTTAATTTCATGAACACAGTTAAACTGCTGCTATAACATCGTTCCATATTAGGTTAGCCTCGTATTCCTTAATTGTCTCTCCCATTGTTTTATATACCCCCTTTCCGTGGTCTACCTGTGTAATGTTATATAAGAAATGTCCTGACAGACCCCTGGACAAGAAGAGAGTGTCCTTGTGAACTATCATCCTGTGTATATCGTATGGTTGGGTCGTCGTGTTAGGTTAGTTATGAACGTATGAGTAAAGCAGTAAATACATAATATGTATCTGGCTAATGGAGAAATCCAATGCAAAAAAAAAAAAAATCCTTTAACGAAATCATCTCAAAATATAATCTAGTCCAGATGTCATTATAATACATACGTGCACCAAATTTCAAATGAATATCTCAATTTTATTTTATCAACCCATTTAATAATTGTGGTAGGGAGTTGAAAAATATTATAAAAAAAATTGAGGCCTTGCCTTCTAGTACACACATCGAATTTAAAGTTACTGTACTCTTTCAAACTTGTTTTACTTATTTTCCCCTATTCACCCCTATTTAACCCACAACTCTTCAACGGAACCATCTCAAAATATAATCCAGTTCCAGATGTCGTCATAATACATACGTGTACCAAATTTAAAGTGAATCTCTCAATTTTATTTTACCAACCCCTTCAATAATGGAGTAGGGGTGGTGGGGGGTTGAAAAATATTATCAAAACATCTGAGACTTTGGCTTCTAGTACATATACCGAATTTCAAGTTTCTGTACTCTTACCAGCTTGCTTTACTTATTTTCCCCTATTTGCCCCTATTTAACCCCCAACCCTACATCGGAATAATCCCAAAATATAATCTAGAATCTAATATCATTATAATGTATGGGAGTACCAAATTTCAAGTGAATATCTCAATTTTATTTTAGCAACCTCTTTAATAATAAAGTGGGGGGGTGGGGGGATGTACATGTACATCAAATTTCAAGTTTCTGTACTCTTACCAGCTTGTTTTACTTTTTCCCCCTATTTACACCCCTATTTACGCCCAACCCTTCACCGGATATGTCGAAAAACAATCCAGTTCCAGATCTCGGTACAATAATCCGTTCCGGAGAAAACGTGCGGACAAAAAAAAAGTTACAGACAGACAGACAGACCGACAGACAGACTGAAAAATTTTTTTCGCTCAAGTTTAAAATCTCGACGTTTCAAGACATTCTAAACTTATTTCAGGTAAAAAAAATTGATTTTTTTTTTTACGATTACTATACTTCCAATCCACTACGTGGATGTGGAAGTAACAAGATACAATACATTTAAATCAATAGTCAGAAAATTGTTACCCTCTCGTGAAATCCCTCATATTACGCCGTTTTTTCTAGATAATGGCTTCTCTAGATGCAGCAAGCAGGGTACACTTTTGCATAAGAAAAAGAAGACCATTCTCAATAAGTCCCACAGAAAATATTGTACGAAAATTTGTTTTTTTCTTACTTATTGTTATTTTCACTTGTTTGATTAAATATGTTTTCATCGGTTAGTAAGAATGTTTTACATTGTGTACCAACTAATAGTAATATAAAACGTATATAAAATATTACATATCCAGAGTATGTAAATTTTCATGCAGTGATTAGAAGCATCGGAATCTTTACGTTGACAACCTAATAAAGTTTCAGAATTAATGTCAATCAATTAATATTTTAGTTGCTGGACTTTTATCATCTCAATTCTTGAGAATGGTTAATTAGAAATTTAAAGGAAATAGTTAACAAATCATACGTTATTTATGACTGTTTTGTTTTATAGATTATTAATTTTTATTTCGAACGTAGCAAGGTAGAGATTTTTGTGGTTTTCGAATTCACAGGTGTCCTCTGGAAAATCTGTATCATAAAATATGCAGGAACCATCTTCAGCCTAACTCTCTTTTGTTTTTGCAAAAGCGGTCGGAACACCAACGTTGATAATTGACTTCTGAGATACATCGACACCTGTGCGACCTTCATTTGTTTACATGCCTTCATCTAGAATATACACATGATGTTGAGCTTAATATTTTTTATAATATTTTAATTTCGCACGCTACGCGAGATACCACGACCGCCAATTTTTGTATTGCGGCTATATGGCATATAATTTTCCACTTGACAGAATATTAAACATACTTTTCATATTCACCATGCTTAATAACTTTTGTACAGCAAACTTCGCAACACCTTAACTCACGTATGAAAGAAAGTCTGTGTATTTATTTATCATTTCCCATAGTTAAATAAAAAAATAGCTAAAGATATGCAGAGATTCCCACTTTATCTGCAATCTTTTAATTATTAAGTATCGTTTAAACGGATGACCTCTCTGTATAATGTGTTAACTAAAATTATCGAGTTTTCGTTGATAAAAGTATCAGCTAAATCCCAAATATTATTTTCCACCAACTCTTAATTGACTGCTTTTTAGAGTGACTATCTTTTATATTTTTTAACAGAAGAGAAATGTCTCTTATTTGATCGGCACATAGTCCAGTCAATGAACTGGTTGTAGAGGACATGATCGGGAACAGAATTTTTGACTTCAGGGCTGTGTTTGGAATACCTAGGAGGTAAACATACTAAAAGTCCCCGAATCTACGAGGTGAGCGGAGTGCAGGGGAGGCCATTGAAGGTCACTTTTTTGGATTTTCGCTGATATCTCGAAAACAGTGCATTATAGCTAAAATATTAATCTATTCAAAATTAAAGCTGACAAAATTTCCTACAAGATTGTTATTATTCATTATTATTCTATTCCTAATGGCTTTCGAGATATCCGCTGGCGAAAATCACCAATTTTCGAAATACGCATTTTTGCCTCACGCTTCTTGACAAACTTTGCCTTCTAGCGCCTCAGCCTTTAGTTTCACGGTAATATTTTCACAGTAGAGCATTAGTTGTAGAGCATTCAATTTTTTTTAAAGTGAGTTGTTATTAATACTCCTCCATTAGCTTGACCTCTAACATTCTAAGCAAATCTTACAACTCCCTTTTCACACACTTCCAGATATAGGATTGACTTGAAATTTTGGACGTGTGTATGGTTCAGGTAACAACACAATTTGGCGACTTTTATAAAAAATCCAAGATGGCGCTTCGAAGATGGAGGGTAGTTTATTGTCATTTAATATCCGATTCTACTGAAAATTGGTATCCGGGGTTTCTTGAGATCGCAGATTACAGACATCTGATCAATACACAAAAATTCAAAATGGCGGCGTCAATATGGCGGATAGGTTTTATCATTTATCGTCTGATTCGACTGAAAATCGATATCTGAGCATTATTGAGGTTGCAGAGTACATCTCATCTAAATTTAAAAATTCAAAATGATGGCGTCAAAAAGGAGGATGAGTTTTGTAATTTACAGTTTGATTCGTCGGTATCTGCGAATTTTCAAGGTCGCAGATTATAAATATGTAGTCAAAATTTAAAAATTCAAAATGGCGGCTTTAGAATGACGAATAGGTTTTGTCATTTATAGAGACAGAATTATATAGAATAGATACACTATTCCAATTGGAACAGAACTAAAAAGAAGATAATAAACAAATAATTTTAAAAAAATCAAAAACACGTTTTTAAACAGAAACTGTTAAAAAATGCACCAAAAAGAAGAAACTAATGCCAATTATAATAATAATTATGTTAATAAACGTAAAGGCGTGGGGAGCTCAAAGCATCTGGATGAACAGAGAATTTTAGCCAACAGGCGTCCTACGCATTTGCATTTATTAACATAGTTATTTTTATTATTAACATTATTTTCTTCCTTTTATGGCATTTTTTAACAGTTTCAGGGGTTTAAATACGTGTTTTTGAAATTATTTATTTATTTTTTTCTTTCTTCAATTAGGTGTTTTCCGAGGTGTTTTCCCTATGTGCAAATTTGCTTTTTTGATATTATTAAAATGAAGTACTTGTTATACTAAAGCACTTATTGATATTTAAAAAGCATTCTACCGTCCATCAAATTAAAATTTCAACAAATAAATAACACAAAGTTTTAGTAATTGAACGTGTACGCAAAACACGCGGTGACATCATCGGTTATATTAGTTTCTTAAATCGCGTTTAAAAATTGTTAAACACATTTTATTCACGTTATTTACGTTTTACGTGTGATTAAATAAGTAACGCCTACCTAATACGGGATTTGTAAAAGCTACTTTAGGAAACTCATCTGCAAAATTACATGTTTGTGACTGAAAATGACACTGACAGTATAACTGATGGCGTCATGAGTGCGTAGTGAATTGATGTAGTGTTTTTGGCGAAAAAAGTTCAATACAAAATTAAAATGGCTTATTTTAACGTATTACTCGGCTGTTTCTCAAAATTCAAGTGTTTTTAACTATAGTGAAGCATTATCTTCACAATGAAAGTGAATTTAAAATTTGTGGAAACATCTAATTCTTTGGGACTTCCTGCCACATGTATGTTTTCTTTTTAAGCGGTGCTCGGGAAATCTACAAAATATCACAATTAACCAGTATGTTACTGGTAAATAACCTCTACGTCTGTGACTTTTACGTCAAAGGATCAGTTAAAGGTTGCTTTTTTTAAATAAACAACTCAAATAAGTATAAAAACTTGAAATTAAATATTTCGCCGACGTTTCGGAAATTTATTCTGTTTCCTTTTTCAAGGCTTTTTTTGAAGAATCTTTTTTGCTGTGTATGATAAATACACAGCTCTAAGAATGTTTGTTATATTCAATATCCATAGATACTTACTATTTACCAAGAACTGTTGATATAGTTAACAGTTTTTTTAGTTTTTATACAATGTTAAGTTTGTGAAGTTCTTCTTTTAACATTGGCAACCAAGTTGTACAGACATCCACGGAACAATTCGACAATTTAATGCTCTACAACTGATGCTCTACTGTGAGGACATTGACGTAAAAGTAAAGGCTGAGGCGCTAGTAGGTAAAGGTGGTCGAGAAGCGTGAGGCAAAAAACTTTAATTTTGAATAGAATAACCTGTTCACGACGATGCACTGTTTTCGAGATATAAATGACAGAACCTATTCGTTATCCTGAAGCTGCCATTTTGAATTTTTGAATTTCGACTAACTATTTATAATCTACGACCTTGAAAATCTGCAGATATCGATTTCATGCGAATCAAACTATAAATTACAATACTTAACCGCCATCTTGACTCCGCCATTTTGAATTATTAATTTCAGAATATATAATTGTCCTCTGCAACCTCGATAATGCTCAGATGTCGATGTTTAATGGAATCAGATGATAAATGACAAAACCCATCCGCCATGTTGACGAAAACCATTGGGAATAGAAGAATAATGAATAATAACAATATTGTAGGAAATTTTGTCAGCTTTAATTTTGAATAGATTAATATTTTAGCTACGATGCACTGTTTTCGAGATATCAGCGAAAAGCCAAAAAAAGTGACCTTCAATGGCCCCCCCTGCACCCCGTTCACCTTGTAGATTCGGGGACTTTTAGTATGTGTACCTCCTAACTACTCCAAACACAGCCCCGAAGTAAAAAATTCTGTTCCCGACCATGTCCTCTACACCCCACTTTTGAGAGTTCATTGACTGGACTAACAGTTGTCAAGTAGGAAACCTGCTATGCTATCGGTGAAAATTATACAAGGTGTTCACCTTAAAAAAAAAATTAAGAAACGACCAATGACACTAATATTTGGAATGTAGTTTTCACAATTAACAAGGGGGAAACCTGTTATGCTTTTGGAAAAAATTATACAGGCGGTCACGTTTAAAAAATAATTAGGAAGCAACAGAGGACAACTAACAATATTAGGAATAAAATTATCGATATTGTCATAAAGATACACTTTAAAAAAATATATACAAGGTGGTGCCTTTAAGGAAATATTAATTAAGAATCGACGTAGACAATAAAAATCGGAATGTAGATCTCACAACTGCTACAAATTTTTAGTTAAAAGGTATACAGGGTGATCATCTGACAGAAAATACAAGTGATAAATAAAAAAATATTGCTTAATTACTTTTACAAATTCTCAGTATAGTTAGTTGAATTATTTGTTAGGACGACCACCCTGTATATTGTTTGTCACTAAAGGTATAATAGCTGCCTCACTTGACAATTGTGTTAAGAATGGTATAATCATCTGTCACAATTTTCTATTTATTTATTCTGTTTAGACGATCCACCCTGTATATTTTCATGTAAAATTATATCAATTTTCTCGTTGGTAGTAGCGTCAACTACCTACCAAATTTTACTGTTCCCGTCAATTAGTTTTTTTAGATATAGCGCCAACAGGCAGACGGACAAGCAGACGGACAAGCAGTCGAACAGACAGACTGATGAAATTGAAATACTTTAAGTTTCATAATCTACATATTGTAAAACATGAAAATTCGAAGAAATCTTGGAGAATGATTTTTTCACGATAACAAGAAAATTTTAATTTATTTTACATAAAATAGCACGATATAAACTCCCCAATAGTACGAAAGCCCGTCGACGAAAGTGGATCGGGCACCGCGATTGCCGCCGCTTGGTGGAAATGTAGGCGTTTGTAGGTGCCATTTTCCCCCAACGGCAGGTCACGTGACCTCTACCTCTTCGAGAGAGAGAGAGGCAAAAAACATAGGGCCGCTTAAATGTTGCTAAAACATTCTAAAATAAATTCAAGTACATTTTATGGGCAAAACATGCAACTTTTGTCTCTTGAACATTTTCTGCAAAGTGCTTCCTTCTCCCGGAAAAAAATTACAAAGAAATAAGTCATAAACCTTTATTAATCAGTTTAGGGTGAAGGAAGCGTTTTATAGAAAAAGAGCCAAAGGTTGCTTACTTTCGCCCAAAATTTTTTTAGAATTTCTTAGCCGACAATAATTTCGGTCAAGAATGTATCTAGATTTTTATTTTTTTTCTAGATTATTTTTTCTTCAGGCATATTCTTTAGATAGAAATAAACAACTTTTGCCCCTTAAACTTTTTCTTCAAATTGCTTCCTTCTTCCGTAAAAAAAATATTAAAAAAAATAATTTTTAGACCTTCATTAATTCGTTTAGGGAAAGGTAAGCGTTTTAGAGTAAAATTCAAGAGCCAAAACTTGCTTATTTCTGTACAAAGAACACGCCTGACGCTTTTTTAGCCAAGAAATAATTTTGGTCAAGTATTTTACTATATCATTTTTTTTTCAGAAAAGTTCCGAAAAATTCATACACATTTTTTAGGCTAAAATAAATAACATTTACCTTAGTTGGCAGATACGCTGCCACCACTCTGATTTAACAAGGACAAGAATCACATTTTTTTTTTTTTGGAGAAGGAAGCGTTTTAGCGAAAAAGTCCAAAGAGCAAAAGTTGTTTAGTTTTGTGTAAAGAATGCAGCTGAATTTTTTGGGATTATTTTGAAGAACAAAATCTAGGGAAAATCTTGTCTGAACTTATTTTTAGCTAAAAAATGGCAAACATGTTCTTTGGGCCAAAATAAACAACTTTTGGCTCTTGGAGTTTTTCTCTAAAACGCTTCGTTCACCCTAAACTAATTAATAAAGGTCTATAACTTATTTTTTTTGTATTTTTTATCCGGGGGAGGGAAACACTTTCGAGAAAATGTCCAAGAGACAAAAAATGTACATTTCAGAATTATTTGGCAACAATTAAGCGGCCCTTTATTTCTGCATCTCAAAGAGATAGGGGTCACGTGACCTGCCGTTGGGGGGAAATGGTTCCTACAGATGCCTACAACATCTCCACCAAGCGGCGCCAAATGCGGTGCCCGATCTACTTTTGTGTATGGTATCCCGTAATACAATTCAATGATTTTTGAGATATTAACTGACAATTAAGCTCAAATTAACCCTGATTAACTCATTAAACTCCCCGCGGTAGAAATCTAATTGAAACGGCATGATATATTCAATCTACGAATTTGCTACAATGGCAATGGTGAAAAATTTTATTACACAAATCATTGCATTATATTTTGACGGATTTTATAACCAGAACGCAACACAAAAAGAATTACTGCTTGAGCAAAATGACAAAGACTGGAGCATTAAAGCCAGTGAAACCAAGATGGAGACAATAACGTTCACAAATTAGCAGATAAAAAAGATAAAAGGTATAACACCCTGGAGTAACACTAAACAAACCACAATCATCGTACCACAGATCATGTACACCATATCTTAACATGAAATATTATTTCTGACACCAAATGCAAAAAAATACAGACGACTTCGGGTACTAACACACTTAAGCAGATAATACGGATAGTTTACTTACACAAATAGAAGAACCTATCGACATTCAAGGGCTGCATTAGAGAAACTGTGGATAAATATGAAACACAGAAGTTAAAATTGACTTGCACATTATGCATGTATCAACAGTTACGCATACAAACTAGGTACTACACGAGAAACTCTCCATTTAGAACCTACGTAGAACATAACCCCACACTGACAATCCTCCTCGCCTTTGACTCCAGCTCCCTTCATCTCATCTACTGAAATTCAACAAAACCCGCAACTTCAAACGATAAACAAAGAAACCTAAACCACGTCACAGGCCGCTCCGACATATTTCTCGTGCTATGCCGACACATGGAATCATGTAATCTGTGCTGTTTAATTAAATTACTACAGTAAACAATTCAACAGCTGTGCGGAATTTACTCTAAAAAATAGCAGTTTGGATGACTGCCCGGATTTTGGACTGTAATTGCTATTGAATAGTAGTAACAGAAAAATTTCCCACACTACCTACGTTAGTACTAATGGTCCTCCTTGGTCTTCTGATTAGGATGGATGGGATGATTTGTCCTGGGGGAGAGCTCTCGCGTCACCTCATCTGGACCACGTTGCTGACAGGCACGTTGGGCACACTTATTAAGTTAGGTATGTTCCCAGAAACAAATAACAAATCAGATACAGAAGAACAGAAAATATAAGTACAGTTAATTATAGCTGCCAGAATTACTATCCGAATCCACGAACACATGGTAGCGATATGGCGCCTTCTTCCGTTAGGCGCATGGCGGTAAGAAGTACAAAAAACCCTTGATAATGCAATTCAACTGAAACAAATTTAAACGAAACGAAACTAATTAACTAAATAAATAGGTAGTGTATATTCATTATATCTAATACGGATGAGACGACAGCGTTGTGAGATGGCATTGTTCTGCTTGCCATCTGGTTATCTCTGAATGATCAACATTTCTATATTGTCCTCTTGGTATTTTCTATCCAAAAAAATGAAAATATTCAGGAGAATTCTGGTGACTGTCTTTGGGGGGAAGTATTTTTAGGAGAATTGAGCTCTTGGTGTGATAGAGTGTTAGGGTAATCATAGCAAGTGTTTCTAAACTCACATTTCCAAAGCATTAATGCACCATTTTTCTACATTTTGAATGGCTCAAGATACCCCATCGCCTTTATGAACATAACATCACCTATCTTCAATGCCTCTGGGTGACCTTCATTATTTCCGTCTACATTCATAATTTTCGTTGTGTGGCAATTTACCCCCAAAGAGAGAGCTTCATATTTACAGGTTGTCCAGATGGTGCAACTAAGGTGGTGTCAGTAATTTTATCGGCTTTAATTTTTAGAATATTAATAAAATCTTTATCTTTGTTTGAATAAAACAGATTTTTGAAAACTTGTCGTTGTTGAATTGTTTTTGCAATAAAAACATTGTAGCACCCGTTCCTAAAATGGCTTCTATATACAAATGCCACAAAAGAGCAATTTTTCTACTAGTTGTATATCGAGGTGACTTAGCAACGTGAAACATGTTGTATACTTTGTTTTTTCTACGCTTCTGCAAAACTATGGAAGAGTGCCAACTGTAGTTGAAAAAAAATAAAAAAATCGATTTCGTTTAACTTATGTTTAACTATCATCTGCCTTTTCTTGTCAAATTCGTCCAGTTACTCTACATTTGCATATAAATATCTCTAATGAAGTCTTATGTAAAAACGACTCTTTAGAACGCGTATCTTATTTTTCTATGGCAACATCTTTGTCAAAAGTAACAAGGTCTGAACTCAGATGAGTATCAATAATACAATTACTCCCATATATTTATTATACCAATCAGTTTTGTTCTATCAATAAATAAAATATCTCTTTTCAGGTCAGTATCGTGTTGTACAACACTGCCAAAGACCTTTGACAGGTTTTCGTTATTTTTACATGTTTTGTATCGAAAGTAAAATATATTTCCACAAAACCAAAAAATTAAAAAATTACAAATGTGTGTCATCACAGAAATTAGATCTAAACCGGCGCATCCGCCTAAAATTATAATGCCTTTGAAAATCTAACAAATATATCATGCATAACCCGCAAAACCTGCTCTGGATAAATATTCCTGGGAACATTAATTTTATTAATGCGTGTTCTAATAAATTGCCCCGTGTTAATTTAACAAATGAAACTATAATTTGCTTGTGTCATTATAATGAATTCAAATGACTGCCATTTGCATTTAAATGGCGAAACTACTTTGTGTCCGCATATGGTTTACATCTACTTTAAAGCTCTATTGGTACTACTATTTTCGTAATAGCAAAAAATAACAGTGGCCTTATAAATTATCACTCATATGCAAAATAAATGTTTGCCTAAAATTTCAATTTAAACCAGTTATTACAATAATTTACGCATTATATAAATACTGCGGACTTCTAAGCCGAAGGAAGTTATTTGTCTCTAGTTATTGCATTATTTATAAACAGTAATGCGGATAAATAGTTGCTGCTTTAATTGCCAAAGCTACAACAGCCTTATTATATCTGTTTCATTTAATCAAATAAGATATACCAATTTGATTTAATCAAATAGATATATTGTAACCGGAAACAAAATTTTAATAATCGTCGTAGAAAGCAAAGTGTTCGGAAGAAATCAGTTTCATAACAATACCGAGCTCCAAAATCGAATCAAGAATACATGTATGTGTCTATATGTGTGTACGCGTGAATATATGTATGTGTGTTTGCGTGAACTGTTTCTTGTAAACACAATAATTTCTTTCGTTTCTAATTTGGCACGCATGAAAAATAACACTGTAGAATACTATGTAATGAAGTTGTACCACGTAATATAGAATGATCGCAAGAGGCATGTAAACTAACATATTTTATTTAAACTGTGTCATATCATAATTTTCGAGCAAAGTGTTACTGAGGTTTTTGATTAAGCATCTAAAAAAAAAACGAAGATGTAGATTATATCGAAACTGAATAATACACAGTGTGTCTCTTCCATCCGAAATAACTTTACGAAGACAAAAAAGTAAATAATTCTAATGAAAGTGGTTGCCGGTATATTTCTAATTAGTTTATTATGAAATTAATTTACAGTCAGACACTAAGTTTGATTAGATTTGTTTTGAAATTTGAAACATTGGTAAAAAAATATCATGAAGTATGTTTAAGACTCAGGCGAAATAAATGAAAGTTACAGTCGAATGCTATTGAATACGAATATCTATTAGACGTGGTAACTGCCGTTGAACTTAATATTCTTTTTACTCAGATCTGGAATATTTGTACGGTTGAATACTCCTATATTTAAATTAGGTCATGTTAATCATGAAAATCGATCGTCAGCTGTATATAAACTGTCACGTATAGATAGAATATGTTTCATTATAATTTTACAGTAAACCATTACTAAGATTTTTATTAAGCACACAAGAATGACACTGCAAAATATCCTTCCAGAGATTTCTTAGAATTTTTACGTTAAGACTATTTAGATTTCAATAATTAGGATCTTTCAATTCCATCAATCTGTCTATCTATCTGTCTATATTTTGGAGTAAATGGGTAAGTTTCTTGGGTTTTCTCTTATTGGAATTTTTTACTACATATTTATGCTTTTAGATGTGCCATTGCACTGGCAGCCCAGTTAGCTAAAGTGTTGTGTGACGAGCACGCTTGGTCACGCACTATCTGAGGTGTATTTTTTTGTACATATCGAAATAAATAGTTTGCATTCGTTGCACAAAAATTATGAAAAATTTCCAATTTTAATTACATTTTAAATACAATAGTTCCACTCTGTTTGAATAACTTTCAATGAGGGTTTCCATTTAAAGTCTCATGTTTCTTAAAAGTTACGGTAAAGATAGTTAGAGCCTGGTAAATTTTGAAATAAAAATGATAGAAGGTGATACTTTTTAAGATATAGAAAATAGAATGCATCAAATGAAGAGGCTAATAAGGAAAGCTAAAGTTGAGCAAAGAAAGTCTGAACATTTCTTCCATCTATTATTTTTTCCTCAGAATTATATAAATTATACAAGTTTAGTGTATCAAACGAAAAATAAGTTAAAATTTTAAACAGGAAAATATAAAAATTATACAAAAATATTATTTCTGTGATTTTTTAAACTTACGTTTTACCCGAAAACTATTCGTCTTATTAAGAAATACCATCAGACCTTTTTCTTAATTTTACATTATTCCAGAAGAACTTAACTTTTTTGCCAATCAATATTTGTCATGAAATACTGAATTTTGCAAATTTAAATTTTTTAGACGCAAACATTTGAAGGGCACAGGGGATAAAAGGGAATTGTCAATAAAAATCCAAAATTGAGAATACTATGCTATCTTGTGACGAGAGGTAAAAAGATATTTCTATAAATTTTCTGTGGGTAAGAAGGCGCACTGTCAGTAAATATTAATACATAAAGTTTCGCCGTACCTACAGGCTAAAAACGGGGACTGTCCGAGCGCCCACGGTAAAAAGGGGGAAGGTCGGTTTATTCTACTGCCAATTTTGAGGTTATAGTTGCATATGCACATGTTTGTTTATTTTAGTTATACTACGATTTTTAGTCCTATTACGAAATGGAAGATGGAATGAGTGGTCCTGAAGATAAACATGAGAGCAGCATTAATGACGACAAAGGAAAGAAACGAAAAAGTTATGGTAGATTAAATTATGTAAATAAAAAACTTAATCTTTAAACTCATAGTATTGGGGAAGATTGTTAGTGCAGTAGATATGGGTGTTTTGAACACATTCCAGAAGAGTCGAGGAGTAAAATAGTACAACATTTTAACCTGTTGGCGACAATCGACGAGCAAAATATTTATTTGTGTGGTCTTATTATTTTCTTACCAGTAATGCAACGCAGACCTAGACTAGAAGCAACAAGTTCTAAAAGTCACGACAGTTCTCATAGTTATAGAGTTAGATTTACCAAAAATGGAACAACTGAGGAAATTCCAGTTTGTTACAAGGCTTTTCTTGCTTTACATGGGATTTAGAAAAAGAAAGTAGAAATTTTGCAGAGATCTCTTAAGATGACCGGAAAGGCTCCAAAAGACCAAATATTTAAACATCTCAATAGACCTCTAAAACTTTCATCTGACACAAGAAATACTGTTATTGATCATATTAGATCATTTAAGGCAAAAGCCATTATAGTCTAAAAGACTCATCAGAAACATACGGGACCATATTTTCAACAAATTTTAACATTTCCTTTGGGTATCCACGAACAGACACATGCAGCATTTGTGACGAATATTTAGCTAAGATTAAAATACTACAAATTCAAAAAGGCAATATATACCATCAACGGAGCCCTTTGCCCCTCGAAGCTAAAATACAACAACATGAGGCTCAACATAAATGAAGGCTCAAGAGTTTTACTCTAGAAAATGTGCAGCTAAAAGAAAGAGTAAAAAAGACAATGATTATGACGCAATTTGTATGGACTTTGCTAAAAATCTACCGGTACCAAACGTGTCAACAAGTGACGTATATTATAAAAGGCAGCTGTCCGTATTTTCCTTCAATATTCATGTGCTGTCCACAGCTCAAAGCATCTTTTACCAATACCCTCAGATAAATGCACGAAAAGGTAGTAATGATGTGTGTTCACACTTACACCACTTCGTTTACAATTTTTTAAGTAGCAGTGTCAGACAGTTGGAAATCTTTTGTGATTCGTGTGGGGGACAAAACAAAAATTATACTGTTCTACGTTATCTCCACCACTTGGTAAATGTGCAAAAGAGATTTGATTCTATAAAGATAACTTATCCTATTAGGGGACATTCGTACATGGAGTGCGATAAAGACTTTGTCCTCATAAACCAGAAGAGTCGTGTGGAACTTCCAAGCGAATGGGCTGAGGTTTTTGAATCAGCAAGAATAAGAAATGTCCTTTTAAAACTCGTCCTGTCCGCGAGGTTAAATTTTTAAATACAAAGCCACAGCTGGCATACTATCGTTCTGCATGGTATAGCCCATGGGATTCTGAAGTTCTAACTGATCGTAAAAAATGGAACAACCAGAAAAATCTATCTAACGAATTTGAGTTGCCAGGTCAGCTTTATGAAGGTAGGTTCTAAGTCATTGTGTGTTTCTATTTTCTGTTCAACATATCCATTTTGCAGCATTGCAACCAATAACAAGAGAGAAGTACAATAATCTGCAATGTCTGATGAAGTTCTGTCTAAATCCTTCTGCAGTAGAATATTATACAGCCCTACCACATGCAGATAAAAAAAAAGATTTGTCTAAAAATGACAAAAATACTTGACCAGCGAAGAAGGCTTCAGTAGCCAAAAAGGTGACAGCAAGAGCACGGAATAAGAGACCAACAGTAAAGAAGCCATCATTAGCAAAGAGGAAATCCCCTGCCGATGAACAACCACAACGAAAAACAAGAGGTGCTAATAAAACAAACTGAAAATATTTCATTCTTTACTAAAATTACCCCTTTGTGCAAAATTAGTCTCTATTATTAAATTTTTCTACCTTATTGTTCGTTTCCTTAAAATAACATTTCCCTTTCTTGTCTGTTTTGTTTTTTATCCAAACAGTATAACAGCAGACCCCTCAGGAATAATTGACGTGAAACATTTTTAACTTCAATAGATAAGCAGCCAAATGTGTAATGTAGCCTATTTCCATAACCTGACTAAAAATATTTAAATTGCTCAAGTTGTACGATCTTAAAGTGTTTAAAACGCTCTCCTGAACATTTTTCATTTATTGACAGTCCCCCTTCATCCCCTGTGCCCTTCATTTGTTTTAAATAATATACCATGAAAATACTGTGTGGTCAATTTCAGGTATTCTTCTTTTTTCCTAGGTTCGAGACCTTTTTCTCCTTTGATAATCCTGGACTATAAAGTTAAGCAAGTAATAAAATATTAAAATTGACTTTAAAATGTCACAAATACTTTTGCCTAATTATATATTAACTTCCTCAGTCAAATAGAGATTACTAACACTAATTATATTTAATTAGTGTTAATAATCTCTACCCCAGATGATGACGACTCGAATGGCGAAACGCGTGTCGAACGAAACGTTATTTTATTAAATATCTTATTGCATTTTTTATAAAATTCAAGATTACTGTAGTCGAGTTAACGAAGGTTTATAATTCGGGACCCACAAGAACATAACCGATTTTGATGACTTTTTGAAAATATTTGTTATTATGAGATATTAGAAGCATTCCGGCTATCAAACTCAAGTATTTATTTATTTTCCATTATTTACACAACTACAAAAAATGCATATGTATAAACATATTTAATGGAAAGTATCTTTTTTAAGAATTCAGTATAAGAAATAACACTCCAGTAAAAAAGTAACACTGACTTTTCATTGAAAAAAATTTTCAATTTTTCAATTAATGATAGAAAATGATTTATGATTACTGTGTCAATAGGTTAAAACAGGCCAGAATAAGGTTTAAAATATATATCAAAGATTTTAAATAAGTTGACCACGTAAACGATGTATTTTTGACCGCTGAAGATGATGCTGATGCCAGTTTTACTCCATCGAGTCAGGATTTTTGTTAACCACGGAGAACAGGTTAAAACATCGCCTGAAATCGATAAAAATAATATTACATAGCAAACCCATTAGTTTAAAATATTACTTCTCCAACTCGGTATTAAACCTGGTCTTATGAAGCAAATCGTGAAAGGTTTGAACAAAGAAGGAAATTGGTTTGAGTATTTTGGAATATAATTTGCACAGATAAACGAATCCAATCTGAAGAAAGACATTTTTGATCGTATACAAATCATCACTCCGGAAGATAAGTAACATATCTCAAAATATATATGTTTTGGCTTCTTTGCACAAAAAGTTCACAAATACGATAGAGATATCCCCAGAAAAAGGTTGTAGCATTTGAAAAGGCTACATGATTAATTTATATAGATTGGTGGTAAGTTGACTCTTAACTAATTCACTGGTTCGAGCAGAGCTATGCAATCCACGATCTAGAATTCGATAGTAAATAGTTGCCTATCTTGATGTGAAGTTATGGGTAGTAAACATGTTTTCTTTAAGTATAATTTTGAGTTAGAGGTGTTACTCACATATTCTTGTAGTGGAAATATTACATAATCGTGTAATTCAGTCTTTTAATTGCAAAGTCCTTTGTTGGCGCATTTTTATTGGCTAGAGAAAGAGTTCTCTAGATGCTCAAGTTGGCAACACGGAGAACGGTTGAGCAGATTTCCGGCTGGGTGTTTCGTTTTTCGACAGCGACGAGATAGCTGGGTTTTACATCGCTTACACTGAAAAGGGATTTGATTTGATGTACCCAGTGTTTCTTTACCGTCCTGCCAGAAGCAGTTTGTAAATTCCAGGAAGGAATTCTGTTGCTTGTCGTAATCTGATCGCCACGTGTCTCGTGAGGTTATGTAATACTCTCTATATGAGGTGAGCTCTTATTTTACTTAGTTTGGGGTTCTATTTAGTTCTTATTTATTGTAATTATTACAGAGTGTTTGGAGAGACTGGTCCTTTGAAAATAAGTTATGTTTGGAGGGGCATATGGTTTTGGAGAGGCTTACAACATAAGCACTTGTTTGGTGCTGTCATTTTGGTTATGTAAGGGGGCCCTGTGTTTAGAGGAGTAATAGGAGGAAGCCTATTACTCGGATATTTGGTTTTATGTGGGTCCTGCTGACATTTGGAAAGTTTTGGTTGGAGAGTTGTTCGCAGCAGTCTCCAAGAGATTTGGGCAGAATTTTGGGAGTGACACGGAATCGTGGTCGTAAGCAACGTCGAGAACATCTTAGGAAGTGGTAACAGGTCACGCTGCAGTCGTCGCAGAAAACGCCAAGGCCCTAATCAGGTTTTATTGTTTCATTTTAGTTACACAATTTTAAAGAAATTTTTATAGTTTCATTCAGTGATTTTTTGTTGGAATATTAGAGTAAATTACCTAACGATTTTGCAACTACATACCCAACATGATGAAATATCTTTAAAAAATTTTGTATGGTACCACGTGATACTAATTTACTTTCTGCTATGTCACACATGAAGTATTTTTAATAGAACATAATTATTTTAGATCATTCTGTAACATTCTAGTGCACACAGCGAACATTGCGAAAATTGGCTCACAGAATCTTGTTTGTTACGTAATATTTTATTGATGAGCTGTAATTTTAATCCATTGTGAATCTTTAACTCGCTGTTGTAAATCTAAAACTCATTGTTGGTATCATTTAAGCCGTAGTTGCATTTCTATAGAAAAGGTCAAATCACTGAAACAATTTTAGATGGGGTGATATACATATTCTGAATTTCTTTTGTGTATATAGATTATGTTTATGGGACAATTGGGAAATTATTTGTTTTTTATTGTTGTACATCTCATGTGTGTTGTAATAAATGTCTAATGTCTACATGTTCTTATTATTTGCACTGGTACGCCTGATATTTGTTTAAATTTTGAGATTTGAGAGAGTGAAGTAAGAGTTTTGATATCATAGAGATATTTTGAGAATTCCATCGCATGGTTGCTAATAACTTAATTTTGTTCCTGGCTGGCAAAATTATTTAAATCATATTACGTAACATACAGCCGGTGGCGCCCTTTGAGTGTCCACACAATCCTAACCCACGGCCCTATGCTCTCCAACAAAAATCGGCTGCCGTTCGCACCGGAATAACATGTTTTAATATTTAGGTATTAAAAAATGTTACAAGGTCATAAATAAAAAGTTCCAATTTCGCCACTAACGTGAACATGTGCCGTTGGTCCCCCCATCGCGATTAAAGTGTTGTCAATTTCGAATAATTTTATAAGTTTAGTCGAGTCGTGTGTCTACTAACTAGAATAAGCTGTAATGAGATCATTACAGTTTATTCAACAAATCGTTTATTTTCGAATCGAATTTATTGTAAATTCTCTTTTCTGCAAAACCATATTTTTTGTGTTATGACACTTCTTCCGGAGTGACAAAATAAGGAAAATATTAAAAGATACATTTTTAGAAAACAATAAAAATGAAAACTACAAAGCAAGAGTATCCAGCATGGTAGGAAGATTCCAATAATTAGGTTGTCTAAAGAATTTGTAACTGCATTTCCTGCAATCTCATATAGCCCAGTTTTCAGAAAATTTAGGTGATCATAGTGAAAAGAATGATGAATGTTTTCACCAAGACATCAAGGAAATGGAGCATCAAGGTCGATGGAAAGTTAATATGATTGCAGAGGCCATTGAAAATGGATGTGAAAATGAAAGGAATAAGGAGAAAGAGAAAGCCATTACGCAGATCATTTGAAAACAAAATAGCACGGTACCACAGAAAAAAATAGATCAGGATAAATAAGAAGTTATGACCTGATTGATTGAAACTGACATCGGTATCGTTTTCAGCGGTCAAAAATACATCGAATCTTTTTATTACTATTCGCAAATACAAAACGAAGAGTATAATGTGTTCATTCGGTACATTTCTAAAATCGGTAATATTGCTCGTAGAAAAAAAATTCATATCACTGTGTTGCTGATCTAATTCTGAACAACTTTCAAAATGTCCGTCCGTCACATTTCTTGTAAGCACGATAACTTAAGAACGAAAAGTCCTATCGTATTGAAACTTGAATAGTAAGTTAGTGTTAGCTAGAGCAAGAACCCTATTGATATAACAAAATCGATCAATGAATAAAAAGTTATTGATTTTTTAAATTTGAAAACAACATTTGCTTCTTTGTTTTGTAATTATTTACAAAAAAACTGCGAAGAGTATCCTATAGAATGTGCAACAATTATACAAAAAGTGCCATAAGCTGGCGAAGACTATAATGTTTACTCTACTTTAAAATCTTCAATTTATATTTTGTGTCTTATCCTGGTCTGTTTTAACCTGTTTTTCTTGGTTTACAAAAAATCGTGACCTGATGGAGCAACACTGACATCGATGTCGTATTCAGCGGTCAAGAATACGTCGAATACACGGTGTACATATTTAAAATTTTTAGTTTATATTTTATACGCTATTCTGACCTCTCTTAATATGTTTTTCGTAAATACATGAGAGTATGTATGTTAAACCTCAAAACATTGACTTTTTGTGTGCGCCTGTGTATTTATTCAGTCGTAACTAAATTTTATATGCTTATTTAAGGCGTATACCTCATGGTTTCCACCTTCAAAGAAAAGTTTAGGGATATGTGCAGGAACTAATTTAAGATATACGAGAAATTTTTGTATGCGTTGAATTATACTTCTAACGTATTACTAGTTTAATTTCTCAGATAATAAAAACTTGATAAACAGGATTGATGAAAAACCTTTAATTTTCATACTTCGCGAAATTATCTGGTAGATTCGATTTCAATCATTCTTTACCTAGTGTTCTTGTTTACTAGTTGCATTGAAATTATTGTGTTTTACAATGTAATGGCAACATTTAACCTTAGACGAGATGCATCGAGCAGTAGGTGTTCTTTAAGCTGGCACGAGGTAAGTCGAAGTAGCTCAGCGGATGGATATTTCTCAAAGTGTCAAAGTCTATTATGAATGCATTCCGGGAAAATAGAAAACCAGCCGAACAATATCCAGGACGTGGACGCTCTACAACTGCAGTTCAGGACAGATTCTCAATGTTCAATGCTAGAAGGCACCCTACAATTACCGCATCTGAGTTGGTTATAGAGTTGTAGCGAGCACATAACGTGATTGTTAGCCGAGATACTGTGAGAATTCTACTCCACGAAGCCAATCTCCATAGACCACTCAGATATTCACCTCTTTTTAGTGGCTATTGCGCTGCCAGATTAAACTGATATCTTGAACTCTTTTACTACAGTTTTCTTCACGGTTGAATTCGGATTTGAATTTCATCCAGATTCTCGTCAGACCCGAGTATGGAGATGATCCGAAAATGTGGGACGTTTAAGGTATGTTCAGGAAGTTCACAAAAACAGAGACGGTAAAGTAATGGTATGAGGCGGAATAATTATAGGCGACAGAATCGAGCTCGTTTTTCCGAATGGTTTCCTACCAGCTTAGGATAATATTGTTCAACCCATTGTGCGTCTATTTGCGGGTGCTGTTGGTGAAACTCACACCTAAAGCACGATAGTGCTTGTCCACATGTCGCAGATACTGTGATGAAATGGTTGACCAATGAGGGAATTAAAGTATTGCTATGGTCCTCGCAATCTCCGGACCTTAATTCGATATAGCAGGTGTGGGACATGCTTCGACGTAAAATTACTCCACATATGGGCAATATTCATAATGTTTTTCCATTCCGGGAGCTCCTAACAACAGAATGAGCACGTTTACCCGAACTGGGCATTAACAGAGTCATTTTGTCTATGAACAATAGGTATGGAGCTGTGATAAATCATCGTGGAGGTCATACTCTGTATTAATTTTCTTCTTTTTGCATACTCGACAATTTTGTGTATGGGTCAAAAGACAATGATTTTTACTTTAGTTACTTTTTCGAAAACCTTTTGTTCCTTTTATACAAAACATTAATTTTGGGACGTAGTAAACACTTAGTGATACTATGTAAATTTCTTTCTTTTTTATAAAAATGTGCCCCTTGTCTGTGTATTTTCGATTCTAGAGACTTACCCCGGATTCTTCGCCAGCCAGTAGCACGTTCACGACAATGATCGTTTGCTGTGTTAATAATATTTATCGAATTAATATTAAACAAAATTTCATTAATGTGCAATTTTGTGTAATTGTTGGAAATATATGTATTTGTAGTATAGAAATTTTGAGCACTTTACGTGATTTATTATTAATGTTATTTTCCGTCTTAAAGTAAGTTTTGCTACGAAATTTTCTGTGCGCTATTTCAATATTTTCAGTTCTAGAGCAGTTCTACTGGATTTTCTACTCGTCAGCATTACTTTCGTCGCAAAGATCGTTTGTTAAATACATTTGTTAAAGATATTCATTGAATCTCCGACGCCAAAAGTTCTTTAGATTTAATGTTCCCTAACAAATTTTTATCAATAGCAAATTTCAAATGTCAGGCAGAACTTTGACAAAATAATATTATTTGTTTGTCTTTCAATGTAAGTTCAAATTTCTCACAATCATAATTCATCCAAAATTATAATAATTATATAAAAAATTATAAAAAGTATTAAGACTCATTCAGAACTTTGAATAACTTTTAGGAAAACCTATTTACTTATTATCACAATTTCTAACTTTCAGGAAAACATTTGGAAAATTTCCGGAAAATTTTTGCATAACAACTTTACTTGTGATAGTCTAATTCAGAAACACCTTGAAAGTCAGATATATTTCTGCCAAAAATTTCAACAAATACACGAATAATGTTAAAGAACTTTATGTGTAAAACTGTTTGTAAGTTCCGGAAAATCCGTATTCATAATTGGTCATTATGAAAGCCCCCATGTCATATTTTCTCGTCGAGAATCTGACTTCATATACAGAGTGGGGCAATAGTGTATTGGACCTCGATATCTCGAGTTTTACGATAGCTAGAAATGTTTTAAAAAATTGCAAGTAAACTAGATAAAAAAGTCCATATAAGACTGGAAATTATTTTCGAACATACAGGGCGAGCCAGGACGAAATTACAGGACCAAGTGCCTTTTTTTTTAAATGGAATGCTATGTATATCAGTACATTTTTTGAAGCCTCTTTCTAGGCTTTATTCATTCCTATATTAGCATTTAATATCTCCCGACCACTTGAATGTAATGAATTTTTTTGTTGAAATAATGCAATCTGCAGATGGATATTAAAAAAATCACCACAGTCACAACTATGGGTTTTATGAAAAACTTATGTCAATCCAGTTACGAGACATCTAATTAATATTTTTGAATCATTTTCATTTCCTAAAACTGTACAGGGTGGTCAAAAATTATTTTTCAATTAAGAACTTTTTAAATTGAATTTTCTCAATTTTTTCAAATGGAACAGTCTGTATATTTTCAACGATGTTATGTAGAAATGAGAAACGAACATTTTTTGTAAGTACTTCCCTATGGCTAATTGTAACCATTTTCGTTTTATTAATAAATAAGTGTTAAATTCAAGAATAAACTTAAAACAGAGGTTCCCTCAAATAATTCATTAGAAAAATGTATAATAGGTGTTCGACGCGTTGCCCATTTTGTTGGACACACGTCTTTATGCAATTTTGAAATGAGACATTTAGTGGAACCATTTCTTCCAATTCATTGAAACGAGTAAATAGTATTTAACAGGTCCTTTACTGTAATGCTTTTTTGTACATTTTTTGCCGTTCTCGTTATTCGACAAGCAATAAAACCTCAGTTTGTTATAAATTGTCGTGTACAACGGAGCATTTATCACACTTATCGGACGTTAGTTACTATTTGTATTGAATTTAAAATATTTGGAATTTTACAATACGAATTTGAATAAAGCGGAACTTGTAGGCATGACTATTGTTTTGGGTGAGTCAGACAGAAATTGTTTACTTGCCAATAGAATTTACCACCAACGTTATCCTGAAAGAAGGATTCCTGATGTTAGCAGCTTCAAAAACCTTCTCGATAGATTTCTGGAAATTGGCAATATCGAATATAAAAAAAGTGAAAGAATAAAACGTGTTGTGAATGAAGAAAATTAGTTTTCTGTGGTGCTGGAAACGGTCAAAGAAAAGTGAGCTCATTAGTAGGAATAAGTAGATGGTATGTGGGTCGAATCTTAAAAACAAATAAGTTGCATGCATATCATATTCAAATGCACCAAGAATTATCTGATGACGATTTTCAAAAGCGCCTACATTTTTCTAATTGGGCCAGAGGTAAAATGCAAGATGGTGTCAACTTCTTCTACAATGTTTTATTCACTGATGAGGCAACTTTTCATAAAAATGGATTTGTTAATAGACACAATTTCCATTACTATGCTTCGGAAAATCCTCACTTTTTTATGCAAGTTGATAACCAACACAGATGGTCTATAAACGTTTGGGGAGGAATTATTGGAGAACGTATTGTAATAGGGCCACATTTATTTAATGGTACATTGACTGGAGCTGTTTATCTTCATTTTTTGGAAAACTGTCTGCCACAATGACTGGTAAATCTCCTTGAAAGAATTCGAAATAGGATATGGTTTCACCAAGATGGTGCTCCATTACATTATTTAAATGCAGTTAGAGACCACTTAAATAATACGTACCCTCATCAATGGATTTGAAGAAATGGACCCACTAAAAGGCGTGCTAGATCCCCAAATCTTACAAAAATGGATTGCTTTTTATGGGGATACGTGAAGGAAATTGTTTATAGGGACACACCAACAACAGTACAAAATATAAAGGAAAGAATAATAACTGCCCTTAGATCTATCACACCGGCAGTTTTAGGAACAGTGGGAACCTCATTTCAAAAGCGTATAGAGATGTATGTCAATCAAAACGGGCAACATGTGGAACGTTTATTATATTTTTTCCATTAAGTTATTTAAAGAAACCTAAGAAGTACTTACAAAAAATGTTTGTTTTTCATTTCTACATTACATATTTGAAAAATATACAAGGTGTTCCATTTGAAAAAATTGAGAAAATTCAATTTAAAAAGTTCTTAATTGAAAAATAATGTTTGGCCACTCTGTACAGTTTTAGGAGATTAAAATGATTCAAAAACATTAATTATTGTAACGGGTATTCACAAAAGTTTTTCTTAAAACCCATAATTGTGTCTGTGGTGTTTTTTTAAATATCCATCTGCAGGTTGAATTATTTCAACAAAAAAATTCATTACATACAAGTGGTTGGGAGATATTCAATGCTAATATAGGAATGAATAGAGCCTAGAAAGATGCTTCAAAAAATGTAGTGATATACATAGCATTCCATTTAAAGAAAAAGCACTTGGGCCTGTAATTTCGTCTTGGTTCATCCTGTATGTTCGAAAATAATTTTCTGTTATAGACTTTTTATCTAGTTTACTTGCAATTTTTTAAAAAATTTCTAGCTATCGCAGAACACGATATATCTAAGTCCGACTCACTATTGCCCCACCCTGTATAAAGTCTCTAATTTACGCAAAACTAAAAAATAATACAAGGTTTCAAAATTAGGGTATAAAATTTTTTACCTGACCGACGCTCACCGAATTAATTCTGTTATTTGACAACTTTTTGGCTTCGTTGACTCGACTATAAATATGAAATATATTCTAAAAAAATCATTCATTAGTAGTTCACTACCTACTTCTTTGTGAATCATCGTGCATATTTACCTCTATCACGTTTTTCTCCTTTAGCCAGGTAAACGTTTAGTTGTAATTTACCACAGTTAGGCTACAAGTATTTGCTAATTAACTACTACTATTTTTTGTTACATCTAAGTATGAATGAAAAACCGAAGAAGCATTTAAGAAAAATAAACGATAAGATGTGCATTAATAGCAACCACAAATACCACCAATTAAGGAATTTAAGAGCTATAATATAAATCTTTCAAACCATCTAGTTTCATTCACTGTTTTTCATCGCTTCACATTAGTAGAATTTTTAGAATAATTCCTGCAACATAGCTTTGATGCTCTGCTAAGCTTTAGCAATATCAGGATCATATTTATACATCAACTGTTTGGATTAATTTAAAGGATGTTGATAATATTTTGATTAAATATCCACAGGTATGAGAATAGGAATAGTTTAGTTCAATATCAGAGTGTTCACACGGCAAACAAATTTCCGATTCGATAGATTCGCTGCAGGCTGCATTCCTGCAGAAGGAATTCTCAGTCGACCGTCAGAAAATCTCCTCTTCGTTAACAGAGATAATTACTGTTTGTTATGTGTTGACTCGTTCTCTGGTGCATTTATTGAGGCATTTAGGGAATTTTTCGAGTTTTATTCCAAAATTTTATGGGCAGTTCTAAAATAAATGACTTGGAATATATGATATATTTTTATTGTTTGAAAGTATCATTAAGATTTGGATGCGAAATATGTTTCTACAGGGTGTTAGACGTTTATTGGTCATGATTTTGTCGGGTATGTAATGGACAAAAGTCAACAAAGGATCTTAATAATTTTGTTTTCAGTCTCGTTTATCGGGTAATTAATATCTAATACAAATACCTACACCATTCTACTCCAGCTGTACAATAATCTACTATGATGTAGCATTGAACCCGAGTGCATAATAGAGGTTGGTTACTATGTGATACATTTTTTTCAAAGAACAGAGTTGATCAAATCCTAAATGAATTAACTAGAGAAGTTATATTTTCTGTTTTCAACTAGTACTTAGGATACGTAATGAAATGAAAAAACCGCTGCCTAAGGAATCACTACTTCCACATCCAGATTTCTCGTCCAAGTCACTTAAAGGAAACATCTTGATTATGTTTGCACTCTAGTATATGGAAATTATTGGTCATAGAATTTTAATAATATTTGGGGCAAGTATCATAGAAAAATTTGAGTTGTTGGTTTCTACCATATACATTAAAAATGAAGCAACTGGCTTAGTCTACTTATTTTGCGGTATTCACAACCTACCACCTCCCACCCCTTCAACGGAATCATCCCAATCAGATGTCATTACTATACATACGTGTACTAACTTTCAAGTAAATATCTCAATTATATGTTATTAATCCCTTTAATAATGGAGTAGAGGTGGTGGGGGTGGAGGGGTTGATAAATATTAGCAAAAAATCTGAGGCCTTGGATTCTAGTACATACACCAAATCCCAAGTTTCTGTACTCTTACCAGCTTGCTTTACTTATTTTTCCCTATTTATCTCTACTTTCCCCCCACTACTTCAATTGAATCATGTCAAAATATAATCTAGTTTCAGATGCCGTTATAATACATATGTGTACCAAATTTCAAGTGAAAATCTCAATTTAATTTTATCAACTCTTTTAATAAGGGAGTAAGGCCTTCGCTTCTGTGTATACACTAAGTCCCAAATTTCTGTACTCTTATCAGCTTGCTTTACTTATTTTCCCCTATTTACACCTATTTAACCCCCAAGCTTTCAACGGATCCATTTCGAAATATAATCTAGTTCCAGATGTCGTTATAATATATACGTGTACCAAGTTTCAAGTCAATATGTGAATTTTATTTTATCAACCCATTTAACAATGCAGCAGGGGTGAGGGGGGGTTGAAAAATATTATAGAAAAAATTTGATGCCTTGGCTTCTAGTATATACACCGAATTTCAAGTTTCCGTACTCTTACCAGCATGCTTTATTTCTTTTCCCCTATTTATCCCTAATTTAGTCCCAAACCTTTCAACGGAATAATCCCAAAATACAATCTAGTTCCTGATGTCAATATAATACACACGTATGCCAAATTTCAAGCGAATATATCAATTTTTTTATCAACCCCTTTAATAATGGTGGTCTGGGGATTGGAAATATTATAAAAAATTTGAGGCCTTGGCTTCTAGTACATACACCAAATTTCAAGCTTCTGTACTCTTACCAGCTTGCTTTACTTATTTCCCCCTATTTCAGCCTATTTACCCCACAACCTTTCACCGGATATGTTCAAAAAATAATCCAGCTCCAGATCTCGTTATAATATATGCGTGTGCAAAAATTTCAAGTCAATATCTTAAACCGTTCCGGAGAAAACGCGCGGACAAAAAAGTTACAGACAGACAGAAATTTTTTTCACTCAAATTTAAAATCTCGATGTTCCATGACATTCTAAACCTATTAAAAAATAATAATAAATTTTTTTTACGATGTGGAAGTAAAAGTTCGCAGGTATGAAGTATCAGCTTCGACTTGAAAATTGTAATAATATTCTCAACTTTTAAATTAATGAATGAGTCGTTAAAAAAATGAAAATAAAAATTATAATTTTCTATACTGTAAAAGGAAAAATAATAATAATCACATTCTTGACGATTAATTTTATTTTTAATTTTATGTAACATCAATCTATGTTCGCTATTAATGCCAGTCACTGACGCCAGGGGACGAATTACTCCCAACCTGTAAATTTTGCTGGACCTCTTCTCTATCTAATAGTAGAAATTGTTAAGTTGTCCAACATTTAATATACGATTCTTTACATCCCCTACGAAGGATAGTGTAATTAATTTGCAATCCCCGCCTTAAATTGTATAGCTTCTACGTATGTCCTGATATACAAGCCATTAAATGGTGGGACGAGTTTACTACCTCCCTAATTCTTCACCCATTCAATAGTGAACCACAATTGGCGCGTCTTGGCTCACCCTCTCGATTTAATAGTGAATGAACATATAGGATCTAGCAAATCTAATCTAAAATTCCGAAGGTTTTTGATGTCCTGAACACGATGCTGTTGTCCGTCTTGCGCCATCACGTCACAATTTTGATAAAACCTAACCTAAAAGTGCAAAAAACCATTTCTGCCTATATTCGTGTCCTAATAATTGTACAACGATAGGAGATTGAGTAAATCGGACCAGACCATCTTATTCAGCCGTCCAGGATCTTTAAATACCAATAGTAACAATAAAAAGAAACATCGCTATAGATGGCGCAAACATTATTTGATTCCAGACTTAGCAAGAAATACTAGAATATTTGTGGTGAGTATATATGCAAGCAAATCGGACCTTAATAGGTAATTCTATAGTACTTTGACGCGCTGAACACAGTGCCGTCACCGGTTTTGCTCTAAATGAACTATTTGGGTTAAAAAAGTGTCTTTTTAGCAGGTCTGTGTGTTAATGGTCCACCTTGTATACTCTTCGTTTTGAACTTTGAACTTTGCAGAATAAGAAGCTAAAATGAATCATTTTATTTACATCTTATAAAATTAAGAAGAGATCTAATATCAAACGACTTAAAATACTCGAATGTTCCTATGAAATATTTAATAAAAGAAATGTTTGGTCTATTTATTAGTAAATCATTAACTTTTTCAATAACACAAACCTTCGAAACAAAATAACAATAACTCCCTAACAATGCATAAATCAAATTCCGAGTCGACCTCATGGTGTTAATTTAATGAATGATTGTTGAAACGCACACAAGAAAAGACTATGAATGAGTGGGAATTATTTACGGTGTATGATTTCGGTGTTATTATTAGTAGGGCCGCGATACAAAACGGCCGCTTAACAGTGGGATTGCGCCATTGGCCTGACAAAACCTCATATCCTCATAATACAGAGAGAGAATGGTTATTTCAAGAGGTTCCTGTACAAAGGAGTAATTCTAATATGTTTCTGGATGATAAGTTATGCGCAGATGTTTAATAAGGGGTGGCCAAACATTCATCGATATTATTAAATCCTGAGGTTTGCTTTCGCATGCTTATGAAAATACTTGTGGGTAGCGTCCGTTTATTTTGCTTATATTGCTGAGTGAATTATGGCAAGTATTTAATTAAATCTGCTAAAATTCCTTTGAAAAGAGATGGGGAGGCAGAATGTATTATATTGGCAGTTTTATTGTTTTGTACTCAATACTAAGTAGTGTACAAATTTTATTGGCATTGGCTTACTAGATATTTCGTAGGTGCATTTGCTTTATGAAGAATGATTGTAGTAGGAATTAATCAATCATTGGATCTATTTTAAATTATGCAATAAATTTTCAAATAATATTAAAAATTAGAATTGAAAACATATTTTATTAATTTGGAAAAGTTGAACTGCCTTCGAAAAACGATCACTAAACATTATGAAATAAAATTTCACCACCGCCCCACAGTGGTTTCAAACTGAGTTTTTTTGGTTCAAAAGCGACTAGACAGCGCAAATCTTGCCGAAAATGAACAATTTTTTACTACATTAAAGCTCACCGAAACTCCAACAAATCCTCGGAGCTCGAATTTTGAATAAAAAATCCTTTGTTATTATTTTAAGCTAAAGACCAAAAAAACAATTACAATTTTAAGACAAAAATAGTTGTTTCGAAGTTCTTTGAATAACAAAAGCTAGTTAGAAAATAAATTAAAGCAAAATCAGCTGCCAAATTAGACAAAAAAGTGTTAATCGACAGCTGCCAAATTGACATCGAGACTCTGTTTATCTTCGTCGAAGACGGCCGTGTTGCGAGGGATGCTCCCGAAAAAAGCAAAAAGAACCAGTTAAAACGCCATTAATCTCGATATAATTTAAGTCGTCGGTAGATTATACCCACACAGCACATGACATCCCTAGAATAACTTCATTTGGTCCCGTATATCCCCATCTAGGACAACGTTCCTTAGGGTATCTTTAGGATATCCCAATATAATATATACAACCTGAGAATATCCCAAATGTGGATATCCTAGACAAATTCTGGCAGGATGCCCTAGTAATATCCTCCAAAAACATTAAAACCCTAACAAAATATCCACTGTGGGAATATCCTGGGCAAGTCCTAGAGTCATCCTATTACAAGTATTATTATTTAGGAGATTTCAACAACAAAAATAATGAAAAGTGTATATATTATTTTGAGGCTATTTATTTATAGTGTCGTTTATTGGTTTGTAAAATTTGCTTCTAAAAACTTATTTGTTTGTTCTATTTGAAATCCACTCCTGTACTAATAATTCATTAAAAATGTATTAAGAATGTGTATCTTATTTAAATAGCAGTTATTTATAATTCGGTTTTAATATATTTACTGTGTTTTGAATTAGCCGCCTTTTTGTGACAAGTCGAAAGTTCTAAGAAATCCGCCGGGCGTCGATGTCTTTTCCACGTTCATTTTAAAGTCCAAATAAGATAACGTTAAATATTTCATAGATATAATGTTGTCTCCAGTATGTTCTGAAGATGTTCTTGTGCTGTATGGGTAATATTCTGCGTAAAATAAAGTGTAATAATAGAAGAACAAAGCACACAATAAATTGAAAATTGAAAATTACTGTAAAATATATGTTAGTAGTAGTATAAAGTAAATACAGGTGGTATAACGTATGGGCCCTTATACATGGAAACTACCTGGAACCGACCTTCAAGACGCCTCAAGGGAATTTGTGTGAGCAACTTCTGCTTATAACGTAAGATAAACATACCATCTGTGGACGAAACAAGATAAGTTTTTGAGCAGTATTTTTAGTTTATTAATGTACTAGATCATTTTTTATTAAAAGTGAAAACATTTTAAAAGTAGAATTGAAAAAGGTATTAAACATAGATAATGAAATAGAAACATACCCGGAATTGGACAGCGGCAGTGAAAGTAATTACTACAAAGACAAACTAATATACAGGGTGTGCAAAATATTCCCTCAGGCTTCTTTCTCATAACCCGCAGTAAAAAGATCTTTCTACCGCGAGAAGACAGGGCTGCTTTTCACACTTCCACCGTAAATGGTTATTTACCTGTGGAACGGTTAATAAGTAAAAGTCCCTGCGGCGAGCGAAGGTATGTATGTCTTGGCAGATAAACGAAGTTAACGCAAAAGGGCAGAAGGAGGTGTACACGATTCAGAAACAGAAAACATAGAAAAAGAATAAATAAGGAGATGATGATAGATGGAAACTTGAAAGAAGCAAGGAAATCAAAAAGAAGCATCTTGCAAACGCCTACACTTCCTATCCTATATTTCTACCCCATGCGTCATGTGGTTCTCGTTGCTGACAGCAGGCATGTCCCATGTCCAATCCAGCGTATGAAGTTGGTCCGGCGGAATATAAAACATCCAAGGTTTGGTCCCGGCACTCGGTTTGGCCATCCGTTGGGCGTGTTCGGACGACGACCGAGTTGCGTGTTGGAATAAATCTCCAGACTGGAATCAGCAGCAATACTCACCATACACTGACAAATCAATCAATCTATCAATCAATTGACAGTTGCCAAATTGACATTTGACTTATATTACAAAATTATTTCACAAAATTCGTTGCTCTCAGGTTTTTGGGGTCACTAAATTCGAACAAGATGTCAAATTGGACAAGAGGTGTCAATGGAGAACTCAGCTAGGCGCTCAAATTTTCAAATGGCCGTTATTTTTTAATTTAAATATAAATTTTTGATGTAAGGGTTTTTGGGCTTCCTAGAACCAAATTATCGTATTAATTTATTCAGTATATTATACCAAAAATTATTTAGAAAAATTTTGTTGGCATTTAACTTCATTTTAAAAAAAATGTTCATTTCCGACAAGATTTGCGCTCTCTAGCTATTTTTGAATAAGATAACTCGATTTGGGACTACTGTGCGCCCGATTCAATGGACCGTATCTAGTATTGGTATTGAAGACAGTTAAAAATGCGTATGATTTTTCTATTTGTTCATTTTTACACCGACATCAATATCGTAATATCCTATATTTAACATGTTAACAATTATATGCTTCACCGATTTACTGCACTTTTTATATAATTGTTGCACATTCTATAGGATACTCTTCGCAGTATGTTTTTGCAAATAATATTAGTTTTAGACATTTTTAGTTTAATTACAAAACATAAACATTTTTTTTATTCAAAAAATTAATAACTTCTTACAAGAACCGTGACGGATGGACAGACAGGCAGACAGACGGACAGACGGACGGACAGACGGACGGACAGACAGACGGACAGACATACGGACAGACAGACGTACAGACAGGCAGACAGACGGATGGACATTTTGATAGTTGTTCAGAATTCGATCATGAAATTTTTTTCTCTACGTTGAATATTACCGGTTTTAGAAATGTGCCGATCGAATGCAATATACTCTACGTTTTGTATTAGCGAAGAGTATAATTAATGTAGTATATTAGATAATAAAGTTCAATTAACCGAACGTGACGCTAAAATATAATATATAATCTATGTATCTATAATTTTTAGTGACCAATTTTCAAGGCGGTTCAATTTTATCCAAAATATTTTTTTCACCATTTTCAGTGGATTTTACATAGCAAAAGAAAATAGCAATTATTTCCAATTCTTGAGCATTAACACAAAACTGGTTTTCAGAGAATATTGACATCTACATATGTACATTTGTAAGAATTTTGCAGTTATGGCAGTCATATTGAATTTGTTACTTTAAACTTTTTTGTTCAGATTCAGTATCAGTTGCTCCAACCAAAAATGCATGGTGCTGAACACTGGCAACATTCAAAATTCTCCACCGCCTTTAATTTTTGTCCGATCGCAATATATATTTTTTCAAATATTCGTCAGTCTTCTGGCTACAAAACTGTCGAGGCCGATTTAAAAAAAGTCGAACTTGAACTTACGTACGTAGTTATAGTTGACCTATATAGTTCACTTAAAAGTGAATTAGATTTCGAAACTATTTTCCGCTGCATAATAATTTTGGTAATTTTATGTGCCGTTTAAAAGTTATATTAGGTTTGTAGCTTGCCGTTTTTGTCAATCTGGGATATATTTTCGGATAGGTAGGGCTAGAAATAAAATATTTCTATAAAGGAAGTAAATATTTTTAAAATTCGGAAATATTTTCTACTTCTGCCTGATTTTGGCCCCATTTTGGCCAATTTTTTGGTGAAAAACTTTAGGATACTTTTTTAGAGTATGTTCTTATTTATTTACTCAAATCCAAGAAAGAAAAAAGCAGCCATAATTTGATCAATTTATGTAGTTATTTTGATTTGTCTGTTTATTCGACGCATGTAAGTTCAATTTCGATTTTTTTTCAAAAATCGGCCTCGACAGTTTTGTAGCCAGAAGTCTGACAATTATTTAAAATAGAAATATTTTGCGATTAAACAAACATTATAGGCTGTAGAGGATATTGAATGGTAATTTTTTTTTCCGCCACACTCCTAGGTATGTAACTTCAATTTCGAATTTTTACAAAAATCTGCCTTGACAGTTTTGTAGCCAAAAGTATGTAGATTATTTAGAAAAAGGAAATATTGCGATTGAACAAAAATTAAATGAAACATATTCTTTATCGGATTTTGCAAACAGCGGAAAGATAAACTATCCATGAGAACTAAAGGAAAAACCATATATGAAAATATTAATGAAATCTTTGCATTCTTTCGATAACCTGACTTCTGGTTATGCTAACAAGTAAAAATTCTTATTTGCTATTCTCATTTTAACACTAGCATCCAACATAGTCCCCTACGGCTAGGCAGGTTAAACTAGTATCTCTATGATCTCCTACGATATGTAAATTCAGTTAGAAATGAGAACAAAGGCCTGAAATTAATTTATTTACGTACCTTGTCTTTAAAATTTCTTTCATTCTAATACAATTTCATAAAATCTCATTCAGTTTCTTGAAAATGCATTAGAATGAAACAATTTTTAAAGACAAGGTACGTAAATAAATTAATTTCAGGCCTTTGTTCTCATTTCTAACTGAATTTACATATCGTTGGGGATCATGTAGATACTAGTTTAACCTGCCTAGCCGTTGGGGACTATGTTGGATGCTAGAATATGTTTCATTACTATAAGCAAACAAATAATAAATAATTCACTTTTGAAAATTAAATGCTGTAGAGAATTTTAAATGGTGTAATTCTTTTCGTTCCACTGCGAGGTATGTAAGTTCAATTTCGAATTTTCTTAAAAATCTGCTTGACAGTTTTGTAGCCAAAGGTATGACAATTATTTAGAAAAGGATATATTACGATTTGACAAAAATTAAAGGCTGTAGTGAATTTTGATTAGTAAATTTTTTTTCAGCACAACTGTGCAACTCCCTCAACGGAATCATCTCAATTTAATGTCATTACAATACATACGTGTGCCAAATTTCAAGTGAATATCTCAGTTTTATTTTATCAACCCCTTTAATAATGGAGTGGAGGTGGTGGGGGGTTGAAAAATATTGGAAAGAAATCTGAGGTCTTGGCTTCTGGTATATACAACAAATCTAAAGTTTCTGTACTCTTACCAGCTTGCTTTACTTGTTTTCTCCTGTTTAACCTCCAGCCCTTTAATGGAATAAACTCAAAATAGAATCTAATCGAAATGGCGTTATATTATACACGTGTACCAAATTTCAAGTGAATATCTCAATTTTATTTTATCATTTCTTTTAATAATGGAGTGGGGTGATGGAGGGATGGCAAATATTACAAAAAAAATCTGAGGTCTTGTCTTCTAGTATATACATCAAATTCCATTTTTTTTACTCTAACCAGCTTGCTTTACTTATTTTCCCCTATATACCCCGATTTACCCCTATTTACCCCTATTTATCCCCAACTTTTCACCGGAAAAGTTCAAAAACAATCCAGTTATAGATCTCGTTATAATACATACGTGTATAAAATGTCAAGTCAATATCTTAAACCGTTCCAGAGAAAACGTGCCACAAAAAAATTTGCAGACAGACCGACAAACCGACAGACTGACAGAGAGACAGACAGACAGACAGATCCATAGACAAAAACTTTCCGCTATGATATTCCAAGCTTATTTCAACAAAAAAATGCTTGAAATTTTTTGACGATTACCATACTTCCACTACGTGGATGTGGAAGTAAAATTTCATGGGGAAGTTACCGTTACATAACATGGTACTGCTATGAAGTGACTAAAATTAAATCCGACCTGCTAAATCTTAATCGTATTAAACCTTTCAGTCTAGTCAATTTTGGTTACTTTGACGTTTTCATCAAATTATTTCAAATAAAACATATCTTTATTACAAAATACAATAAAATTATATATTTTTTGAGTCCTTGATTACGAATACAATAGATAGTTTGACCAAAATTGGACACATTTCGAGATAAGGTCTATTTGAAAAAACGTCAAAAAATACCCCGAAACGACAATTATTTTGAAATCTGTCTAATTTGGTCAAAATATCTAATGTAATCAGAATCAACGACCCAAATAAGATGGTTTCTAATATAGATATGTTTTATTTGAAATAATTTGTTAAAATTAGGAAAAAAATTAAAATTGATACATTTTTTTATGTAAGTCGCAAAGTGGACGTTGAACTGGTAATTTGTTTTTTTTTTTACTGGATACCCACTCTAATGAGCTATAGGCCTGGTATGAAAACATGTTGATATATTACATAGCAACAGAGGTATCTAGAGTGGCCAACTTAAAACAAATACACTGTATTCGATAAAGTCAACGATGTACGGTAGTTGAAATTATCATCTACCTGACAAAAGTTTAATTAGTTAAAAGTTCCAACAATTTTGATCGTTCAGAGTTAAATAGTGATTAGTAGGTTGAAACGAGCAATTCATACGGGCGCTATGTATTGACTGCTCTGGTCGAGGTCTAAAATAGGGCCCACTTAACACGAAGGTAGAAGTGTGATACTGCAATTTCGATATATTTTAATAATAATTGTTCATCATCTATCCTTTCCAGATTCTCTTCTTCATACACTCATGAACAACAATAATTCCTAAATATGTGTTCATAGCTGTTTTGTAGTTGTATTTTCTTTTCTTTCTTCTTTCAGCTACAGTAAGCTGATGAGGAACATTATTCTGAAACATGTGTCCGTCGCTGCTTTGTTGTTTCTTCTTTGGGATGTATGATGCGATTTTCTCTTTTATTTGTTATTTAATAATGCAATCTTCCGTCCATTTATTTAACTCCTTAGATTGACTTGAGCAATCCACATAGATCTCTGTATGTCGACTGTTCTGGTCCAGATCATATTTATAAAAAAAAATTCCCGTACCTGCACCGCAAAATTTCAAAGTGTGCGTCCCTCTGCTCATCTGTAGACAAGGATTCATTTTGTTCGACTTTTTGTAACAGACCATTGACATCATAATGATTTCTCTGAGATAATTGCCACTTGCTGTAATATTCTCGGGATGATGTGTTGTTTGAAGCAGCCCAATTTGACTTCCTCTTTATTATTGTAGTAGCGTCTAGGCAAAGGACGCAACACGCAGATTCTGCCAAGAGGCAGAGGAAACCTCAGTCCACTTATTGTGCCATTGCGAAGGCATTGCTAGACTGAGAGGCCAACTACTTGGTGAGGAAAAACCAAGAGCTGATAGCTACACTAAGGGACCGTTATCAAGGCTGGTAGACTCTGATACAAAGGACAAAGCTGGATAAGGAGATCTAAGGAAAACTATCAGGAGCACCACGATAGATCCATGGGGGTTGCGGTGGACAAGGCCAATCAGCCAGCTCCTTCCTCCTAATCTATTGCAGTAGCGTCTTCTCTTCTTAATAATTTTTGGTGGCTATCACTTAGAGTTACTAGTCAGTTTTAAATTGTACAAAAATTAGGTCCCGTGTGCAAATTGGTGAAGCAATATTATGCTATACATCAAAATTTTAGGACAAATGTGTAGATTACGAGTTTGTATGGGGCGCATCTCGCAAAGATGGCAGAAGGGTGAAAACTACCCTTACACTATCATTTTAAATATGTAATTAAAAAATTGGATTTGGTTTATTAAATTGATCCAAGCTTACTTAAAACATTAAAAAAGTTATGTTTTACTGAAAAACTAATATTAGAAAGTCCCACCCCCGCTGGTGGGGTAACATTTTTGTTACTTTATATTTTACCAATTTCTGGGATCCTTTAAAATCTTCTGGTTTAAGTTTAAATACATCCATCTTAAAAAAAACACGGTTAGTCCAAAAACAGGTATCATGCACCTAAAGCAAGACAATAATATTATGTTTTCTAGATGTGTCTTGATTTGCAAAAGTCATCCCGAGTTAAAATTAAATGATGTAATTGGTAAATTCGAACTTGTAATGTAATACCACGATCACTTTTTCACCTTGACGGTTCCATGATTGATCTACAGGGAAAAAGTAAATTAATGCATCTTCTAGAAGAAATTGGAAGCAAGGAAACAATGTTTTGTAACGTGGATAAAAACAATTCGGATTCTGTTTCCAGCATTGCAGTTATTGATGGTATGGCAGAAGTACAGACACTTCTACTAAAAGATTGCGTCTATCTTTCTGACTTATCTGAGCAGTTTTCAAATAAAGTGTTAAGAAAATATGCTCTATCTTCTGAAATACACGTTATTTTTGATACTTACATTATTGGTTCCCTTAAGTCCTCAGAAAGAATCAAAAGGCAAAATGGTACAGACCCTATACGTTACCATATTCACGAAAAAACTAATATAAAGAATACAACCATTAAATAGCTTTTATCTCACACCTCAACCAAGAAAGATATAACCCAGCATTTTTCAAAAAATCTTATTGTATCAGGAAATATGCGTAATAAAAAGATCGTTTGCTCTTATAAGGATACAGTGCTTTGTACTATGATATGCGGCGATATGAATCATTTAATGAGTGCTCACGAAGAGGCCGATACCAAAAAAATTTTCCATTCTTTAGATGCATCTAAAAGGGGAGCAAATCTATTAAGAATTTTTTTGCCAGATATAGATGTTTTGGTAATGGCTGTAAGACGAGCTCCTTTGTACCATATTCATTTGTATTGGTTCTAGCGGCCGTGAAATACCTTTGCAACCAATTTACAACGCTCTTGGGCCACTTAAAGCTAAAGCACTTCCAGGTCTTCATGCCCTTTCAGGATCAGATGTCACAGGAGGTTTTAAGGGTAAAGCTAAAATTAGTTTTTGGAAAAAGTTTTTAGAAGGGAGTCCATCTACGCTTCAATCATTGGCTTCTTTAAGGAAAAACGAAACACTCTAATTTTGAGCAGATCGAGGCTTTAGTCTCTGTTCTTTATATTCAACATCCGAAAAATGTGTTAAAAGTCTAGCAGAATTAAGATGGTGGTTGTTTGCACACAGGGAAGTTTCTACTGATAATATGCCTCCCACTCAAGCAGCATTAAAACCAGCAATACAAAGATGCCACTACCAGTGTACTGAATGGAATCAGGATACACAGGCTCATCCAAATTTACCACCGCCAACGGATTACGGTTGAAAATTGGACAACGGAGAATTTGAACCATTATGTGTATTCTTCCTTGCGCACCTGAAGAAATACTTAATCTTATAAAATGTACTTGTAAAAAAAATAGTTGTACTCAAAGATGCAAATGTTCAGTCCAAAAAATACGTTGCACTGAAATGTGTAAATGCGAAGCTGATCCAGAATTTTGTTCACACGACAGATGAAAACCAATCATATCATACTGACTCTGACGATACACTGAACAGCGATTCCGACGACGAGTAATGGTTCAATACATTTGTAAAATGCAAAAAAGCTGTATAATTTTTGTTTTGTTAAAAATGTACAAATATGTAATAAATATATAAAAACTATTTTCAGAACTTTTTCATATCGTAACATTTTTATATAGGGGTTGTTTAGGGTAATTTTCTCCCTTCGACCTCCCCTTAGAGGTACGCCCCATTAAGATTCAAACAAATAAATACGTTTTAGAAAATGTTTTCAGTAATTTTTCTTATCGTAACATTTATTTTTATATATGGGTTGTTTAAGGGTAGTTTTCTCCCTTTGGACAGCCCTGATAGGTACGCCCCATCGAGATTCGTAATCTACATATTTTTGTGAAAATTTTGATGTATAGCATGATATTGCTTCACAAAGTGGCACACGGAATACCAATTTAAAGTTGACTATACAGAGAAAATTAATATAATTGTTAGTTTCAGCTTTAAGATATTGAGAGCCGTTTTCTTTTTCGCATTTATCCTGTTCTTTTACCACGATGGACTTATAATTCAAAAAGCTAATTTTCAATGGGCGTTCCTATCAGATTTGTAGCTGGAAAAGTTTACGAGAAACAATTAATGCCCAATTCACTACTTTAGAGGTTATGAGAATAATTCCATTTTAGTATCTAATTTTGGTACCTAAGGTTCATTTCTTCCAATTCCAAAGTTACAGCGCTTCACTTTATTGTTTATATACTGGTATGTAAGGCTGTCTTCGCAAGACGCTGTCCTGTTTGTGCTTATGGTCATAAGCTACAAAAAATATTGAAAACGTATCCGTTTTTCTGTTTCAGCCCGACCTTCAGGCCAAGCCGCAAGTAGTCAAACACCGCCAAATCCTTCCAAACTCCGAGAGGGCTCGGCAACAGCCGTTCCCTCTCACGACAGACGAAAAACGCTCCCGGAAGCAGACATGTCAGCGAAGAAAGAAAATCAAGACAGAAGAGCGCCATAAGAAACTACCCAGCATTTGCGGGGATGTTGACGAAAAAGCGGGCCCACTCCTTGCGACGCCGGTCCAGGTCTACAGCGATGATTGGGGCAAAGAGCTCAAGCTCAACCCCTAATCATCCGAGACCGTCAACAAAAGTCAAGAATATTGGCGCGACCTCCTAAAGGGCTAAAAACATCCGCTATACAGTAATAATAACCCAAATAAACATTCATGTACAGGAATACAAAAATAAATACGTCGATGCAAATAACTAGTGATACGATAATAAACTCTAATGGCAATAGTACGGCAGCACCAACAATACTAAAATCACAAGGGCGCAGCAGTATTACATTTTTACCAAGTACCTATATGAGTGTTGAACTATCTCATAAACGATTGAAGATATTGTCTACAAGACTAAAGATGCTAGCAGTAAGTATTCTCTCACAGTTTTTAATAACGTAGTGTACCTACGCTACGAGGTTAAACGAACTGCTATCTCCTTTTTCATCCCTACACCTTACGAAAACATTTCGAAGGCCCAGGAACGTTCATCCGAAATGATACAATGTGTAATGCCTATTTTAGTAAATAAAGTACATGAGACTGAAATAATGTTTGTGCGACTGTGATTGGATTTGCTACTAAAATGTATACTTTATATCGCTATAATAGTTTGTAATTGGAAAGTTGAGTGAAATCTTTGTAAGTTTTATAGCGTGATATTTTAAATGATTTACGAATATTTTAGTGATATAATGTATCGGATTTTAAATCATTTTTAATTAGGTATTTATAAAAGTAAAGCCCATAAAGCCAATATCTAAGATTTCTTAAACCCATGGCTATAACTTACATCCAATTATTTCACTCAACTGGGTTTTATCATGATAAGCAAACAAAAATTCAGCCGGAATTTTTATTATTTAAATATTCCAGGAGATCCAAACATTAAATTATATCTACAGTAGTAAGTTACTTTTAAATGTCAGACAGCTATGTTAATTAGTACTTTTCAATAAATAAGGCTACTTCTAGTCAGGAGAACGATGTATCGTTGCTCACTTTAAATATAAATTTCAAGACGCACATATTATGACATCTTAATAGGTTTGGTTACTGGGTGTTTTTTCAAAAATCTAAATATTTAAAGTAATCTCGTTAAAAACGATGAAAGACTCAACGACAAAGCAAAAATGGTACCCTCGAGAACAACAAACTTGAAGAACGTCAGGATAACGTAATACAGGGTGAACCATTAATAATAGGCCATAGTGAAGGGGTAGATTCTTTGAGGCAAAATATGAGGATATAACCAAATACGCTTTAGTAAAATGTCGCTGTGGAAAGAGATACAGGGTGTCAAAATTCAAGTTATTTTTTCGTTTTTTTGTAATAACTCAACAGCCTCTTGACTGATCTTTACCAAATTTGCTAGAGGAACTTCTTTTATTCGAAGAAACAGACATTTATGTATTACACCACGTTAAATCATAGAGAGTGCCGCAGGACCTGTATCTGATGATGAATTTTTTTCATATTTTTTTTGAACGAAACGTTGTGGTACTTCTGCCCAAAAAATCTGATGAGGGCGTCATTTCCACATATAAAGGATACACTTGGTAGAACTTGATAATTCTAACCGTTTTCGAGGAAATTGCCGTTAAACATTTGAATAATTTTTTGACAGACACATTCAAATTTAATTAAACAAAGTGTATTTATTGAAAAAAATACAAGACCTAAGGGAAAACAAAATCATAATAACAGCGTAAACTCTTTCTCACTTTCTTATGAACTAATGGAGTATTTTCATGGTATTGAGATAAATACATAAATCAAAGGATTGTCTAAAATAAGCATCTAATCTTATTAGAAGACCAAAAAATAACATAAAGGTTGAATTAATGACATTAGTATTTATTGTATAAACTTTCCCCCCTGCAAAAACTTCATTGCTGCAACTTCCACTAAATTTTCGATATGGTCTCTACCTACTTCTACGCCTTTTCTAATTATTTTCATAAAAGATTTTCCTACATTGAAAAATAAATTTTCCTGCCCTCTAATAAAATTGGCTGCGTTTTGTATTTTGTCTCACAGTTCCTCTCTTGAATTGATAGTATTTGCATATCCTAAGGACTTCATATGTCCCCACACATAATAATCCAATGGAATATAATCACGACTCCTTGGTGGCCAAGCAAACTCACTTCCTCGACCGATTCACCTGCGTGAGAAAGTCTCATCAAGATAATTCCTGACTTCAATGGAGAAATGAGGGCGAGCTCCATCTTGCATAAACCACATTCTGTTTCGTCTGTCGAGACTGAAAGCATGTAATATATCAGCAGGAGTATTTTGAAGAAAAAACAGATAAGACTGTCCATTTAAATTTGGAGGACGGACAAATGGTCCCAATAACTGATCGCCGATAATACCACACTAAAAAACGTTAATCTTAAATTCGTGCTAAAAATGCCTTTCATTAGCGGCATGAGGATTTTCTACTTCCCAGTAATGGGCATTTCTTCAGTTAAAAACGCCTTGGCGGGTAAAAGTTGCTTCGGCGGTAAATGAAATGTTCTTAACAAAATTTCTATCGCCGTTGTGTTTATTTAGAATAAACTGACAAAATTGTAGCCTTTGTGGAAGATCCCTTCGAAATAAGTTTTGTACGGTAGTGAAGTGATATGGGTAGAAGCGTTCTTTGCGTAAGACTCTTATAACAGATTGTTTCCTCACCTATGTTGCCGCTGATAAACGATTTGAGCTGACTTGAGGATCTTCATCCACACGAAATAAAATTTCTAGTTCTTGATCTAGAGTAATTCATTTCGGTCGTCCTACATCATTTTTATGGCGAAATGAGCCCGTTTCTCCCAAATGACGAAACAGATCCTTGAAAATTTTATGGTCTGGCTGTATTCTATTTGGATATTGAAATGAGTATCTTCTCGCTGCAGGATGTCCGCTAAAATTTTTTGTACGTAAACACATGTCATATTACTCATTTCCCTATTTGAAAAATTATTATGTCGAGGCATTTTATATAAATATGTTAAATAAATTAGCTCGAGGAACGCAAGAACAAAATAAAATGATTAAATGGCGTACATGAAAGAATTAAAACGTAATCAAGCACATTTTTCAATAAATACACTTGTTTCATTATATTTGAATTTGTCTTTCAAAAAATTATTCAATCGGCAATTTCCTCGAAAACGGTTGGAGTTATCAAGTTCTACCAAGAGTGCCTTTTATACGTGGAAATGACGCCCTGGTCAGAACTACCATAACGGTGTGGTATTATCCTCATATTTTGGCCCAAAGAATCTACCCCTACACTATGGCCTATTATTAATGGTCCACCCGTATATTATAGTAAATATTGAAAGTTCATAAAAAGTAAATGCCCATGACACAAATTTGTGCCTCCTAAAACATCATGAAAAATATTATAAAAAAATTTGAGTCTTCAGCTTCTAGTATATACACCGAATTTCAAGTTTCTGTACTCTTATCAGCTTGCTTTACTTATTTTTCGCTATTTACCCCTATTTAACCCACCATTCAACAGAATCATCTCAAAATATAGTCCAGTTCCAGATGCCGTTATAATATATACGTGTAGCAAATTTCAAATGACTATCTCAATTTTATTTTATCAACCCCTTTAACAATGGACTAGGGGTGGTGGGAGGTTAAAAAAAAAAATTAAAAAATCTTAGGCCTTGGCTTGTAGTGCATACATCAAATTTCAAGTTTCTTTACTCTTACCAGCTTGCTTTACATATTTCCCCATATTTACCCCCCAACCCTTCACCGCATATCTTCAAAAAACAATCCAGTTCCAGATCTCATTATAATATATACGTATACAAAATTTCAAATCAATATCAGACCGGCAGACAGAATTTTTTTTTCGCTCAAATTTAAAATTCTAAACCTATTTCAAGAAAAGAAAATTTTTGATTTTTTTTTTACGATTACTTTACTTCCAATCCACTGCGTTTTCTTAAATGGAATGGCTGTATTTTTTTAATCGTTTCTCATTAAGCATGAATTTCTAAGTGCAACAGTTTTTACAGATGTAAAAAATTCCAAAAAATAAGTGAGATACGAACAATTTATTAATTTTTTCAAAATGGCCGCGTCAGATGAATGCGATGTAAGAAAATTACTAAGTGGGCTATGGAAATTATTAGTAAGGTTGTAGACTTGTCCGTAAAGTAGAAAATAATTGTTTGAATTACTGATAGGTAGGTACCAGTATTTTTAGTTTTTTTTTCAAAAAAACGGAATTTCATTTTCATTTTCATTTCCGCAGGGAATTTTTTTTTAATGGAACTGTGCTATTTCTTTTATTAATCAGAAATAATGGGTCATGAACTATAATTTTTTCGCCATTAATCATTTCTTAACGATATCCTTCGTAATAATAGAAGTATTTTTAAAAAGTAAACACAAATTAAACAAGAAATGATTTTAATAGGTATAACGTTACAACCATGAATAAATTACCAAGAATAACAATACTATTTAAAACCTAAATTATAATAAACCATTATAAGAATTGTTCAAACTGTTCACCGTTATGATGAATACACAGAGTAGCGCGACTTATCGTTCATTCTAACATTCTGTAATTGTTGAGGTGTTATTTGTGCAATTTCGTGTCGAACTCTTTCTTCCCGATCTTGCCTTGTGGTTGAAGCAGTCATGTAGACTCTATTCTTCAAATGTGCCCAAATAAAAAAATCGAGTGGGGTTAAGTCAGACGACCTTGCAGACCATCTGACTGGACGATGGGTCCCAATCCAACGATCTGGAAATAATTGATTTAAGTAATCCCTAACGATAATAGCATTGTGTGGTCCAGCCCCGTCTTGTTGGAAGTAAACCTCGTCAATATTGGTATTGGGAACTTGATTAATCTATGAAACTATTATATTTTGGAGAAATTCTAGATATCTTGGTCCAGTTAGAGTTTCGTTAAAAATTATTGGACCTATGATATGGTCGCCCAGTACGCCTAACCAAACATTGAAGCCAAACCGCTCCTGAAACCGCCCCTGTCTCATAATGTGAGGATTTTCAATTGCCCAGTATCGAGTGTTGCTTCGATTAAATAACCCAAGGTTTGTAAATCTCGATTCGTCAGCGAATAAAATGTTTTTCATAAAATTTTGATCTCTTAATTGGCGTAACTGTAACCAATTACAAAAGGTTATTCTTCGTTGATAATCATTCTCATAGAAAAATTTATGCAATTGATATTTATACGAACGATAGCCGTGCTTCTTTAAAATTTTTCTGGCTGTTTCTTTGGAAACTGGTACATAATTCATATTCAATGTGTCTTATCGAAATGGTTGGGTCAACATGCACTAAAGCTAATACATTAATTTCCGTTTCTTCATCCACAATAAATCTTTCTTCAATTTCTACATTAGGTTCAGTTCTAAATTGTTGCTCCAACCGGGCGAAATAGTTTCTCGGAGGTTGACTTCTTTCTGGAAATCTCCGTCCATACAGACTTTGTGCTCTAGTTGCATTACGTCGAGTCTCTCCATAAATAATGATCATGTCAACTTTTTCATCTCTTGAATAATTTTCAGCCATTTTATATTGATTTTCTTGTTTATAACAACTTTAATACACTTGCTTCAGAAAATTAGTGAGTAAGTCAAGACTACATAATTAAATTGTTGTGAATGTCTGTCATTTTCATGGCTATCTGCAATTTTGGATTTAAATGTAGATAGGTACCTTATTAAAATGATTTGTTGGCGCTTACTTTTTAAAAATACTTCTATTATTACGAAGGATGTCGTTAAGGAATAATTAATGGCGAAAACATTATAGTGTATGAATCATTATTTCTGATTAATAAAACAAATAGCACAGTTCCATTAAAAAAATTCCATCATACCCCTACGGAAATGAAAATGAAAATGAAATTCCGTTTTTGTTGAAAAAAAAACTAAAAATACTGGTACCTATCAGTAATTCAAACAACTATTTTCTTCTTTACAGACAAGTCTACAACCTTTCTAATAATTTTCATAGCCTACTTAGTAATTTTCTTACATCGCATTCATCTGACGCAGCCATTTTGAAGAAATTAAAAAATTGTTCGTATCTCACTTATTTTTTGGAAATTTTTACATCTGAAAAAAATTTTGCACTTAGAAATTATTGCTTAATGAGAAACCGTCAAAAAAATATACTCATTCCATTTAAGAAAAAAAAGTTGGTATTTTCATTCCTGTTAGTCTAAAAGTAGCTTATTGTTGTCTAATTTATGTGTATCAAAAACCAAATTTTTAAATACAAAAACAACCAAAATATTGGGGGCGTACATTGACTCGTGGCCACCCGGTATATTTCTTTCCTATAGAACACTCTTTGCAGTTTTTTGTTAATATAGAAATATTTGCGAATAGTATAATAATGTTAGTTTGTATTTTTAACGAGTGATGGCAATGTCTAACTGCGAAGTGAATGAAAACAGTTAAAACTTGGTCCATAATCTTCTCGCACTTGTGACAAATTTATTGCTGTTAGGTTGATATATGAATAGGAGGTTTAGCAATGTAACAATATTGTGTAATATAAATATATAAATTTAAAGAATTTAAATAATTAATAACTGTTTTACTTATTGATCGATTTTGTTCAAAAACACTAGTTCTTCCTCTCGCTAACACCAACTCACTGTCCAAATTTTACTACCATCCGACTTTTCGTTCTTAACTTATCGTGCTTACAGCGTAACGTGGCGGACGGACAGACAGAGAGACAGACAGACAGATGGACTGACGGACGGACGGACATTTTGAAAGTTCAGAATCCGATCAGCAACACGAGCAGTATTACCGGTTTTAGGAATGTGAGAATGCTATATACTCTTCGTTTTATATTTGCGAAGAGTATAATAAACTGAATATCTCGATTGTGATATGTTTCTTACAGTGCAAATTATGGCACAAAAGAGGTGTTCGAGATTTCCTAGTTTGGGTGAGAAACACATGTGCAAAGTATCACGTCAGTTTTACGAAGTTTACATCATTTCCGTGTAGATGATTCTCCTCGATAAAATTTTAAACAATATCTTCATTAATGTTTGCTATGTCTACACCGCATATTGTAAGTCTTGGATATAACTTCTTCTCGTCGGTTGCCGAATATCTATTTGCCATATTAGCAACTTAAGTTAAAATATTTAAATTAGGGTCAGATGTATTACTGGCTTTAACGAATAGAACAGCTAATTTCTACTTTTCATTTTCTACGTTTACTTGCACTGGTGTTTTTACAATATCAGCAAACACAGGATTAGACTTATCAGGAAATGAGTTACTTACAGAGTTTGTGGCAAGAACGTCGAACTTTTCCTTTTGCAGTAAATTAATATTTTTTAATTAACTCTTTTAATATGAGAATCTCTAGTTTAAGACACTCGTTTTACTTAACAAAATAACTTTTGAGTCCTCATATGTTTCACTGGTATGTGCCGTACCACTGATATCTATATAACGTCTATGTCTATTCTAACACATTAACTTCGAAAAAAAACAAGAATACGAAGAATATGGAATCCTCAGCAATTATATAAAAATTTCAACCTATTGGTAAGTATTTCTTGATATATTTTGGTATTAAACTAAATCAAATTAATTAATTAAATTAAATTCTGGACAACTGCACAAAAAGAAAATGCAAATGTTATAGAATAGAAACTTGTAGAGTTAAAATCTCAAAAAGATACAAATAACAAATTAACCATTATACTCTTCGCCGATTTACTGCACTTTTTATATAATTGTTGCACGTTCTATAAGATACACTTCGCAGTTTTTTTTGTAAATAATATTAGTTTTAGACATATATTGTTTAATTACAAAACATACAATTTCAATCTTTTCATTTAAATAATTAATAACTTTTTTGTTTATTTATCCATATTGTTTAAAATAAATCAATTTTTTCCTCTAGCTAGCAATAACTTATTGCCCAAATTTCAATATAATCGGACTTTCCGTTCCTAAGTTATCGTGCTTACAAGAAACGTAACAGACGGACGGACAAACGGACGGACGGACGGACAGATGGACAGACAGAAAAACACGGACGGATGGACATACGGGCGGACATTTTGAAAGTTGTTCAGGATTCGATCACCAACACAGGTATATGAAATTTTTTTTCTCTACGAGCAATATTACCGGTTTGAGAAATGTGCCATCGAATGCCTCATAGTTGGGACTACTACAAGTAAAGTCGAAAGTAAAATCTGGACGCATAATGCATGAAACCATTTGGAAGCCCAATATTCAAATTTTTATTTTACAAAATAAATACGTTACATGATCATCTGGTGCCTGTATGTAAAAAAATATGTGTAAGAAAAAAATAGCTGTTAACAGGTGTCAAGTATTAGATTCTATCCGAATCGTTACTCTTACTATAAAGCGAAGAGTTTTTTTAATAGTTCTAGAAACATGTGAAAGACGTCGTATTACCAGTTCGATAGTTCGAAATAAAATACATAATGCATCTATTGTCCTAGAAGTTTACTTATGATGTCTCATTTCCAGCAAATACAAGGTATTTCAACGAACGGGCATGGTAAGTGATGAATTTATACGTTGTCAATTTATCTATCTATTATTAATGAGTCCATAAATAAAACTGAAAAATAAAAATTGACTTATTTATTACAGAAGCCACCAATAAAAACGAATAGAGTTCGGTCGAAGAAACGGTTGATTCATTGCTCGACGAGCAGACATTTTTTCGTATGACGGAAAAAGTAAAATTTATACCGTGCGAACGGGAATGAGAACAAATATAACATTTCTTGTACTACTCTCTCCGACACCATGTAATTTCGATGATAATTTCCAAGGTAGCCACACGCAAAAAGCGGCAAATTCTGAATTTCATATGACAGTTTGAATCAACAGCAAGATCACACATCACGGCCACAAAAAGACGGGTTTATATAATCGCATCTGTGTGTGACTTGTTTACTGTACTATGGAAGCATGGATTGTCGTAAATTATTCTTCAATTCTACTTTTTTCGTGATAGTTTTCAATAATTCAATAATGTAATACATTGGCATTACATTTATTTTGAAATAGCTGAAACTGGACGAAAACAACGTTTTTAACTCCACAATTCTTCAAATGAAGGACATAACGAACTGATAATGAAGGAAAAATATAACTCGTATCTCAATTGATTAGGTTAATTAAACAAAAAATATTTATTTTCAAGTGTTTTGAATATAAACTGTAAACTACCAACATCTTCTGGTAGTTTCGCTTTCCACTCTCCCGCATCTTACCATTACGACTTCCAAGCCGGGTGGCTTGTTTCAATTTGTAATTAGGGTGCATTATTATTTTAAACTCATGAGCAAAAGTATTGCATATATTGAATTTTTCAAATAATTTATTACTCTCTTCTTCTATTTTATTCATTTATTTAGAAAACCCAGTATATACGACTTATTTATGGGATTTTATGTTAAACAGAAACTGGACGAATGTTTTTATTAGAAAACAATAAACAAAGACAAACTCAATAATTAAATGCAAAAGTTTGTTATTAGCAGGCGTTCTTCAATGAAACGAAAATCTTCTTTAAATTTGGAGTTAATACCGCGTATTACCTTCTCTAACGTATAACACAGCTTGCATAAGTCTTCCCATTCCAATAGTCAAATTTCTCAGAAAATTTTGTGGAATTTAGTTCCATTCCTTATGAACTGCTGCCTGCTATACGTAAGTCTTGTAGTTCTTGGAGGCGGATTTCATTTCCTAGTATTTCTTTTTAAGTAGTTCCATACGTGCTGTATTGGGTTACAACCCGGACTTTTTGCAGGCCAGTTCAGTTTTGCAATTTCAACTTCAGCAAGTTATTGTTGTACGTGACAGCGACAGTGTGTGGGCGAGCGTTATCATGCATCAAAATGAACTTATCGTATCCAATGAAGCCAGCATATGGGAAATATGCTCTTAAAGGATGTGTTCCAAGTACCAAACACCTGTTATCCTTTATGGGACCTCCACAAGTTCTGTACGTCCTTTTGAACTGAAACCCGCCCAATACATCACTGAGCCTTCCCCAAAATCTATATATTTCACCGAGGTACATGGTACAAAACGTTCATTTCTTCATCTGTATACTAAATTACGCCCATCGGGATGATACAATTGAATGCGGGTTTCGTCACAAAAAACCACAGCACTCCACTACTCGGCAGTCCGTGGTAAATGTTACTGAATGAAGTTACGTCTAATTGTACTGTGTTATGGAAGCAGTTCTGGAACTTTTGCAGGTCGTCTTGCTTTTAAACCAGTTTCATTAAGCCTCCTATAGACGGTAAATCTGCTTACCCTCATTCCAGTAGTTTCCACTAGATGTCCACTAAGCTCAGATGCCGTTGCAGCACGATTTCTTAGAGACGTAAGCTGCAGTAAATGGTCTTCTCTTGAACTTGTGCATCTCGGTCGACCTTGGATAGGTCGTCTGCTAAATCTGCCAGTTTCCATATGCCTTTTGAGAATACGGGAAACAGTGGATTGGTGCATAGGCAAGCGTTCTAATATTTCCATTTGTTTCACACCCACTTCAGACAAGACAATGACTTGAACAGCCACCGGCTCACTGTGGGCTTGTTCCATGATATTCTTTTTATATGGTTTTTATACTTTTTCATATACTACTCGATATTCTCATTATACACTTAAAATTTCGTATTATTAACTTTTTCCGTTCTCGAGATATAAGGAGTTGAATTTGGTAATAGTTGCAAAAACCGAGCGCTCATTTGTGACGTCACTATACGCAAGTGACGTAAGAAAAATGGCTTTCTGGGACCTTTCAAATTTAACCTGTAATGTTGAAAAACATGGAATTTTTAAACGCTGGTAACTAAATAAATACGTCGAGTGGAAGTTCGTTCTATGTGTCTACGGAAAGGAGAAGGTCGGCGATGAATTATAATCGTAAATTGCAGGGTCGAAATCGAAAATTCGTTCTGGTAGGAGCGAGAGAAAATTGTAATGTTTTGACATTTCACCAAATTGTACTCCCCTACTGTCAAGTAGTAAGCAAAACAAACAATACTTCGAAAACACTTATAATTATAACCAATAAGGAGCATCAGGGCTATTGAGATCGCCGAGTCTATGCGTATAGTGACGTAGCGCCTGACCACGCCCCGTTTTCGCGAGATGGAAATTTGTAATAATTTTTAAGATACTCAACGTGCGAATAAGATTCTGATATTTTGCAGATCCATTAATTTATACTTGCACTTTCGATTTGTGAAATAAAAAAAAAATGCTGAACAAGCCCATTAGGCATATATTCCATTTGGCAGATCAGTACTCAATAAACTTATTATGTCAAAGCACTTTGTGTACGACTGAGTGACAATCTAACATTATCTCCAAAGCAACGCAGTAAACAAAATATTGAAACACCAAGAATGTTTCCTTTTAACTGGGAATCCGGTTGTTTACCTTAAGTAGGTTTATGAAAACAGTTTTTATTATTCAAAGAAATGTGTTTTTACGTCGTGGCTAAAAATGTTTTTAAATAAACATAACCTTTCTCGAAGTACCAAATAGTAAATATATGCAATACTTTTTTTGTTCATGGGTGTATATTTGTTTATATTACTTTTATTTTGTCATAATTCAAGTATCATGAAAAGTTTCTTTCAATACATTACAATGTTAATGTAACACATTTCTGGAATTTTAGAAATACTTCCAGGGACACGAAAATAAAATATATTAGTATATTACGTACCATGAAATGTAAGTGATACTTTTCAGGTCGAGAATGTAGTTTGGGAAACCGAGGCCCATAGGGCCGAGGTTTCCTAAACATTCGAGACCTGAAAAGTAACTTACTGTTCGCGGTTAGTAAATAGTTTTTTGTAATACCTGCGAAAATCAAAGAAAAGTAATTAATGAGTTAAATTTGAATTATTGACAACTACCTGTCAAAATAAAATTTTAATATTTTAAATAAATTAGGTATATCATATATACTAGAAATTAACAAAAGAAAGCCTAATAGATAAACAACTCGTTGAAAAGTCAAGTTTGATAAGCAGTTTTTGAGGAAATACTATTATGGATATCGAAGAAGCTGCAAATATTGCTTGTACATCGCTTCTACCTGGGAAATCTAAAAAAAGGTACGAAATCACATATGACGTATTTAGAAAGTGGTGCGACGCTAAATATGTGGATATTCATACCAGTGAGGCGGTTTTACTCGCATATTTTCTAGAGAAATCTAAAAAATATACATTTCCAGCCAGCTTATGGTGCGAATATTCCATGCTGCGGTCAACCATCTCCTTAAATGATAATGTTGACATTACAAAATATGCCAAATTAATGGCATTTTTAAAAAACAAAAATATTGGATATCGTCCCAAAAAAAGTGAGGTGTTTACTATAGACCAAATTGTAAAATTTTTGAGTGAAGCATCTGACCAAACATATCTGATGAAGAAGGTCGTTGCTATTATGGGAATTGCGGGAGCCTGCCGCAAAGATGAATTATGCAAGGTAACAGTAGACGATATTGTTGATAAAGGAAGCGTAATACTTATCAAAATACCTGATTCTAAAAATCACCTTTCAAAAAGTTTCACTATCGTAGACAATGACATTTTCCAATGTCTGGAATTATTCAGAAAATATATGAGTCTGCGACCAAAAAATTCAGAAAATGAAAGATTATTCTTGAGATATAAAAATGGGAAATGCGTTAACCAACCAGTTGGGAGAAATATTTTCGCTAAAATTCCGTCTGATATTGTAACATTTTTAAATTTGGAAAATGCAAAAAATTACAGTGGACATTCGTTTCGCAGAACCTCGGCAACTCTTTTGGCTAACAACGGAGTCGACGTTCTTGCATTGAAGAGGCACGGTGGGTGGAAGTCCTCGGCAGTAGCAGAAAGTTATGAGGCGGAATCTTTAACGAACAAAATACAAGTAGCTAACAAGATTTTCAACATTAGCAACCTAGAAGCCGGTTCATCTCGTCAAACATCTGATAATGATCTCTCGGATAATATGGAGAATACTCCACTAGAAGGTCCTGAAGTAATTAAAGAAATGCAAAAAAATTTAACATCAGTTTTGACTGTTGATAGTATGAATAATTGTACTTTTCATATTTACATAAATAATAAAGATGTTTAAAATAATATCTTCATGTATGCATGAAATGTTTGGTTTCAACGATAGATTTTTTTTACCTAAAATTTCTGTTGATCTGAACAGGTAAATAATAACTAGTACGTAATATTCACTTACAGCCCACGTCGGACTGTAAGTGAATATTACAGCCCTGTAACCATGGCAACCAGTAAATGAATTGTAAGTTCAGCTTACTCTAATAAAAATTTATTAATAATGATCCACTTACAGTACAGGTATTACAAAAAGTATTTTTTCTGTTGAGTCATTTAAAATAAATTCCAGTAATGCGTCGGTTGCCATGGAACTGAAAGGAATTAATCGACTGAAAAAATGTGTAATAGTCAGTACATTACATAATGACATTTTTAACTTCGGGGCCCATCTGATATATGTTAATTTTTCACGTTGCACTTAAGTGATTACTCAATTCAATCCAATTATTCGAAATAAATACCAATCGGTATTGTAAAGAAAGTGTTAATTAAATTGATTGTAACAATCATTAGTCTCTTAATGTGGTAAGCCTTGATATGATGTAAACTTGGCATGTGACTAATTGCAGGTAATGATAAGTGATAGGGCCTAATTAACTCGTCACTAAGCAGTATAATGAATTCATCAATCAGACATTAGCTAATCCCCTGGCCACCGACACCAACAGCCACGGCTGATGTTCAAACTTCTCAAATTACACTCTGCCCGAAACCGGACTTACAACAGTAATTCGTTTGTGATGCTCCTTGATATTCATAACCGCGGATGACTTCATTAAACCGTAATCTTACTAAATTGTTTTGTAATATACTTAGCCGCGTTTTTATAAAAGCTTTATTTGATATGATGAAGATTTTATTACACAATAACATAGAACGGCGGTGAAACAGCTTTGGAAAGGATTATATAAGATATACAGGGTGTATATATAATATTTTCAACTATGGGAGAATAGGAATATGCTTTAAGGTATTTAATGATTAATGTTGGATACTTCATCGAGCAGCGTTCGCCAATTAACGGATGGGTCATTTGCAGGTAGATAATTATAAGTAATTAAAGTTAACACAGACAAGAAAGTAAGCAAACTGAGCATATTTCAGAAGAATTTTTAAAACAGAGTGTACACATATTATGACTAAATTAATGATTGAAATATGCATCGAATAAGGAAGCATAACATTGTATAAAATATATAATTAAACATTGACATATGTATATACGCCCAGATAAACAAATATTACAAATTATTTTGTACTGTACAAATTGTAAGTTCTTATGAAAATGAATTCCTTAGTCCTCAAGACGTTTTTAAAGAGAATTTATTATGTAAAATATCAATATTATCCAATTTTGGTACAAGAGGAAAGAACATGTACTTTTGTAATAGTTTTTTCACTTTACCTAACACTTTCCGCTATATTATGATTAGTCTCGTATCTTTTCGAATCTATGTACACTGTGTAAATTCATTCATAACATAAATTATTAGAGCAGAAATCATTTATAAAATCTAATGCCGAAGTTAAGCAGTTCAAGTTACATACGATTATTGTTATATGCGATTTTTATTTTTCCATAGTTTTCAAATTTAGCTTTCAGAGGCCCTGAGGCACGGGCCTTTCTAAAGAATCCGGGCCCGGAGAATCCCCATATACCCCTTCCTTCTCGTTGAGCCTATTAGGAGCCTGAAGGTAAAAAGTCGTGAAAAAATTTTTTTACGACTTTCTACCTTCAGACTCCTAATAGGCTAATTTACGTTTACTAATAATTATTAGTAAACGTAATATTAGGTTTGATAGAATTTCAGCATAGTTATCTGTATCACGTATCACTTTTCAAAGAAATGTTATGAAATGAACTGCAGTCCATCGAGTAGAGCACTAAAAATCTACTGAGTGCATTATGCACCTAGTGGTTCAATTAGAGGGTAAACTATCAATTTTGTAAGACAGAAATTTTAAGAATCTCTTTTGAATATTTTCACTTGTAATCTTCCAAGTGCTTGAATAATTGCCGGAAATTTTTCGAGCACATGAATTTTTTATACGAGAAAAATTTCCTGCATTTAATTTGAGCACGCGGGAATTCGGTAAGAAAATTTCACAGGAAAATAAATTAAATATACAGTAATTTCAACTGACATTCAGATTATTCTAAGACATAACAAGGTATAAAATTAGTAGGCCATGAATGGGTCTTATTGACAAAGTGACAGAAACGCATTGAAATTAGTAAGTAGTGTTGTTGTGTCAAAGATTAATAGTATAAAAGTTAATTGAAAATGTAGTACCTAAGTACGTATAATAGATAAATAATATCTTTTCCACCCATTTTAGTTTCAAAAAGTTACTGAAAATTATTTAGAACAACTCTATTTGTGTGTTAAGAAATAAGTTTTTTTCACTAAAATAGGTGGAACGTTGTATTTTTAAATATATTTTCATGTTTTATATACATGGTATAGCTAAGGTTCAGCACATTTAACTTGACAGAGATGGCTTTGTAACTAAAGGTCATTAGTTATTTATCATTATTTCATCAACAGTTTAACCAGTTTAAGCTCAATTCTATTGTTGACGTTTTTTTAAAGAATAAAAATATAGTGTGGAAAAAGGTCACAATATACAATATGCACATTTAAAAGTGAATTATTATTTGTTTGCTTATAATTGTATTGAAACATATTCTGTATAGGATTTCACAAACAGCAGAGAAAATAGGTATCTATGAGAACTAAAAGAAAAACTATGTGTTAGGGAACTGAGAGTAATCCGCTAACGGGCGGTGAAAAAACATTTTTTTATGTATTAAAAAAAAAGAAAGAGATAGTGGACTGCTGCGGAAAAAGAGATTTATATGGATCCTACCTTTACTCCTTCCAAAATTCAGTGGTTCAGCTTCAGGAGGCCTCCAGATAGGGAATCCCAAGATGTTGTTAATCTTCAAAGATCAAAATGACCCTTGTACACACACAAGCTGAAATATAAACACAAAAGCGAAGTTGATTAGTGATAATCTTTGCGGTATATGACACTCGTCTACAGTGACACGAGGTTAGACAGCGAATATTTTGTTAGGCATCGCAAAAAATCTCCTTTTGTTAGCGCGCAAAGTTACAGGGTGAGCCAAAAATGAATGACGTACGAGTGCATTTTATTTCTACTTAAAGCTAGCGTTAAATAAAGTTAATGAAAGATAAAATTAAAGTAATATAATACCTATAATAATTAAAAATAGAACTAGTAAATAACTGAGAACGGAACACTATGTATAAAAATATTAATGAAATCTTGAATCAATCAATAACCTGAATTCTGGTTATGCCAACAAATTAATATTCTAAAATGAATTTCTATAATTTCTTTTTTGAAAATTCTCATTCAACAACTAGCATCCACAAAATCCCCTACGGCCATGCATATTAAACAAATGGGTAAATAAATTCATATTAGGCCTTTGTTCTCAATTTTAGGTAAATCTTCATGACCGCAGGGGGTTATGTAGTTTAATCTGCATGGCCGTAGTGGACTGTGTGGATGCTAGTTGTTGAATGAGAATTTTCAAATAAGAAATTATACAAATTTATTTTAGGATTTTTATATGCTCGCATAACCAGAATCCAGGTTATCGAATGAAATCAAAGATTTCATTAAATTTTTACACCGTTTTTCTTTTAGTTCTCATATAGAATTATTTTTTCTGCTGTATGCAAAATGCTATATGTTTCTATATGCACATATTGCGAAGAACTTTGTGAAGATAAAAAGTAATCCAAAATTGAAATACTTATCATACCTAATTGAGAAGTGTAATATGGAGGAAAACCAAAATGAGAAGTTATTCATGATCATAATTAAACATGAAATAAAATGTTTTTTCACAAAGCTTAATGAATTTTTTAATAATTATCTCGTTTAATATGAAAAATAGAATTCCATTTTTATGTAGAAGCAAATGTCAAATATAATCAGATGTCAATCATTTGACAGAAAAATGTCCACTTATTAATTTCGTTCAGGATACCCAGAATACCCTGGATGTGTGAAATTTTCATTTGTAATCTCCCAAGTGCAATTATTGCTGGAATTTTTTTGAGTACATGAATTTTTCGAAAGTTATCCCGAGTCGCGCAGCGACGAGGGTAATTTTCTTAAAAAATTCATGTGCGAGAAAAATTTCCTGCAATTAATTCAAGCACGCGGGGGATTAGGTAAGAAAATTTGACACAAAAATAAATTAAATAAACTCTAATTTCAACTGATATTAAGAATATTCTAAGACAACAAGGTATAAGATTAGTAGGCCATGAATTGATCTTGTTCACAAAGCGACAGCAACGCATCGGAATTAGTAAGTAGTGTTGTATCAAAAGTTAAAATTATAAGGGCGAGTTGTATCGAGAGAGGGTTTAAACCAAGCCAGACTAAGGATCAGTATCCATGGCTACGATTGTTACAACAATAGTAACCATGAATTTAGATCTTGGATCAAGCTGATTTAGCATTGAACTTAGTTGATACAACTCGCCCTAAGAGTTAATTGAAAATGGAATACCTATATACATATAATAGGTAAATAATATCTCTTGCACACATTTTAATTTCCAAAAATTACTGAAAATTGTTTACGACAACTCCATTTGTATGTTAGGGAATGAGTTTTATTCACTGAAATAGGTGGAACGTTGTTTCCTTTATATATTTTCATGTTTGATACACATAGCATAACACAGTTTCAGCACAGTATAACTTGTCAGAGATGGCTTTGGTACAAAACGTCATTAGTTATTTATCATTATTTCATTGACAGTTTAACCAGTTTAAGCTCAGTATTTCTCATATTTGAAGTTATTTTCGAGGTTTTTAAAGAATAAGGTAATAGAGTATGGAAAAAGAATATAAGCAATATGCGCAAATGCGCATATTGCGAAGAACTTTGTGAAGTAAAAAAAGCCGGTAAGAAAATTTCACACGGAAATAAATTAAATAAACTCTAATTTCAACTGACATTATTATTTTAAGACATATGAAAGGAATAAGATTAGTAGGCCATGAATGGGTGTTGACCAAGTGACAGAAACGCATCGGAATTAGTAAGTAGTGTTGTTGTCTCAAAAGTTGAAATTATAAGAGTTATTTGGAAAATGAAATATGTATTATAGATAAATCTAAATATCTCTTCCGCCCATTTTAGTTTCAAAAAATTACTGAAAATTGTTTAGGACAACTCTATTTGTGTGTTATGGAATAAATTTTATTTACTAAAATAGGTGAAGCGTTGTTTTCTTTATATATTTTCATGTTTTATACACATAGCATAGTACAGTTTCAGTACAGTATAACTTGACAGAGATGGCTTTGAAACAAAACGTCATTAGTTATTTATCATTATTTCATTGGCAGTTTAACCAGTTTAAGCTCAATATGTCTTACTGTTGAAGTTATTTTCGAGGTTTTAATAAGATTATAGAGTATGTAAAACGAACATAATATACAATATGCGCATATTGCAAAGAACTTTGTGAAGTTAAAAAAGTCATCCAAAATTGAAACACTTATCATACCTGATGACAAGTGGAGGAAAACCAAAATGAGAAGTTATTTACTATCATAATTAGGTATTAAACGTGAAATAAAATGTTGTTTAACAAAGCTCAATTATCTTTTTTATAACAATCTCGTTTAATTTGAAAAATAAAATTTCATTTTTATGCAATAGCAAATGTCAAATATTATCATATGTTAATAATTTGACAGAAAAATTTCCACTTATTAATTTCGTTCAGGATACCTTGGAGATTGAAAATTTCCGGATTTTTTTTGGGTTGCCATGGTAACGACACAAAAACAAACTTCTGATTGGCTAAAAATGTGACGTGTGAAATTTTCTATTATATTTCAGATTATCTGGTTATCGAATTAAGCTCGCACATTTAAATTAGATTATTTACGTTAAACACGATACTTGATATTTCAGTGGCTATGCATTCGTACGAATTCCTAATAACAAAACCAAACTTCTGACGTAACGATTTCCGTATACATTGAAAATGATAACCTACGGTCAAATATCAATCATTTTTATAGCCTAAGAGCTGGCTACGGAAATTAAGAATGAAAAGGTGCACTGAAAATTTTATGTAAAAATTCTCCTTACTAGCTGAACAGTACATAGCTCTGCAGCCAGAAGTCCATCCCGGGGAGGGAGGCGTGGGTTGGCGGTCAAACGCGTTAATTTTTAATCAAAATAAAATCTTTCAGTAAAGTTGTAAGAAAATTGTTCAAATTATTAAAATTTGGCATTGGTCACGGTGCAGTTCTGGGTAGTTTGTTTTTATATTTAAAATCTCCCTATTCTTCAGGTATTTTCCGTATATGAACGTACCAGTGACAATAATGGAATAAGAAACAAATCAAATTCGCGAAATGTCAAAAAATGCTATTTTTCGTTGACTTTTGTCGGCTTCAATTTTCGATTTCGCCCATGCAATTAACGATGCCGTGAAAATGCCAATATCGATCTTTCGATATCGACATTAGGAAACCTTCCTACTGATGTATTTATTTAGTTATGAACATTTAAAAATTTCATGTTTTGCTTTTACCGACGAGACTAATTGAAATTTCAAGTCCACCCCGACCGTAGCACATCGCGTTAAGCGACGACATTCACAACAGATTTCTCGGTTCAAATCCTGTAAGGGTGTGCTTTCTTTAATTTGTTTTGAACTTTTTGGCGGATCTTTCTTATCCTAGAATTACATCCTATTTATTTATTTATTTTTTTCTACAGTTAAAATCTATCACTATACAAAATTTTAGAGCTGCACTCAAAGATTTTATTTCCATCCGAAGTCCATCCCTCCCCGGGATGGACTTCTGGCTGTAGAGCTATGTACTTTTCAGCTAGTAAGGAAAGTAACTTTACATACAAATTTTCACTGCTCGTTATCATTTTTAAATTCCGTAGCAACCTCTCCGTCTATTATTCCCTATAAAAAAGTTCATATAATAATTTTGGATCATTTTGCTCTAAAGCAGTTTTCATACATAAACTTTTACATATAATCCCGTAAAACCACTAGAGGTTAAATTATTTTCGGTTTTTAATTTAACTTCGAGTGGTATTGGGTAAGATAATTTCACACCAAGTTGCATTTCATCAAATGATGACAGAATTTATTTTTACTTTGATAATAAAATGTAGAAGGCTTTGAATGTCTTTAAATGTCAAATTAAAAAAAAAAAAAGAATTTGTTGACTCTTCAGTTGTAGTTAGTTTGAGGTGTGGGCAAGATGACTCACTTCAGTCAAGTAATTCGACGCGAAATTCAGCACTTGACACCCAAAAATACTAAGAAATCCAAGTCAAGTACTGAGAAGTCACATGACTTCGATAGGGAAAACATACCTGTAGAGGAACCGGTACTGATTTTGGAAGATTATGGTTTTAATATCCGTAAGAGAAACTCAGCAGATTACAAAATAGTTAAAATATTGTGGAACTCTGCTTCCAAACAATTCCGGGAATATTTTTATGAAAAGAACAAATGCAAATTTAAGCCTGTTCGGACGTGGAAATTGCCAATGCTACTAGATCTACAAGAAACAACAAACGGCGGCAGTTGCGAAATGGCCAGTCAAAGAGAAAAATAGTTCATCATCAGCTTTATCACAAACAGAGCAAAAAAGCAAATAAACTCTGAGATGAAGAGACCCCAGAAGATCCGTAGAGAAAATTTTTCCACACTGTTGCTCATGAACTGCTTTGGAGGGGTCAAGAAGGCGCTTCAGCATGTGTAGAGTATTTTGTGGTAGAAACGGATCATCGAGGAAATGCAACTAGGTGTATCGAATATAATCAAGTTTTCTCTAAAAGTGCCCAATGAGGATAAAAGGAACTAGCAGGCAGTAAGTAGTTAATAACAAACGTAATCAATCCAGACATGTGTCCTGTAAGGCTTTTCAAAAAATTAATGGGTAAACGAAGTGATTAAATAAAAACCAAACGTTTATTTTTAACCTCAAATCCAAGCTGAAAACACGCAAACTTCAAGGGTTGGTAAGAAAATTGTCCGGTTGGACACAATACAATCTCTTCCCGGTTGAAATCAGCAACATCATTGATCGAAATTGATATCAAGAAAGTAAATAGTACAGATCATTCCGCAAGAGTAACGGCTGTATCAAATTTAGCAAAACGAACAACAATTAATTAAAATCACAGGTCATGGGAATAGCCAATCGATCAAATCGTATCTGCAATTGGATTCAAATCACCATCAGGAAATAATCACGGTAATGTCGTCTGCTCCAACTACTGTTATTCGTCAAGAACCTTAAAAGCAACAACAAGTTTCTAGTCAGTGCTTCCCTCAACCAAGCCGTCATATACAGTGTATCCGTGGATTAGGTTCGGAAAAGGGACAACTTTCTATAAGTTATTCTTTGTAAATAACACCTGCTTCAAGTGAAGAGTCCGAAAATTATACTATTTTTCAATTTATACAGGATGCAAGTTATATGCAAGCGTGTAAAGAACTTCAAACAGTGAAGTAACTTTTAGTCTTTAACATTTTTCTTATACCATTTCTCAATATTTTTACAAATAATTCACTTTACTCTTTGTAGTGCTGCATATTCAACTCAAGAGTGAACATATGTGAAAGAATATTTTTAAAGCTTCAATATTCTTAAAGATTTTACAGTTTCTTAGGCTAAATCACATGTCATTAGAGAGTTATTGCAAAAGGAAAGGGGCTGACTTTATTAAAAGAAACTTTAAATAAAGTATCCTGTATTCCAATTTATCATCCATTTTTAAAGTGAGTTATTGCAACGGTGTCCTCATACCTTATGTTGATACTTTATTTTGACAATTTTCCCTAACCTAAAAAATCCAAATTGGGCATTGCTGGTATTATTATCATTTGTTCGAGTTTAAAATGAATATGGAAGAACAATTAGAAGTAGCTATCCTAGCTGGTGTAATGATGAAGAAATTGAAATGTTACTTCTACATAACATAATTGATATTTATATCGGTAATGAACAAATTAACGCTATAGAACCCGTGTACTTCGATTTAAATAATATGGCTGACGATGAAATAGAAGTTAATTTTCGTTTTCAAAGATGGGATATAATACGATTGCGAAATTAAGTCTTCCTCATATTTGAATCTCACGCGTTTTTTATCTTGTTCTTGTGCCATTATCGCCAACAAAAGTAACAATTTCCTTAGGGAATTTTCGTCTGATGCAAGTTTCGACAAAATGTTCTAAATGTGTCAAAATTAAGGTGCTTTTAATAAAGGAAAGCCTTACCCGTATTTAAGTTAAATACGGGATGCCTGTATTTTATTAAAAGAAAATGCTGAACGATAATAGAGAGATATTGCAACTTCGGTTTACAGATCCTTTAATAAAAGTTTCCTTTAATTTGACATGTACGCATGTGCATTTAAAATATCGTTAGGCATTTTCTTTTAATAAAATACAGGCATCCCGTATTTAACTTAAATACGGGCGAGGCTTTCCTTTATTAAAAGCACCTTAATTTTGACACATTTAGAAACTTGAACAAATGATAATAATACCGGCACCGGCAATGCCCAACTTGGATTTTTTAGGTTAGGGATAATTGTCAAAATAAAGTATCAACATAAGGTATGAGGACGCCGTTGCAATAACTCACTTTAAAAATGGATGATAAATTGGAATACAGGATACTTTATTTAAAGTTTCTTTTAATAAAGTCAGCTCCTTTTCGTTTTGCAATAACTCTCTATTGCCTCTTACACTTACAATTAAACAACACACCCAAATCCTTGTTGGAATTACTATCAGTCAATATATTATTCTCAATATGATATTGAAATTCACATATTGTGTACTTTCTTGAGTAGCTAGTCATCTTGCATTTCAAGACATTAAGTCGTCAATACAAGTAAAAGAGATTACAACAATCAATAACTTCTCTTAAATCATTAATAAATAATTGAAAAAGAATGTAGCTAAGGTTAGATCCCAGAGGGACGCCCGAGATAACAGTATAACAAGACGAATTAAAACCCGTTGTATGTAACATATTGTTGCCTTTTCCATAAATAAGATTTAGGAAATTCGATAGGCCTGGAATGAAAACCAAATTTTATTAGTCCACAAAGTAAGATGCCATAGTCTATCATGTCGAAAACCTTTAAAAAATCTGTGTAAATGACATCTACCTGCCCCTGACAATCTAATATGTTGGTAAAATATTGCATTAAAACAGCTAAATTTAGAACCGTTGATATATTACTCAAAAAGCTCTGTTGATTAGGTGATAACTGATTACTAACACAGAGGCAGATGCGATAATTTGGAAGGCAATTGAAAATATTGAAAGAATAGAAATGGCTCTATAATTATCAATCAGTGCCCTATCACCCCTTTTAAACTACTTCCAGTGACTGGGAGACGTCTTAGTTTCTAAAGGAATTTTAAACAAATGCGCAATGGAACAACTAGAAAATACGTTGTATTATCAAGACTTGAAGTCATCTTGTTTTTTGAACTTCTTTGAGGCATTTAAAATATGATTCAGATGTATTTTAAAAGCTGTTGTTGTACTAGTTTCCCAAAGGAGTTAGCATGAATAAATTCGTTTGTTCTGTGAATATCCCACTAAAGATTTTCGCACAAGCAGTCGAGTCCATAGTTATTTCTCTACACCCCGTATGGTGATGACACGACTGATGAACTATAAAGCCTCTACTTTACTCTTTAGTGTCAGACTCCGTGGTAACACTCGTTATTACCTATCGTTGTCAAAATTATTATACAGATATCAGCACATTGTCGGGGTTGTTATTTCAAACAATTTTCCTTTATGATAGAGTAGCAATATTGCATTATCCCACCATTGGTATTGGATCTTTTCAACGTTTAAGAAATTAATGTCAAAATGGTACTCTTTCGTTGCAACCAAAAAACTTTGTGCCCTGAAATTAACTGGATATTTACCGACCGATCACGATGGTAAATAAATTTATAGAATTCGCCAAGAGGGAAACTTTTCACACATTGAAAATTAATGTAGTTATCATCAAGAAAACCCACATGCATATATTTCCACCCCTACCTCCAAATCACAAACAACTCTGAAAACGGCCCAATTGCACACTCCTTATCCACATGCTAATAACACTCGTTATCATCTACAGAGTCATTATCGTGCGTTTTTCTTTTCTGTCACATTTGAAACCACCCCTACATACGAAATTACCCTTTACCCTTTACCTTTAAATGTGTCGGAAAACTTGGTTTTTAAGCTAAGTTCACTTATAGTGCATTTAAACATCGACATAGGCTTATAGAAATAGCCAAAATATAGGGGTCCAACATTATCCTCCCCTATTGCCACCCCCGCAATTGTGGAATCTTTTATGTAACGCAGGAATGTCTAACCTACAGCGATACCAAAAACATACCCATCGGGCCACCACTGCGTCGAGCAGGCAAGTTTATGTCACTAATACACTACCCAATCCTTAAACATATCCAATGTTAAAATACTATATTTTTTTATGCGAATTACACCGCTATTGCTGCTGAATAATTTAATTCATGAATTTACATGAGAGCAATCACCTTTTGTATGTGTTCAAGTTCGGAATAAAACCCAAAAAGTTAAGTAATAAAATAAGAGATATTGCGTTGGTGAAGAGTGACACAGTTGATGATATACATCAGGATATCAACATCAAGTAGGCGAGCCGTGAAACAGGCCGCTTTAGTTCATGAGAACCTGTGCGCATGCTGCTATCACACACACCATCGCGCACCGTGCGGGCTAGTACTGCATTAGTATTCATGCAGCGAATCGTAAAAACTATTAAAGTATTATATTTTTTTTGTGTATTTAACTTCCTTCTCAGTTCATTTAAATGTCACTTTAAAAATTTAAGTAACTCTTTTGCCTTGCCCAAAAATGGACTTATGTGGAACAGTAAAATTGATTCGTTACGTGTCACAATATTCCTATAACTTACTTTTAGTAACAGACATTTAATGAACAATTATTATAAACAGAAAATAAATTTTATTAATTATAGTAAAATTCTTATCATTGTGTTGGTGATCGAATTGTGAAAAACTTTCAAAATGTTCATCCATGCGTCTGTCCGTCTGTCTGTCTTTCCGTCTGCCTGCCTGTCCTGCTGTAAGTCTGTCCGTCCGTCGCGCGTCTTGTAAGCACGATAACCTAGGAATGAAAAACTGCATTGTACTGATATTTGGACAGTAAGCTAGAGGAAAAAATCTATTATTTTGTACAAAATTATCTGTAAATAAAAATATTATTCATTACTTAAATAAAATTTTTTTTTGTTTTGTTTTGCAATTATTTCTAGAGAGTTATGAGAAAAAAAGTCAGAAGGGATAGTTTGCTCACCTTGTAGGTATGTCGCTTCTTTGAAACAATCGGTTTCAATTTACAGTAATTATTTTGAACTGCTGCTTTTCAATTCTGAGTATTTTCTATTTCATTACCTAATTGTTTTTCTCTGTTGTGTAATACACTGTCCTGTGACAAGAATTAATAAAGCAATAAATAAATATCTTTTCAATTTTAATTTCCAATTTTTCAATTTAAATAAGGAAATAGACTTCATTAATGAGCTAAACTAAATTAAAATAAAGTAAACAAAAACTTAACTGTTTCATTCACATCTGGCTCGCTGTTGCTTATTTTATATCACCCACTTGAAGAGGGGACCGGGGATCCAGGTATAGATTTTCAAACAAAAAATGTCCGAAACTAGTATTATTTAAAAAAACTGCGAAGAGCATCCAATAGCATGTGCAACAATTATATAAAAAGTGCGGTAAAATCGGCGAAGAGTATAATGGTTAGCTAGTTGATATTTTTAATTTACTTATTATGCATAATTAAATGGTTTTTTTACAACTGGCCTATTTTTACTAACCACCTTAAAAAAAATTGTACAAAATTCTGCTTGATAATATGCTAAACTCAAATATCTATTAGTTTCTGTTTGAAATATTACGATGGTGTTTTTAATTATATTCCAATATACCGGAAACGTGAAGGAGTCCAAGAAAATCTTATTTACTTTTATTTAGCAAAATCATTGCCCTATTTGAAATGACTTTTGAACCATTCTATGCACCAACTATAATTATTACTGTGTAGTCGAAAAAATCATAATGTCTATAATAGATACAAAATTAAATGATAATGATAAATCAAAGTATTGAACTTTACTGTTGTAATAATAAACTTTAAGCACATGTTAATAAAATCATCGAGGCATAACAAAGAAATCAGCAATGTATTGGATATTTTAAAAATATAGTACGAAAATATCGGATTAATTTTATTCATATATACTATAAAATGTCAGTAAATATTTCCGAACTAAAATTTATCATTTGTTAATGTGGACATATCGTAAAAGTTAAGTGGTTGTAAAATAAGAATTAATTTCTCGATAATAAAATCTGTAGTTAAATATCTTAAAAGAATTCCTGATGACGAAAGAAATTGATTACAGGTAAATTTTCACACAATTAAAATGCAAGCATTTTAAACATATCAGTTTAGTTTCTCAATGACAAATAACCAATTTTGTCGATGGATATATTACTGTCAAAAAATTCGAAATATGTTATCCAATACAGAGTGGAAATTTCGAAGACACGGTGTATCTCAAAATCTGTCTCTATTAATAACCGAGTATTAAGTAAATGCATATGATGTAAAGCATAACGGCCTAGTAAAAATAATTGCACAATAAAAATAGTAAATGCTCAGTAACAGTTTTAAACGCTTAGCAACATAATAGTGAAAATGATAGGTGAAAAGTAAATCAACGTTAGGTGTCCAGTGAAATATTAAATCGAGCTGTGAAAACCAGAGGGTTCTGAACATCAAATAGAAAATTTTTCAAGAGAACAAATATAAAGTTTGGAGTAGCACAAAGTGTTGGTGTAATAAAATGTAGTTTAGGTAAATATGCTAAAATATGTTTGAGAGATTTGACTTCAATACCCACACTAACATGTATTTGAGTTTTTTTTGTTTATTAGAACATACACTTTTAAAAGGGCTGCAATGTATGTACTTAGAATCTTGTGGTAATTGGAACCTTATGGAACTTTAAGGTTAAATGTTGATTGATTGATTGATTGATTTCCGGCGTAAGGTGGGCATTGCTGCCGCTTCTGGGCATCCATGGAAGTTCGTTCCAACACGCAGCTTGGTCGTGCGTCGAACATGCCCAACGGATGGCCAAACCGCGAGCTGGATCCAAATCTCGGATGTTTTATATACCGCCGGACCGGCTGCATACACCGGGTTGGACATTGGACATTTGTTGTCAGCAGCGAGAGCCGCGTGACGCAAGGGGTGGTAATACAGGAAGGGAAGTGTAGGTGTTTGGGAGATGCTTCTTTTCAGTTTCCATGCTTCTTTTAAGGTTTCCATCCATCGTCAGCTCTTTATTATTCTTCTTCTAAGTTTTCTGTTTCTTCTGTTTCTGAATCTGACAGCTTATATTCCTTATTTAATTTTTGTTTTGTTTATATTTATTAACCGCTCCACGGGTAAATATCCATTCACAGTGGAGTCGCTGGTAGGTTCTCATCTCCCGGTAATATTTTTGCGCGTTATGAGAAAAAAGGTCCGGAGGAACAGTTTGCTCACCCTGTAGGTATTGCGTTTCTTTTAAACAGTCGGTTTCAATTTACAGTAATAATTCTCACGTTCTGCCTCCTCAACCACGTTCACCGTCCATTTCACCACCTATATGTTTTCTCTGTGACAAGGATCAACAAGCCAATAAACAAATATCTCTTCAATTCCAATTTCCGGCTTTTAAGTTTAAACAAGGAAACAGACTTTATTAATGAGCTAAACTAATTTAGAATAAAGTAAACAAAACCTATCTGTCTCCTTCGCATCTAACTGGCTGGCTGTTGTCCACCCCATATTACCCACTTGAAGAAGGGATAAAGAACAATATTCTGAATCAATAATGCGCTGCCTCAACCGGCAAATTCATCTAATATTGCATTAGGGGCCCTTCAATACATACATTTACTTTTTGAGAGCCAGGCGATTACAGAAAATCTGATATAGTGAACAACGCGGGTGATCGGGGCACACAAAATGTAAACGTTCTCAAAAAATCATTAACTTGTTTGTTTTTAAGTGTAATTTTTACGGTTTCCAAGAACCCTTATAGTTTCGTCATGTCCGTCTGTATTATACAATGAGGTGTTTCATAATAATACATACCTTTTAAATATTAATGTTTCAATTACTAAACTGTTTATTTTTATAAATTAAAATGCTTATTTCACTAACTAAGGGTACTTCATTTTGCAAACCCTTCTAATACATATTACCTCAACAACTTTGAACAGCTGTATCTCAGGAACTATCAAGTCTATTTAGACCTAATTAGTCTCATTTTGTTGGAAATTTAGTGCACTTTAATAATTTATAAGGTGACTCTTGCCATGAGATGGGTCTTTAGGGTCATCATAACTGTCGAAAACTAAAAAAAAATGTAAAACATCCTTTTTTTAGAAATTTTGCAAACCTTTGAATGGCCGTATCCTAGAAACTGATTGGCTTACTGAGACCAAATTGTTCTCATTTAATTGCAAATTTAGTCTACTTAAAAGTGTGCATAGTGACTTTTGCCGTGGAAAAAACAAAAATTGAAAAAAGTCCTAAAATTTAATGGATTTTCATGTACTTAACAATGATCCGAAGAGCTTTCGAGGTGGAAAACTTGGATTTGTCATTACCATTTCATCACTACCAACACATAAAAAAAACAGAACTGCCTCATTTGATGTAAGGTAAAATGTACCAATTCCATAGACTAAATATCGCAGGTGTTTTTTCAGAAAACATTGTATTTTCCAGAAAAAAAGGTTTCTTCAGGTACTTGCACTATGTGCATCGGGAGTGAACATTTTTTATTACTGGCCCCATTGAGTGGGGTTTTGTGGACAGGTCATCGAAAATAAAGTTGAGTTTTCTTAGATAGATCTTTCAAAATACCGTTTTCAAAATATTTTGTTTCAAACTCATTTATATTGTTTCTCCACCTTTAATTTCCCAAATATGTATTCTATGAAACTTAAAAGGTTTTAAGCCTCTAATTAATAATATTTTAAGAAAATTGCTGATTACTTATACCTGAAAATTTATTAAAATATGAAACAAACAAACTGCAGATAACTCTATTTATTATATGAGCATGAGACTTTGGGGGTGAGTGAATAGAAATACTTTCATTAAATACATAAAAATAATATAGCATAAACAATAAATACATATACAAATAGTTGTTAAATGGAAATGCAAAATATATACTCAAATATTCGCGTCTGGCCAGTTCCGCGTAAAATAAATGTTTTACTATTATAGCAACAAAAGTTAAATTATAACAATTTTTACAACAATATCAAAATCTATAAACTAGTTACAAAGGGAAACCGACAAGATAATATTCGATATGTTAGTTGTCGAACTAACATAGATTTTCGCACACCATGAACGAGATTTACTTGTGGATACAATGTCCGGAAATTATAATTCTGGTTTCCGAACATCCAGGGACTACAGGATCATGACTAACTAAATACGGTAGCAAATGTTGTTTACGGCATCGGTCAATTGCCATGCAGAAAAACGAAGTAGATAGATAGTTTATAAACGTACTTGCAGCTAAATGCTTCTGTAATTTGACACTACACTATTTTACTATATAATTCGATAAATATTGATGACATTAATTCTAGGTATCAATTTAGACTGGATGACCAATATTATAAACTTTTTAAAGTGTCACGACAATTTTCGTGTCAACAGCCCCGGTCAGGGGTCTGCCGGTTTAATAATGTATTTCGACGTTCGACGCGATTCACCGTACTCACGCCAAAAATGGCGGGATAGATCATTTCTTGATTGGTTGTTTATAAAGTGACAAATGATCTACCGTAAAATGGATCTATTTCTAGCGTTCAAGCAGGGTTGGCTTAAGGTAATTTTAGAATAAAATACTAAACAATAGCAGTATTTTAATTAAATTACTCTTATCATCGAGTGGATAAAAAGTGACCCGTTACATCTAAGAGTTGTGATTTATTTCCGATGGTACATTTTAACAAGTAATTTCAATGAGATTTATAGCAAGCATTGGAATATAAGTACTTCCTGTAAAATAAAATGAAAAACCGTTTTTGTAACCTATATAGAATGAACGTACCTTCTTATTAGCTGTTCAACGTTTAAGGAACTATGGACATTGTTAACAGAGGGCTCACTTATTTTAACAAAATCTACCTTTTATGTGGTTATTCTCAATTTATTTGTTTTTATCTCAAGAAAGTACAAAAAGAATGCTGCGAGGTACTCTTTCAGTCACCAGAGTTATGGGTGGCCGGCCATTGGTCACAAGGACCGCTATAAAACTTGCACAATAAAATGCAATTGAAACTTAGATTTTGTTAATTATTTTATTTCAGAATAGTACAAAATCAGGAATAGAACTTAATTAGTCATTTTTGACTTCATTCTAACAACTTTTACATAATTTTCTAGAACATTCAAGGCAAATCGGTTTCTGACAGCGAAAATATTTATATGAAGTTTTCCTTTTTTTTCTCGTATGGGCAAAGGTTGCATGTTTTTCGCTTCTCTAGACGATCATCAGTGGACGTTGTGGGTGGTTGTTCTTTTTTTACTCCAAGTGCAGTTTTAATTAAACCTTGAAGTTCCCGGTTCAGCCTTTGATTTTGTAGTCTCCTTTCCATGAGCGGTTTTGCCAAGGGATTGCAAGTTCTTTTGTAAATACGTACCTAGACTTGGAGGTAATGCCTGTATAATGTAAAAACAATATATAAGCATTAATCACAGATATGTACTATCCTGTAAAATACAACCATCGGCCATCTTCGGGTTCTGCGGTTTGAAGAATAATTGGAACATTTCATGTCCAAGGAATCGATCCCACCTTCTGCTCTATTATAAAATGAAATTATTTTCTCTGGTTCTCTCTATAGAGGGGTGCTAAGAAAATATTAGCAACACCGCTTTGTTTTTCTTTGGGACATGAGAGATAATCGTGAATCCATTGGCGGAGAAACCATGTAATCTGGAACCCACCGGTCGTGATGAAGAGGGCTGGAATTCAGAAGGTATCTCACATTTGTTTTTCTTTAGTGTGCCAGTGTAAGTGAGGCTTCTTTGTTTCAATGGCTCGAGCAACTCAATGGAGGAAATCCAATTATCAGCAGTAATGTTTTTATTGCTTTTTTCCAAAGGATTCGCTAAACGAATTACTGCTTGTGTGGGCTTTTGGAGTTTATTTTCATTTTTTGAGAGAGTTTGTTCATTGTAATCCTTTCCAGTATAAATGAATCCGTTGTAGAAATATGAATTCCTAGCGTCGGTAAGGCACAAAATTTTTATGTCGTACTGGGTAGGTTTATTAGGCATATACATTCTGAATTTGCATTTCCCTCTAAAGTTAACCAGAATTTCATCAACGCAGGCCGTTGGTCCCAAATTAAAAGAGTTCTGTGAATTTAGCACAAATTTGTTGAAGATGAACGATATGCTCCATCATTTCCACCTCTTTCATCCCTGATATTCTTATCGTCAAATCGAAGAAACTGGAGTAATTTATCGAATCGTTTCTGTGACATAACTGCTCTGAATATAGGGCGACCAATTGCATCATTAGAAAACAGGGACAGCATATTTTCATGGTCAGATTTACATATGGAACTGAGCATCAACAGACCAATGAATGCTTTCAATTCTATGGCGGCTGTGTCTTTTTAGTCAAGAGAATTCTGTTTTTTATGACTAAGTCTCACATCATTCAGTTTGACGTTGGTTTGCTGAACTATTTCGTTTATCATGATCTCATCAAATAACAGATCCCCGATAATCTCAATCTTAGGATTCTCACCCAAGTTTCTAGGCCCTTCTTTGAGCCTAGGTAGTTTCAGCACCAAATTGTGTTTTGGAGTTCGAACAGCTCTCTTTGGTTCCTTCGATGTCCATTTGTAATCGTTTTTCCCCTTTTATATTGTTTTTTGGTTTCTATCATCATAGGATTCCTTTGAAAAGAGTTCACATTGTTGCAGTGTAATAGTATCAGCCCTTCGCTGAATAAGTTCAAGAAGCAATCCAGTTCCAGACCTCGTTATAATACATACGGGTACAAAATTTCAAAGTCAATATCTTAAACCGTTCCGGAGAAAACGTGCACACAAGTAAAAGTTACAGACCGACATACCGACAGAATTTTTTTGCCTCAAATTTAAAATTCCGAAGTTTCGTAACATTCTAAACATGTTTCAACAACAAAAACTTTTGATTTTTTTTTAATCCCGACGTTTCGTAACATTCTAAACCCATTTCAACAATAAAAACTTTTGAATTTTTTTTAGTTACTATACTTCCATTCCACTACGTGGATGTGGAAGTAATATATAAATTTTGGCCTACAATATGCAATTCTATGAGAGCGGGTGCTAAAATAATATTCTTAGCTCATTGCTCAATAAAATTTGAACAACTCACTTTACTCTAACGCTATACATTTAATTTTCCATTGTGGAACGACGCGGAAATATGTAATTGCTACATTTTAATCATTTCCCGGTGATGCCATTTAAATTGGCAAAATGTTTGTCAATATGCTATGTAGGGTATTTGTGTAGAATCTTGTCAAAGGTGCAAACACTTTTCGTATGTATTTTTTTCCTTAAAATGTTTTACAATTGTTACATTTACTGACCGACTTAAACAAAATAATAGGAATCCTTCTCTGGTTAAGACTGACTATCCGAATTTAAATACGATCAGACTTTTTGTTCCTGAGTTATCGTGCTTGCAAGAAATGATATAGTGATGGGGGGCAGAAGGTTAGATTTATATTTTGAAATTTGTTTAGAACTGGATGCCTAACACAATGATTGAGATTTCTTATTCAATGAGGATAATGAGGATATTGATCTAACCATTATTTCCGATTTAAGATCTAAAGTAGACGTGTGCTAAAGAACTGGCGGAGTGGAGTAGGTATTGGTGGAATTAGTGTTTCTAACTTATTTCATGCGGATAGCACAACCTTAGTTACATCAAATGTAATCGCAACAAATCAAGAATTATGACTGTAGACCAAGCAAATTACAAAAACTCAGATACGTTGAGAAGAAGTGATTGTGAGGGAGTAAACAATATGGTCTACCTTGGAGTCCTTGTGGACAACACTGCAGGTATCAGATTCAGCGAAGAATACGATGGCAAGAACGGCAATTTGAGAGTTCGACAAAATTTTACAACACAGGAATATCACGAAATGCACGAAGATCAGACTTGCTAATACCACACTTTTCCATATCTTATCTACACTTCTTAGTCATGGACTATTAGACAAACGACATATTGATGTTTTAGAAACGTTCTCCCACCACCGCTATCCCACCAACACGCTAATTTTCTAAGAAATACGACCCCCAATGCTGATTTCTGAGTCCTTTTTTTCTGACCATATCAATCGGATAGAGGGCAATACAGAACAGTTGATTGTCAAGGGAAAACCAGATGACAACATGTGAAAAAGACGACCACCAAAACGTTTGGCTGATGTCACCATATAACTACCATTAGCTTGTTTCCATAAAGAACCTTTGGCGAGGCCGTGCACTTAACAGACAGCCGTGATGGTGTGAAGCTGTTTTACATGCTATATAGCATAGGGAAGCCAACTATTACCAAAAAATTACGTTAAACGCAAAACGTCTGTTAGGTTGTGAATAAGGGGAAATGCTTTGTAAAAAGGAACTCTCGTTTTACGAAAACCACAAGCAACAAACATAGCAAGATTTACCGCTGATATTTTTTTCTTCTCTAACTTAATTTACATCTGCCTATTTTCCTTTACTGAGGTTTATCACCGATGCCAGGGGACGAGTTACCCCCAACCTGGAAATTTTGCCGAACCTGTTCCCTATCGAAGAGTAGTATCCTTTCCTTACCTAACATTTAATAGATAAGGGACCGACTGCTTTGCATCCCCTACGAGGGATGTTATATCCAGTATATAACCTCCGCCTAAAGTTACATACCTTCTATTTATCCGCTGATACAGAAGCCGTTAGAAAATGGAGCGAGAATGCTGTGTTTTCCTGGACTGGGTCACCAGACCAAGTACTAACCGCGCTTGACGTCACACAATGCAGCGATGTTATGAGGCAAATGGACAAACATGAGAACTCCAAAACAAATCAGTAGTAATATATGATTTATTTACCATAAGATTGTCAAGCATTAGTGTACATTTACAGCCAATAATATTTAATTTGCAATGTCAGGTTAGGTACTCAAAAAAAATTATATGTACGTGCATGTCTGTAATAACAAAGTTTTATAAACGATACTTTATATTAGGAATAATAACACTGGAAGAGATATGTAATGGTATATTCAGGATCCAGGGATGTGTACATAATATAAAGAAAGAGCTGTTATTCTGCCTCTGAATCACTTTCACTGCCATCGCTACCCTCGAGAGGAATTGTGATATATTATGCTGCCAAAGGCTCTCTTTCGTCATTTAATACAAAATATTCTTTAATGTCACTGTCATCAGCAACACTTCTTCCCTTTTTGCTAATTATTTTTCTATGGAAAGCTAGTAAAGGATCTGATGCTATGATCAAACGATTCACAAATCAATGGTTGATTCCATACAGGAGTTTTTTTCGAGTGTCCGTCAATTTTTATTTCCTGATTTGTTTATGTCGATACTCTTCTGGCATTTCCGCAATTGGTATATTAAATTGACAGATGACTTTATAACCGTGAACTAGGATTTAAGAAAAGTATTACTATGTACTGTATTTACAACAGTCCGTAATAAATGATGCTTGTGTTCAAATAAGTCTGGATTTAAGAAGAGACGCAGTATTTGCTGCAAAGTTGATTCCTTGTTTACTTCTAATTGTCCTGTTGATATTGATGAACCAGTAATACTAGAAGGCAACTACAATTCCGCACTACTCTTCGAACTGCTTCTGTGGACGGCCCCTTACTGAAGTAGTCAAAGTGATGTTGGTCGATTTTATTATACTTTCGGGGACTGATATTTTTAAAGCGAGAAAATCAATTTCTTTTTTTAATAAACAAGACCTGGAACGAGAGCACTGTCCACCTTGATTTCAAGTTAGCACATACCTACTAATTTTGTAATATTGACCAATTCTGGAGCGTCAGGTTTATGATATAATAGAAGTTCGTAATCAAGTGCTTTATTACACCAAATTTGTCTTCACCTATTGCCGACACCTAAACTTCGAAACATTCACCATACATAAGAGAGTGACCTATAGAGATAAAATTGGTTGTCTAAACAAAGCAAATATTTGCATAAAATGATATTGCAGCTTTAATCCCCACGAAATTTGCTATAATATAGCAGAAAGTTGCATATATGCTCTTTTTAAAGCTCACGAAAGTTGTTGACAAAATAAATAAGTATAAAATTTTACACTCATTTTTAAAATAAAAATTACCAGGTTAATAAAAGCCAAATAATGATTTTAAAATATGTTATTTTAATAGTTAAGATACCTACACCATCTAGGAGGCATGAAGATAATGGAATAGTAAAAGAAGTGCCCAACATGTCTCAAATACTATGTCATTACGTAAATGTAACACTCTGCTGTCCGAAGATAATATTTTGACTCACAGAAATATCCCATTATGATATTTTAGGCCTCTCGGTTATTGTCTAAATATAAACTAAGTACCTTGCACTTTCTAAATGATAGAATAGAAGTATTATTTCCCCGTCACTAGGTTATAAATCACAAACGTTCAGTATGGGCGAAATTATTCATTATAAAATCCTGCAGGGACAATTTAGAAAACTCTAACGCTAAGTAGGTGGTCATATTGCCTGGTTTCTATTCTATACCCAAGTGTTTGAGTGATGTCATGAAGTCCGTTTGGGGTGTTTGCGTTTGACGGTGTCAGGATTATTGAGCCATTCAAGTGATCAGATTGAATTAATGATTTTGTATTATTGAGAATTGTGCTAGCTATTTCAAAATTTGCCCTCAGGTGGGGTAATGTAGTACTTTGTCAAATGCGATTAAAGTAAGGATATATTTGCTTAAATCGACCCTTAGCTGCCTCAATAACAAAGCAATATGTTGTCATTAATTGTCTCCTGTAAAATCAGTTTGACCGTACACAGTAAATTCTGACATTTGATGCTGAGTCAAATCTTTAATTATCTTCTGATGATGCCAATGTGATGAGCGAAACGATGGGCGACTCTCAGTATTAGAGTGTAGTGTTCAAGTGTTTTAATGTATATGGAGTGGAAACTACAACATGGGCATTGTCATACCGTAGGTTCCAGCCCACTATAGAACTTAATCAAGTTAAATCAGTACTTGTTACCACCGTTGCCACGTGGAGGCAGCATCGTTACAAGCTAGTTCGGAATTATTTAATAATAATCGGAATACATACACACAATAATGGAAACAATTAGTAAAATGCAGAGGGCATCATTTAGGAATCAGTAGCATAGGTACTAGTACTTCAAATAAAATTGAAAGTTGTGAGCAGAACGCAGTGAATCTCAGGGTTTTTTAGCATAACAGAAATGTTAATCATAAATCTATTAAACTGAGGCAAAAAATCAATGTTCCCAACGAAATATTCAGGTTCAATAGTACTTTCTAAGCACGCCCTACAAAAAACCTCGTAACAATTTGTAATCAAGATCTGGTAGGGTATCATTATAGCCATATTTGACACATATGGAAATAGCCCATCCTCTTTAGATTTCAAATACCTTAAGAAAATAGGAATTAATACAGCGCATGCAGCGACGGATGATACAATATATTAATTATTATAACCTGCAGAATGTTATGTCCTAATATTGTTACAAGAAGATCAAAAAGAAGAAAGCCATGATTAAGTGTTCCAGTTGTGCCACAACACAACAATGGTTGCCTTAAGGAACATTTATTTATTATGCCTTGGCATAGGTATTGATTACACTTGTTTTTTGAAATATTATTGTATTTTAGTTTCTTTATATTTGTCTTTTATTAGATGATCCAAATAATAATATTTATTTTAAATTGCTATTACAATAGAAGTTGAAAGTGTCCTTAATAAATTTTAAATCATCTGCTTATTTCTTATGTCGACAAGTACACGCGTCCCCCTATTCTGTAGAATCTTCGAAAACAATGTCTTTCAGAGAGTAGGAACATTCTTATCAAGCCATTTCCTGATATCGCGACGATAGTGTTCCATCGAATAAATTTAAAAAAAAGCTGATTTAGAAAATATCCAAATGCAGCACCATTTTCACTATCAGGTATTATATCAACCACTAATTTACGCTAAATCTCCTTTGGTGCTTGTGTCTTAGCTAAGATGAAATCCCTTTAGCTCACCGGTAGAGAAGCATATTTCAACATGATGATTGTTCGGCACATTATCGTCGCGATATCGGGGAAAGACGAATCGCTGGATTGGAACAGGAGGACTGATACCTTGGCCAGCTAGGCATTCAGATCTCACACCTTCAGATTTATATGTCCGGCGGTACATGAAGAAAGAGTTTATGCCTTACAAATAAACTCCTGGGAACAATTGGTTGAACCAGTGCAAATGGTCGCACAGCTGTTGCGACAAAACATATCGACAAGGATGTCAGGCTTGTATCCGAACGAGGGGTGAATACTTTGAGCATCAGCTGTAAATGTTGATTAATAAAAATTCAAAAGCGGTTAAAGTTTACTGTGTTATTTTACTTCATAAATGATCATTTTTGCATATTCGAAAAAATCGAAAAAGTATGCTTCTTAGGGAATTAAAAGTTAATAAGTCACATCAAAACAATTTGCTTGTTATTTTTTGAATGACGAAAATTTCTTTGTCCCGGCAATCTTTTAATACTGAGATTATTGCTGTTATTTTTGTTTAATCATGATAAATGCTCTTTAAGGTACTTGACTGAATGAAGAAAGTTAGGAAATAAGAACGGACATTTTGATTATTCACGATATAATCTATGCGGGGAACATTTTTCTGAAAATTCGAAGATTGCAATATCTCTGATACTGAGTTTTGCATATTGTTATTGATTAAAGCCACATATTGTGTCACATGGGATACGAAAGTATAATAGGAGTCCTGTGTACTGCTCCTACCATTGTTTTTTGAGGAGCAATAACTCCAAAACACGTGTACGTAGCTGCACTCCTCCTTCTTATTAGGAGATATAGGGCTACTTGCTTTTGTTCTTTGTTAATTCTCTTGTACAAAAAAAGAAAGTTTGACGACAAACTTTGGTTTGGGGCCTAATTTGTATAAATCTATTAAATCCTTTTTTAAAACAACTGAGGATGCGGAATACTACTTGCACAGGTACGACTTGGACTAAACCTTTTCTTTATTATGATATTTGTTAAGATAACTAGGTAACATACTTTATAAATCAATAATGAAGAGAAGTATTGTTGATTATTTACAAAAATATACTTAAGAACAAAGTTTTAATATAGTAGATGATTCATATTTCTATCCTAAAGAAACAAAATCATTTATCGCTTTCACCGTGTACATTCATTCAACCAGGTAATTTTTTATGTTCCTCATGACACGATGACGAATGTAGGAAATTTGTTTAAATTCAGAAAATATAGAGGAGCGTGATATATATGGCTACCGTAAAGAGAATTCCACATATAAGTTTATAGTACCCATGGGCTGCTTGACCACGAGCGTGGGAACGTTCAATACTGTCACAAATATTCCTGCCGTTCAGGAACCATCGAATTCCATCCAAGCGCCCGTCACTTACCAAGATTGCCTCGACCACATCCAGGGCGACCGGAGACTACCTTTCTGATCATCAACTTTTTGCTAAAAATTTACAACTACCTATTTGTATTTTGTTATCGTATTCGGTTGTTAATTTAAACAAAATAGTCATTATAGATAAATTGATTGACTATTTCAGTTCTAATTTTTTACAAATTGTTATAAGCAAATATAATAAGTGGACACAAGGTAATGTACTGCTGGTGCTTTTGGACCAAGATAATTAAATAAATTTCAACTGTGAAATAATTTTAAATGTACAGTTCTCACATAATATCAGCGACCACTAGTAATATATAAAAATTACTCTCATTTTCAATTTTGATTTTCCACTGATATCATGACATAACGAAATAAATATTTATAAGTAATTTTATAGTATGTAGGGAAGTACTATACTGTGTGCTTCGCTTAAGGTTTTCACTTATTCGTCGAGTAGAAGCTCGTTTTTGCGGTACAGAGTTCTATGTAGTTATAGGCTAGGTGGCGAAGGATTTTGATTGGATTTTTGGCCCCTAGGCGAGATTATTGTTGGATTCGCTTCGTTTTGGGGTGTACTTGAACACCCTAAGGTTGCTTACAAATTAGCGAACCGCTTGATTTTATAATTAACAATTACTGAGTAATAATAATAATAATTTTATTGATCCACTTGATCAGATTACATAATATGGTATAAGTCAAATGGCAGAATGTCATAGAAATACAATAGAGAGTACATACATGTTACTTATAAATATAAATATGGGGGGGTACAATTAAAAACGAGACACATATAAAACAATTAAAAAGAACACGTTACAAAAAAGATTAAACATTAAGTAATTAGAATTAACAAGCTCACAGACTAACATCACTATAATATTCATTTAGAGAATAATAACTCTTATGTGTTAAAAGTATCTTAATTTCTTCTTTAAAACGCCTGAGATCAAAATTTTTATATTTAGGGGGTAAATTGTTGTAAGCCTTTATGACCAAGTACATTGGGCTTTGTCTATATTTTGATGACCTATGCAGTGGTATCTCGAGTGTTAAGCTGTCTCGTGTGTCATTCGTATGGTAAGTATTGATTGTATTTGTACTTAATTCAGTTTTCGCATATATTAATAAATTTAACAAGAAAATTCATGGCAGTGTCAATATTCCCAATTTTCTAAACAAATCTCTGTAGCTATCTCGCTTCCTTAAACCAACAATAAATCTGACTGCAGTTTTTTGTAATTTAAAGATCCTGTTACTATCACTTGCAGCTCCCCAGGCAATAGTGGCATAAGAAATTACTGAGCTGAAAGTGAGCATAATAGTACGTGACCAATAGTTACCGGTCAACCATATCCCGTAACTGATTAATGCAGTAACATACTGAAACAATTCTTTTACATATGCTTTCTATATGTGAAGACCACGAGTAATTGTCAAAAATAAGTAAACCAAAAAACTTAACAGTTTGTTCTTATTTAATCGCGCCATTTTTTGTTTTTATTAAAAGACTTTCGTCATATGTTGTCTTCAACTTACTAAATCTTAATTTAAGGATTTATTATTATTCAAAACAAGTTTGTTTTTAGTATACCATTGGTGGACCTGTAAAAGTGTTTCATTAGCTTTGCTTATAGCATGTTTTACTTTCTGATTAGATACAAGGAAAGACGAATCATCAGCAAATCATATCGCATCAGCTAGAAAATCATTTACGAAAATTGTGGTTAGTAAGGGTCCCAACGCTGATCCTTGGGGTACTCCAACTGAGGTTGATAGACTATCAATCAGATTTAACATTATTAACATTTACTTAATGAATCCTATCAGTTAAGTAACTTTTGAACCACTTAAGCGGTTGACCTATTCCACCATACCCCTCCATTTTTCCAATAAGTCTAAAATAGCAAACTAGATCGAAAGTCTTATTAAATCCAGAAAGAGCCCTATTCTTTTTTTGTTACTATCTAGGTCTTCATAATAAATTGTTTAAACATTTTATAATGGCACTTGTGGTAGAAAAATTTTTGCGGAAACCGAATTGATTGTTGCTTAGTAATTTGTGCATATTAAAGAAATTTAATTTTTTTTGCAACATGTTTTTCAAAGATTTTAGAAAATGGACTTAAGAGAGATATTGGTTCATAATTTTCCACTTTTAATTTACAACCTGATTTATATAGTGATACTATTTCGGCAACTTTTAACTTATCTGGAGAAATTTCAGAAGTGGCATGATACATTTTTTTAACAAATCTGGGCTGATATTATCTTCGCCTGAGAAACTAGAATCTTTAAAATTGTTGGTAATACATAAAACTTCTATTTCTTTCTGTTGCTGGTTCGAAAAAAAATGATACAGGATTTTGTTCTATACTAATTTCAAAGGCAGTGCTCTCTGTGATGTAACGATTTAGGAACATCGTTAAAATTTCTATTTAGGTTTATTTGTTTGAACATTATTTATAGCTAAAATAAGGTCATTTTTTTTCATTATTATTATGCCTGATAATATACCACGCCATTTTCGTTTTATTTTTTGTGTTATCAAGTAGATTATTATTATGCACCTTTTTGCATTTCTTAAAAGTTATCAATAAATAGATTTGTACTTTTTGTAATATGATTTTATATTATTATTTCCATCTAAAGTTAATATATACAATTCTCTTTGACGATATTTTCAAACCAGTTGTTAGCCATTTATTTGTAGATTTCCCATTATTTATTATTGTCATAATTTTTAGAGGGAAAGCTGTTTCAAAATAATATAAGAGAATATCATAAAATATATTGAATTATTCATTTGCATTTTGTGAAAACAACAGCACATAGAGGGTTAAAGATTTCTGAAGACGGTATCCATGTTGTCTCGATAATGTACAAGAAATTTCAGCAAGATCGTTTTATTACTTCTGAGTAATTAACGATCCATTTATTTTTAAATCCTTAATTAACAATTTTTTTCTTCTTCAATTCTTTGGGATTTCCTGCCACATGTATGTTTTCTTTCTAAGCGGTGCTAGGGGAATCTACAAAATATATCACAATTAACCAGTATGTTACTGGTAAAAAAAACCTCTACGCCCGTGACGTTTACGTCAAAGGATCAGTTAAAGGGTGGTTTTGATAAATAAACAACACAAATAAGTATAAAAACTTGAAATTAAATATTTCGCCGACGTTTCGGAAATCTAATCTGTTTCCTTTCTCAAGGCTTTTTTTGAAAAATCTTTTTTGCTGTGTATGACAAATACACAGCTCTAAGAATGTTTGTTATATTCAATATCCATAGATACTTACTATTTACATAGAACTGTTGATATAGTTAACAGTTTTTTAGTTTCTATACAATGTTAAGTTTGTGAAGTTCTTAAAAAAAACTGTTAACTATATCAACAGTTCTATGTAAATAGTAAGTATCTATGGATATTGAATATAACAAACATTCTTAGAGCTGTGTATTTGTCATACACAGCAAAAAAGATTTTTCAAAAAAAGCCTTGAGAAAGGAAACAGATTAGATTTCCGAAACGTCGGCGAAATATTTAATTTCAAGTTTTTATACTTATTTGTGTTGTTTATTTATCAAAACCAATCTTTAACTGATCCTTTGACGTAAACGTCACGGGCGTAGAGGTTTTTTTACCAGTAACATACTGGTTAATTGTGATATATTTTGTAGATTCCCCTAGCACCGCTTAGAAAGAAAACATACATGTGGCAGGAAATCCTAAAGAATTGAAGAAGGAAAAAAATTAAGATAATGCCACAAATAACATTTAGACAATATTAATTAACAATTGTGCCATTTTTTTGTAAAATGCGTTTATAATTGAGAAACTCATTAAGATAATTCTAAAAATTGTTGAAAAATGATAACCCGTTGGAATTTTCGAAAAATTGTAATTTTGGCCGATTTTATGAGATTTTCTAAGCGTGAACTTTTTTATGCGCGACATAAATAAACAAATATCTTGTTATATTTTAACTTTACAGAATCCGCTCTTGCATGTCTAAAAATATGCTATTTTTTACAAATAAAAAAAAAGTTTGCCATAGCATGCGCAGAAGCCGAGATAATTTTTTTTTCAAAAAATTCGTGAGGGCGTATTATACGTCAAACAGTGATCAAATTTATAGAGGTTGAACTTTAATACTTTCGATAAAAAATATTTTAGTCCTTAATTGTGTTTAACAGTATTGAAAAACAATCGTCAAAGTTTATTATTAAAGTTGTTTATTTATGTCCCGCATAGAAAACATCATTAAATCGGCCAAAATTGCGATTTTTCACAGACTCTTTAAGGTCTCTTATACATATTTCAGTCCTGTTGGAGTTTAATCATGGCTATTCCACTACTCATCTATCCTACAAGGACATTTTCTGTGACATTACTCTCTGCCACAGCTGATAATACAGCGAATAGTCGTGTTATTTCATCAACCAACCGCCTATTAGTCTACCGCTACCATCTCCCCAACCCAAGTTTCGAACCCGGTCTCATGCCTAACACAAATCTAGCAATCAATCAATGCTGGTCTATTTAATACAAACCGGACACTTTTGTTCGGAGCAAGTCAGATATCCACGACGCTAGTCGCGGTGATAATGGAAAGACGGGATAAAGAAACACTAAAACAGAACTGAGAACTAATATAATACCTCTTAGTTAAAAGCAATATGTAAATAATAATACAAATAGAAATGCAAAAGGCCAATGTATAAATAACTGTCAAGAGTAGCTATGACAGTTAAGCAGGAAAATCCCGTTTTGAGTAATTTCGAGAGCAAAGGGCTACACCACAGCGCACAATTAATGCTTTAAAGTATTGTGGTTTCAGAAGATTGATAATTGCAAAACTTACACAGCCACACAAGAAAAAATTTTTTTCTGGCCTAGGGATCTGACCATGCTCACTATATGTTTCTGGGGTCTCTGAATCCGAATCTAAGGTCTATTTAACTCCATCATATCAGGATTTAGCCATAACCTCATAAACCCATAATATAAGCGATTTCGACATCTCTTCACATAAAACTTTTTCTACACAAAACTGACTTCCTCCTTTTATACTAACATTGATTGCAAATTAAATTTGCAATCCGATGATGTGGGGCACGATATTCTTCCGGCGCTTTTTAAGTGAGATATCGGCCGCCAAAGTGAGAGGTACGGGGATTTCGCTTCTCGAGCGATACGGCCCAGCTTCGAGGGCCATTTCTGCCCAACGAAAGTTAGCAAAAATCTTAAAATTTTCAGGGATACGTAGAAAGATGTAAGTTTGGCGTCAATCTGAGGTCGATGCGTGTCTTGGTTTTCGAGATATGGCCGCTCGAATTCACCGAAAGGTGAAAATCGATTTTCTTTACGGCTTCTCGAGGCTATATCTCGAAGACGAAACGAGATACAGAGCTGCAGTTTACTCTATTCGCTTACTCTCGCCTTCCCACATACCACTGAATTTTTTAGATGCTTTACCTTAGAAATTTTGCAAAAAAGGAAAGTGCCGGCAAAAATCTGCAAAAATTCAGAGGCTTGTAGGAGAGCAATAGAAATTGATGGCGTAAAACGCAGCTATATATCTCGTTTAATTTTCGAGATATAGTCTGGGGAAGCGGTAAGAAAAATCAATTTTGGCCTTTCGGTGACTTCGAGCGGCCACATCTCGAAAACCGAGGTGCACCAATATCCAATTTACGCCAAACGATTTCTTACTTCTTTCTATGTACCTCTGAATTTTTCCAGATTTTTGTTGGCTTTCGTTTAGCAGAAATAGCCCTCGAAGCTGGTCCGTGTCGCTCGAGAAGCGAAATCCTCGGACCTCTCAATTTGGCGGCCGATATCTCACTTAAAGAGCTACAAAAAAATATCCGGCCATACATCATCGGATTAGAAATTTAATTTGCAATCGATCTAGTACAAAAAATAGGCGGATCATTTTTGCTTAGAAAAAGTTACAGAGATTTATGTGAAGAGATGTCGAAATCGCTCAAATTATGGGTTTATTTGGGGTTATGGCAAAATCCTGACATGACAGAGTTAAGCAGACCTCGGATTCGTATTCAGCGACCCTAAAAACATATAATAAACATGGTCAGATCCCCAGACAAGAAAGAATTTTTTTTTACGCTTCTCGCATACCGACGGGAAGTATTGTATTCGAGAAAAAATCACTCTCCGAGATTTATTAGGATTTTGACGTTTCAGATCATGTAGATTACGAAAATATAGGTTTTTCAATTCCATCAGTCTATCTGTCTGTCTGTCTGTCTCTCTGTCTGTTGGTGCATTAACTAAAAAACTACTTGATGGAGAGCAGTCAGTCAAATTTGGTAGGTAGTTGACCCTACTGTCAGCGAAGAAATGGTTAAACTTTCACTGGAAAATATACAGGGTGGACCGTCTAAAGAGAATCAATAAAGAAAAAATGTTTCTTTTGCTCGAATTTAAAATTTCCACGTTTCATGACACGCTAAACCTATTTCAGAAAAAAAAAGTTTAGAAAATTATCTTCACCAACATTTTTGAAAAATTTGTTACTACTAAAATAGATTAAAAACATTTTTTTTTCTTTGTGCAAATTTAAAATTTCTACGTTTCATGGCATTCTAAACCAATTTAAAATAAAATAAAAAATTTTTTTACCAACATTTTTGAAAAATTTTTACCACTAAATTAGATGGAAATTTTTTTTCTTTGTTCAAATTTAAAATTTCCACGTTTCATAGCGTTCTAAGCCTATTTAAAAAAGAAATTTTAGAAAATTTTTTACCGTTTATGAAAAAATTTTACCACTAAAACAGATGGAATTTTTTTTGCTCAAATTTAAAATTTCCACGTTTCATGACATTCCAAACCTATTTCGGAAAAAAAAAATTGCAACACTTTACCAGTTTGGAAAAAAATTTACCACTAGAATAGACGGAAAACATTTTTTTTTTGCTCAAATTTAAAATTTTCACGTTTCATGACATTCTAAGTCTATTTCCCAACATTTTTGAAAAATTTTCTACCACTAAAATAGATGGAAATTTTTTTTTCTTGGCTCAAATTTAAAATTTTCGCATTTCATGGCATTCTAAGCCAATTTAAAAAAAAATTCACCACTACTACAGAATAGAAGGAAACTTTCCTTTTTGCTGAAATTTAAAATTTCCACGTTTCATGACATTCTAAACCCATTTCAGAAGAAAAAAGTTTTGAAAATTTTTATACCAACATTTTTGAAAAATTTCAAAAAGAATGAAATTTTTTAATCACCACTATACTTCCACTCCACTACGTGAATGTGGAATTGAAAATGTGACAGATGGCAATAATATTTGTCATATGCACCTATTATACTTTTATTGAAAAATGTACAGGGTGGTCATCCCAAGAAATAATTCAGTCATGGTGGACATTTGCAAAGGTATTTGAGCAAGCATTCCATATTTGGCACCTGCTATTTAATATTGAACTTTTGCTGTTGAATGAGCACTGCATATTTTTTTGACCAAAACTTATCAGTTTTTCTTTGTAATAATAGTCATAACTATATTTCGATTATTATTTTCAATGTTATTTCGTAATTATTAATTTTTTAGAGTGACCGCCATGCACAAATAAAGAGGGAAGTTCTGTGTAAATACCTTTACCGATTTTTTTCTTTGTGTGGCTGTGTTTATGATTCGAAACAAGAAAAATTTGAAAACGATAAAAGAACAAGAAATAGAAATAGAAATAAAGAAGAAGAAAGAGACAGACTGACAGAATTGAAAAACTTTATATTTTCGCAATATACATCGTGTGAAACGTGCAAATCCGAAAAAACCTCGGAGAGTGATTTTTTCTTAAACACAATACTTCCCTTTGGTATGAGACGAGAAAAATAAAGGAGAAGTTCTGTGTAAATAACTTTACCGATTTTTTAAATTGGTTTTAAGTAGCTGAATTTCGCCCATTTCGTATTCTTATATTGAGAGTATATTGCATTTGATCCGCACATATCTAGGTAATATCGCTCGTAGAGAAAAAAAATTAATGTCACTGTGTTGCAGATCGAACTTTCAAAATATCCCTTCGTTTGTCTGTGTGTCCGTCCCAGTCACGTTTTCTGTAAACATGATAACATAAGAACGAAAACTCCGATTGCTTAAAAAATATGATTTTTTTTTAATTCAGATATGAATAAATATTGTTATATTACAAAACGGGCTACTCATAAGTTCCAAGACATAATGTTTATAAACTTAAGCAATATATTTGTCACAAATGCAATAAGACTATGGACCAGGCTTTTCAGTTTAAACAGAAACTAACATTATTTACGATATAATTGAAAAGTGATCCATATAATGTGCAACAATTATAAAAAAGTTCAATAAATCAGCGAATAGTATAATATATAGCTTGCTTATCTTATGTTACATTATCATAATGTAATACTATGTACAGTGCATTAATAAAGACAATGATTATTATTATTATTATTATGATTATTATTATAGCAGGATAGTACAATTACCTTGAATCTGACTGTATACGATATGGATTCAATAAATAATTCACTCGTTTAACAATCATACAACTAGATTCATTTATGAAATACCATAGGATATTGTTGATATATCTAGATTGTTATATTTCTATTTTCACGTTGGTTACTCAACAGTGAACCAATTGTCACTATAGTCTCAACGGGTCACTAAACTGTTTACTAATTTTATAACTAATCCTTTGTTACATTGTTTGCACGAATAAGTGATCAACAATTTTCCTCGTATCCATTTACCAATAAAAAATCCAATGAGTTTGTAAGAAAGTTAATTTTTAAATGTTTTCTACTTTTATTCTTCCTAACAATATTTTACTGGCACTATGAACCAAAATTTGATCATTGGATATGCAAGATCTATAAATCTCTACTATACTGAAATAAAAAGTTAATTTATCGACAATAACAATCACCAACTTGGGTGTCAATAAGAAAAGCACTAAAAGAAATGAAATTCTTCATGAGCAAATAATGCCCTAATTTATTTTATTGTTATTCAGTTCTGGTTTATACATTTTTTGTTGATCATAATGAAGGAGTGGTTTTGAGACTAATTGATCATTTTACGCTTTTTTACAAGTAATCATTTCAGATTAAATTTAGCGTGACCGTACATCTGTATCAAGGTGGGCTTTGAGCTTTATCGTTTCGTTTGTTATATTGACCACACAATGTTGAACCAAAGATGATATTATTTCTGAGAGATATTGTAGTTTAAAAATCAGTTTGTGTTAAATTGTGGAATGCTAAAGTTTCAGTTATATTAAAGTTTCAATTAATGCAATGTAGTATTTTCTCATACACATCCCATTACACAATAATTCAAATATAAATGCATAATTTTAATTGAGTATTAGAGAGTCAAGCGCACTTGGCTGTCATTCTAGAGTTCCGGGTTCAATTACCGGTTGTGAACTTTTTCAGAATAAGAATTTAATCCGATTATACTAGGTTACTGAATATGTGTCCTCCTCCACAAGGCGACTTTAGACCTTCAAGGATAAAGGGGGCTGTATTACTTGTGGTGCGTTATGTTAGTTATAGTTTCATATAATCTATACAAATATAAAATCTATGAAAGTAGCTACACAACACTTCCTCCACTGTTTATCACTTGGACGCTTTAGGTATATTTATTTAGGACAATAACTTAATTTTGATTAGTACCGAATTAATTATTTTCTCAAATCGTTATACTATTTTATAAAGATTGTGGCAGATAAAAGAGAGTAGAGAAACACTGTTGTCTTGAAACAGTGAAGACCGGGATCCTCAGTGGTTCAGTGTTTATATGTTAGTTTTGATTAACGCCAATTTTGATAAGGGGAATTCAAATTCCAGGAAGGAAGTGCTTGGAATACTTGGATATACGCTTAGACAAAAAGATTAACGTTTAAGGTGGCAGGAAATCCCGGTTGGATTCGCTTTAAAAAATAACCTCGTGTTTCGGCGGCTTCTCCTTTATCTCTAAACCGATTCAAACAATTTTTTTTTTCACAGTGCTTTAGAAAAGGCTTTTTCCAAACGCTGGAAAATGGTTTAAACTCGTTTGGAGATCTAGGAGAAATTGTCAAAATACCTCGTTTTTCGACAATTTTTGTTAAAGAAACCTTGTATTTCGACAATTTCTCCGACATCTCTAAACCGATTCAAACTATTCGAGAAATCGACGAAATACGAACAAAATTTGCGAAATACGAGATTATCTTTTAAGTTAAATATAGCAATGAAATCCTGCCCCCATCTGAAACTATACGAGCAGTATATTTATTTTCATATCTGTATGAGAAGAGCAGACATAAGAGACGGAATATAACTAATTTATACCGACTTTGAAAGACTGATCCTTACATACGCAATGCCGTTATGGTGCAGCACGTAGGTCGATAATGTAATAATTAAGTTTTGGAACGTAAGTTTATGCAATTCTTCAATTCATCACGATACAGCTCCTTAAAGGGACCTCTATAGATGTTGTCACGACTTAACACCACTAGCAGACCGCCTGAAAGTTACTTTCATGACAAAAACTTTACCAAGTCTCAAATTTGATGCAGCACTTCGACATGCAACATTACACAAATCACAGAGCATAATGCACCTTTTCGCATAAAGCGTACATTACTATGTGAGGCATTGCCCTCATTTAATCATTTCTCCTTTCTTCTGTACAGGTGTAAGATATGTCAAAACACAATTCTCGATCCTTAATTTCTTTCCTAAATCCATCATAACTTAGGTATTTTGGTGTGCTAAAACCGAATTTTCAATTTCAAAAATTTTCTACTATTTTGAGTAAATCCCGGTCTTTATTGCCAAAATACGATTTTTGACAATAAATACCCAGATTTATTCGAATCCGCGCTATTGATTAAACTAAAAATTCGGTTTCAATACACAAAAATATTTAAGGCATAATAGGTTTAGTCATTGGAGCCGAAAAAAAAATTATTTTTGTAGACCTGTGTGTAGTTTTCACTATTATTACAAAGAAAACCTGAACTTTTGGACAAGGAAATATACATAAATGGTCATCCGGCAGCAGAAATTCAATATTAAATCAAGGGTGCCAAATATGGAAGGCTTGCGTAAGTACCTTCACAAATTTCCACAATGGTTTAATTACTCCTTAGAATTTCACTAAAACTATAATAGGTGTCTTCCTTGCCAATTGTGTTAACTATATGCCAAATCTTATTGCTATCTGTCACATTTTTAGTTACACATCCTCGTACTGGAGTGGAAGTATAGTACTGGTTAAATAATTTTCTATTTTCTTTTAAATAGTTTTAAATTTAGATGGAAACTATTAATTTGAGCGAAACAAAATATTTTTCATTATCTGTTCTGCCTACCAAAATTGACTATTCTCCGTCAAGCGGTTTTTTAGTTAATGTACAAACAGAAAGAAAACATACCGACAAACAGACAGGCAAGCAGACTGACAGAGTTCAAGAACCTATATTTTCGTAATCTACATAATCTGAAACGTGAAAATTCGAAGAAATCTCGGGGGATGATTTTTATCTCGAATACAATACTTTCCTTCGATATTCTAGGGAAGTAAGAGACAGAGAATATACAACAACAAAAGTGTATATACATATTCTTAAAGTAGTATAGAGGTAGAAAATAACAAGCTAATCTTCGCAGTATACATTTTTTATTTATTGATCGATCTTGTCTAAAGCAATAGGGTTATTCCTCTAGCTAACACTGACTTACTGCCCAAATTTCAGTACAATTGGACTTTTGGATATTTGTTTCACCACGCAGCCCGATCGCCCATCGATCATCACACCGTGTGCCGGAACAAACCCCCACTGCTTTTATACATCGCCGGACCAGCTGCATGCACTGGATTGGACATTGGAAATGCTTGTTGTCAGCAGCGACAGCCGCATGACGCACGGAGTAGGAGTATAGGATGGAGCGTGTAGGTGTTTGTGAGATGTTTCTTCTTTTAGGTTTTCGTGCTTCTTTTTACTTTCAGGTTTTTGTGATATGCTTCTTCTTAGTTTCTGTCTGTGATCATCTTCTCTCCTATTCTACTTCTGAGTTTTCTGTTCCTATTGTTTCTGAGTCTGGCAGTGTGTATATCCTTGATATTTCTTTATTGTATTCCATTTTTTGTTGTGCCAACTTTTCCCAGTGTGTATAATCCTTTCCTAGCTTATTCATAATCCTCTCGATTGTTGTTATCCATGTGTAGCATAGCCTCCCTATTTTCAGTTTGTTGCTGTTCATTCGCAGCGCTTTCTTTAGTAGGTTTGTCGTGTTCCGTCTTTGGACGTGTCCCCATTATTTCATTGCGTATGATTCTATTCTTTTGATTATTGTTCTTCCATCTAGTAATGTTGACGTTTTCTGTCGTTTTTGTGGTTTTCCTGTTTTTGCTAGCAGTTGGATAATGTCCCTTTCAGCTCTTCTCAGGCTTCTTCTGTTGGCTTTTGTCGTTGCTGTGTCTTTGACTCCATATATCATCGTAGGCATTATGATGGTCGTGTATATCTTTTTGGTTAGGCACCATGGTGGTTTGTTGTCCTCGATGAAGTGTAGTAGAGCTCTTGTGACTCTGTAGGCTGTTTGGTGCTTTCCCTTACTGTTTCTCTCCTTTTTAGTGGATTTGTTAGGTATGTTCCTAGGTATTTCATTCTATTCGTGGTTCTCAGGGTGTAGTTTCCTATTTTGTATTTTTCCCCACTTGTTGGACTTGTTTTTGTCAATGGGTCTCGGACCATTATTAGGCTCTTCTTGAAGTTTATTTTCATTCCAGAGGAATCCAGATGTGTTGTCTTGTTCTTCCTCGGTGATGATGAATATATCGTCGGCGTATGCAAGTACGATGGGGGGCTTTATCGTTCCATCGTTTCCATTGAAATTCTGATTCTCCTTTATTGGCTTTCTATCACTTGGTCCAGAACTGTGGTGAATAGCTAATCAAATTATTAATAACCTTTACACGAAAGCGTAGAGAGGCCATATTATTCATTTTTTTTCAACTCGGAAGTCATTATTGACACCTGAATTTCGGAATTCATAAACAGAAGTAGTTTCTATGAACACCAAAATATTCTAAACAAAACACTAGAATACTATATTTGAGGCATATGGCCAACCATTTTGGTATCATTTGGAAATAATTAAAATTAATGGAAGTTTAACAATTTATGCTGCATTTACACTAAATTAATACATGTCTTTACTTCCGTATTTGAAAATTGAATCTAATAAAAATTGGACATTTCATTTATGCAAGATACAACTGATTTCCTAAAATTCTGAATTTATTTTTTTTTTCCTTGGATTTCCTGTGATCAATAACTTAAAGTTAATTAAGAATGCAAAAGGTAAGACACTTGGATACCTTTGAAAGGTTAGACATAGCAAGATACATAAACAGTATGAATAGTAAAAATATTATCCCAAATGGCACACTTCCTTGCTTAATAGATGACAGTTTGTCGATCGTGGATAGAGCTTAGAGACGAAAGATACGATTGGTTGAATCTGCTGAATTCATTCTTAAATTATTAAAACACTCATTGAGTATATTATTGTAGTTTAATTTCGTTTCATGATTTATTGACCAACTTAGTCGGTATTCATCTGTGAACACGATGTAGGTACAGTCATCCTAACTGTTTTTCTAGGGGTACTATCTTAAGGGAAGACATTTACTTGAACAGCCAAGTCCTAATGTCACCATCGTAATAGTAGTAACCCTATCACACACTATACTATATGTAATATCTGATATAGAGTTCGAGATCTTACCTGATACAAACTGTAAGCCTTCCTTAATCCAATTGGATCGTTTTCCGGTCACATCTATTTGCCCATTCATCTATCCATCTAACTTCCTATCCGGATAAAACGAGAGCGAGCTCTCTTTTTATCCTCGACAACGATCAAAAAGTTATGACACTTGGATGAACCATTTAAATTGATAAATAAGCTGTAACACCAGAAATTAGAGAATTATCCATAAGAAAAAACTTCTAATCCGAGATTTATAGATTATACCTTCTCAGATGTAGCATGCGTGGATGGGCTCTATACCTGCGGGATAATGTTCTGATTGCGGTTTAAGAGCAAATTGAAACAAAATAAATCTTTTGGTGGTAGACTAGGAAATGAAGATACGTTAAGGATAGGTAAGTGTGAAATAATAAACAACTTTGGAGCCTTTGTGGAAGATACCAGCAACTCACTTAAGAGATTTGATAAATAACATACATGACAAGATCGACATATATCTAGTTGAGTGAATTTTGGCAAATATCACGAGACACAAAGATCAGACTTGCCAACGACTTAGCTTTTTCACGCTCTGTGAAGTGAATCAGTGGGAAGACAGATAGCATATTCATGGTGGACAATGTCTCATGGTTGATAGTTTGAGGAAAACCAGCGGGCAAAATACGAAGAAGAGGCTCCCGAAAACGCTGGGATGATGTCACCAAGGAGTTGATGGGGAAGGGAAAAAGGTTGAAATTGTCATCTGCTCTAAAATATTAAAGCTTCTATATACGAAAATTAAATTGTCTTTGAGTTTCACACAGCTCAAGATGATCTATCAGCAACTACTATGGATGACATTTAGGGGGATAAATAAATATCATCTAATGTATACATAACTGATTTCAGAAATTATTATTATACTATCTCCATAGACATAACATGTATACTATAAATCGCTTTCCAAGTAAATGAAGACTATTACGTGCAAGATTGGAGAAAGTTCATATACACAGCACATGAAACTGCTACTTTTCAATGCAGACACAGATATTTTTATGAAAGACAATTTAATACCAAATATAGCCACGAGGTCTTCTATATCATCAGGCAGGTTTCTCTAATCGCATGTAATGCATTTTGAAGACGTTCACAGGCTGGTATCTAAAGTAATTTACCAGGAACGTAGCCACATTATTTTGCAAACTAAGAGAAGATAGGTAGCAAAAATCGGAACATTCAAATGCCTCTAATGTGGTAAGATATCTTGTTAAGTCTAGTTAAGCCCTCCAATCATTGCCTCTAATGTGGTAGGTAAGATATCTTGGTTAAGCCCTCGAATCATTTCGAGAAGTTAGTGTAATCTACGTCAATTTGACCTTCGTAGATTCAGACTTTCAGAAACATATTGGATTTTGTTTACAAAATTCGTAATACAGACCTTCCCTCCACAAAACTGTATTGCTAAGTAAAGATTCTAAACAATTCCCAAATCTAAAGCCTAGGCTGCCTGGAATGGAATTATGCACTTCAAGTAACGCAAACAATACCCATTACTCATCGATACTGCTGGTGTCGGAAGACCCAGTACACGATAGCCCGTGTGATTAACCGTGCTAGCCAGTAATAGCCTTTAACTCTCCGCACTACAATGCCACTTCTATCTGATTTTTTGTAGATGAAACATCACTGGTTTAATGGTCGATTATGTTGAGATTATTGCTGATCAGAAATAAGTTCAAATAAATTTAGTAGTGTCCGTATTCGTCAGCGGATTCAATATCTTCGCAGTGGTAATTCCACCTTGTATTTTTGAGCATAGTTAAATGATATAATTACTATCATTCTATACGATCCTACTATTGCTATTAGCAACTAAATCATTTGAGGTAATCTAGTAAAAACGAATATTATAAGAAAATAAATCTGAAGCAGTAGGTATATTATTTATTTTTAATTGCTTACAAAAACATTATTAAAGTTTAAAAATGTAAAACGGAGCCGTCACGAACCACTACAAAAATTTAATTGTATTTTAATTGAAACACTAAAAACATCAAAAATTAGTAAAACAAATATGTAGAGTTTTTGCGGTTTTAATTTTACCGGTTGATCAGTCAAACGAGAACGCATTACGGGAACTCCATTTGATTGACAGGTATAGGTTTGATATGTATGACAACAAGTCGTATGTCCTTTTGCAGCAGAACAGGTCCATCATTTCTGTACCTTCATACATAAATTTTACTAAAATACGGCCAAAATATTTATAAATTGAAATCTTATGATTTACATATTACAGAGTAGTCGGTATGTTGAAATGTCATAAATAACTACAAGGAAGCAATATCTTATTTGAAAGAAATAGTAATGTATAATTATCATAGCCAATCGCTTATGATCAAAAGTAATACTCGTTTCATTTATTTTTAATCTAGTTAAGGCAGTGGCTACTCCAGCTTTACTGACGAGTTTACGAAGCAGCCACGGAACGATACGCTAATATTTTTAAGCTCCACAATTGGTGACCCCGACGTGATCTGAACACGCACTGGCACAAGCATGTTCGGGTTTGAGTTATTTCCTCCTCGAGCATTGTATTGCTTAGCCCCTCTCCTGGGATTGTGCTGATGCGGGTAGAGTGCGTCAAGTAAAGACTGGGGTACTCGTTTCTTGTGACTTTGTCACTGGTGGGGGAATGATGTGGCGTGTGACGTTTCCCTTACATCTCACCGCCACATCATTTGGCCCACTAAGTATATTATATATATGAGCAGCCATGTTGAGTTCGTTGGAAAAGCGTATAAGGCAGTGGCGACTCCAGCCTTACTGACGAGTTCACGGAGTAACCACGGAATGAAGCGCTAATATTTTCAAGCTCCACACTAGTGTAATTGCGTCTTCACTTTTCTTTTATCTCCCACTTGACATCGGCGTATTTCCGTTCCCAACGCTAGAAGATAAGCTCATCCTTAGTCGTGTAATCCCTTAGCTGTAAATTTTGTTGTAAGGTAGGAATTTTTAACAACTGCTCACGTGGTCATCACGCGGAATCCTTCGAAATATGATGATGTGAGTAGATTTACTCATCCCATGTATGGCATGGATTTACATAAGGGAGATCCACGGTATCAAACTTTGCGTTCACAATACAGTATATTGCAGAATCCTTAGGAAAGGTCAGGTGAACGAAGTCTACACGAACCTTTCTAAGGCATTTAATGAATTGGATCACGGCAAATACTTAAATAAATTTGAATAATCTCTCAATGCTGCTAACGTGGTTTGCGAAATGCTACGCGCATTTAGACTCTTGCGTTCAAGAGTCTTGATGTTTCTCGAGACGTCTCCAAAGGTAGCGCCACACCGATCGTTTCAGCCGTCTTCAGGATTAAATAAGTTGCGAAACTGTGGATCCAATGTCTATTTCTGCATTTACTTACCTCCTATCTACCTCGTTGTTCACAAGTTGCTCAATATCATGGCTTCTAGTCTGCGCTAAACAAACATTAAGGGTGCCGCAATGTTCCATACTTGGACCGCCACTTTTGTACACTTTTGATCGGTACATTTATAAAACCGGTAAACTTTTTATGTCAGATGTTTAAGGCCTTGTGGCGTTCTTTCGTATAAGTTATGAACTCTTTCGCTTGTCTTTGGCCTGGAAGACTTCCTCTGTTCCTTTTCACAAAATGGTTCGGGTTCGAGAAATAAGACTTCAGCATTTTTTTAAAGAATGTTAGTTAATTCATTACCTTTTATTCTTTCATGTCCTAATATCTACACCAAGGTAATTTTTTTTCTCAGTTTACTCAGCTAATTTAGGAGTTTCCTGCAATCGCAGAGAATTTTAGATTCACATCTGTAAGACCTGAGAACCTCTACTGCTGCCTGGCTATCAGCTAATAGATCTTTGCCCTTCAAATGACTTTGTATATCTTGGGACTGTAGGCTATATACCTATATAGTCCACACTTCTACCAGGAAGATAGTTGGTGTGCTGCATAGGGCTATAGGGCTCTATACAGCATGCAAGTATGTCCCGCCTTACTCACTCCTACCCCTTCAAACTTCTTAGATCTATGTCTGACAGATAAATGACCTTTTTAAAACCGTGGTGCCCCGATCCTGCTCGTTAGATGGCACTCAATCAGTGCTTCAATAAAATAGTCAAAGTCCTGCTTTATTGTCATTCCAGAATCCTTAAGTGGTCAGATCACCTAGTTTGGGTACCCGCTTCAGCCTTAGGGCACTAAGTACTACCTGGTTCCTCAAATACATGTAGAGAAATCAGATCAAGCACGTGTTCCATAGTTGCTATTGGACATGATTATACTGCTACTGTAATTCCCAAACATGCAAGGCGCTTTAATTTCTGCAATATTCTTTTGTTGAGTTTTGGTCACCATATACATGATGCGTAGGTCACTATTTGCCTCACAACCGAAAAATAGGACCAGACATTTTTGGTCTCAGATCCCAAGTCTTATAACGAAATAGACTGGGGCACGCCCTGATAGCTGAGGGAACTTTTATAAGCGTTCTTTCTAGATGTAAGTTTTTGATTTAAGCTTACTCATAGATATTTAAACTTCACTAAATTTTCTTCTTCTAGTAAATGGAACATTACTGGCTTTGCTCGGGTATTTTGTTATTAAATAGTTTGATGTTTTTTGAAAACATTTACAATATTTTAAAATATTTTTAACTAGTCAAGATGTCAAGTAAAGCTAAATTTTAGAGGCACACCCTATGCTAAAAGTATTTAATATTATAAATTCACTGTAATTAATAAAATTTGCGTTTCAGTAAATGTAACTTCATTACAAGGGATTAACTTATAACTCCCGTATAAATTACCAGACGAACCTTTCAGTAAATCAGTAATATAATTTAATTTAATTGCCCCTGCTTCAAATATTATGGCAGCTTTAACGATCTTGTTTCTTATGCGTATATTTTAAAATGCTAATGAACATTCAAAAACAAATTAGTAAAATGTAACAAGTTGACTAAGATTTGCATATAATATATAGGTTCCAGCATACCTTTAATATATAACCCGGAAAATGTAGTTATCCGAGGGAACCTAATTTACGAGTATAAATTTAACGCGGGAATGTCAGTGTGAGCCCATGACATTAAAAAATATCACTAATGAGCCAAGTCTGGCAAGTAACTGGTTAATAAATTACAAATTACAATGACCCATATAACTTCTAAAGCTGACTGAAACTATTTAACTAAAATCAATTAAAGGACTTTATTTAACGTAAATCATGTTATTTATGTCCTTCGATCAAGACTTTTGACGCTTATATACAACAAACTAAACTATTTACTGCTGTATATTGAATACTTGTGCCTTAGCATTACTGATATAATTCGACAGATAATAACGTAGGACTCTTCTCATAAACAATGTTAAGAAAAAGTTGTGTGTCCATAATGTATATTTCCAATGGTTAGTATAATAAATCCATTATGGAAATATGTTTATTAGAATTATATTAAAATAATGAATTAAGTCTGCAAAACATTTATAGCCCATTTTCTATGAGTTTAGCCCCACAAATAATTCACTAGTTATGCAAATTTTATGCAAGTAATATTTTACAGTAACGTAACTCGCGATTTGTGAGTAAAACCCTAAAATACACCCATTTTAAATTCTAGAACGACATTTTTTCAGCATAATTTTATATCACCTCTTCAACCCTCTTGAAGTGACAGCTACCCTTTAAAATTTTTAAATGAAACAAGGGTGCGTGTGATAGCTCATTTGAAATGGTTTTTAATTCTTTACCCAGCAGTATAAGATTTTTTTAATTTTAAAGTTTTGTATTGAAAAATATTACATTTTTAATGTTACTGAGTAAAAAAAAACATGAAATTAGTTTAAATCAAATGTTCAAATTGAGCGTCCGTTGCTTCTTGATAATAATGAAGGCGTCGCTGAAATTCTTCTAAAACATTTTGTATCGTTTCGAGGGTGATTTGATTAATTTCTTGCCTTATTCTGTCTCTTAAATCATAGACGTTATTTGATCTGTCGAAGTGGACTTTCGATTTAAAGCAACCCCATAAATAATAGTGAAGCGGGGTTAAATGGGGAGAACGGGCAGGCCACTCTATTTCATCGCGTCTACCGATCCACATTTTGGGAAACACTTGATTGAGACAGGCTCTTACTTCCAACGCAAAATGTGGGTAGTTCCGTCCTGCTGATACCAAACATTTTTATTTTCATTAGGGTTGTCATCATCTGAGAAAAGTATTATTAACTCTGGAACTAAGAAATTTTACAAGAAATCCAAGTAACCTTCACCTTCTCAGGATATTGGGTATTTATCACCCAATCTGGATTTTCTGTACTCCATTATCTACAGTTCTGTTTGTTGACTGTTCCAGTTAAGACAAATGTTGCCTCATCAGAAAAATAATGTTTTTTTTTTTAAATAACGGATCATATTTGCTATGACTTCACAAATTCATACTTATCCATGGATATTGCCTTTGTTTTGCAATTAACATCGTTATGAGTGGCTTTGTGCCTTTCTGATGAGCACGGAATAAGAGCGAAAAACGTTTCAAAGGCTAAGCATTACCAAGAAACTGAATGAGAGATTTTATGAAAATGTAATCCATTAGGATGAACGAATTTTTAAGACATGGTAGGTAAATAAATTCATTTCAGGCCTTTGTTCTCATTTTCAACTGAATCTTCTTACCGTAGGGAGGTCATTTAGATACTAGTTTAATTTGCATAGCCGTAGGGGACTATGTTGGATGCTAGTGTTATAATGAGAATGTCAAATAACAAATTGGACAAATTTATTTTAGGATTTTAACTTGGTGGCATAACCAGGAGTAAGGTTATAGAAAGTACGCAAAGATTATTTAAATTATTTTTTTATTAAGTACCTACAATACTTTACAGATATAAGAAATTTACTATCTATGTTACTATTTTTAATAATCCATTATAAAATATTCCCAAAGCACTGTATTTAAAGAAATATTTGCGATAATTGTCATTTTCTATTTATTACCCCATTATTGTGATGATTTTCGAGCCGAAACAACAACCCGAAATGTTCAAATTTTACCCACTTTCAATCATTTGCCGATAATTCTGACGTAATGGAGCCAAACAGACTTCGAAAAAATACTTCTGGTACATGGGTTGAAGTTGCTCGCGCACGAGACTTTTTCGTGTGGCTATATTATCACCATATTATCAAAAGTGTCATCAACGGTATATCAGTGCCATTACAGGGTACAATAAATCTTAGTTGTGCGCTTCACGTAAAGTATGAGTACTAAACAAAACTTTTTACCAAATTGTGTACGTGAAATTAATACCGTTTTAAATATATAATATAGTCTTGAAAATGAATTAATATTCTATATAGAATACGTTTACAGAAATAAATCAAATAAGTCAAGCAGGCAGCCAATACATATGGCAGCATGTGGTTAGACGCATCTTACAGCAGAGAGGGATCAACTAGAAATTAAACTTAAATAACAAGAGAGTGCCTCATATTTTTGTTATGTACTATGAAGAAACCTGTGTATACGTAGTAGAAATACCTACCAATAACAATATTGTACAAATACAATTATGGTTATAACATACTAATTTAAAGTTTACATTAGAATTAAACATAATGGTCGCTTTATTAATGATTTAATCATAAGTCATAACAATAGTGTTCGATTGCTATATGTAATAGTTGAAGTTGAATCTCGTTCCTGTCTATTCTTAGTGATACCAAGAAGTTACAATTAATGGGATGAAAGACCTATGTATCGCCTTTCATTTAAAATAAGAGGAGATTTATAGAAAGTTGTTATTTTACTTTGTGTACTGTATTGGAAATACATTTATTTGTTGTTATATTTCTCCACAGGAATATAATATAATTCATGAATCTAATATTTTATTCTCTTATGTACTTAAGTGTTATAAATTATATATTAATTTATATTTTATAACCTCGATTACTTCACATATTATCCAATAAGGACAAAAATTTTCATTCACTTTTGAAATAAACGAAAATATGCGAAGTTTTGAAGATTTATTTTTCAGTTATTTGATAAATCATTCTAACCAAGGTCCAGAAATTTTTTGCGTCAAATAGAGGTAGAAGGCTTTGCTTTTTTTAATCGTTAGATATTTATAATTTTGTAACTAGATACGCAAATAATAATCTCTTCAGCTTATTTTTTGACAGCCAAAAAAATTTTGAAAAATCATGTTTTTCCACGGCATTTTTTTGGAAAGTTACAAATAAATATTTCAGGCAAATGTGGTCGATAATTACGTTGTATACGGATCTGCTTTAACCTAATTTCAAAATAGTGAAATCTAACCTCATAATTTCAAGAAACACAAAGACACCTCCTTCAAACTCAAAGACCTTTTCGAAAAAATAAGTGATTAAGTCGAAAACTTAACCAATTATAGCTGCAGGTATGTTTAAGAAGGTGATGAGAACGGATTTCGAGAATATCATTTTTTGTGGGACTTATCCTCGAATGAGTGAAAATCGGGAAAATGGCTATAACTTTTGGGATCGGACGCCATTGTAGACGTCCTTGGACTCCAATTATAGGTTGTTACCTCTACTCTCGTAACCCGGTGAGAAAGTGTTTATTATGTTTCTTTAACAATTTTATTTCATATTGCACATTTTCAATTATTTTTATATCTCTGAAATTCTTATTTGTTTTAACATAGTTTCTTTTACAGTTGTTCATTAAATTTTGTGGAAGCAAATATTTTCGTCTTTGGATTTTTAAAATCTGATCAGTAGAAATCTAGGTATCGATATCTTTGAAAAAACCTATTATGAAAAAGTTAATATATTGCCGCGGGTTTTGATATAAAATATTCTTTAAACATTTGCCTATCAGAAGATTTTTTTTATTTATCTTCCAACCTTAAAAAGATATAATAATTTAGCGCAATCCTTCGTTTGCTTGCTACTTCAAGCGCGCATGGGTAGAGGAAGGGAGAGATCGTTGTTATGTTGACACAGCGCGCATATATTCAATTATATTTAATCTATCGGTCTTTGAAATATGTAAACCTATGAAAATAGGAAAACGAGTATTATACTCTTCGCAAATACAAAACGAAGAGTATATTGTATTTGATCGACACATTTCTAAAACTGGTAATATCGCTCGTAGAGAAAACATTTTTATATCACTATGTTGGTGATCGAATTTTGAACAACTTTCAAAATGTCCGTCTGTCTGTCCAGCCGCCTTAATTTAACAATTTTATGGAAATTTAGACAGTAATTTAATGTTAGCTAGAGGAAGAACGCTATTGTTTTATAACAATATTGATTAATAAATAGAAGAAGTTACTAATTATTTGATTTGGAAAAAAATGTTTTTGTATGTTTTTTAATTAAACAGAAAATGCCTAATTAATATTATTTACAAAACAGAGTATTCTATAGAATGTGTAACAATTATATAAAAAGCGCTGCCTAAGGAATCACTACTTCCACATCCAGATTTTTCATCCAAGTTTCTTTAAAGGAAAACAACTTGGCTATATTTGTACTCAAATATGTGGAAAAAATTGGTTATAGAATTCTAATGATATTTGAGGCAAATGTCAAAAAAATTTGAGGCGTAGGTTTCTAGCATATACGCCAAAAATAAAGTTTATCGACTCTTATTACCTTGCTCTACTCATTTTTCCCAATTTACATCCGCCCCCCCCCCCTCTTTCAACGGAAATACCTCAGTCAGATGTCATTACAGTACCTACATACGTATACCAAGTTTTAAGTTAATATCTCAACTCTATTTAATCAGACCCTTTAATAATGGAGTGGAAAAATATTATTAAGAAATCTGAGGCCTTTGTTTGTAGTATATGCACCAAATCTCAAGTTTCTGTACTCTTACCAGCTTGCTTTGTTGCTTTAGTCATCTCCCCCTACTTACCTGTACTTACCCCCTCACGCCTTCAACAGAATCATCTCTAAATATAATCTAGTTCCAGATGTCGTTATAATCTATACGTGTACTAAATTTCAAGAGAATTTCTCAGTCCAATTTCATCAGCTAATGGAGTGAGGGGAGTGGTGGAGGGGTTAAAAAATGTTATAAAAAAATCTGAGGCCTTGGTTTCTAGTACATACACCAAATCCCTAGTTTCGTGACCCTTACCAGCTTGCTTTACCGGTTTTCTCCTATTTAATCCCCAACCCTTCAACGGAATCAACTCAAATATATTCTAATTACTGATGTCGCTATAGTACATACGTGTACTAAGTCTCAAGGGAATATCTCAATTTTGCATTATCAACCCCTTTAATACTTGGGTGGAGAGTTTCTACCGAAAATACGATTTTAAATATCCAGTATTATTTTATTTGTTCTAATACGCCAAGATTTGAAATACGTCTCTGTAGTACCTTGTCCGCAGGTAATAGGGCTGTTTTTTATATTTGGCTGGCTGGTTTTTACTACCTTTTTTATGTGCCTTAAACAATTGGAGACAACTAGACCAGCTTGCTTTGCTTATTTTCCCCTATTTAACCCTCAACCCTTCAACGAAATCATCTCAAAATATAACCTAGTTCCTGGTGTCGTTATAATATATACATGTACCAAATCTCAAGTGAATATCCCAGTTGTATTTCATCAACCCCTTTAATAATGGAGTGGTGGAGGTGGGGGAATGGAAAATATTATAAAAAATCTGTGGCCTTGGTTTCTAGTATATACACCAAATCCCAAACTGTGGTGCTCTTATCAGAACGCTTTACTTGTTTTCCCCTATTTATCCCTATTTACCCCCAACCCTTCAATAAATAATTTAAAAAACAATCCAGTTCCATGTCTTGGTATAATATATAAGTAAGTATATAAAATTTCAAGTCAAGGTCTTGAACCGTTCTAGAAAAAACGTGTGCACAAAGAAAAGTTACAAATAGGCACATGCACAGACAGAAAGACAAAAATTGTTTCTCTCAAATTTAAAATCTCGATGTTTCATGACATTCTAAACCTATTTCAGCAAGAAAGATTTTTGAATTTTTTTTTTTTTTTTACTATTATTATACTTCCACTCCACTACGTGGATGTGGAAGTAAAAGTGCAGTAAATCCGCGAAGAATATAATGGTTAGCTTGTTGTTCCGCTCACCCCACGGTGCTCCAGTGTTTGAGTTACTTTACCTTACTTTTACAAGAGCGATCAGCGCTGATCTAGAACTATTGAAAATTTGTTTTTAACTAGGTATATCTTTTGTTGAGTTCTAAAGAGGCTTGCAGGATAGAAGCCTTTGCTTGCCGTTGTTTTTAGTAACTGCTTTCTTTATGTATCTGCATGTTCAATTGAAATGAATTAATTAAATTGTTAAAGCCAATTCCAGTAAAATGCACCTTTTCGTTGTCCGGATTAACAAGCTAGTAATGTTTAATGTTTGTATAATGTTAATGTTCTGTACAATTACTTGTCACTTGATTAAGGAGTATTATTCATAAATATCTTACCTGTTCCATGTAAAGAAAGGGATCCAGTAGTGTTTTAAGAATCTTTGTTGTACTGCATAGAAAATAATTTCGTACCGGTTGTGGAGCACTACAGAGTAATGATCCATTTCTGTAAGTATTCTCTCTTTTACCTTACCTACCAACAAGGGATTAATTATCACCGTTGTGAAATTAAAACTTAAATCATTTACTTCAAACCTGGTGTAAATACTAATTGCAATAAGTAATATATTGTCTCATATTTTTCTCTACGTTTTGTTCTAGTTGCTTCCTTATCTCTACTGTCAATCGTGTTTTGAAATATTTTCGAGAAACAAAAATGTAGAAGAGTGGGTGGCGCCCTCAAACTATTTTGCTCTCTCATTCATTTTTACCTACCAAGTACCTTTACCTTCCCGTATCGCTTATTTATTACAGCCAAAATATGTATTGTATTTCTGATCATTTCTTGAAAGTCCCCTGTTCTGATTATTTTAAAATGAAAATTTTAAATCATACCGATTCGATTATGAAAATACCAATGGGTTTTAAGTTCATTTCACTAGATTACGTATAAAAAATACTTGGAAATAAAATTTCATCAAATCTTCCTATATCAATTATACTACATGACACTACTTTTTATAGTATTATGCCCTATATATAGGACAAATTAGTATGTTCTAATCCGAAAAAAATCAGAGAAAAATATAAAGAAGCAAATTTTGAGGTTACAATAGTTACAATAGTATTAATGTCACTTTACAATTTCATACCTCGATATTAATGTGATACATTTTAACCATATGATGTAGTACCAGCTAAGGAATTGTCAAACAAATAATTTATGTATAACATTCAGCACAGAATGTTCTTAAATATTCACCACATTTGTCAACTGTATTAAAATGAAAGCCATAAATCATATGTAAGTAATTATTTATTAATAATTTTACAATAGACATGTACAGTACATATAATTATAAAAATAAAAGATAGTTATCTACACGGATTCCACATGAATATTTACAAATGCTAATTTACAACACGCATTAATAAATTATTAAATTGAAATAAAAATAGAAAACTATGATCTGTATAAATTAAGTAGGTATATATTACAATTTGAGATACTCTACACTGCTGATTTTTTATGTACAATATCAGAATAAATAAATTAAAAATTAAATACATTCTAGTTGCTATCACTGGAAATAAAAACTTTATACACGGGCCCAGTTTAGAGATATGTAATATCAATATATAAATAAATATGTACAAATATGACTCAGTAACTAAGTATTTTAAATTCGAAATCAGTCTTTATATAAAATTTTCACATAATGTTTATAATACTGATTGGGAACATTGGGCAGATATTCTGTTGGTAAAAGCGGTACCTCTTTAAAAATATCTAGAAGGATTAAACAAAAGGAGTACGTAGTTTTATAAATAAAATGTTTTCTATCAACAAATTGTTATAATCATTAAATACATTGTTTCCTGTATGGACACTTTTATATAGTCAAAATTTATAGGCTTCATTTATCTCTACGCTAATTTTTTACTGTGCTAGATAACCAGTAGTCACTACAGAATATGCACGTTCTGCCACATCAAGATTTATCGAGATAGAATAAATGTTACTGAAATGTTTCTTTTAGCACATCAACAAAATATCGACCAAATGCAATACTGGAACAAAATCGTTTATACACACGAGTGTATCGTTTTCTTTGTTCTACACACCTCACACTTAACTTCACAACACCAATGAAAAGTACAGTTACATCTTTCAACTACGACGATTTCTTGGGTGCGATATCCTCGCCCACAACACATTATATCACAACCGTCAACACCCATCGAGGTGTCATTGCACTGCCTCCCATGGGTGCCTTGAATTCCAAGTTTGGGATTTTTCTCACAGAAACCCGGAGACATCTCATAATACACCAGATCCTTCATACCAGGTGGTTTATGTTCAGGATTAAAAGGCTTCAGTTGGAAGCCATACTTATGCTGCCTCCTTTTGCTTTCCCTTTTTGAGTGAATGCTATTGGACAAAATAGAATTAAGTTTTGGATTCTTCGGTAAGCGGTTACTGTGGGCTTTGTTTGTGTTCCTGTTGTGGCCCGTGTTGGACGCCGTCACGTGTGATGCTCCATCGAATCTATCTTTCAATAGATCGCCGATCACCCTGAAGTTAGGTAGTCGCATCCAGCATGTCTTCACTGTGCAGGACCCTGACATGCCATGACATTTACATTCTTGCCTCATTTGAGATTGTACATGCTGTAACAAACGAAAAAAGTATAAAATAATGGTCAAATATTAAAAAAAAAAAATAGAATGCAATCAGAAACAATACGAGATATTGAAATTAGAGGAACTGATGCAACTGGTTTTCTAAATTTACTAATATTCGGAAATAACTAGTTACAAAACATATATTTTTTTCAAATTTAACGGCGCGACATAGCTGCTCCTTCATTAAGTGCATTGCTGGGAGTTGGTTTTATGTGTGTCCCTTTTCCCGCTTTAGGTATCCAAATCAGCACTCAATGCATGATACAGTTAACCACAATTTCATTTTATTGTTTTTCAATTATGTAGCTAGGAGTAGATTATATAACATGAGAATATATTGAGCTTAACTTTAAGGGTTAAAGCGATAGTTTGCTTATTGCGGTGAGAAGGTTCATACTTCGGTGAAAAAATCAGGATAACTCCTAAATAAATAGTTTTGAGTGCTGAAACCGAATTTTCAATTTAAAAAAATTTAGTCTTTGGAACGGAACATTTTTTTGTGTTGATCGGTGTTATTTGCTAGTCTGGAAGGTTTTGCAACAAACGAATTGAGCCCCTAATCCATCTATGAGCTGATTCGTAAAATGTATTTGCTTAGCGGATAGTTCTCAACGGAACGTGAATGCTAAACCTTTCCAAATAATATGGATAGGAAAGATTATAATTAATTATGCTATACAGAGATCTGCATACTTTGAACTTGTTCTAGATTCTGGATGTGTAGGTATATTACAGACTGGACTCCAAACACATGAAGCATATTCTAACCGTGGCCTTACAAGAGAACAGTAAAAGAGCTTAATATAAGCAATATCAGTAAAATCACATGAGCTCGCTTGATAAAGCCCAGTATTTTTAGTGATTTGGTAATAGTTTTGGAAATATGAAGAGTGAAAGTTAATGATGGCTCTGGTATTACATCCAGATCCTTAACAGAAATATTGTTAAGGGATATATTGTTCATGTAACTAACATATTGAAAAGGATCCCTGTTGCAATAGAAGGACATAATATGACCATTGCTTGCGTTAAGTTCCATACCATTACATCGACTCCATATAATAAAACGATTCAAATCTGCTTGTAGCTTGTTGCAATCTTCAGTGGTGGGATTTTAGAAAACAATTCTCGTCAGCGAATAAAAGAAAACTACCATTAATAAGATACTCATAGAGTCATCGATGTACTTATTATAAATTAAGGGTCCGAAATGGGAACCTCGCGGTACGCCTGACGTGACTTGAATTTCTTTCAGTCTGAATTCTTCAAATAGAACAATCTGTGTCCGATCAAATAAATAGTGATATTAATACGATATATTAATTTCGACAAGCAAATGAAGTTGATTTGTTCGAAATGAATGAAATATAATTTCTATTTTAACGTGTCATGATATTTTTATACATTATATTCTTGCTGTTCTGTGAGTTTTAGACTGTGGAGTATTCAATTGCTTTGTTATTTATTTTCATTGCTGTAAATTGCTCGAGTAATTTAAAATTTATTAGTTTTATTACAATTATAATGTCAATTATCGTTGTTGAAACAAACTATTATTATACTCTTCGCAAATGCAAAACGAGGAGTATATTGCATTCGATCGGCACATTTCTAAAACCGGTAATATTGTTCGTAGAGAAAACATTTTCATATCACTGTGTTGCTGATTGAATTCTGAACAACTTTCAAAATGTCCGTCCATCTGTCCGTCTGTTTGCCTGTCTATCTGTCTGTCAGTCTGTCTGTCTGTGCGTCCGTCTGTCTATCCATCCGTCACGTTTGTTGTAAGCTCGATAACTTAAGAACGAAAAGTCCGATTGTATTGAAATTTGGGCAGTAAGTTAGAGTTAGACAGAGGAAGAATCCTGTTGCATTTGAACAATATCGATCAATAAATAAAAAAGTTATTAATTATTTAAATTTAAAAAAAATATATATTTTCTAATTACACAAGAAATGTCTAAAACTAATATTATTTACAAAGAAAGCTGGGACGAGTATCCTATAGAATATGTAACAATTATATAAACAGTGCAGTAAATCGGCGAAGAGTATAATGGTTAACTTGTTATTATTGTTACATAAGCACGGCCTATCGATTCTTTTGGCTTGAAGAGTTTTCAGCATAAGGTGTCAGAAAAGTGGCTGCCAAGCGATTATAGCGGCGCGCGACGTTGCTTTTTGCTTATTCGATGTCAGCTCTTCCTATCAATGTTTTTTTTGTTTCTTTAGTAAATAACTCATATTCTACCTACTTACATAATAATTCAATGATTTTATAATATTTTGTAATAATATACTCCTGTACATAAATTTAATATTGATAGAAAAAACTAATAACAACAATATATTCAACACTGCCTGACAGTTATTTTTATTATTCATTTTTAAATCAATAAAGACGTCAAGAGGAATATTAGATTCAAGAAAAAAAAAAGAGTTTTAATCATTTCACCTCACAGATAACTAAATTAGTAGGTGCGCCTTTTGAAGACAATTTGGGAAAAAACCAATATCCTTTATTTATACGTGTCTCGTATAATTATATATATAATATCTTCATTCAACACTAATTAATAATAATTTATTAAAAACAAAAGTCATTTTAAAACCAGTTCTGTGGGTTAAAGCTAGTATGTGTAAACTCTGTAGTGAAATCTAATGAACCTAATATGGTAGTACATTAAAATGTAGATGGTAGGTTTCAGTAAATAGTGAAAAATCTAGATGGTTCTAGTGGTACATAAATATTATTTATGCACGATTATAGCATTCTAATGATGACTGGTGTGAGAAAAAGGTATGATTTATGCAGAAACTGGTCATTACTACCGGGTGGTCTTATCGAGTTATATTAAAATGCATATTAACTTGTTACTGGCCGCGAAGACCGCCCATTACTAATAAAGTGACATTCGCTTAAGGCGTTAAGTCGGTGGGTAAAGTTTTATTAACATTGATGATTGGGTACTCTTAAAACATTTCACTAAACTCGTTCACAATAAAGTTTTTTCGTATATTTATTATTTAAAACGCATACAATATACATATTAATGGTAATATGTTTATATCGGGACAATCGCACGTCTCAAACAACTTCTCGTAGACTATCAGGCGTAAAGGCATAAAGGACCACGCACTAATCTTATAGAAAAGAGGTCCCTATCGAATTAGCTGAAATTTTGATATATTGTAATTCACGTGATGCTAATTAAGCGTCTCAATGGGCGCAAACCTTTGCTATGGCTAGTTTCGTCACTATAGTCAACCGAAGAATAAATTATTGTACTGTACGAGATTTTCATAAAAATGTTGACGGTGTTTAAGTTTTATTTAAAAGTTCCTTAAAAATATAGTATTAAGATGTAAAACCGCTGCCTAAGGGATCACTACCTCCACATCCAGATTTCTCGTCTGGGTCACTTTAAAGGAAACATCTTGGCTATATTTGCACTCTAGTATGTGGAAATTATTGGTCATAGAATTTTAATAATATTTGGGGCAGATATTATAGAAAAGTTTGAGGCGTTGGTTTCTACTGTATACGTTAAAAATGAAGTTTCTAGCTTGGCCAACTTATTTTGCGCTATTCACAACCTACCACCTCCCACCCCTTTAACGGAACCATCTCAATCAGATGTCATTACTATACATACGTGTACTAACTTTCAAGAGAATATCTCAAATGTGTGTTATCAAACCCTTTAATAATGGAGTGGAGCTGGTGTGGGTGAAAAATATTGGAAAGAAATCTGAGGCCTTGGTTTCTAGTATATACACCAAGTCCCAAGTTTCCGTACTCTTACCAGTTTGCTTTACTTATTTTTCCCTATTTACCTCTACTTTCCTCCCACTTTTTCAAAGGAATCAGGTCAAGATGTAATCTAGTTTCAGACGTCGTTATAATACATAGGTGTACCAAATTTCAAGTGAAAATCTCAATTTAATTTTATCAACCCCTTTAATAGTAGGGGTGGTGGGGGGTTGAAAAATATTATTTAAAAAAAATCTGTTTCCTTTCTCTTCCAGTACGTACACCGAATTTCAAGTTTCTGTGCTCTTATCAGCTTGATTTATTTATTTTCCCCAATTTACCCCTAGTTTAACCCCCAACCCTTCAACGGAATAATCCCAAAATATAATCTAGTTCCTAATGTCAATATAATGTATACATATACTAAATTTCAAGTGAATTTCTCAATTTCTTTTATCAACCCCTTCAATAATGGAGTGGGGGGGGGGGGTGATGAGGGGATGGAACATATTATAAAAAAGTTTGAGGCCTTAGATTCTAGTGCATATACTAAATTTCTAGTTTATGTACTCTTACCAGCTTGCTTTACTTATTTACCCCTATTTACCCCCCCCCCCAACTCTTCACCGGATATGTTCGAAAAACAATCCAGTTCCAGATCTCATTATATTATATATGTGTACAAAATTTCAAGTCAATATCTTAAACCGTTCCGGAGAAAACGTGCGTACAAAAATGGTTACAGACAGACAGACCAACAGACAGTCAGACATTTTTTTTCCGCTCGCATTTAAAGTCTCAACGTTCCATGCCATTCTAAACCATTTCAAGGAAAAAAAAATTGAAACTTTTTTTTCCGATTACTATACTTCCAATCCACTACGTGGATGTGGAAGTAATAAGAGCTTACCCGAAATAGTGAAGATAAATAATATTAATAATAATAATAATAATAATAATAGTGTAATAATTATACAGGGTGCTCCTTAATGACTTGCTATTATTTCAATTTCAATTGTTTCAATCAATAACTGTGCATCTGACGAGAAAAACACAAGGAACCGCTTTCATGTAGAATTGGCAAGGCTAATCACACGTGGAAAAAAGGCTTACCACTATTTTGTTAAAAAATATCAGACGTTTGCACTAAGTTTAGGTCAGTTATCGGAATGATGATTTCAATTGTACTTTGAAGTGTGTATATTTATTTACATTATTGAAAAATACTGCTAAAATAATTTTCCAAATATCTGCTATCGATATACAGCGTGTCCATTTAAAATTCGCTGAGCCATATTATGGACAACTGAAAGAGATATTTAAATTCTGTAAAAGGTACAACTAGACTTTAGTTTTGTGTAAAACGATCTTACTACAAATTGAGGCGTAAATGGCGTTACGATGCAAAGACAAATTTCTATCCCGGAACTGGTGGTGCATGGGATGAGAAATTGTATTCTGAGCAACTTTTATAATACCAATAATTTTCGAAAAATCACTGCTTTTCGAGGTATCTGAACTTCAATATAATTTATTAAAGTAACTATAATGCCATAACTTTTTTTTAGACCAATTTCAGATAAAAATGTACTTTGGGATATTTCTCATCATGACAAAAAATTTAGATAGTAGTGAAATAGATTTATTTCATCTTTTGATTTGATCGAAAATTTTATTAGAGAAAATTCTGTTTCCTGCATTTCTTAAAATGCAAACAATTTATAATAATAAAGTTAATAAAACAATTATGGCGATAATTGAAGTTCACATAATTTTTAAAAAATTGTGGTGATTTTTGTTACTTAAAATATTGACATGCACCTCTTTTCATGGTTCCTGCAACCAAAAACTTCTTTTTACTGCAACGCCATCTATACGTCAGTTTAGGAAAAGATAGATTTTACTAAAAAGTGAAGTCATTTATATTATTTATTGAATATTTTCTGCAGAATGCAAATATCTCTCTTAGTTTTGAAGAGAATTATACCGGAAGTTTTAAGTGGGACACCCCGTATAGCAGGTAGTTCCGTGAAAGAATTTTTCTATACCATTAGATACTTCAAACGATAACTTTAAACAATATTTACTAAACTCTACTTGAAGAAGGACTATTTAAGTTGAGTTTACTAAATTTTACAATCGAGAAATGATTCGTTCTGTTTAAGATGCATTTAAAAGACGCTTACAAAAAAGCGTGGAAGTTTGTGGTTTTCATATTGAATAAGATCTTTGTCGACAGAAACATTTAGTTGTGATTAAAATATTGTCTATTTAAACATGTAGAATTTTTTCTTTAAAAAAGATTTGTTTCCAAAAGTTTACTTACACATAATTCAAACTTTTGGAAACAATAAATATAAATGAAATTTTAAATGAAATTTTCATTAAACATGAAAAATAGAGGTAGTTTACTTTTAGGCAACATTCACATTTTTGACATTTTTGAGCATCCTGTAAAAAAATAATACATTTTCTTAATACCAAACACTGATCTTTAGTCAAGAAATTAAAATTTAGGTCCGCTTGTGCTTGTGCTTGTCCCCATCCGGGGACATCCTGTATATGACTTCATGTACGTTTGCTGTTGTTTGTTATGAGTTGTAGGTAACAAGCGAATTTCGTATTTTGATTTTTAATTTTCAGAAATTGTCCCGTTATAGAAATATTACACATAAATAGAACTGCTTCGCTAATTGATTTATTATTAGAAATGTGAGTAGTGCTGATGTGGCTAATGAATCCATAAGAAAAGATGTTAGTTTCTTTGTTGCCAGACGAGTGGTGGGATTAACAACATTTAATGATCATCTCTAAGGTTTTGACACATCTCTCAGTGGTGAAATAAAATCTAATTAATACGAAGCAAGACCTTATAAAGTGATTTTGCAGCGATTGTATCTTTCAGAATGTCGATAGTGATCTTGTGATATTAATTTACAAAGGCACGTTCGTTTGGAATTACGTACCTGTCTATCAAACTAATAAAATTAAAATTCGGTGTATGTAGCGTGTAAAAGCGGTGCGATACGATGTAATGCGGCACCCTACGGGGCACAGATGTCTCTTAGATGTGCAAGAGGCTCCCTGTGGAGAGACACCGTGTTACACGGGTAATGTGCTAGCTGGAACATGTGTTCTTGGCTGTTAGTCGTACGTGAAATCACAGAAAATTACTATAAGATAACGACTAAATACCGCCTTGCTTTTTCTTTGCTTTTACCATAGAAGTCGTTGATTTGAATCGTGTTTTGCAAGTTAAATATATGGATGTTGCTGCATGCTATTCCTCACTTGAATGTCTGGGAATTAGAGAAGAGACGAAAGCTTGTTATTTTATATAAGGTGGCACATGAAACATACAGACGTGACTGTAAAAAATTGCATAAGTAGGTTACCTATACCACAAAGAAGTATCGCTTAAAGTGTCTGTAAATTTCACTATAAGTAATATATTAGGATAAAACTGCATCCTACTGCGTATTGTGTACCTATTCTTTTAAAAAATTTCCTTGAAATTTTTTTTATTGTGGCAATAATATAGAGCCTATTCTGTGATAACCATTACCCAAAGTCTCTAAGATTTTTTAACTGAAATTAAATAATCTGTAGAAGCTACATGCCGTATGCTGTATGAGTTCTGTGTATGGGTGGCATGAATTTTAAAAGTAACAAAATGTTCGCAATCTCTCTAAGAGTGGTTCGATCGGAGTGTTTTTAGTATCGTGTGTAGGCTGGACGATACTGCGTCGTATAATAGTAAGGAAGTTCCACGATTAGGGGGTGGCAATGGAGGAGGAATATGTTGGACACTTACATTTTGGATATATTTGTAAGAAGCTGTTGATGTTTAAGTGCACTATAAGCCAACTTAGCGTGAAATCTAAGTTTTCTTAGACAGTTAGGGGGTAAGGGGTCACTGTATTGTTTCCAAAGCATAGTGGGTCATTTTCAAGCATTTCTGGCCAAAACTCAAATGAATCAATTTTAACAGATTTCCAAGAAATAGGTAATAAACAAGGTTCTTGGTAAGGGTGGCCGTTATACTTAGGGGAACAGAAGACGCCGAACCCTATACTTACTTCATTTGCGTTCTACGGCTCGAGAACGAAACATACGTTACGTGTTAAAGTTGTGCAGGGAATATTTAGTGTTTCTTGAATTGTGCGTTTTTGACCTCTTTGTCTTCCATTGAATGAATCGGCAAATCTGATACAGAACAAGATAAAGAGCTAATAAAGCTCTTGTCCTGTTTGCTTTGCTTACAATAATTAAGCAGTTGATTTTGTTTGCCACTTGTTGCGTAAGTTATAGCCTTTTATCGAGTGAGCGGTTTTTGCCGTAAATTTTGATGAAAATGAAACGTTACGTTTTTGTTACGCTTTACTTCCCCAAGCTTACGCCTTATATTTTCTTTATGATATTGAATTCAGTGTTCAGTAAATGTTTTGTTAATTGCAACTATTGCAACTGCCTATCACTGACTTTTTTGAGTTAAGGCATTTTGAGTAGTTTGATACTGGCAAAAGACATTAAATTTCAGGAGTAATAATAATTATTATTGATATTGCAGTCAACGATTTCATTCAGTTCATGAATTTGTTCACTAGTCGCTACTTCAAGGTGAAATTTACTCCCAATACACAACATCTCTAATGTATACCATCCTTTTCTTTTCAACCCCTATATTATATAAGTAAGCAGATGAAACTGGCAAATATTATAATACAGTGGGTCTCTTTCAAATCCTAGCACCCATGTTTCATCTTATAAACCCAAGCAACTTGATTTATTTGAGATCTGGAGAAAAAAAAATTAAATATCCAGTGAGAAATGTCAATTAATATTTGTAACCAATGAGGATTTGTTGCATATGCTTTTGGTCTCATCGGATCCTTTTATAACTAACTTGCGACCCCCTCCGAGAAGAACAAGAAATGGCTTTTCTGCTGAAGTCGACTAATTGCTGCCTCAGATATTCCAAGTACTTCGATTGGTGATATAAAAATGGAAATCTCAGCTGATTGCGAAGTCACATACAATCTAAAGCCAAAATAGTTTGAGTGAAACACAAAGTGGCTACTAATCAACGATTAAATTTATTTTTCATCCTTTGATTTTGTAAAATAATACATTATTAAAAGTTTCCACATTTTATCAATGTGTTCGATTTCCGCAACCTGAAACCCAGCTCTATTTTTCAGTGAAAGTTTTTTACAGTTTTTTCTTCTTGGAAGTAATATTCTATTCAAATCCTAAATTTCACAATTTTATACAATTATGTCAAATTCCTCCCCCTGAAACCCTCCAACATTTATCGATGGATTTTTAAAATTATTTAACCTGTAATCGCCAGCTGATATTGAGGCGTTTCCATGAGTTTCAGGCTTTTGACAAAAAATTGTTAAATCTGACCCTCTGTGCAAAGGCGAGAAAAAAAAGACAAATATATAAAAATGGCTTGGTAGACGATATCGAGTGTTGTCAATATGTAGAGTGAGGTTGGGCGGTTTTCAGAGTTGTTTGGTAATTTAGATTAAGGAAATTGTATTTCCTTTTTCTAAAAAAGACTATTTATTATTATTGTTATCATTAATATTACACAATATTTAACTTATTTTGTGTATTTTCCAAGTTTCACATAAAAAAAATCGCAAACGTGAAAGTATAAGAGAACAAAATTCTATATAAAACATTTTCTCACAAAAAATTTTATACAAGCAACCGTTATAACATAAAACTAGCGTTTGATAGCAGTGAAGATACGATGTGAAAAAGTGAAAATTCACCTTACCTTACAATACCTTACTCTTTATTAGGCATTTTGCCATTCAAAAATTCCGCAAAATAATGACACAAAAGAAAATTATGAAGAAATTGTTACGTCAAATGGAATAGAGAGAGGTTAGTTTTTTAATAGGTCTGATACCTACTGTTTGATCCACTTGGCATTAATTACTTCCACATCCACGTAGTGAAGTGGAAGTATAGTAATCCCAACATTTTTCCAAATTTTTTTTTTGTGAAAAATGCCATGAAACGTCGAGATTTTAAATTTGAGTAAAGAAAAATAAATGTCGATCTGTCTAACTTTTTTTGTCGCTCGCTTTCTCTGAAACGGTTTAAGATATTGACTTGAAATTATATACACGTATGTATTATAACGAAATTTTAAGCTGGACTGTATTTTGAACATATCTGGCGGAGGGTTGGAGGGTAAATAGGGGTAAATAGGGGAAAATGAGTAAAGCAAGCTGGTAAGAGTACATAAACTTGAGATTCGGTATATATACTAGAAGCCAAGACCTCACATTTTTTTATAATATTTTACATCCCCCACCACCCCCACTCCAATATTAAAAGAGTTGATAAAATAGAATTGAGATATTCACTTGAAATGTGGAACACATATATATTATAATCTAGAATCATCTAGAACTAGCTTATATTTTGAAATTATTCTGTTGAAGGGATGAGGGTTAATTAGGGGTAAATATGGGAAAATAACTAAGACAAGCTGGTAAGTGTACAGAATTTGGTGTATGTACTAGAAGTAAAGGCCTCAGATTTTTTATAATATTTGTCAACTACCCCCACCATCCCCAATCGATTATTAAAGGGGTTGATAAAATGAAATTGAGATATTCACTTTAAATTTGGTACATGTATGTATTATAATCCCATCTGTAGATTAGATTATATTTTGTGATGATTCTGGTGAAGAGTTCGGGGCCAAGAAGGGGTAAATAGGGGAAAACAAGTAAAGCAGCTGGTAAGAGTACAGAAACTTGGATTTAGTGTAAATACTAGAAGCCAAAGCCTCATATTTTTTATAACATTTTTCAACCCCTCCGCCACGCCACCCCCACACTCCATTATTAAAAGGGCTGATAAAATTAAATTGAAATAGTCACATGGATTTGGTACATGCATGCATTAAATGACATCTGGAACTAGATTATATTTTGAGATGATTTCGTTGAAGGGGTGGGAGGTAACTAGAAATAAATAAGGGAAAATGAGTAAAGCAAGCTGGTAAGAGTACAGAAACTTGAAATTTGGTGAATATACTAGGAGCCAGGGTCTCAGATTTCTTTATCATATTTTTTATATCCCCCACCACCTCCACTCCATTATTAAAGGAACTGATAAAATAAAATTGAGATATTCACTTGAAATTTGATATGTGTTTTATTGACATCCGATTGAGATTATTCCGATAAAGAGGCGAGTAGAAAATGAGTAGAGCAAGGTAATGAGATTCCAGAAACTTACTTTTTAGCGTATATGCTACGAACCAACGCCTCAAATTTTTTTATGACATTCGCCCAAGTATTATTAAAATTCTATGATCAATTATTTCCACATACTAGAGTGCAATTATAGTCAAGATGTTTTCCTTTAAAGAGACATGGACGGAAAATCTGGATGTGGAAGTTGTGATTCCTTAGGCAGCGGTTTAAAAAAAATTGCGGAAATGCAAAATAACCAAAAAGAGTAAGAAATTATAAATAATCCACATATAAACTTGAGTAAGCATTATACTTTTCGTCGATAGGTATATTGAACTCTTTATATATTTGCTGCACATTCTATAGGATACTCCTCGCAGTTTCTTATAAATTATGTTGCTTTCATAAATTTATAGTTATTTTTGAATTTAAATAAATAATAACAGATGGATGGACAGATGAACATCTTAATACTTTTTCAGATACCGATCAATCAGACAATGTTATGAATTCTTATTTTCTACAAACGGTAGAGCACAACAATCACCACTAACTAATAAAAATATTTTTCTTTGAAACCTCGTAGAAAACAACTCAGAAATGGCCAACCAATGAGCAAGAGACTATGATCAGTTATTTTCATTCCAAGGCAAGCATCACCACATGAAGAGCCTTAAGCACATATTCACAATAGGATGCTTGACACTCAAGTGAAAACTTTTAGACAATCATATGATCATTTAACAAATCTCATTAGTGGAACATTTACCGCTGTCATTCTCGATTAAATCCGCAAATAAAAAATACTGTAGTTGTGATTTTTTCGGCGACAATGGACGCTGCTTCCATTCACGTTCGTGTAATAGATTTATGTTCCAATTTAAAAATACTAAGTAAGTTCTCAAATTTGGCGTTTCTCGAAAAACAGTACTTATGTTAAAACACTTCACCTACAAGAGAAAATAAAATCCATTTTGGTAGTACTTCTAAAGAAATAATCATTAATCCTCTCCAAATAAGGATATTATATTTAATTTGTCTACTATTGCCCCTAAAGTACCTTCGCGGTCGGCAATTTTCTTGAATTTAATTACTTCTATTACTTCATGCTAAGTTTCCAAGGAAATTCCTATCGAGTCATGGGAATTAAACAGAACTCCACCCTTCGTATCGTCTACTTCCTTATCTCAGTTTTATAAAAATGTCCTTGGCTAGTGTCAGCTTTTGTAAAAAACTACTAAATCCGGCCTTTTCAATATTTTCCACTAATAAAAGATGAGTTTGTTCCAATTTATTTTTCTCCACTCTTAAAAATATTAAGATTCAGTAACTTACAAATAAATAAAAAGGAACTATTATCACTTTTATGCCTTTTTCTCATAGAATTAAAACTAGTTCACATCCCCAAAGTTTCAACATAACGATACGGAGCACTTTGCAAATTTGTACCCATAAATATAAATATTTAATGTTTTGCTAATTCATGCGGAACAAATGAATAAACGGCCTTAAGTATATTTTGGGTCGAACAATTTTTCTCTCTAAAAATATCTGAATAATGAACCAGAGAAGCGATTTGTTTCAGAGCACTTAAAAATAATGTTCCTTATCAGAATCATGGTACATGCGTGTTAATAAACCAAAATTAGCTGGTTATAAGTCACCCTCGACTACTTTTCCTATCAGCGAAATTAATTGAATGCGATAAATAGAAGGAATATCGTCTCTCATTAGTGCTATCGACTTCAAAGAAATATATCTCACCCAGAATTCGTGCAATCACGACCAGCAACATAAATATTGGAACGTGAACCGATGGCTGTCACTTTGAAAAATGATTGCGGCATCGCGATTTGTTAAGAAGACATATACCAGTACTAGACTAATAGTCGAGCGGCCAAGCCGCAGTAGCTCCAATAAAAAAGATTCTAAGGCGTAAGTAATGAGCAGACCTGAACAGAGTTGTTCAGGTGTTTATCACTCGATAGAATAAAAAGTTACGACTATTTTGATTGGTCCAAGCGAAAGATAGAAGTAAGAAGTAAAATTTTGTATAATAATTCAAACAATTATTTTTTAGTTATACTGGCTCTAATTCAAAAACAGAACAATGATTGAATATGAAATTTCTGTGTTATTACAACATATTAATTAACAGAGCGTGTTGATATGAACGACGCGTTTTAATGAAGTTGGAAAATACGGATTTTTTCTGAAGCTATGAAAACAAAATGCGAGAATTTACAAGCATACGTACAGTAAGCGTGGAACTTTCTTAGCTTTCGAAACAAATAACCAGTATATCGAGGAGGAATGTAAGTGTAAACGAGGCACCTTCTCGCGGCGCGGCTCACAAAATGTTAACACTACTACAATTAAATACTAACTGTATTTGGTTTTAAAACGCGACAAGTTAATAGGATTTTTTTTTTCTATATGACTATACATTTTTAAATAGCCTGTAGAAATACAAAGGCGCAATTTTAGCTTGGAACTTGGAAAATATGATTTTCCTCTTTTAGTTTTTTTTCTCACTTATTCAACGTCAGCCTAATTCCGCTACTGAGGTCTATCACCGACGCCATGCCAGGAGACGAGCCACCCTTAACCTGAAAATTTTTTCGAACGTCTTATCTATCGAAGAGCAGGGACCGACTGCCTTACATCCCCTCCGAAGGATGATATATTTGCAATGTAACACCCGCCTAAAGTTACATACCTTCTACGTATGTGCGGATACACAAGCCGTCTGGTACCTTTTCAGGCCAAATAAATCTTTAGCCTTTAGTGACTGATGAGGAAAAACTAAATATGAATGAATATGAATAAGACAGTTTTGTACAGTCGGTAGCTTTTGAATCACGCTTTTCTCGGAAAAAGAGGAACTTCTACAGGATCTCTTGTAACGAGTTCCTTTTATTGTCTATATCATTTTTGTATTTTAATGGCCTTATTTATATTGATTTTTTATTGTACGGCATTGACCGGCAATTGTTATAAACAATGTCTTTGTTGCTGATTTGGTAACAAATTTCGGCCAAAGTTAAATAAAAAAAAGATTTTTACGTGATTGGATGGAAAATAACAACTTTTTACTCTTGTAATTTTTTTTTTAAACGCGTATTTTCCGAGATACAGATGTTTGAAATTTTCCAAAAAGTGAGACGATGAATTTAAAATTGTTAATAAAAAATCTGAAAAATTCAAGTAAATTTATCTTTTTGAAATAAACCTTTTTTCCTTATCCACTTTTCCATGAAACTGCAAAATTTTCTCGGAAAAACCTATAAAAATAGAAAAAACCTTGAGGGGGAAAATCGTTGATAAAAAGCATTTTTTTAAATCTGAAAAAATCTGACAATGAGAACAAAGTCTTCCTACCGTTTTAATATTCTTATGTTCCGTTAAAATACAAATTTTCCGAGCTATAAGAGTTTGGTTTTCAAAAAAAAGTATTATTTTATAAAAATATATGAAAACTTTGTTCTTGTCTGATTCTTTTCAGATTTTAAACATTTTTTTTATCAATGATTTCCCCCTCAAAGTTTTTACTATTTTTATAGGTTTTTCATAGAAAACTTTGCAGATTTCCATTTCATGGAAAAGGCGATAAGGAAAAAAGGTTTTTTATAGGATTTTGCAAACAGCAGAAAAAATAACTATCTATAACTAAAAGAAAAACTTTGTGTAGAAATATTAATGAAATCTTTGCATTCTGTATGTTAAAAAATGAACTTACCTGAATGTTTATCTTACAATTTTGATAATTCCCCTCTTTTTTGAAACATCTGTATCTCGAAAAACACGCGTTTCTTTTTTTATTGACAAGAGTAAAAAGTTGTTATTTTCCACAAAATTACGTAAAAATCATTTTTTTTAAATTTAAATTCGGCCAAAATTAATAAGTTAGCAAATTAACAACGAAAACAATGTTCATAACATTCGCCAATCAATATCACGCATTCAAAAGTTGTGAAAAGTGATACAGACAGTAAGAGAAACTCTGTATAAAAATGTTCGTGAAAATTCCTCGTTTTCCGAAGAAATCGTATATTAGCCTTTTCATCGCTTAAGTCGCCCGCAGTATTTGATCAATTCAAAAAACACAGGAATATACACCTCAGGAAAGTGGCGCAAAAAAATTTTTTCAGGACCGTGTAATTAATAATTATATTAACTATTTTACAAGTTTTACACTTTTTACCCATACTCTTTGTTTCGATCAACCAAAAGAGTCGTAATTTTCTATTCCATTGAGGTATAAGCCTCACAACACTTCGATAAGGTCTTATTACTTTATGCCTCCAAAACATTGTTCTCCTTTTATGATAATGTCGTAGAACTGTCCGACCGCTCTACTATAAATAGTGGTCACATCTTTTCAAACGAATGTATTAAATGAGGCATTAATTTTAATAGACATATGCGTTTACGGGTACAAATAACCAGTCTCAAGAGTAGCTACAGTTTATATTTAATGTTCCATACAGAATTAACCTTCATTTACTCATTTTTATTTAATGTTCGGTTATTTGCGTATAAATTTTCCGCAGCGTAACTGTTCTGTAAATCTTTTCACGCTCGAGTATTTCATTGCTTAAGTGGTTTATAAGAAAGTAATTACACTAATTTATGATTGGCTCGCAGCCTAAAACTTGTCGCTGAGAAACCAAACAAGACTTATTTCTTTTGCTTCTCAAAATATTTTGTATGTATACGCACTTGAACCTCCATGATCTCTCATCATATTTCATAACTTAAAATAAACTAAAAAGCAGTAAAGAAATTTTATTACTTAATTGTTTTGTCTACTAAAAGAAGAGATATTAACGTTTTTAATTGATAAAATATTAATTTAATGCTTTAAGGAAATTATAAGATATTACAACAGTAAGTTTGTAATTAATTATTGCTTTCAGTAGTGTTGCTTTTCTATTAATTACCGTTATTTTATGTTTGTGTGCTCAATAGTTGAAATTTATTCAGGTTTATTAGAAAACAAAAAAATATGAAAGAACAAATAAACATTTGAGAGATATTGCACACCTGTAACGCTTTGTGTTTTTCATACAATTTTTCAAATATTTCCTAAATTCAGAATTATCCCGAAAATATTTTCCTCCTGCTAATAATATTGTGCTAAAATAGTATCTAAGTTGACAGAGAAACAGGCAGATAGTTTGTTAATTTCTAAAGCAATGCAAATATCGGAGATTATAGGCTAATCTTGTTATTTTATAATATGCTTGCTGCCTTAATTTTACTACTTGTATTTATAATCAGAGATGTGAACTTACACACACCTCATTTGTAACTAATGCAGATCACTTTTAGATAACTTCTCCACCAAAATTTTCAGAAAACTCTCTATTTTTAATATGGTGCCATGCGCCCATTTTCCGTTAACCAAATTTAACCTTTATATAAAAATTCAATATTACGAGGCGATAAAAGAATAGAGGATGTTGATAATATGAAAGTGATCTCCAGATTTTTGTATCAGTAACATGGAAGATAATTTCATAATATTTCGATTTATTAAACCATCATCACATAATAAATATTTTTATTATTTTCTTTCAGTTCATTTTAATAGCAGGATCCTGTTGCTTTTGCTTATGCGTCCATGCGACCGTGCATCCGACCGCCCGCCCGCCTGTCTGTCCGTTCAACGGCCTATTCGACCGTCTGTCCGTCTGTCCGTCTGTCGATCTAATTCCTAACATATATACTAATTTTCTTATGAAACACTCTATGTGAGAATGAAGTCGCTCTTTACCGGTATTTCATTTTTGATCTTTCTAGATTAAGGGCAGTGATATTTTTCAGTGGTTTACCAGACAGATAGGAGAAATTGCAAGAAATTGTATTTGCAAATTTAATTATTTTTTAAAATTTTTATTTTACCATACATCATCCAACAGTACAAAACCATTTATAGGATGGAAATCTAAACTAACTTAGCCTAACGAATAAGAAGTACAAGTAGAAATTATGAAGGCGGTTAGACTGCACGACAGTAAGTGAAATTTCTGGCTGCTAGACAAATATGTCCAATTCACTGCAATGAGTTTCATAACAAGTACAAATATTAAATAGAGGAGAAAACTTTAATACGATGAATCTAGGAGTGCGCTACAATCTATTTTATTATGCATAATTTTACCTAGAAAACGAAAAGCAAACGACTCACGCCTTTGGGAAAGACTGGTAATATCAAATTTTTCAAGTAATTGATTTTGAGATGCTCCAATTGGTGGATATGTATCTTCAGTTTTCCAGTTTGAAAATTTCAGAAAGCGACGCTGAATGTTTTCCAATTTATCGTTATGAGTGTTAGACCCAGACTGTCAGACAAGTGAAGCATACTCCAGCTTAGTTCGAGGGAAACCGAAATAAAGGATTTTTAAGATTTTCGTATCATTAAATTCATGTCTTTTACAGAAGATGAAGCCTAGCACTCTGTATGCATGCGAAATTATGGCATTAATATGATTAGTGAAGGTTAATTTATTATCGAAAGTTACATCTAGATCCTTGAACGTAGATGGTCTGTTCATCGTGTCGCCATTATAAAAGTGGGGACTCCTTCGTTTTATAACTCATAACATTGAACTTTCCAACATTTAAGTGAAGATCATTTTCATCACATCAAGCTGATAACTTATTTAAATTGTTTTGAAGGTTTTCGGAATCATTAAAATCATTAATCTTATGCAACATCTTGACGTCATCGGCATTTATTAAGAAATACACGTCTGAGTAATCACTGATGCTAACAAAAATATTAAAGAAAAGGGGTCCAAGTATTGATCCCTGCGATACTCTTGACGTAGCTCGGTATTCAACAGATTTATATTCATTATAAGATACAAATTGAACTCTATCAGTTAAGTAGCTCTCAAGAAATTGAAGTGAACCGTAAGATAATTCATATTTGTCAAGTTTACTGTGGAGACGTGTACTATGGTTCAGTCTGCCAAATGCCTTAGAAAAGTCAGTATAGACTGAATCTCCCCGTATGTGAGAATCAATTAATTCAGCAATGTACTGAGTAGCGCAGAGTACGGCCGAATTGCGATTATTGTTATTTTATGCATTATTAAAGATTACACAAATTTATATTTATTTATTGAATAAACGACTCATTATAAATATGGGATACAAGTTTATGTATATTTCACCAAAGTCTATAATCTACTTGTGCCAGTAGCTAAGATATATAATTAACTTGACATATGTCCAGGAGTATTCTTCGGTCGGTTTAAAACAAGATTATTACATTTTCTTACATTACGCTTTATTGACCATCGACAGAGAAAGTTATTATTACCATTAAGTTTTTCAACACTACTTTAACGTGTTGGATCTATTCTGATTCCGTACTTTGACATAACTCAGAGTAATGGTAGTGCGAAGATTAACTATGAGGTTAAAGTAAACCATAAAACATGATAAGCAAGACGTGAGTCGAGTTAAATGAAGATTTGTGTAACACAACAAGTAATACAAACATCAAACCTAAAGGCCCGACGTGACCTTATTCGAGAGGGGGCTCCATTTTAGGACAAGGAACGTACACCCAGAATCCGAGTATAATAAGATTAATTAGTTTTCCCGACAAATCGCAGTACTACGACCGACTTGCATTCAGTATTAATATTTACATTACAATTTTTGAGACTAGCCCTACGTCAAAAATCCTATTAAACGCGACTGATTTACACATCGTCTCAGAGATTTTTTACTACAGCAAATTTACAAAAAATTTCTATGAATACAATGATGATAAATTGAGATTACTGTAACTATTTCGAATACTGTTGGATCAATATTACTAATAGTTAAAGCGATGGCACGTTGTGGGTTCATCGATTGTAGCTATGTCTGTCATAAGGTATTTGGTTTACCGAGTTGATTTCTAAACTCCTTTTCCTCTACGAAAAGTCTCGGAGATTGCCGAGAGCGGAGATACGGAGCGGGGGGAGGGGGGGTAAAATTCGAAAAAGAGTTTTTGTAGTTACGAACGGAACCGGGTATTATGAAAGTACATCAACTCTACATCCCCCACCAAAATATCAGACGTATGATACGTTTTTGGCGAGAGTTAAAAAAAGTGAAAAAGTCCTTTTTTTTAGTTACGGTCGAAACTTTGCTTACTTGTTGTCTGACATTATTTTTTAGACTTACTGACCAAAAGTTTCGTCCATAACTGCTTTTTTTTTAAATTTCTAAAAATTTCCTTCCAAAAAATGGCCCGTATCGTTCGTTTAACATTTTGGTGGGTTGATGTGGAGTTGATGTACTTTCATAATACCGTAGTTTCGCTCATATCTTAAAAAAAAACGATTTTTTCGATTTTTACCTCACTTCGTATCTCCGCTCTCGTGCATTTTCGAGACTTTTCGTAGAAAAAAAAGAGTTTAGAAATCAACTCAGTAAACCAAATAATGTCAGACATAACTACAGTCGATGATCCCACTACGTGCCATTGCTATGAATATAAGCTTAATTTATAAGGAAGAAAGTCGTGAATAATACTTACCCATCTGCCAGCTTCATTGTTATGCAGATTCATTTTTTCTCTTAAGCTTTTGCCCCTTTCTCCGGTATCAACAAATTCTCGACTGACATCGAATCCAAAACCAATGTTATCGGAACATCCTCCCCATTCGAAATCCCTAACGTTAGACACAGCGGCGTTGTTACCGTTTGCGAATACCTGCGGTCTTCCTTTATAGTGTGTCTCACAATTACAAGTGTCAATGGCTCCCTCACTGCATGCCCTTGCTATCGCATGAGTTACAGCAGCTGAAGTAATTGCGTAAATGAAGGCAGTTTCTCTACAACCTGAAACAAAAATAGGATTCTAAAATGTTGAAAGCACTAATTTAGTTGGTGGTTTGTGTGCAGTTGATTATTTCTTTTGCAAAGAATAATAGTTAATTTTATATCATATTGTAGCCTAGTAAAATCTGAAAAATTAAGGTATAAACTTTAGAAACGAGGTGTTTCATATGGAATTTACTTAAGAGGGGACTCTTTTTGCTGTCTCAAATTCACTTGCTAGCTCGAGACGCCATTTGAGAAAATGATCTGAAAATATATTTTTTGTTAATATCTCATCGTATTTGTAGTGATAAGTTGACTAAAATTACACAGACCAGAAAAAAACACTTTTGTGTGGCCTGGTCTGTTTTACTCAATCTGGTATCGTTGTCCAGTTATTAGGGTAAGAATATAGGCCTTTATAGCACTTTTAGGTTAGGTTTCTCAAAATTGTGACGTGATGGCGCAAAACTACCAACGGCATCGTGTTCGGCACGTCAAAAACATTCGAAATCACCTATCCGAATAAAGAAAAAAAATCTTGCGGGTCAGTGTTATTATTGTATTTCAGAGGCATTTAATTGACTGACACGGTGACCTAGATGGAAAAAGGATCTTAAGGTGCTTATGGACAATTCGAGGTTTCCTCTATCATGGCTTGCGAAAATGAAATTTACATGAAGTAAATTAATAAAATCATTTGCATTGGTATCTGTCAGCAGCTGCAAACTTTTCAGATGACTATGTCTAGGCAGAATACAACAGAATACCTTGCTATTTTATTATTTCATTTTACATACTAGGGAATAAAGTAGATGGTTTATATTTTAACTCATACATATATATTTTGTTAATAATTTCGCTAGTAACAGAAACATTGAATTAATAACAAAATTGCAACAATTAGAAAAAGGAGCGTAAATAAATAACCCTAAAATGATAAGTTCCTGGAATTACGAGTGTAGACAAAAAATAAAACTATCCTAGAAAACAGTTTTTCGCTATATCGTGAAAGCCAAGAATTTTCTGAAAAGAAGTTGCAAACAGAAGAGATAGAGCATACAGTTTTACATCAAATACCAATATCTAATAGGAAAGGCGTAAAAAGCGTTCAAAATTTAAGGGATTTACGCGAACAGCACGAAAAATTGTCATATCTAAAAACTCGTAAATAATCGAAAATTTATGTTTTTGTTTATTACTTCCCTCGCATACCGAAGAGAAGTATTATATTCGAGAAAAATCACCCTCCGTGATTTCTTCGGATAGTCGCGTCTTAGATCGTGTAGATTACGAAAATATAGGTTTTTCAATACCACCAGTATGTCCGTCCATCCGTTTGTCCGTATGTCTGTCCGTCTCTTTGTCTGTCGTTTTGTTGCCTTGAAAATGTTTTAACCACTACTATACTTCCACTCCACTACGTAGATGTGCAACTTAAAATGTGACAGATGGCAATAATATTTTGCATTTAATTAACACAATTGGCAAGGAAAACACATATTATAGTTTTAGTGAAAAATATACAGGGCAGTCATCCTAAGCAATAATTCAACTAATGAAAATTTGTAAAGCTATTTACGCAAACCTTCCATATTTGGTAACTCTTATTTAATATTGATCTTTTGCTGTTAGATGACCACACGTTTTGACCAAAGTTATCAGGTTCTCCTTGCAATAATATTGATAACTACATTTCGATTATTATTCTGATATGTCGCTTCGTAAATAATAATTCCTTAGAGTTACTGCCCTATATAAATAAAGAGGGAAGTTATGTGTAATAGTATATTTCATCTGAAGTCTGGAAATAAGGATTTTTCGGTGCGCGTGTGACAAGTCATGTAAGCACGGAAAAATCTGTTTCTGGACGTGTAATGAACGATACTTTTTATTATATTTCTTTGAAAACGATAACATAAAAATAAAATATAACAATAAAAGACATACCAAAGGAATTTAGAACATTTTTATTTTCATAAGTTACAGGAATAAAAAACATGTAACTACTAGAGTAAGAATATTCAAAATTAACTAACTACCTAACTAACTATTAATAATAACAGCTCCAAGTAATAATGTTCTTAGTTTGAATTGTCATTATTAATGGTTATGTTTATTGTGCAATTGGTATTATTGCACAAGTTAAGTCGTGTTGGAGTATCATTTCGTGAAACTGCAACTATTGAAGCAGATTCTTTGCAAATGTTTTTATTTTCTTAAGCGAATGATACACTTGTATTTTGCGAGTGGGAAGGGTTAAACAGTTTTCGTGATACCTCAATTTTTCTTTGAATGGATTCTTCTATATATACTTCTGCTACATTGGAAGAACGCCATCTTCCGTGCCTTTTCAGAGTGAGTAAATCACCCCCACTTTCCACCAACATGCTTGCCGAAGAACGCCTTAGTTCATGCCCAGTATATTATCTGGGACTTTCTAGTTTAATGTATTCTGCGACAATTTTCTGAACACCACTGATGGTACGGCATCCAACGTGTTGAGCGTAACACCTGCTGTTTCACTATGCAGCAAATAGTTTTCTGCTGTCCATATTTTTTGGTCGCAGAGCTGCATATTTATGGGCTCAAATGTACATCCTTCCTTAGTAATGGTGAAACTTATTGATGTATGAGTTTTTCCATCTTGTAAAAACATGACAAGAAAGCGCTCATTATCTACCACATCATCTAAATTTAAACGTATTAAATCATCTCTTCGACAAGCACCAAATATCCCAAACACAAAAATTGCTTTTGCTAGTAGATGTTGTTCATCTGAAGCTTCACATAAAAATTTGGTTACTTGTTCTGCTATTGAAACTCTGAACTTTTTCGGTATATATCCTACAGCTTGACGCTTCAATAAAGCAATAGTTTTTGGATATTTGTTGATGTCAGTATTCTCTTTTATGGCCAAACAACTTTTTAGAATTGAGAATCGACTCCATAACATGGAAGATTTCAAGACTTTGCTTTTTCGACAAAGTAAACTAGAAGAATATCGTCACTTATAGTTTTGATTTTGTTCAGATTTCGCCATTCAATAAAAAGTTGATATTCGTGTTCATATCTTGACCTGGATTTTACTGGCATAAATTCCCGCTCGCTTGTGCTGCTTGCTCTAGAATGTTATCGGGAACTTCGGGATTTTCTTCTGAGTACGTTTCATTGGCATAAATTTAATTAACAGAAAATCAACAACAATGCAGTGTTTGGTATATATGATGCGTTTCCATGGTTACTATCAAATAATTTCAAAGGTGATTCGTTTTAAATTAGTCTATGACAGATAAGGTTGACAAAACGTCAAAAAATATTACAAAAGTTCATCCAAATACTTAAACATTTACGAATTAAAATACTAAATAGGTGCATGTTAAATATCAGAGAGCATATTGACGTTTTTAAATTTAGTTTTAGTCCAGGTATGACGGTTTTTGGCTCCAATTTCCTTCAAGAAGCATCAATTAGCTTGAAATTTGAACTCTAAGTAGGAAAAACCTTAAAAAGCAAACCCTACCCTATGCTAATTTGCGCATTTACCCTAGGGGTGGAAATTTTAATATTGAAAATAACCTCAGAAATCGATAGCAGAACACATTATAAGCAAAAAATGTTCTATAGAGTTTTTTCGAAAAATCAATACTTTTTTATTATTCGTGATTGAAATTTTCTATTTCTGTTAAAAATAATCATGTTTTAAACGTTTTTCACGAATTAATCAAAAACTTTATATTTTATCAAAAAAATTGTAAGAAGCAAAAATGTAGCTTATAAAGAAACAAAGAGATTGGTTTTTTCCATTACTGTAGGCCCAATACAAACCGAGTTATGGCTTATTGAAAGTGGGCCTTATATATCGAACGAGAAATGTAAGAAATTCAACAATGAATAACAGGAAAATGGTTAATTTTACGGAGTGGGCCGTGCCTGCAACACGCCACTTTGGTCCGGAGTTCGGCTAGACGGGCGGTCGGGAGCTAACCCACTCCTGATCAACCGGCTGCGTCGTCCCGTCAGAGGGCCGGCAGGGTGAGTCTCTGGCGGCAGGGGGCGCGTAGGGGGCCGTGGATCTGGCTGTCGATCGCCTCGGCAGTCAGGTTTGCGCCACCCTCTCACAGCGTTGCCTGTCTCTGGGGGCTATATCCATCTGGTATCCTTGGTGATCGCACGGGCTTGCCGTGCGACATCCCCAAAGAGGGCTCCGTGGCGGGTGGGGAACCAGATGGACGAAATCAACAAATAACCCATATGGATAATAAAACTTTAGCCAATCAAGCGGCAGAGCGGCCACGCTCGCCGCACCAACCAGTGGATGAGCGCCAGCGCCCACCACAACATGTACAGTCTGCGGCAGAGCGACAACGTTCGCCACAGAACAAGCCAAACAAGGTAAGAGTAGTCCAGTGTAACCTGCAACACAGTAGAGCGGCAACGGCAACATTGTGCCGACGACTCGATGTGGAGCAGGATACACTGGCTCTAATCCAAGAACCCTGGATAGTTAAATCTAAAATATCTGGTTTAACAAAACTAAACGGAGTTATTTTCAGCTCACCAACAGTGACGCCGAGGACAGCGATTTATGCCCCCCGGCACATCAAAATCCAGCCATTACAACACCTTTCAACCTCTGATCTCACGGCCGTGAGGGTGGAATGTGCAATATCAGGCAAACCAACAACAGTCGTAATAGCATCAGTGTATCTCCCCCAGGACCAGGCAACACCACCGCCGACAAGGGAAATGGAGAACCTGGTAACTCATTGCCTCACCCAGAAATGTGAACTAATCATGGGATGTGACGCCAATGCTCACCATGTAACCTGGGGCAACAAAGACAACAATGTTAGAGGTAAGTCACTTTACGACTATATAATCGGTAATAACCTTAATATAATTAACCAAGGCTGTACACCGACATTTATTAACTCTAGAAGTCAAACCATAGTAGATATCACCTTAGCTACAAACCGTATATCCAACTCGATCCAAGACTGGCATGTGTCTGACGCTGCTTCAATGTCAGACCACCGCTGGATTGAATTCGGCATTAAATTAATCAAAGCACCAAGAAAACTCCTCAGGAACCCCCGAGACACTGACAGAGATGAATATCGACGTCAACTCAGGGAGAACCTGAGGGATGTACACAACGGGGTGCCACAAAACAACGGAGAGATTGAGCAGTATGTTAAAACTGTTCAAACCGCTATGAAAAAAGCTTACGAAGCATCGTGTCCCTTGAAGGCCGTACAACAGCAGCCTGGGGAAGCCACTAAATGGTGGTGCCAGACGCTGACCGACCTCAAGAAACAAGCTAGGACATCGTTCAACAAGGCGAAAATGACAAAACTTGAATCAGATTGGGAGCTATACAGAACCAATCAAAGAGAGTTCAAAAAACTAGTCAGGCAGAGACAACGAGAGGCATGGAGAGCCTACTGTGAGGAGGTCGAGGATTACTCGCAGGCTGCTAGGCTACATAAAATACTTGCCAAAAACAAAGACAATCACCTAGGTCTACTGAAAAAGGATGATGGTACCAGTACCAACGACCTACATGAAAGCCTAGAGTTGCTTATGGAAACTCACTTCCCAGAATCTGTAGTGACAGATCGGAAGGAATGGCCAAATGAAACCGACACTCAACCCACCGAACTGGACTGGCAAACTGCCAAACAAATTGTGAGTGAAGACAGAATTAAATGGGCAATACTGGGCTTCTCCCCCTTCAAATCGCCAGGTACTGACGGCATTCATCCAGCCCTTTTACAATGGGGTCTGGATGAAATAATGCCGCACCTGACAGCAATATTCAGGACGTGCCTAGCACACCTTTATATTCCGAAGGTGTGGAGAGAAGTCAAAGTAGTGTTCATACCAAAGGCGGGAAGAATAGACTATACTACCCCCAAAGCATACCGACCCATTAGCTTGACCTCGTTCCTTCTCAAGGCGATGGAAAAGCTATGTGAGCGATACTTGAGGGATGTTGCGATCACTGCTAATCCCACACATCCCAATCAGCATGCATACACCCCGGGCAGATCCACCGACACCGCCCTTCATGCGGTTAGTGGTCGGATTGAAAAGTCTTTGGACAATAAAGAGTCCACCCTGGGTGTCTTCATAGACATAGAAGGCGCTTTTGATAAAACCACCTTTCCAAAAATTACAGCAGCCCTCACGAGCAGGAACGTTTCTCCGATCGTAAGTGGCTGGATATCCAACATGCTCTCAAAAAGAGCGGTACAGATTAACATGGGAGACATCGCTGTTAGAGGAATGGTTGCAAGAGGCTGTCCTCAGGGGGGTGTCTTATCACCTCTTCTATGGAACTTAGTTCTTGACAGCCTCCTGCGCCGCCTCAACTCCGAGGGATTCCACACAATTGCATACGCAGATGATCTAACGATACTGCTTAGTGGTAAATTCGAAGGAGTCCTCTGTGATCGAATGCAGATGGCCCTGAGAATAATCGAAAGATGGTGCAGAGAACACTCTCTGTCGGTCAACCCCAGGAAGACAGAGCTGGTCCTCTTCACAAGGAAAAGGAAATTGAGGCCAATGACGGCCCCCGTTCTCCTAAATACCACACTAAATTTCGCATCAGAAGTAAAATACCTTGGAGTAACTTTTGATGCCAAACTAACATGGAATCTTCATTTAGACAGAAGACTAAAGAAGGCTTACATCTCTTTTGAGCAGTGCCGCAGAACCATAGGGAAAACCTGGGGAATGAAACCCAAAGTGGCTATGTGGATTTACACTGCTATAATAAGACCAATGATGGCCTATGGAGCCATCGTCTGGTGGCCTAAGAGTCAGCAGACTGTAGCGAAACGTAAGCTCAGCCAGGTACAACGAGTAGCCTGTTTAAACACAATTGGAGCTATGAGAACAACACCAACAAGAGCAATGGAAGTGATGCTGTGCCTGCCACCACTAAACATATATCTAGAAGAGGTGGCCCTAACTACTATGGCACGTCTCAAATCCGTTGGCATACAGCCAAACATAGGATGTGGAGTGACCAGATGCCGGCTGTGGAATGAGGCAATTAAACAAATGCCACTTCTGCAGGTACGTGCAGATGGTATTTCTCCACAGTTCATCTTTGATAGACCCTATGAAATACACACCAACAGTAGCAATGAGGCCGTCAGTGAAGGAACAGTTAACATCTTCACAGACGGATCGAAAAAGAAAGAAGGAACAGGTTGTGGGGTATACTCCAGGAACCTGCAAATTCAAATTAAATGGGCTATGGACAAACAAGCCAGTATAATACAAACAGAACTGGCGGGAATAACCATAGCCGCAAAAGAAATTTCCCGTAGACAAATAACGGGAAAAACAATAAGAATCTACACTGATAGTAGACAATCACTACTGGCCCTACAGAGACACAAAATAACAACAGGGTCAGTATGGGAATGCCATCAGGCACTCGTGGGCGCCTCCAGCATGAACAGTGTCATTCTATGCTGGGTCAAAGGGCATGCACAGTGCAGAGGCAACAGGGAAGCTGACAGTCTGGCTAAGAAGGCAGCCAGTCTAAGTATACTTGGACCTGGCCCTTCCAACATACTGCCGACCTCAGCAATAATGCTAATGATTAAAGAAGACACCCACAGAAAATTTAAAAAACTGTGGGATGAAACTCATAGTTGTCAGTTGGCCAGGGATCTGCTTAGATACCCTGACAAGGATACAACGATGATCTACCTGGGAATGTCCAGGAAGAACCTGCGCTTCGCGACAGGAATTCTTACTGGTCATTGCCAGCTGAGGAAGCACCTTTACAACATGAAGTTAAATGACACACCCCTATGCAGAGGTTGTGAACAAGAAGACGAGACTGTCCAACACGTACTCTGTGAGTGCCCGGCAGTCTCCTCTAGCAGAGAATCCATTTTGGGAGAACGTTGGCCTACACTGGCCGACTTGAGGGATATTCCCCTAGGCAGCATCACCACCTTCTTCACAAGATTAGGATGGTTGGAGGCCTAGGTGGAATCCTGTATCCCTCGGGAGGACGTACAAGGGGCCCAATGGGGCCTAGGTGCTGCGGTCACCTAAATGTGACTGCCCTCCCACAAACTCCAAACTCCAAACGGGGAAAATGCATAAAACCTTTTTAAGAGTACTTAAAAGAAACTTTAACATGAGGCATTTCAGAACTCTCCAGCATAAAAACTAAGGGAGTTATGACGAAAATAAGGTCGATTCCTATTTTTTCGTGGAAGAAAACAACAATGCTACTCTTGGCATTACTACCCTAATTGAAATTAGACGTAATGCGTTTACAATTCGCTTTATTTGAGCACTAATAATATGATCCAGAAGTTTGACTTGTTTAGAATGCTTAATTTTGAAAAAGAATATGGTTAAAGTGGAAAAAGCATTTTCGAAAATTTATAAAAAATCATCTTTTTTCAAAATGACTAAAAACTATCGAAAATACGGAGAAATTGCTGCAGAACAAAAAGTTGGAATTTTTTATTACTGATTTTTTTTTTATTGTCGTAGCTTATACATTAATCGAGATATGGATCTTTCAAAGTCTTCAAAAGTATTAGCATGTCATTGGTACCGTTTTGCAGCCATTTAAATGTCGCTTCTTTAAAAACAAAGGGCTTAAGAAATTTGAAACCTTTGTGAGCTCATAGGTCATAGAATTTCCTACAAAATGATTTTTTGGTGAGCTTTCTAGCGTAAGAATTAAACTAGTTTTTATCAAAAAACCAAACGCACTTTTTTTTTAAATTTTGGAGGAGTAGGTAGATTTTGGAGCATAGATGAATGTAGATAAATTTACGTTATAATATAGTCTTTCTAAATTTTCACTTTCTCATACTTTTACAAAATTTTTACACTTTTTTCCTCATGAGGGATAATTTTGAAGGGTTGAAAAGTTGCAATAAATAATTATTCAAGTTGTACACGATAATAAGATACCAAAATAAGATAAATGATATATTAAATTATATAAATATGCCGGTAAATGATTTTTTCAATTTTTTTATAATAAGGGCTGATTTTTAATCGTTGAAAAGTTGGGATGAAAAATTTGAAGTGCGACATAGTCCTTTTGAAAAATATATGAGGTATGACAAAGTCAATAAATTGTTTTATTTCCAAGTAAATAAGTTAAATAAGGGTTGACAAATAAAAATTAATGTCTTAAAACATCAAACAATCTTGATACAAACCCCATAAATGTGTTTTAACTTATTAAATGCTTCAATTCATTATTTTATTAAATTTTTCACTCCCAAGAAAAATTTGCTCATATCAATACCATATTTTTACCGTCGTACACTGGACTATTTACTTTGCTATATATTTCAGTTTTAAAGCAATATATTCGGTATTTTTATTCAGCTCACGAAAAAAACGGGAGAAGTGGAAAACTTTTTCCGTGCGCTGTTTAAGTGCGCTAGTCCGAAAAAGCCCATCTTATATTATTTCTAATACAGATGAAAATAAGGTGTTTTCAACGAAGTAATGCCTCTAAATAAGTAGCATTAGTTATATATTCAAAGAAAAAAAACTATTTTTAATCGTTATTAACACTTCTATTTTTCAAAATGTATTTTTTGTTTTGTTTAAGGCAGTGGACACTTTTCTTCACTTTTAATATTCGCGTAATCTTTTTTGTTGAAAAAGTCTAGAAAAAATACTCTTTATTGGCGGTTTAGTTTTCATATTTTACATATATTAGAATATTCATAATTATTGCTAACTGCTCTTTAACTTATTACAGCTAACACATAAACAATTATTTGCTTTGACAATGGCTTTTGTATATTGAAAATGTAAAATACAAAGAAGTAATTGGGTCCACTTAGTTTTTACATGTCCACTACAAAGAGCATAACAATGAACGAGTGCTTCAATTGGCAAACATCTGGACATACATGTCTTTTATGTCCCACCCTTTGACAAATGTTAATAGGATACAAAAAACGCCATTCATATTAGCAAGTATATTAGGGCACTTGGCGTCATCAAAGGAAATGAAATGGGTTTTACAATTATTTTTATATACTACTTCTGGAAATATTCCTTCAAATGATGAATTAAAATATTTCTCTTTTTACAATGGCAGATGGATCACGCCTAGTCTTTGCTGATATTCGACGACACATGTCAAGAGCTACTATAGAACTAATCAATAGTATACATGAGACGTAGGTTCATTCATGATATACCAATCATTTAAAAGCCCTTAAAGGATGACTCCCTGGGGATAAATTACTACCTAAGCTTTCCGGTATATAACAAACCTGATTTATCCTTTGATATACAAAATCCGGAGGACCAAACCATGTATAAACTCTGATAAGGTCTGATTCAGTTAAATAGGAGGATCCCATCTATTTGTGAGCATTGAAAGCGCAGAACAAAAGGTTCGTCTTTAAATTAGCAAGGCCTATTTCGTGTGTTCCAACTGCAAGAGAACCTTTTACACACCGCGCGCCGTCTCATAAAAGTAAGTAATTAACTAATTACATGTTATCTCAGCCCACAGGATCCACATAATAGTGGCCTATTATTTCAGTACCGTTATATTTCATAATCATTAAGGATGTGAATTTTAATTAAGTATTTTTTTTTTAATATAAGGTTATATGTGTTTATGATACATCAACTTTTTAGGCTATTGCCTATGTACAAAAAAAGAGGAAGTAAGGAACAATTTCTTTACTCAGAAATTAAGTGGAACTCGAAAAAATAGCAAGACTACTTTTGTAGAAAATTTAGTATATAGATATAGAAATATAACCGTAAAATATCTGCAAAAATGCAAACATTCACTTTTTTTTACATTTTGGTTTATAACTTTTTTCTGAGGAGAGATAGGTAGGTATAGGACATTTTTCAGAGAAAATAAAGTAGTAGCTTCAACCGTTAAAACGAGCTTAAAGAAAGGATCTACAATGAAAATGTACTGAGCTATTTCCGTTCAAGATTGGCTATTCGCTATTGGCTGTCGATTTTTATCGCTCTTGTTTATAAGTACCCTTCTTTAATAATTATCGATTAAAAGTTGTTATTCTTATTGAATACAACGTAATTTTAAATTTATGTGATAACAATAAACGAGTTCTTTAAGTTGTAAAATTCATTTGTTGTTGCAATAAATAAATACATGAAAAATATTCTTTATAGGATTTTGCAAACAGCGGAAAGAAAAGCTATTTATGAGAACTAAAGGAAAAACTATATATAAAAATATTAATGAAATCTTTGCATTCTTTCGATAACCTGACTTCTGGTTATGTTAACAAGTAAAAATTCTTATTTGTCATTCTCATTTTAACACCAGCATCCAACACAGTCCCCTATCGAAAGAATGCAAAGATTTCATTAATATTTTTATATATAGTTCTTCCTTTAGTTGCAAAATCCTATAAAGAATATGTTTCATTACTATAAGCAAACAAATAATAAATAATTCACTTTTAAACAAATAAATACATAAATAACACAAGTCTTTACAATTGTTTTCAGTTATTGAGATTTTCTCGACTTTGAGCAGTTTGTGTTATAGAAGTTTCTCAATTTCAACGTTATGTTACCGATTCTCTTACATTTAGAAGAACATATTAAAGTCTTTTTACGTGAGAATGCAAGTGAAGGAGAAACAGGGTATTGCATCTGAATATATTGGCTTATTTATATAATGAGAAATCTAATGATACGTGCCTAGCGAAATGTCGCTTCATGTAATTCAAAAGACTGTCAAGAGGTTCAAAATTTATTTCGTCGCAATTACCTTCAACAGCAGACGCACCAAAATTACATGGGCAGCGAGTATATTCACAAATGAAGAAGTGGAAACGAAATATTTTAAATCCCCTAAATGCGGTTGGAAAGAAACAATAAAATGGTTCTGTTGCGTTTATTCACCTTTTTGGAAACACCCTGTATGAATCCGTGGGTTCTAAAATAATTTCAACAAGAGATAAACACTAACACTTTATTTAATAATTTACTGTCTATACAATACTTCAAAATAACCTTTATTTACTTCTTATTTAACCTCACTTTTTACCGAACGTCACTTCTATGAACTTCTTCTTAATAAACTTCTACCCTTCCGCGCTGGTAATCGCGCCTTATATACTCTGAAATTACCTCTAGATTGAACCAGAATCTTCTTCCACCACACTCTAGAAAAGTCCTTGGCTCTTTCTAGAGTCTTTCCAGTCATTATCAGTAGGCATAGGCGTATCATCTCCAGTTCCAAGGGGGTGTAATTCATAACAGTTCAATGCCGATTCGCACAACGCAGCCTGCTGCACCACATACTCTGCTCGAGCAGATAGCTTGTGGATGCTTGAGAGGCTGCAGTGGAAACTCTGATTGCAGGAGGTTGGGTATTAAATGCTCCATTTTTTTGCAAATAATATACAGAAATCAACTGCGAAAACGAAAAACTCAAAAAATGATTCCTTGCATTATTCTTTCTTTTATTTGCAATAATCATTACATTTTACAAATTAAAATAAAACATGTTATTTATCACTCAATAGCATTAAAATTCCTAGCACCATACTTAATAAAAATAAAGTTTACCATAGAAAACTGACTATTAAAGTGAAAATATGTGATAGAGACAGAAGATACTCGACTTTGAATGGCAATATCTCAGTGAATTCTCATCGTAGTACCTTTTCTTAAAGCTCATTATAACGGTTGAAATCCCTACTACACTATGTCCTAACCAATCTCTATATCTATCTCAGCTCAGAAATAAGTTATATGCAAAATAATAAATTTTCGCGATTTTTTGCATTTCTGCTTATATTTTATACAAGAAATGGTTTCTTAGGATTGTAAAAGCTATTTCGTTGAAATTTTCTACAAGAAAGTACTCTTGTACACCAAAAGTTACGAATATTTATTGCAACGCTATTGAGCTGTGTTCGTAGAAGGCATTTTGCAGCTTAGAGAAATTCAAATACCATTTGGAGAGAGAGAGTTAATTTAAAATCAAACTTTAAGAATGTAGCTTACGGTGTGGAAAAAATTATACCAACAAAAAATTACAAAAACTTGCAATGAAGTTAGATGAGTCTTGGCTATACTCGTTTTTCGATATGGAAGGTTAAGCAACTCGTAGCGAGGTTCGTACTTGAATGGCGCATAAGCAGAAGATATGCAGCCTTAGGCGGGGGTTGTATGGATATTGTATATACCATTTTTCGGAGGGGGCATAAAACCGCTGGTGTCTTATCTATTAAATGTTAGGCAAGTAGAAAATCCCTATTCTTCAGTAGAGAACAGGTTCGACATAATTTACAGGTTGGGGTAGCTCGTCTCCTGGCTTCAGTGATCGGCCTCAGTAGCCGAAATAGGCCGACGTTAAATAAGTGCATTAAAAATACGAAACTTTACATTTTTATTAACTCAGCTTTATGTTAATAACGGAAAAAGTATATTAATAAACTAACTTATAAATGGGTCGTTTTATAAGATTATAGAAATATTATTGATAAATTCTGAAAAGTCGTTTTCATATTTTTTTTTGGGCAAAAGAAACAAATAGTTTACCAACATAATAAATATTCACCTGCATTTAAAACTGGCGCACATATGCGCAAACTTTTAGTAAATATTGTTACAAGCGATCAATTTTATTACCAAACTAAGTTAAAACAAGCTAACCATTATACTCTTCGCCGATTTACTACACTTGTTATATAATTGTTGCACATTCGATAAGATACTCTTCTCAGTTCCTTTTGTAAATGATATAAGTTTCAAACATTTTTTGTTTAATTACAAAAACTATTTTTTTTTATTTCAAAGATTAATAACTTTTTATTTATTGATCGAGTTTGTTCAAAAACAATAGGGTTCTTCTTCTAGCTAACACTAACTTGCTGTCCAAATTTCAATGCTATCGGCCTTTTCGTTCCTCAGTTATCGTGTTTAAAAGAAACGTTACGGACGGACGGACGGACGGACGGACAGACAGACGAACAGATGGACAGACGGACAGATGGACGGACATCTTGAAAGTTGTTCAGAATTCGATTCCAACACAGTGATATGAAATTTTTTTCTCTACCTAATGCATCTATCTAATGCAATATACTCTTCGTTTTGTATTTGTCATTAATGTCAGTCATTCTCTTATGTCAAAAAATGCCTGCACGTTTACATTACACCCGCGGATACTTTTTAGATTTGTTTATTATTTATGGAGAATATGATAGAATAATGTCAAGAACATGTAACACATTTGCTACTCGATACCCACAGGAACAGAAACCATCACCATGCACTGTAAAACGCGTATTATATAATTTTAGGATATTAGGCTATGTCAAGGCAGAAAAAAGGGAATTCAATTTTACAAAATTTGATGTGAAAAAATACAGAGTGTTCCATTTGAAACAAAGCAGTTCTTGAGGTTTGAATTAGACATAATGTAGCGTGGAGAATAGAACACTTGGTACACTATTGTGGAATTTATTTTTATTGTAGAGACTAGCTCATCTTGTGTTCTCTCCACATGCCAAACAGCAAATGAGAATCTCCTACACTAAGAGTTATAACGGTTCTTGCAAAACGTTGCACCGGTCAAATTTATTATAAAATGTCAACTTAGAGAGAATTTTGTCCATTCTGCCACACTGTGCGCCGTGGCGGTTAGTTTTCGCAGGCAAAATTTAGCACTGAAAACTATGCTATTTGGGATTGTAATTATTTGCCGCTGGTTCACCGCTCCTTATATAATTGATCAGTTTATAGGTATATTCAAAACTTTTTTTATGACGCTTCAAAAATTAGTGCTGATATGCACCGCCATTAATTGTGTACTTCGAAACATTAAGACAAGCTAATTTCAGTTTTACTTTTGCATGACGATGAAAAAAATGTCCAAATCATCAAATCACTGAACATACTAGCGTGTTTCGCTAACTAAGTGGATATCATCAAGAAATTATTAAAATTTATTTTTGTAAGTTTTAACTTTCTCTTCATGCTGATATCTTGATTGGTGAAATGCGCGTCGAGCGTCCAGTGTTTTAGTATTTATGAAAAGTACTTTGTATTAGTGTACTGATGTACGTCATAAACAAAGGACTTTCGGCTTTAGGATACAAATTATCAAGATTGGTGTGTATTTTATAAACACCTCGTATAAGAACATGCTAAATTGTTTAAAATGTCAATGTAAGTGATATGTGGACGCGATTATTTTACAGAACTAATTGCATTAATAAATAAATGTTATTCGAGCTTTTACAGCGACTTTTAATGATCTAAATCTTACTAATATTCGATCAAGATCATGTAGTGATAAACAACAGTGTTTGGAACAATACAAGAGCATGTAGTCCAGATACTTATATATCATTCCTCTCCACGGGTAGTCCTGTGATGACGTAATTACCCAGTCTCCCCCCAGGGGGCAGAGATTATCGGAATAACAATAACTCATAACATAACGTACAGCTGGGGTCTTACAAAAGGATATATAAAAATGTTAACCTTTTTTAACGCGCTAAAGGATATTATTGACTATGAAAACTGTTGTTAAACAAAGAATTAGTTGTTTATAATGATGATTAAGAGATTAAAAAAACAATATTGTTTAATAAAGATAAAGTAATGGAAAAATTAACACTATTCAAGTAACATTTGATGGTTCGTGAAGATAAATTTTAACTGCGAAAAATAACCGCCGCCGCCGTTTAGTTGTAATTCAGCTGTAATGACTGCAATTGCTACTTGGAATTATATATCAGCTGTAGAAAATACTACAACTGGTATATTCGGGACCTTTTATTTCTTTTAATCGTCTTATTTATATTAACGTCCTGGTGGAGTTTTCGCTAATGCTATTCCACCACTCAACCAGGATACTTACACATAGAGATCGACACAACAACCATTCCCACGATATTGCCATTTACCGCAGCTGAGACTCGAACTCAGGATAGATAACAACGACTAGACATGTTGTGTCACCCAACAGGGGTCTAGTTCACTGCTATCTTCTCGGTGACACATTAAAAATGCCACTAAACATCCATACCCTCGTCAGGATTCGAACCCGGGACACCGTAGTCGCAAGCCAAACACTTTAGCACTGCGCCACCGAGCCGGTGGGTTGGCATTTAAATCCGCAGCCAATAACCGTAATGAGGTCACAACCAGTTTGCTGCCAACTAGCGTGTAAGGTTAATCTATAGTGAATTCTAAATATCATTAACAAATTCCAAATAGCTGGTGAAGCTCAATAGCAACCAAACAAAACCTAAATAGTTTGAATATACTAGAGGCTACTTATTAGTATTAATTTTATTTTTCTTGTACACAACGCGTCTGTAAGTGAAAACAGCTGAGGGTTGTACGATATTTAATGTTTGCACACTTATTACCTTCTTCTTTACAATATTTTGATAGGCGTTTTGTGATTCGTGCAATGTTTTAGTTGCCCCTCCTTTGCTGTATAGCACGTTCGACAGCTTCACGCCGATTTTGCCATCTACATTCTTCGTCGAATCTCATGAATTTTCCGGCATTATCCACAAGAGTTCCAAGGCAAACCATCTTATTTACTACCTCACAATCGCGCATTTCTAACGCGTCTGGGTGATTATCATTTGTTCCCTCTATAATTACCTAACACAAAATTATTATCGATTTTCAAGGAGTTACCTCGGTGACTTGAGACGTGGTTAAAAAAACAAGAAAACGAGAAAACGAGATAACGAGAAAACGAGAAAATGAGAAAACGAGAAAACGAGAAAACGAGAAAACGAGAAAACGAGAAAAGGAGAAAACGAGAAAACAAGAAAACAAGAAAACTAGGAAACAAGAAACAATCATAAATTTCGTTCTGTTTTAATTTACACTCAAACTATACTCAGAGCTTGTTATGTGGAAGTTGTCCGGCATGTGTATGAACTCATCATCGCTGGCTGTTTCCAAGATGGTACCATCTGCATATCTGCCAGTTTTTCAGCACACGCCGCGTCAAGTGTACACTATAGATGTTGAAGAAATACTATAATAATATCCCTTAGTGGAAAAGATATTTAGAGATAATTTGAAACGATTCTCTGATAAAGAAAAGTTTAAACTATAAGTCCAACACGACTAATATGAAAACATAAATTCTCTTCTCTGTGCATGAAAACCGGAACGCAATATTAGTACGTATTTTTATTCAAACATAAATCACAGCTAAATATTTTAGTACAGGAGCCAACGTGCAATTATCTGATACATTTGTGTAGGCTGGAGACATCATCAATCCTTTTCCTTAGAGCATAGCAAAGAAGAAAAGTGAATTTTTCTTAGTGGTGGAAACGTAATTTATAAGTGAAATGAATTATTTACAGAAAAAATAGCTTGACATTTACTAATCATGGCTTAAAAGTAGACAGCCTGCAGGTTTAAAACGTCTGCCGCTGTACCTCCCATAATTGGGACGTATGCCTCCCAACCAGCAAATTTGTTTTATAATTTAATGTTCTACGATCATTTTCTTTTATTGTTATTTTATTAATGCTTCTAATTGCTGATTGATTATATTAGAATTTCAGAAAATACAATTTTGTTTTCTGCAACTGAACTATTTTAAAAATTTTTCTTTAAAATTTTTCTATAGTAAAATTATAAAATATTTTATAACGCAGTTAAGAAATTATTTTATAAAAGTTTCCATGACTAAGCTATAAAACATTTCTACGTATAACACTAAATTGTTTTATAACAATTTCTTAGTAACGTTCAGGAGCATTTTTAGAACCGTTATAAATATGTATTAGAATTATTTTATAGTTATTTGTTATCATTTTACAAAACAGTCAAATTAAAGGTCTATTTGTGACAATTTTTAAGTCTAAATTGTTGGTCCAAAGTATGCTATATAATTGTTATATAGCATTGTATTTGCTGTAATATGGAAAAAGCAACAGTCATTACAAAACAAAAATGTTCACTTGAGCATAAAAATGTGGTGGCTCAAAATACAATAAAACGTTTAAGAACATTGATTTCCTGTATATTTATAATATATTTAGTCATAATAAAAATCTATATTTTAATGAAATTTGCCATAATTATAGTATACAAGTTTATACAAAAATTATTCTCCAAAAATTTTGGTTACCAACATTGACAGCAGTACAGATCTTGCCAGATCATATAACGACGAAACTAAATACATCAGATTTAGTATAATGGAGAAACTTAAAAAGTGGTTATAAAAATATTATGTACATGTATTAACAGCGGGGTGGTTTTGGCAATAAGACACAGTTTATACTGATGTACAATGAAACATGATGCATTCGACTCACCATTACTGCACTATTAACGTTCCAGGTCATATGCCAAAGTACACTAGTAGAAGTAACTACATGTTTTTGGCAATAGATAAATCATAAATAAACAGCTCTGTAAATAAGATGATTTATTGCCACTGACTTCTAGTTTATATTTATGCAAATTGAACCAATTCATAAGAGCTGCAATAGTATCGCGAAAGTGAGTGATATAAATTTTATAAGATTCCCGTAAAAGTTACAATAGGGTGCATTATTTTACAGATGTTTTATAGGAATCATCTAATAGCTTAAATATCTTGAAATTCTTGCTACTAACACAAAAACATTTTGTAGAGGGAAGTCATCGTTCGTCAAGGTAAATAAGTTTATTAGAATTTATGGAGTCAGAAACGTGCTAACTATACAGTTATGACTACTAAAACAAATCAGTTTAAGTTACATTAATTTAAGTTACATTGCATAAAACCTCAAAATTATAAAATGTCAAAAATTATTACAAATCATCAATAAATGTGGGGCGCGTTAAAAATGTGGTTATAGTTCACAGTAAAATTTCTTCCTCATCAAAAATTGCAGCCAGAACAAGTCTCTTAAATAATTATTATAGGTTATTAGGTACCTGGTATTAAATTACAACGCCATATGGTTTTAGAGTCAAAAATATTTCTTGCAACTTTTAGATACATTTAAGAAATCATTTTGTTTTATTAATTTGTATACAGCAGCATTTTTTTAATAATAACTATTTAAAAGCCCTTATGAAACACTTGTATAGTTGTTTTATAGCAGTAATTTGACAAACAGTTAAGTGTTTTTTATAGTACCATTAAATGAAGCTTTAATAAAACTAATATATAGTAATGGTACTAAATTTGCATAAGGCCTGCGGAAATGTTTATATAATTATTTTGTAATGGTTCCAATAGGCGTTACAAAATACCAACTGCGACTGACAGGTTTTATAAGATGGTGCCAATTTTGCATTTATAGCTGCTGTGAAAACGTTATGAAAGTGTTTCTGAGAGTAATGTTTTATAAAATTCATGTCAAAAACATTTCTACAACTTTTATAAAATATCAAATTACTGGTTGGGCTGCCTCTGGACCTCCACTAAGCGAGATATGTGGCGGTTGTAATAACTAAGTGGTAATTATTGAATAACAAATAAATCGCCTTCATATTTCTTTGTCATTCTCAGTAACATAGCTTGCATGTTTAAAATGTGTGTCGCCGGAGATCCACTAACCAGGATGTATGAACATTGTATTTTTGTATTCACTAAATATAGATAAATACTTGTACAAACTGTAAATGATATTTTGATTTATTTAGTTAAGTTGCCACCACCAGCAAAATTTCTCATATTTTCTTGTCAGCCATGCTCGAAGGCAAAGAATCGATCGTGTCTCTAGCTTGTCTCTGCACTATTAGGAATAGTACCTATTTCGCAGAAATTTAACCACAGGGTTATGGGAATTATAGTGTTTTATATTACGGAAAATCTATGTCAAAGACACGATCGTCAAATGTTCGTTAGTACAGCTGCGACAACGCTAGCACAACTTGTTTACAAGCTGCTTTTGTTACTTAGGTATGTTGATTAAGAGCTATATTTTTACACAATTTTGCAATAATGTCGTTGCGGTTTCAAGAAATATATTTATTGTTATGTTGATAGTTTTATGGCATATTAAAATTTTATAATTTTATTTTTAGACCGTATGGGTTTGTTTACACCATTATTAATTAACATTTATTATATTTTTAAATTTATTACAATGCTATTCAAATTAAAATAACTGTACTTCTTATGCCATCCGTTGAATGACTACTTTTTCTTAACAGTTTTAGTGAACATTTTGCTTTCTAGAGGGATGGGAAATAATACCATGTCTAAACGTTGTTACGCTTTAAGTAACCGTGATGGTTTTATTAGCCATTTTGTTGAATTGAAGTAGGCCCTGAATAAGTTTTTCTCATCCATCATTATAGATTTATGGGAAGGTATTCATTTACAGTAGCTCCTGTACCTCCATGCAAATAATGTCATCTGTCACGTCGATAAAAGAAAATTTATTATGTTATTATCGATATAATTACAGTAGCAGCTCGTTCGCACAATTGAAAAGATAAAAATTCGTCACATACAACTGAACAAATTCATAGAACTCGAGAAGAAAAGGAAGCAAATTGAAATAAACGTTGTAGTAATGTTTTTATGATTTATCGTCTTGGAAACACATCAATATTAAAAAATGGATATATGAGCGACACTTGGCATATTTCAACGTGCGACAACGAATGCTGTTCTTCAGCATAGCAATAAACAACAGGAATTATAGTAGAGTTGTCATATACGACGATAAAGGCATCTTTATATGTTTATTATCCCTTTCAATAAATGATATATAATATGACACGCCTAGTATGATTTTTATGTACTTTATGCAAGTTTATAAAATCTTTTTTCCCATCTTTTTATAAGATCGTTTAGATTTTATTTCAAACCGTAAATCTTTGCTATGATCTACCTTATTAATCTACAAAATGTAAAGCATGATGCGAGGTTAATAATTAGCCTTGTAATTGGTCACAAAATCATGGAATACCATAGTTCTCATATTCTCGAAACACCTTACAATGTCAGGGTCAGGCGAATTTAAATTATGTATGGAATAAATAAATAATTTCCATAAATTTAACAATGTGTCTAAAAGCATGAGTTTGTGAAATATTTCAATTAACTTTTTATACATTTTTTTAAAATTAATTTTATAAACCGTTGTGCACAGATAAGATCGAAGTTGAATCGATGGACAATGAATATAGTCCAACCGAATTAACTATAAAAGTTAGAGTTAAGTGTTGTTGCACCAAACGGGCTCTAATCGACAGGGAAGGGCACCCAGATGAAGAATCTCAAATATCCCCGGCGTATTTTTTTGGGGTTTTCAATGATTAAACAAATGCGACAAAAAACATTTTCGTGCACTCTTTGTTCATTTTCTTCGTAATAGTTAAAACCTCATAATGATAGTATCTAATTTACTTTTTATAAACATTTATTAACATACAAGTGTAATTGGTTAAAGCTCCTTTTTGGTAGTTTTCGCGTTATTTTGCAAAATTTTGCAATAAAATATTTCAAACAAAATGTGTTACCCATGAAAACTGTAGATTGATATCTTGGGAACAAAAAAGCTATATAAGTACCTATATCCTAAGGCGCACCATTTCAAAATTATAACGAATAAAATAGTGCTCGAAAATGTTTCTGAACGTATTTGTTTAATAACTAAAAGCCCCGGAAAGATACGCAGTGAATACTTGAGATCCTTCATCTGGGTTCCCTCCTCTATCGATTAGTAAGTTTTCCAAACGCTATGTGGTTATAGAAACTGATGAGAAATGAGAAACTTTTTAGAAAGGTCTAAAGCGATTCTTTCAACTAACCGAACTACATAGTACATTAGCCAGCGTGTAACCACCTGACACATTTATAAAAGCTAGAATCACTACTAATCCTGTTTAATACCACAGTCAGGGATCGATTACAGATGACATTGAAGATGGTTAAAAAATGGACCGATGAGGAAGGGCTGAAAGTCAGCCCTATAAAAACCCACATCGTCCCATTTATCAGAAGAAGAAGTCTGGAGGGCCTAGGTCCTCTATTTCTTCAAAACACACAACTGCAGATATCGCGAGAAGTTAAATACCTTGGAGTCACTATAGACTCCAAGCTTACCTGGAACCAACAAATAGACAGGATAATACATAGATCGGTAGCCACATTGGCAACCTGCAGGTGTTCGTATGGCAAAACATGGGGGGCTCAGGCCCGGTGTATTGCACTGGCTTAACACTAGTATTGTAAAACCCACCATTACGTACTCTGCTCTAGTCTGGTGGTCAGAGACAATTCAGATTACTGCGGCGAATAAGCTGAGCCGGGTACAAAGACTGGCTTGCTTAGGAATCACAGGTGCTATGAAGAGCACCCCCCCACGGCAGCCTTGGAGACCCTATTAAACCTCCCCCCACTTGGCATAATGATCCAGGGAGAGGCCAGAATTGGGGCATATAGGCTGCAAAACTGAAATACCCCGAATCTCCACGGAGCAAGATCGGGAGGACAATTGAGGATAATAAACACTGTAGAAGACCCTCTATTGAATATGATGTCAGACTACATGATACCAAAAATCACCATTAACAAGCCCTTCAATATCACCATTGGCGATAGGAAGGACTTGTCAACAGGAGCTCCAGACATACTATGAAAGGGCCTAACCTGGTATACTGACGGATCTAGAACAAACACAGGAGCTGGAGCTGGTGAAAGACCCAGGCAAATATGAGTCTTTCTCTTTTGCAACACGCCACTGTATTCCAGTCGAGAATGCAAACCGACAATATGTGAACCAGGAGATCTCCATTGCATCAGACAGTCAGGCAGCACTTAGGGCACTAGCCTCTAACAAAGTGTCATCCCGACTGGTATGGGACTGCCATGAAGGGCTGAAAATTCTGGGCGAGCAGAACAGAGTCAAACTACTCTGGGTGCCAGGATACTCCAGAATTGACGGCAATGAAAAAGCTGATGAACTTGCTAAACAAGGGGCAGCTAACATATTCTATGGCCCAGAACCCGTGCTGGGCATTTCTAAAAGCTCAGCCAGAGGGGCGATTAAAGACTGGGTCAAGAGCAAACACAAGAACCACTGGAGGAACATTCCAGGAAATCGACATGGAAAAACACTTATTAAAGGTCCATGTGCAAAACAAATTGAAGAACTGCTCACAATGAACAGGACACAGTTAAGACTAATAGCAGGGCCTCTGACGGGACACTTTCCTGTAAAGAAGTATCTGAATACAATCAGTAAATCTGACGGCAACCTAGACTGCAGGCTATGCAGCAAGGGGCCAAAAACGGTCGATCACATCATATTTTACTGCGAGGCACCGGCTCGCAGAAGATACGGCATCTACGGGTAAACACGAACAGACCCGGAACTCATCAGCACCCGTTCGACCATAGGCCTGTATCATCTGATTAGAGGTACAGGGGTACTGGAGTGGACGGAGTGAAGCATGGCAGTGAGAGCACAATAAGCCCAGAGGCTGCAGTGCCCTCGGAGTTTTCTACAACAGACGAGCCCTGGAGGAAAGACAAATTAAAAATCCTGTTCGCTAGAGCTTGTCAGACAGAAGAAGTGATATGAATTTTTTTTTTGTAAATTTTTGCCAGGTCTTTGATGACTGCATTTGCCTTGCCCATGCACGACTTCCTTATTAAATATTACGCTGTCTCCTGTGAGCATTTGCTATAGTATTTGCTATATTCCAGAATGCTAACACTACTAATGAGCAGTACATATGACTTACCATAAATGTTAATTTTATAATTATATATCAAGAATTATGCAATAACAGAACATTTAGCAAGGGTATAAACATTGCGTAAAATAAGTTGCACTGCACTGTTGGATATTTAAATTAATAAATTATGGAGAACCAACCACAGTTAATATGTTCAAACTTCTTTGAATTAGGTATACGTATTGTGCAAAATTGACAAATAAAATGTATAATTTCAGAATTTATTTCAAAATGTCACACAAGTTGTAGAAACTAACCTAACCTGTTCAAATTATACAGAAATTTTAAACATTGTTAATGCGTAAACTGTGCAAGGTTACTACTCCAAAGATATATCATTTATTTTCAAAAATTCATCGTATCACTTTGCTAAGACCAATTTGTAATATAATTATTCATAATTTAAATTAAATGTTATACAAATTTTTCTCCGTGTGACAGTAATGAGACTCCTTTCATTGAATGTATTAATTAACAGTATCAAATATTTGAACAATTCAAAATTAAAATCTTATTTTGACAAACGCAAGTGCGACTTATTTGATTAGTTCTGCGTTTAAATAAACATTAGAGCATGAGTCCTTACGCGTCAGCCACTGGTACATGAACGTAATATGTATATGTAAAAGTTAAACGCGATCTAACATAATCATCTTGATGTTTCAAGACACGAGCGATACATTTTACCTTAACATTCATTTACATTAAAATTTTGGAGAATACCCCTTCAAAGAAATCCCGACGTACGCTACTGACACCGCCACGCACATTCATATTCATCAAATTACAGTATGAGAAAGAGTGTACTAAAAATTCATTGAGGCCTTACTATGCCTTGAATTGTAGGAAATAGTACACCATTTTTTAAATCTAGTATTACTCATTTTCCTGCCCTAGCTCCCACCACTAGTTACAAAATAGTTATCACCACTCGTGTATAAAAAAATGAATATTGAATAACCTATTAATCTTTTACATATACCTATAATGCAAGGAAAGTCTTAAAAAGTCAATATTTTAATGAAAAAATATAATACAAATACAAATTGTTTTTATCTATAAAATTTGGAACATCTGAACGAGAACACGTTATTCTAATTTGGCTAATGGTCTATTAATACCAGAATCTGGTCTGTCTAAAGCGATCAATTTGTCAGATACTTAATTAAAATAATTCCCGAGACAGCACCAAATTGGTCGATTTAGTAACAAAATCAGGTATATGGGAATCGGAAAAAAATAAAGTGGTATTTCGGATACTCTTTATCGACAGATCTACGGAACTTAGACGCTATTTGTTATTTTACCTGATAAAGCATCTATAAACTCGGTCTATTAGTCCCAATTGATCGGTAATTTGACTCTTTAATCAATGCTCAGTCACTGGTTTTCTGGTTTTATTGATACCAGTTAGTAGCGACTGCTTTTACAACAAACGGACCTCTCGTCAGCCTTTAAAGGTGTCAGTTTCAGTTAATCTACTACGACTCTCGTTCAGAGCAACCTTCTTTCTCACGAGTCCCCTTTAACCTTTATAACCGAAACGAAATATTGAAAACTTAATGAACTAATTATTACTGATAATACAATTTTATACACAAATTGAGATTCCGTATAGCGGAATGTCAGAAACATAATTAGTCGTATCTAATATTACCAATGCGTTCTGAAAGCGTAGTTACATAGTAATATAAAGAATGTATATTGGAAAATTTAATTCTAGAAAATAAACCGTCAATTTGCGCGAATTATATTATTTCTTGGCACCTTAGCTTTAAACAAAAATTATAGATAAAATTTAAAAGCAGGAGTGGTATTTAGGGAAATATTTTAAGTATAGAATACTATCTGAAAGATGAATAAATGCTGCTATAATTAATTGTAATGAACAGTTCTCGAATTTCTAACATTAACTTTTTGATGGCAGGTTTTTTAGCTTAATTGTGTTTATGTAGATTTATGTCATTTGTGCCCACACATGTAATAATTAATTTGCCAGCTTGGTGATAATATTATAACTTTTACATGTAAATTTTTTACCTGGCAGTATTTATCTCTGCTTAAATTGAAAAAACACTTTATGGATTCGTATTACAAAAGTAGCAAGATCCTTATTTCAAACAGAAATTAGCTTTTATAATATGGCCATTAGTAATAAACATACAATTAGACACTTTCACTACAAAATGAATAAATTCATTACTATCATGACTTTTATAAATGTCTTTAATGCTAAGAGTCACATTTTAATCATTATTTTATACAATTAAGAAATAGTTTTGTTTTATACTGCGTTTCTTCACAGTATGTATTACATGACATTTTTTACTGTTCGAGTACTTGATTACTTTAAAAGAGCCAGTGATGCCTAGTCACCAAATTTGTGATAGAAAAAAAAACAGAATATATCTTTGTATTAAAATTACTTATTATTATTACTTATTTCTTATAAGTTTTCCTTTCATACAATATTCTTTACCTTTAGTATTTATCATTACTACTATAACCTCATTATGTTCTTACTATTAGTAAAACCTTGTAATTTTAAGGATTATATATAAATATAACACCGTGCTCCAATTGCATCGATAAATTACATTTAGACAACGTGTATCCTTCTATTTAGCAATGATTTTATATAGATAAGTTTATTTATTCTGTCTCAAAAGTAGAGAATCAGACAAGGCATGCTTATGGGAGTATTGAACAAGACCGTCCCATAAATTAGAATGTGAGAATCTGGATCTGATCTAATCTTCACGATAACTGCAAAATATCTAACTAATAACTGCTTTTGCGTATTTTCTTAGTCCTCTTTGACAACAACACCAATATCTTTCTTCTATTTCTATGGATATAGTTAAAGTACAGCGTGCTTACTCCTTCCTTTTATTCCTCACATTATTGCTACTCAATCAGATCCATCATACAGTTGACATAATAATGAGGTTGTCATAAAAGCTGTTAATTTTGCTAACATTGAGTTAAACGGGATATTCCATATTTTTAGGGCGTTTCTTATCATTCAAGGACACCTTCAGTGGAGCAAAATTAAAAGAATTTCTTAAGTAGCTTAATACAAGGTAAATTATTTCTGAAGAATATGTTTTTTAATGTACGAAAACATATTAAAGGATTGAAAGGAGATTACTTAGGGAATGAACGCATTAAGCAAGTATTTGTATTTGAAAATTGTCATAAATTCATTGTGAACTCTTTGCTTTTCAGCAGCTTAATTGCTTCTTTTGTTCATGAAAACACTTAAAGGATTACAATCGAATCGTTAATGCAATTGTTTTATTAAGTCGTCGTAAAAGCCTAATCTGATATTCATTGGTTTTCGAGTTACATGTTTACTAAAAAAAATGTTTTTGCAAACAGCTCGTATCGCTCTTTATAAGTTTAATCAAGTAGACTAGAACTTTTGAATTCCCAATCATTAACTAATTTTTAATAGATTGTTTACGGTTTTTTAAAAGTGATGATAAACAATGCAACACATCTACTGACATCTTGATTATGCAAATATTGTGTTCGTCTATGGTTTTTGCAATGAGAATGCTCATGCTCATACCGCGGCTGAAGAATATCGACAACGATTTCCACACCGTAGAATTTCGAGTGGAAATGCTTTTGTCACGGTATTTAACACTTTGTACATTGGTGGTAAACTTCTCAGTGCTCATGTAACATCCGAACGTTCCAGTAGACAAGATATAAATTAAGTGGAATATTGGACAACAATCTTCATTTGAATTGAATTGCCGCCTAACTTGAAGTTCCTCAGACAGGAGTGATCCGCACACATAAGTAGAGCTTATGCTCATATCACTTACAGCAGGTGCAGCACCTACAATCGGGAGACCATGCTAGATGCAAGCAATTTTACAGATGGATATATGCTAATTATTACTTGGTTCTTTGCAATGGCGCATTAACCGAGACGAAACGAGGCACTGCCTCGGGGCCCCACCAAAGGGACTCTTGAATTTTCTGGGAAATCAAGTCTGTGATTCTTTTAAATTCATGATTGAGAAACTTGTAACCGTTTGAAAGAATTACTTGCCAAATTTATTATTTCCCGGACTTTTAAATTTAATCCCGTTTCCCGCCTCTGTTATATCGTATAAAGTTTGTGTTATATCGACGACTCGTAATATACCTCCACAGGTCCGTAGCTTTGTGTATATATTGAGTGATTGTGTAGGTATCTGCATGCATATTTGCAACAGTATATAATAAATACATTTATAAATAAACAGCTCATCATTTAACTCATTGAAAACCCTCCGTTTGCCTTAAATTTTAGTAACCACTGGCCTTAAGCAGGGGCGTCGAGAGTCAGAGCAGGCAGCTTATTTGTGGGCCCCACCACATATCCAAGTGAGTGCCCAAGTAGCAAGGAATATCTATCAGATTTTCATTTCAAGATGTCTAAAATGTCTATATTCTTTATATATTTTCGTAGTCTGGCCCTCGACAGATACCCAGGCCCCGGGGCAGTTCCCAGCCGACCACCCTCTAGACGGCCCTGGCCTTAAGTGAACCTCCACCATAACTCTGCCTACAGACCACCGTTTAAGTTAATCTGGCGCTGGTTCCCTGTATATTTAATCTACGAATTTATCGATTCACTCGTGTTGGTATCAGCAGCATACGTAACTCTCATCGATTTCCTAATGAAAATCCACCAATCAAATTTTCATCATCTTCTTTCAGTTAATGTGTGGCGTGGTGTTATTGATAATTACTTTATTGGTCCTTCACTGTTGAAATCGCACATTATTGATAAAATTACCTGTTTTTTTTTTCGCTTGATTTACAAGCTTTATCAAAAATAAGCAAGAAATCCTATGGATTATTAGCACGATGGAGCTCTTCCACATTTTGTTTATTTGGCCACGCAGCCATTAAACTTTTGCAGGATAATGCATTGGTCGCGATAGTCCTATTAGTTGACTCACAATATGTATTAGTTCTTCGTATTTAGAATGTTTCAGCTCAAATAAAGAAATGTCAAGATTAATTTGGGAGAGCAATACGTTCTCTTCGTAAACGAGCCATAAAATGTTTGGAGGTTCATGAAAACCTATTTGAAATTTCATTGTCTATTACACTCTTCTGATTTTTTGTTATTAATCATTCAAAACAATGCGAAAATGCGAAATAGTAATTTATGTTACAAGACTGGAAAGGCTCGCCTGCGGCTCGCCCTAGAATTTGCCTGGGCCGACATGCAAAACACTGTTTTTTGGCCAACGTACAATTTTTCTTCGACCATTTTCTGCTTGTAACGCTTCAAAATCTGAATCCATATTTTCCATAACTTGCGAATTGACGTAATAGACGTAATAAGATCTATAAATACACTTAATGTATTTATAGAAGTCTATTTCAGAAAGATCATAAAGTATTTCAAAACTTTCATCATTTAACCATCTTTCTATGGTGATGAATAGTAACCGTTTATCTGTTTGACACTTAACACAATAAGAAAGCAAAGCTATCTATACCAAAAATTGGCAGCATATTTTACCTTCATGGATCGGAAAAGAGAATAACAGGGATTGGAAAAGCTTTTGCCGATCTCTGAAAACGTTACTTCCTGTCCGAAAATTTCTCCAGAACGGGTGTATTTTCTGATTAGTCGAAAAGAAAACAAATAATAATCATAATGCTACTATTGGGTTTCTTAGTAATGCACTGATGTGTAGTTTACACTCCCGAAGTTTGGCAGTTTCCGTCTGATCACACTATATATTTGCAAGATGAAACAAATCAGTTATATGTTTATAAGCTGGAATCCTAGTTGGGAATATACTTCAGTTAATCATTTTTTAAAAAGTAAAACCACTGGTAGCGCTAAAATGACTTTTTCTATGTGATAAAAAGCTAATAAAAACCATGTTCCGGTTGGCAGGAGAGTAAGATCGTTACAATATGAGAATCAGTATAGGCAATAAAATTTCATTATTATTTATTAGTTAAACTACCTCAAGCAATATAAAATCTAAGCAGACAACTAAATCATAAGAATGAAGATGTATTTTGTATGCTAACATCTACCTGCCACCCTGGATAATACAATGCGGGACACCTGTAGAGCTCTGGCCCACGCGAACTATAGAGTGTCAGTTGTAAATGCCTTATTAACTGAGCATTTTTCATTCTTGTTTGTAGATATATTTCAATACCTCTTGAACTGAACTTGCGTCAAGTTAAGTTATTACAAGTTAAGCGAAAACTAACGCAAGATAAATAAACATACCTATTATAGTCCAAGCGCCAAAGAATTTTTTGCGTCACAATGAGAACGCTGCAGCTTTCTTAATCGCTAGCTTTTATGATTCTGAATAAAGCGAATAAAAATGTCCATTCCAGTGCGTGGATATGGAAGTATAGAAATCGTAATTTTTTTTTTTTTTTCTTGTTGAAATATGTTTAGAATGACATAGTGGAGTCCCCTTCAAACGATCAAAGACCACCCCTTATTGGTTTTCGGGCACGGACGCGCGACAGCAATGGTTTTAATGCAATATTCTGAAGATTTGATCAGGATATGATAAAAAGCGAAGGATAACGTCAGAGACATCACCGGGCCTTGGGGGTTGAATCTACCCTCCAAGGGGTGAGAAAATGATAAAATATATCTACTCTTTTTGAAACTTTTGCCCTCCCGTTTTTGAGGATGGTAATAACGAATAAAATACTTTTAGGCGACTTCGACCCTTCCTACCCCCTCAATTGACCAAAACCCATTCCTTTCGCGATTTTACTTTCATTAGTGCTCGGCAATAGTGTTAGAGCGGAATGGATGAAAATTAGTAGTAGTCGAACTATACGGGAAGGGTGATGGCCAGTGAAGTTTGGGGCAACTCCTAAGGGTGGATTCTATTTTATTCTATCATAATCATCCTCAAAAGCCGGGGGGTAAAAGTGTCAACGAGATGAAATATATTTTATCATTTTCCCATCCCCGGGGAGGGTAGAGTCAACCCTAGGGACGGTCGCGGTTATGTCTCTGACATTATCCTTCTCCCTTTATCATGTCCCGGTCAAATCTGCCCTCCTCACCCTCGAATACGGAGGAAGGAGGTGGTCTGGTTGCGTTACTCATTTGTAACAAAATCAGGCCAACGCAACATCCCGACTCATTGATTCCACTAACATGAAATATAAAAATTTTAAATTAGAGTGAAAAGACAAAATGTATCTCGGTCTGTCGGTCCGTGAGTCTGTAATTTTATTTTAGACGTACGACTGCTTCGGAGTGGTTTAAAACATTAACTTGAAATTTGGCACACGTATGTATTATAACGAAGTCACGAACTGGATTATATTTTGGACTTATTCTGGTGAAGGATTAGTGGGTAAATATGAAAAAAACCGCTACCTAAGGAATCACTATTTCCACATCCATATGCATATTCTATAGAATACCCTCCGCATTTTTGTCGTAAATAAAAAAATATTTGCCAAGTATATTGAGTATAAAATATTAGTTTATATTAGCGAGTGACGGACTTGTCTAGCTTGGTCCATCTTTTCGCATTTGCAACAGATTTATTGCTGTTAAATTAATAAACATTAGGAACTATTGCCTAATTAGCCGGTTTTGCAATGTAACAGTATTATATAATATAAATATATAAATTTAAAAAGGTTAAATATTTAATAACATTTTTATTTTTTGATCGATTTTGTTCAAAAACATGAAGGTTCTTCCTCTAGCTGACACTACTTACTGTCCAAATTTCCCTACAATCCCACTTTTTGTTCTGAAGTTATACTTACGAAAACGTGACGGACGCACAGACGGATAGACGGGCGGACAGACTGATAGAAGTACGGATATTTTGGAAGTGTTCAGAATTCGATCGCCAACACAGTGATATGAATTTTTACCCTAAGGGCAATATACTCCTCGTTTTGTATTTAAGGCAGCAAAATTCTACCTCAATTTGACGCATATTTGTTTCTTTGTCTCTGGTTCTTGGTCTATTATAAAGCATAAATGATGTTTTACATTATTTTAACATAAAGCGAATAACACAAGTAATCCATCAAAGAGCGCAGCTACCAAATATAAACATGTCACCCTATGTGAACCAGTGTCACAGAATCAGGAAATGTAATCCCTCTGTATAAGCGTTTTGTTATGCAAATTAAGCTTTTAACTGATTGAACTGGTTTCACTGAATAGGGTTCCCTATAAAAACACAATTATTTTATTACATTACATACACAGTTCGCCCTTTGCCTCAATTTCAACGTTGTATAACAATCAGTATGTGCTTAGTGCAGCTAAAGAAATTATGAATGAAATATTTGTAAATACCAAGAAGTTCCAGTCGAAAGGTGAACTTATTCGTATAGATAATTATAAATATTTATTGGCAAGAAAGTCGTAATTCTCTCACTCTATTTAACAAATTGCATATAGTAGCTAGTAAGACACAGTTGTCGATTATACAGAAGCGTATCATCACTAAGTGATTAAGCTAATATTGCGATTGACCACCGTTAATTTTTCAAATAATTGAAATTTTTCGTGTGTTTAATGTACACCGCCATTTGCGAACCGGTTTCTCGCAATTGCATTTATCAGTGCAATAGAGGTATGGGTAACGACTTCATAAATGAATTTCAAAGATGGTACTGTGTATGTAAGTTAAAACCACAAGTCATAATATGTCATAAGTCAAATAGACGACATTAAAAATAATTGGCTCCATCTAGTGACAGCCCATCGCAACTATAAGAATAACCCCGACCAAGGTGCACATTAATACAGGTATAGTAAAATACTAAGCAGTTCGACAAAGAGGTGGTATGAATCATACAAGTAAAAATAAATATGAAAAATGTTTATTAGTATTATAATTACTATAGCACTAGAGGGAGCCACCGGTTCCTTTTTTATAAATCACTACTACTTGACTTTACAGAGCGTTATAATTGAAATCTCTATAAATTGATCGTTTAGTATTATTACAAACGTTTGTATTTCTTGTCTGATTAGTTTTGATTTCTTTGTTACATATTAAAAACTTTTGACTTTGCTGAAAAACAAATTCCTATGCGGAAATAAGTTCACGGGGATTTCAAACTTATAATCACCTGTTATGGATATAGACACTATCCAAAAAGCTCCAGTCGATATTTCTATACGCATATTTAACTCGAGTAAATCCATGTCTATGATTTGTCTAAAATTAAGTCTTTTACTGAATTTTTTACTTTTTCATTTCATGCATTTAAACATGCACCTAGGTGATCCGACAATATAGAGCTTATGATATTACTTTTAAAAAATATGGGAACTTTGCATATAGTTATGTATTATTCAAACAACTGGTATTATATGTGGGGTAGACAAAATCAAAAAATGTTGTTAAATTGTTAAGTTGGGTACAATTCTCCTTCTCTTATCTGGACTGAAAAAATGTACTTTGCAGTCTTCAATGACTATTATTTTCATATTTATATCAAGAAATGCCTAGAGCAAGAAGCAATTGCTCTAAAAATGTATTGAAATCTCCACTATATGGTTTCTCTACAGCTAAATTGAAAATTGTGGTCACAGACAACAGCAAGTAATTCACAAAATAAATAAAACTAATAATAAAACATTGTTTAAAAATATGGAAAATTATTGGTAATTCATAGTTTGCATATAATCAATTAACGGTTACAATATTGCTTTTTATTCGATGTAATTAATGCCTATAAAGCTTCAATCGTGAAGTGAAAGCAACAAAAACCTAAACACGGAAGAAAGTAGGTTATAAACTTATCCACGATATCAATGTTTTCTGTATTTAGTTGTTACTTTTATCAAGACGAATATTGTCAGTGTGTTGAATTATTTAACCAGACATGAGTAATAAATCATGGGAATTATGGCAATGAGGTAACAAAACTGAAAAGGGAAACACTATATATAACACGAATTCTGATACCTCGTTTATTATTACATCTACTTGAAAAAATAAAGTGATGCTACTTTGAATACACAAGTGCTTTAACACAGTAAAACTAAAATTAATAGTGAATTGTTTTGGAATATAACTTTTTTCTTATTGCAAAGAATTTTTTAAATTTCAATTGTTTTGATTTATTATTATTTATTTACCTATAATTTTCTTAAGTATTTAAATAAATATTTTCAAAATGGGATTTCTAAGCTAAATGTTGTATAGCTCGTACCACAAATCCAAATTATAAGAGAATGAGGCAAAAAGAAACAGACGACATTTTTTAACTAATAGTCCTTTGTGGTAGATTTTATTTAAGTTTTTATACTAACATTGAAATAAATAGTTAATCTTCAAAGACTGTAACACAAAAATCTATATAAGTTGTTTAAAAAAACTCACGAGGTCCTAACGTTTTGGCGGGCTGTCGGGCAACTTCATCCAGCTCGGTATTTCCTTAACAATAGGGAACTTGCACATTTTTTTCTATTGCATAAAAATGTTCATATATGTAAGAAAACAAGATATGTAAAATATCACGCCTTAAATGTAAGTAATTTATTTGCGATAAATAATAATTAAAGTTTTAGGTAGTGTTTTCTTAGTGCGATATAAAATTTGAATTTTACAATAGTTTCAATTGCTATAAGCGCTGAGTTAGATTTTTTTTTGTGAAATATGCCTTTTATTATACTGTTACCTTGTGTTTCTTAGTGTTATTTCCCTATTTAATTTTTGATGAAAGTTCCCAATTTTAGCGAAAAATTTATATTAACAAAAACAATAGTTTTAAAGACGTAAAAAAAAAGACGCTTTAATAGCAAAACGAACTAAAAAGTGAAAAATAATACAATACAATACAATACAAAAATGCGTATGGTGCTTATTACTATTAAATATTTATACCAGTTGACATCAAGCACCCCACGCTTTTTTGTAATGTATCGTAATATTTTTTACTTTTTAGTTCGGTTTGCTATTAAAGCATGGTTTTTTAGTTTTTTTAAACTATTATTTGTTTTTTATTTTTTAGTCTTAAAAATTTGGACCAGATAATTCTAATCTGCAACCTCGATAACCCACAGATACCGATTTTCAGTCGAATCCGACGATAATTGGTAAAACCTATCCGCCATGTTGACGCCGCGCCATTTTGAATTTTTAAGTTTTGACGATATATTTATTAAGACGATTAAATAAAAAATATTTGTTTTCTACTTATCAAGCCCTTTCGTTTGATACTCATATCAAGGGGGTTGTAAAGAAAATGATAATCCGCCATCTTGGGGCGGCGGCCATTTTGAACATGAAACTAATAAAAACGTGTTAAAAATAGAAAAAGAATTTTAAAACTAAAGAAAAATAGTTCATATTACTGAAAGCATGTGAAAAAAATTGCATTAATAGTATGTTGTTCTGCAACTTAAACAGTCAGATTTCATTTTCGATTTCCTTATTATAATTTCGGTATTGTTGTTAATGTATTGACCAGCAAGATTTGAAAATTAAACTCTACTAGACACCAATGTTTTTAAACTTTTCTTAAAATTTATTATTATTATATTATTGATGTAGTTAAATTGGTTATATTAACTGAACAACATTTTTTTAATAGGTGTTCATCGTGTAACTTGTGTTAGATTTAAAATTTGTATTTAAGATGTGAAACATAATGTAAAATAACATATTAGAATACTGTCTATTAAATGTGGACAATTTCCTTCATAGAGGGTGGTTGCCAGTTGTTTGTAAACTCTGACGTTTTAAGTAAATTATGTTTTAGGGTAATTTTGTGCAATATGGTATTTAAGTTGATTAGACACATCAAAATAGGAAAATCTAGTACATTTCAAAATTGCAATTTACAATGTGTCTCACAGGTTAGACGGAAATCTACTTAGATTAGGTTACATCAAATTTACCTTAAACGTTAGTCAAATATCTTTAGCAACAATATTTCCAAACAAATTCAAGAGCACATATTAAATCCGATAACTTCTGTTGGATCTAAAACGTTTACTTTGAATTTGGATTCCATTATATGTAAAATAGCAAGACAGAATACTTCCTGTTGAAATCGAACAATATCCGCCATACACAAATATTGCCAAACATGTAAACTGTCTTGTTTAGTATAAGCCCTACTTTATTAAAATCTAAGAATTTTTTTTAGAAATGTTGGTTTTTCTCACATTTTTACGTTCCAGGAAAAAATTCAAATACAGGACAACAATTTTGTAGATGATTTGATCTTACACGATTATTACTAAAAAGAACGAAATTCATTATAATAACTTATCCCGGTAACCTCAGCATAGTCTTTTCGCAAATACTGTTCTACATCATATCTAAAAACAAAACACACATGAGTTAAAATACTGAATGCGAATAGTTAATTAAGTAAAGTTACTCCTATCAATGGAAAGATTAAGACGTAGCTCCATAATATAAAGTACCTTTGATTTCTGGTACAACTTTCTAAACTCACCTCTATCAACTATTTTTCCAAAGAGGTTTTTCCCTCTTAGAAAATTTCGCGTCGAACAGTTCCATCTTTGATTTCTAAACTGATATTGACACTCGTGTATCGCCGCATTGGCACCTTTTGATATGGCTGCTAACAAACCAGGATTCTCTCTAGCCAACCTTCGCTGCTTCCGTCGAAGTGTACTGTGTACTGAGGCGTCCATGTATAGCACGCCTGGTGACAGAGGTGATAGATTGTTTGGTTCTCCTGCTTTTGCTATGCCCCTGAAAAAGAAAACTTAAGTAACAGTAATTTTCTACCAAGCTTAACAAGAAGGGCTTAAAATACATAGTTTCACATTTATCTAAATTGTAATTGCTGTATTTGATTTTTAATAACACAAAGAGATGTTCTGCAACTATTTATTATTTTGCGTATGAAAAAGTTGCGTTTTACCATAAGAGCTTGAAACTCGTTATAAATAGCTATAAAAACAGTAGAGGCAAGTTTGACTGTCAAGGTGTTAACGTATTCACTGGCATACACAAATAATAGCGCAATTATCTTTAAATGGTGTCACATCATTTGAACAAAAGCAAAATAGTTATAAAGTTGTTAAATGTTATAAAGACGTATTATAATAATCACCTGCTGCATCTGCTCAATACTAATAATGCGAAAAAGTTATTTGGGGCTTGTAAATACTCAATATTAATTTTATTGGATTAAATCTACTACTACAATATTGAGTATGATGTCCTTAGTTACGAAGGTTCAGCAATAATAGGATATTGAGGAGATATTACTAAATACATATTACATGATTTTTTGTTTTTATTTCAGTACCACCCGGCATTAAAAATTAAACATAGAAGTTCAATATTTATTGGGATATTAATTATTATTATTCTTTATTAATGAGTCATCCGGTAACTACTAATGTGTTCACTATCTCTCAGCTCTCGTTAAGTTATCGCTTCTCGTAAACGAGGTTGCCGATCGAAAACAATACTGTTCAACTTTCAAAATCAAAGTCGACACGTGCGTAAACTGACGAAGAGCACATGTAGTGCTCTTCTCACTTTTTACGTCTATTAGGACAGAGGTACCAATGAGTAATTAGTTCGATTACAGAAGCGCATAAAATTGACTGATAGTGTCTAAGTATACTTTGTAGTTTAGGAATTTCAAGTTTTATAAAGATATAATATGTCAGTGTTATAAAAATAGATGTTAGCACGCTCAGTTTGTAGTGTAATGAAACCAAATTCGAATCCTGGATTCTTTAATGTGTTGCCGAGAGTGTTGACGGGAGCTAGACGGCAGTTAAATGGTACATCAATGGTAATTGCTGGCAGATGGAAATATCGCAGGAATGGTTGTTGTGTAGTGTGTGTGTACGTGCCCAGGTTTAGTGGTATAATGCATACGACTAAGCTCCACCAAGACGTTAATATAAATAATGCAAAATACCAATAACAATTGGACGCATTTCTTTAGAACAACAGTTCTCTTATTCACTGTTATATTTACAAATAAACAGAAAGAGTTTCGCACAGTTACTGTGAGCCCCATTTCTTTGTCAATTTATCTTCGTCGTCTTATTCATATTTTGGCAAAAGTCTCTTGTATCCCAAGCATCATTCTAGTAAGATTTCTGTCACTACGTGTCTCGTCCAACAATATCATAACACCTGTCGTAGTTGGCTACTAGGCGAATGATGGCATTATTTTGAAGTAATAATTATTTTCTCATAGTGCAATTAGTAATATTTGTATTATCATTTGAAACATATACCAATAAATAATTTGGTATTGCGATATGACTAGCTTGTGTGGAAATTAACTTTGAATGGAATTTCTCCAAATTACATGTCTTTCTATGTCAGTGATTGCTAGTTTACAAATTACACGCAATATCTGAAAATGATGATTAGATTGCAACAGTAATTCATGTTAAGAAATTAAAGTTTCTGTGACGAACACTTTAGATATAGAATGTCATTGTTGAATCCAATACATTCTCATCAGTTCAACATCAGTTACTTACCACCTCGTACAAGGCTACTCAATGTTAGTTCATTGTAAGAATCTCCTTTTAGAAGTAAGTTGAGGCAAACTGTATAGGTAGCTAGTAAAACTAATGATTTATGTTGAAACCAATGAAACGTTAATTATAAAAATACATAAGTAAAGACAAAAAGAACACATTAAAATTGTGGGGGTTTCCACACATTGCTCAACTGTATTTTTACTAAACATTTTTTATTTTTGTTGAAATACTATGTTTGTTTTATGTAATAATTATTGTAATCAATATCAAAAGTAAGCAAATCTTTTGTAAACTGAATACCTATCTAATAATTGTTATATATTATTTAGTTTGAATTTAATAAGTAGATTATTCAATCAAACCCACCCCAGACATGGTAAAGGTAGATGATTGTGAGGTAGTGAAGATGATAGTTTACCTTGGAACTTGTGGACACTATCAGATACTGCAAATATGAGATTGGACAAAGCATATAGATGGCAAGATCGACAACTTACCTAGTTGAGTAAGATTTGGCAAGTTGCTGATCTTACCCAACAGCAAAATCACCTAACACAGACAGATAGGATTTGATAACTTTCTAATTTTCTCTGTGTCTCTCTACACCTCTGGGATGTAAGCCATTAGGAAAGCTTTCTAGATGTAGGTATACAGACGTCTGCTTCGAATTTCTTGACAGTCCATCGCATCAGCAGCTCAGTTCGTAAAGAAATACATTCTTAAGCTTCACTGCAGAATCTAGATCTCTCGAATCCTTTCATTTGTTGACCATATTGATGGCAGAGAGAGCAATATTGCAAGGTTGATAATCCAAGAAAACCCATATGGTAAAAGGCGAGGAGAGAACTACCTTCAAAACGTTGAGTTGATGTCTCCAAGCATATAATGGGACAAACTTTATCGGTGTTATTATACAGTGAAAGGAGGCCATCGAAAACACTACATGACATGATGAATATTTGTAGATATTAAGCACCCATGTAAGGCCAAAATGTATTGATATCTTGATCATGTTGATCGATCGTATTATGAATCTGATCATTTATGAATATTTCCTTCGATTAATATATACTCATCCAAACCTTATCTTTTAAAAACTATTAGAATCTTCCAGTGGGTTATCATTCCCACTTCAGAAGGCATTAAAACTGCCTGCTTTAATTGTTGCATCCCTTGGTTGTACCAGGAACCTTAGCAACGTATATGTTCCATGGTATCGCATGTCTCCATTTTATCTATTTTGCTAATTGTTTTGAGAAAGGTAGTGACTGACAAACTTTTAAAAATACCGAAATTTGCAATAGATGTTTTATGTCATCGTGGTGCATCCTTAATTCCAGCAAATGAGAAGTGATTTTCCAGCAGAACGAAGGACGGCAAACATGTTATTAATTGTACTGTAATAAGTTTTCAAAGGCTACACATTATAGATTCTAATTGTATATTTAGATTAATTAAATACCATAAAATTTCCACAATATTTTTATTATGTTACACTGTGGATTCTGATTCTTATTAGTTTCACTGGTGACAGTTAAAATTTAATCACAACTAAAAGAATTCATCATCTTCATTTTTCCCTTGCATACTCTCTATTTATATCTAAATATATAGTTTGAAGAATAATCCACATATATTTTAGCAGTTTCTTTAAAGTTAGTAACCCAGCGCATTTTAAATGTCGGGGTAGTGAATGTCACCAAAATTGATTTCTTAAGTTTGTTGGAAGAAAATATTATGATACATTTATAAAATCCACAAAGGAGGCATTACGACAAGCTTTCACGATGGGCTCAGCTGTCACAAACTTTTGTAATTATAAAGTTTCCCTAATTTCTTCAGTAATGAGCTTAAACAGTGGCAAATATCTGTAATAAATATTTTCAACCTAAAATAGACCAAGCATTTGTGAACGTGGTTTTAATAATAATAATAATAACAATAATAATGCACGAAAACTAAAAGAGGAATTTTCCATGTAGATGATCCACAGCCTTTACTGTTTTACTTTGTGCTTATCAGACTGTCAAATCAACTGAATAGAGAAAGATTTGACTTCGAAATCAATAGCAACCATAGTGTAAACCACTTCTTCTATATGGACGACTGAAGTTGTTTGCTAAGAATGAAACTCAACTAAAGCATAAGTTAGATATTGGTCAAATCGTTCAGTGCCGATATGAGAATGGAATTTGGTTTATACAAATGCATTGCGGCAAGGCAAATATGCCAAGAGTCAGAACATCGAACGGAATGATCAATTTGTCATACGTATAATGGAACTGGGTGAAACATATAAGTATTTGGGTAACGAAGAATACGTCGAAATCGACAACGATGAAATGAAAAGTAAAGTGGCAAGAGAATACTACGACGTATTAGGCAAACTGAAAACCGAGCTAAATGCAAATGAACAAAATCACAGCACCATAAACTATTGTTGCTCCGGTAGTTACCTACAGCGTTAGAATTGTAGTTTGGCTTGGCAGCGATGCGAAATTGAGGAAATGAATATAGAGATGGGGAAAACGATAACAATGGGCGGGATTTACCATCTGCAAACTGTTATGAGCACGTTAGACGTCAAGAGAAGGGACGGTGGCCGTGCATTCATACAGCTAGAATCTGCTTATGATTTCTGTGTTGTAGAACTGAGCACGTATATTCGACAGGAGGAGGACAAATTTACATGACTAGCTAAAGAAGACAATCAGGAGAATCAGCTTTAAGAAAAATTTCTGCGAACTGCAGCCACTGACGAAGACGCCAAGGACAAAATTAAATGAAGCATTGAAATGAGGAAAATAGAACTACTCTGCGTAAGGCCTGTGCATGGGTAACTCTTCTGTGACGTTAACTGACCAGCAGTAGACAAAGCAGTTGAGTGATTCGGGCTTCATGAGACAAACGGAAGTTTGATAATAGCAGTGTAGGACAAAGTGCTAAATACTATATATCATTACCGTCACTTGCTAGCAGTACGTACTACTTTGGTACCATTGGAATACTTTACCAATACGACAGAGTGGCCAATTATCGTCAATGGGTCATGTGTAAGCAATATAATATACCGACACCGCAAAGATATTATGAGTATACCCCTGAAAAAAATTGTTAACACCAACGATGTCACACTTATATGTGACGTGTCTGGGTAACTGACAGAGGAATCCTTGAGAATCGGCCAGACATCGTCGTTCATAATAAAAGGAGAAATTCTGTTTGCTGATCTATCCTGAATGACATCAACGATATGCTCAAGGAAGATGGGAAGGTGAGTAAGTACAAATACCTCCAAATAGAAGTGAACAGAATGTGGTATGCAAAGGCCACTGTAAGGAATTGTAGGTGCCCTCGGATATCTTAAGAGGAGCCATGATCGAAGTCTGCAACAATTACATAGGCAACCGAGCACGAGGGAATGCAGAAGATCGTGGCATAGTCGAAGGAAAGTCCTGAAGTCCTCTGTCCTCTGTGATCCCTTGTTGAGATTTGGATTCTGACCTGTTGGGGGAGACATGGCCAACTTGGAACGGGCTCCAACAGAGCCTAGATATCAGTAAAATTCCGTCCTCAAAGTGGAGTGCAGAATTCCATAATCATAATGATTATTTGCCATTTTGAACGTACTTTCTTGTTACATATCTAAGAAAAGCAATAATAATAACAATAATACTTAACAAAATTAATTTAAATGTTCTTTTTATCCTTGGTGTTACTTACACCACCTAAAGTACTTGAAGTAGTGATCAACTACTTTAAATACTGAAAGTAGGTGTCAATACCAAAAGCGAATTATAAGTATTATAAGCACTGTAACTTTGTTTAATAAATACCAAGTACTATTTCTAAATACATGCATCGTGTCTCAGCTGCGGTAGATGACAATGCCACAAAGAATGGTTGTTATGTTGTCTGTATGTGCTTGTTCTGGTTGAGTAGTGCAATAGCTATGGACGTTAATATATATAAAACAATAAAGTACCAAGTATTCATTTCTTCGGGTATTTGGAGTAAAGTACTTGAAGCACACAATAGTAATTGAAGTACAATTTATATTACTTTTACTTCAAATGTATCAGCTCTGAGTACAGCTTTAGCGAAGTAATTTCAACACTAACGGTGATATATGACTTGTTTCAATGATAGTACCTATTAACTACAAACGATTTATTCCAGTTCCATACTGACATTATAAACTTTGTATTAAAACAGAGTCCATTAAATTTATAGATCAATAAATTCGCAATTTAAGTATGGTTTTTGCTAGATATTAAGCGTATAAAGTAACATCTTTACGGACAAGTTATAACTCTAAATATAGCATATATATATAATGTGTCCTTTCCGTATAAATTGGTTTTTTGAGTTGTGTAATGAGGATAAGTAATACAGTGTTGGTGTGCTAGTTATTATTTATACCAACATTAAAGCTAATTACGGTTAAGTAAACTCAGTTTATGTTGCGTATAGCTGGTTTTGAAATATGGCGCATTAAGTACAAAAATAACCGTTTTATTTTGTAATGCATATTAATTCATTACCCAGTAAATTGATTTTTAACTAAAAACAAATTGCTTTTTGTTATTAATTACATTGTAAATTCTTAAGAAACATTATAAAAAGTGTTATTTAATGGCCTGGCTTAATCTTACTCCAATTTTAAAAAATAACGAAGCAAATTTGTCTTTTTACTTTTTGTGGGATATAAAATCCCATGAGAAAATTATTCAAAGTATGCGAGAAGATATATACACTTACGCAGAGCGATTTAATTGCTCCTTTAGACTATTTAATAAATTATATTTTATCGCTTACACTTTACGTATTGCCTTTACTCGTTTTTACTGTTATATTTATAAAATAGTCTCACATATGCACCAAGTCCTGTGTCGTAATATTTAAAAATGCTTTATTGATTTTTTAGATATATTTTTGTTTAACCTTCCTTTATTTGTTTGTCAAAGTTAAACAGAAAGGATCTCTTATTTACCGACAATTCTCACCCATCGATTCGAAATTTTTTATATACTTTTTATCTCCGTGTTCAAACAAAAGGGAAATGCATTAGTACATAATCTAGTTTTCTATACGCAGAAAAGTGATACACGTACTAATGTTTTTTTATACTATACACTTATTTATTTTATATGCTATTTTAATAAGCAATTATGAAATGTAGTACCCAAGCGATCTCAATAGAAATACAGAAAGTTTTTAATAATCTGTTATTAGAGTGACGATGTCTACATGTATTGAATCACTGACTAAAGTTAACGTGTAGATGATCATGTTGACATTCTCGCAGTGGGTTCGATTCCCAATACTATCAGAAAAACTAAGGGGGGCTGGGCTCTTTTAACGAACTTTTAAATATGTATTGTTGCAACTTTTTTAGCATCATGAACACACAACCTAATAGGGAATTTATATGTACTTATATTTCTATAAAATAATTACGTCTTTGCAAATTGTTGGAGTGAGAGTGGGCTACTTACTTTAGTCGATATTTCTTTCATTACATTATAACAATTAGCCTTTGAAATAACACCAACATTAAAAAAATTACAGCTTTAATTCACAAAGAAAAAAAAGAAAAATGTAAAATTTAGCGCATCCTTTAAACATCGATTTAGATAACGTCACAATGACTATTTTAATTTTATGAAACTGATGTCTTGCTATCTTAATTGTTAGTTTTTGAGTCTACTTGTCAGTTGTCAGACGTCAGAAGCTTAGCTTAGGAGGATTGTGTTTACCAGCTAGAATAAAATGTTTAAGCAGTGCTTCGTGCCAAGTTGTTCAAATAATAATGTTAATACCTAAATAAAATATTCTTTTACCTTCCCAAAGAGGAGAATAGAAGGGAATGTACCTAAAACGAGGATAATTTCTGCCGTGAAGACACGACCTGTCACTTCCTCACTTGTCAAATTGGCGTAATCATTGCAACCAATACAGATAGCCTAAATCTAATGTGTAACCTAAGTTAAAGTGACTTCATCGACACGCGCGCGTTTGAAATGTGTTCTATTAATAATATATTTTTCTAAAACTAAGCAAAAATTGTATTCGAGACCTAATAGCTAAAGACGCGTTGTAATGTTTAAACTATCAAATGAGTATGTTTAGTTGAAGGAAGGCTCATTAGGCTCATCAAATTTTACACATTTTCAATTTAATCTAGTTAAAGTCGGCCGTTCTGCAACTAAGGCCACTGGCGTACAATGGTGTCAAAACTAGATAAAGAGGTCGATAAATATTTCTTTTGGAGGTTATGGTCTCTGTATTCAATTCCATTAACAACAGTATGGAGGAGGCGCTACGCTCCTTGGCTCACGGTTCGAAACTTGTATGTATCTACGATAACAGTTAAGTTCCAGGCACTTCCGGACTATCATTTTAACTTGTCTTGATAATAAAACTAATCGTTTTTAAGAATCTTCAACAATGTTTTGCGCATATGTGTGCCAATTTAACACAGGTTTATTTACACAAACTAGCTAATTCTACACCTTTAATTAACTAAACAAGTCGTTTACTATATTTTCACATAAAAAATATTTATTTTATGACTTATTACAACAACAAATTATTTTAGCAATATTTACTTAAAAAATAATATTGATTAAAATTTTCAGAATTTTTCAACAATTTGTCCACCTTCATAAAATAATCAATTTAATAAAAAATAATTTGCCAGATTTCAGAATTTTTGTCAACTTTATCTGGTTTTGGTCACACTGTGAGGCGCTAGGGGACGACCCACGTCTAACCTGAAATTATTCCTCAACCTTTTCTATGCTGAATAGTAGAGATTTTTGCCTGACATTTATTAAACAAATGACCAACTGCTTTACCCCTCTGAATGGTTGTATAACCATTACGCAATACTTGCCTAAGATTTCTTAACTTACATGTTTAGGTTAATATTGAAGCTAGAAGATGGAAAGATATCGTTGTATTTTTTCTGGAGGATGCCCATCAAATACTAGCCGCGTTTCGTTGCAAATAGGAATATAGAAAGACAGAGCTAACCCCGCTCCCTTCAAATTCGATAACTAAACGTACATTTAAATTTTCGGGGGAGTTGAAAACTGTGATCTGGTGATACTCCTCGACGTGTATTCAACCAACCATTTTGGTATCATCTGGAGAAAAATGAAACTAGTTCCAGATGATACCAATATTGTTGGCGTAGCATTGGAGTATTTTGGAGTTGGTGAAAACTACTTCATAAATATAGCTTTAGTGTAGGAGCACAGCACAACAAAATACAGTTATTTTAATACTAATATGCGACATAAATAAATATAAATGTCCACGAGATAATTGTTTATAAGTTTGTATTGAAGATTCAGCATAATAGATAATTGGTACATTCTGAATATTTTATCAATATATGCCGCAGAGATGGATAAATCCATCGTCAGATCTCCGAATCTGCCAGTCTATCTAATGTGTCTGTGAGGATATTGCCAACGATTATTCAAATTAAATCGAGTTCTGAAGACATTGTTAACAATTGTTTCTGATGATACAACAGCGATCTATCGTTCAACGGATCTCCTATATGTGGCATGTGGCAGTATCACTCGATTTATTTAGTACTGTATAGAGAAGTCTCGATACTACGTGTTTTGTCGCTGAGAGTATCTTTTGACAAGATTCTACAAGAGGAATACTACGTAGTATACTGATGAGCGATTCGCCAAGCAATCTGATACCTTGAAGAGATAACTAAAATTATAAATATGGCAATTGTGCCTAGAAAATTAACTCATCTTCAAAAAGCTGCGAAGAGTGTCACATAATATACTCAACAATGCCGTTAAAGTTTCAATAATCTGATGAAGAATATACAGTTTCTAATTAGTTGTTTCTTTATTATGCTCTTCGCAAATACAAAAATACAAAACGAAGAGTATATTGCATTCGATATGCACATTTCTAAAACTGGTAATATTGCTCGTAGAGAAAAAATTTTATATCACTGTGTTGGTGATCGAATTCTGAACAACTTTATCCGTCCGTCCGTCTGTCCGTCTGTCAGTCTGTCCGTCTGTCTGCCCGTCTGTCTATCCGTCTGTCCGTCCGTCCGTCACGTTTCTTGTAAGCACGATAACTTAAGAACGAAAAGTCCGATTGTATTGAAATTCAGACAGTAAGTTAGTATTAGCTAGAGGAAGAACCTTATTATTTTTCGGAAAAATCGATCGATAAATAAAACAGTTATAAATTTCCTTAAATAAAAGAAATTATTTACACAATTTTTTTTATGTTTTGTAATTAAACTAAAAATGTCTAAAACTAATATTAATTACAAAAAAACTGCGAAGAGTATCCTATAGAATAAGCAACAATTTATAATAAGTGCAGTAAATCGGCGAAGAGTATAAAAGTTAGCATGTTTTGACAATCGTTTCGTTATCTTCTAAGAATTGCCAAGAATCTCATTAAAATGGGATTGTAGAATAAATTGCATCCACATAGTGTATTTCTCTTTATTCATAACTTATGTACTCTAACTCTATTAGTTCAATTATAATAATTAAAGTATGGTATAGTTATTATGAATGACTTAAATGGGGGAACAGTAAAGAAGCCAAGCCTTAGAAGATTCATCCTGTATTATGTTTATAAAACATTACATATGTTCTGTGAGCCACGTCATTCAAATATTAATATTAAAATATGAAAAACAAAATTTGAGTGAAATTTATGATATATTCATAGAAAATAGAATACAAAATGACTTCAATAAATCCAAGTAGATATCAGACCTACGTGAGGGAACTATATAAAAAGAACTAGCACAGAAACAGACATGGGTAATGTAAAAGCGATGCCACTTCATTATAGGAATTTTCAGAAATATTTCACCCCGTACGATCCGATTCTCGCTCCTTCTAATCTCAATCAGATGAGAGAGAGAACGTGAGAGCTGCTAGCGGTGATATAAACTGAAGGAATCCTTGTATTAGTCCACGGTAGTGGCTTGTTTTTTGTCGGTCCGGGTGACATACCTTTGGCGGAGGAATCTTAAGATAAGGGGTTAACGTATGGCCAAGACAACAAGTATAGATAACAACGATGATCACCGTTCTCACGCTCTCACTCCTTATTCCTGGTTCGTCATTTTTAGAATTGTGCTTTTTGCAATTAAGATTCAGATAGTGTTAAATCTTCACATTCCATTCCATAAAAGTTTTAATTCTTGCTCTGAAAATTTACAATCCCATAAAACCATACACCAGGTCAATTAAGATTAAAACAACAAGGTCGAAATAAAATCGATCCCACAATAAATCATATATTTGGCTGAGCTATAATTAATGTTCTTGTCATTTCCAAATCTCGATCAACCCTTTTTGTGTGGTGTATCTGAGGTTAGTAGACAGCTGAAAAATTACACAAGTCTCGCAGACAAATGATGTGACCAAAAACACATTTATTTAACGTGTTACAGATAGCATACTCTAATTTTCTGAACTGATTAGATGTGGCACTACTGTGGTGACGTAGATTTTTTTTTTCAGCTGCTAGTTTGTTCAAAATGACGACATTTCCATCACAATGCCGTTGACTTGAAAATAAACAACAGCACTATGGTTAAAATGTCAACAATTCAAACATAATATTTCTTCAAAATCCAGGTCCCCTCGATAATTGTCACCTGCCAAATGTATCTAATCACACAGCTAAATGCTTTCTAGCAGCTGCTATTTGTAACTTCCCAATGAACAATTTTGTTCACCTAAAGTAACTGTTATTTTTATAAGTGGTTTATTAAGATTGTGAGTTTATAAAAGTGGTTTATAAGATTACAAAAGAGTTGCGAAGTTGCATAGTAGGTATATAAAATTACTAAAAATTTTAAAACCTTAGGTTTTATAAAATGGCAACAAAAACATTTCCATCACAGACTTATAAAACTTTTAGTAACTGTTACTATAGTTTATATAAAAAGTTTTTATAGAAGTTGTAGTCACAAATTTATAAAGCTAATAGTTTTCAATTCCTATATAGGGGTTGACTCTGATGAATATAAAATTTCCTCGTCTCACAATAACAACAATAATTGTTAACATAACCCCAAATACTACGTTTTTGTAAGTTTATTCTCCTTTTCAATGTTTTTATTCCCATTTCTAAACTAGAATCAGTGTGACATTCATAAACTCTCATATAGTATACACATTTTTTAAATATTGTTGATTTTTACAGGTTGGAAATTCAACTTATAATTAGCGTTCAGAGTCTGAATTTTCATGGTCATTGCAGGGCCGGATTTCGTTCTACTGCTATTTAATTATATTTAAGTTACTTTTGCCCCATAGTAATGATCGAGATAAGTATAACGATGAAATAATTCACAAAACTTAATTACAAGAAATATCTAAAATAACCAGGTACTAACGCAATCTAAAAGCTACACTTTAAAATTGTACCTAACCACACGTGTCTTTACTATACGTAAATACCTATAAGTAGGTAAACCTGGACATCAGTCTATAAATGAATACACACTTTAATAGCATTTGAAATTGCAGCATATCTGCCTTTCTGTTTGTGAGCGCCCAGAAAAAGGTCGACGATTTTTCTGCCATTTTAATGAGTATTACCAATATTTCATCGTGTTGTCATATGATTCGTCAATCCATAAAGTTATATTTGTAGCAGGAACGCTGACATTACATATTTTTGTGGAAACGCTTTAATAAATTAATTGAATTTTGATAAATTTTATTAGATACTGATAAATTTATTCAAGTCCACCCCTGAAATGTTCAGGGAAAAATCCAACCACACATACTTGGTTATATAGAGGCACAGAAGTTCTATAAGAATCCAAGTGTCTTTTCAGATTTATAATGTCCCTTTGGTATTTTCAATATGGATGCCGTGTTTTCGATCCTGTCAGTGGACGCCATATTGATACTTTTAAAAAAACTGTTGAAAAACAGGTCGAATATTTAATATACTCAGCTAATACTACATTTTATGTAAATATAAATATGTACCACAAGTTAAAAAGTGCAGTTTTTTATGAAGAATCGAATGTTATGACAAATTTACAAAAAAAATGTTTAGTTAAAATTTTTAAATATATATAATTTCGGTGGCGCTTTTAATTTTTCGAGGTACAAATGTCAATTTTACGGTAAAGATGCATTTGCATGAAAATTTCAGAGGCATGTTTGCCATAAAAGTCAAGTATAATATATTTCTAACTGAAGTACGCATATTTCATACACAGAGTAAATGTCTCCATATTGTTAGAAAGAAAGATGTAATAATTTCATCATCATCAACTAAAGAAAGGGAAAGAGGTTTGTGGTGAAAGAAAGAGCGAGAAGGAGAGGTTCTGTATTTAAAGTTTATAAGAGTAACAGTTCCATTTCTATTACTTCTTACTATAAAACTTGGAGATAGGTAATGGTGACCCTTATAGAGCGCGCCATTTAAGCTCTTTAAGTGGTATAAAGTGGTAATTGAAAAGTTTTCACGGAAAATATACATTACTAAAGTTTTTATAATTCGGTGTTGGTGATATTCAGAGTACCTTTACAAAACAAAAATTGTTCATTGGGTTCTCTTAATGTATTAAAGAATAATTAAAGCATCTATAGAATGGATAACTCAATCATTCCTAAGTATAATCAAATACAACAATTAGAAAAAGATTCATTAGTCGATGAGAGAATATAACGAAATAACGTAGTTCGATTAGTTGCCATTGCGACGTTGTTTAAAACACTCCAGCCTTAACATGACCTACATTTCCGTTCGACTTAAATGAAGTGTTATGTTTAATACTATATGTAAGAACCACTTGATATGGAATGTCTCAAATTCTTCTTTATATCTGCTGATGGGCCTTATGGGTTTAAATAGCTGCTTGCCAGTTAAACATAACATAATTTAAAAAAAATATGCATAAAGAAATATTTTTAAGGAAACGATTTTATTTAAAAAAACTACTAAAAAGAAAAAAATATCGTTTTTTAAATTCATACACCTGGAAACCAAATCTTTGGGGACGGTCATATAGCAAGTCTTATTGTATAGTTACTGTGCTCAATTGACCGCCTCAAAAGCTTTTGGTTTCCAGGTGTATGAATTTTAAAAAATTATTTTTTACTTTTTAGTACAGTTTTTTTAAATAAAAGCCTTTTCCTTAAAATATCTTCTTGTATAATTTTTTTTTTCGACATAAGCGTACTTTGCTCTTGAACGACGTCATATTTCTTGCCCTACCCTGTATACTATTTAACTTGAAGCCATTCTAAGTGCACCTGAAAGGGTTATCGTTAAACTTTGGTAGTGCAACTAAAAAATAAATTTTCACTTGTTGCACACTTAATCGACCAAACTGTATATCCTGGGTGTAGAATAAAAACTAAATCAACGTGTAAAATTTCAACTCGGTAGGATAAGAGGAAGTGGTTCTATCTCAGCTTGCAATATTTGACCTAAACAAACTAACATAATAACATTGTCAGTTAAACAAGAACTTTTAAAAGTCAGAATTTTTAACACGCTTGAATTTTACTAACTTTATATCTAAGAAAATCATTTAGTAACCGATTATATTAAAAATTTGTATCTGGAATTTTTGAAATGGAAAATTATAAATATGTGACCAAAATTCAAAATTCAAAAATGGCGGCATCAGTATGGCTGGTAAGTTTGTCATTTATCGTCTAATTCTACTGAAAATCAGTATCTGAGGTTTATTGAGGTTGTAGATTATTGTAAATATTAGGTCGATGTTTAACAAATCAAAATGGCGGCGTCAATATGGTGGATAAATATTGTAATTTACAGTCTGATTTGTCTGAAAATCTAATTCTCGGGATACTCGAAGTCACAGATTATAAATATTTAATCGAAATTCAAAAATTTAAAATGGGGGCTTCAAGATGAACGACAGATTTTGTCATTTATGGATAGGGAATTTATTAAATAATGGGTCTGATTTATTTATTTGATATGTGGTACTGCTTCTAAACCGAACAAGCACAATAGTTTAATTGAGACAGATCTTGAAAGATGGAAACAAATAAACAATCCAAAAAAATAAATAAAAGATACGATTTTGAACACCAACTGAAACTGCAGAAAAAGATAATAATAATAATAACAAGAATTTTGAGACGACCAATAAGTACAATTTTCTATTTTAAGAGTTCCACGATTTTACGTTTATTAATATGGGTATTATTTTTATTATTAACATAATTCTGTCTTTTTATTGCATTTCTGTCACAGTATCAGTTAATTTTCAAAAGCGTGTCTTTCAACTTTTATTAATTATTTATTTATTAATATATCAGCAGGACTAAAATTAACAGAGTTCATTTTTTTATTGTCTTGCAAGTGACCTCAACTACTTTCTTACTCTCTTAAACAAATGAAGATTTTCTAGATCTAGACTTGATTATGAGGAATGAGATCTACAGGTTTGAGTGGAATTAGAACCACTTTTGCAGATAATTCAAAATTATTGCTTTCCGTAATAAACAAGAGCTAGATAATTAGGTATGCCTAAATTACGAATCAAATATATGTGACAACAGCAAAATATATTTATTAAAAAATGCTTGCCATTAAGGCAGCTTCACTATTTGTTTTAGTACCATTTATAGCTATTATTTAGTACAACGGTGGTAATTCAATTTAAATTGAGTATTATGCATGGGGTGGCGAAGAAATAAGTGTAAATGCTTAAAGTGCGGCTTAAAGTTGAATAGGTTATATTTTAAAGATATTTTGAATGTAACCTTAACTACAGTAAACATTACGTTGCATATTTATTGAATGTTTCACCGCCTGTACGATATTCTCTATTCTATATTATGCTCTCCACAGTTTTTTGTACACAATGCAAGTTTTAGGAATTTTTAATTTAATGATTCCTAGTGAAACACACGTCAACATAAAATAAAATTTTAAAAAATTCATTACTCAAAGATGTTTTAATAATATTAATTAGTAATAATAATGACAAAAATAATATTTTTCATTCGGTTTCTATTCAATTACAAAACATATAGCATAAAAACTAATTTTGTAAAACTAAATGAGTAAACTTCTTTTGTTAGGAATCGAATTTTATCAAAAATCAATATAGTTCGTTCTCTAGCTAACATTATTGTGCAAATGATCCTGCCGAGTAGTTGAGGTTGGGATTATGAGGTATTGGCAGTGACAATATTTTCACCAAAAATAAAGTCTATCCTAAAACAGCTACGAACATTTAATTACATTACTTTTTAATTTGCGAACTACCTTCTAGGACACCATCCGCAAAAAATGGATTCAGCTTCGACCATTCGAATTCTCTCACCTTCGTACATCCCTCTGAATTATTTCAGATTTTTTCGAAAACATTAATTTTTTCCACCCGAAGATGAAAACTGTCAGACCGGAAATTAGATCACACAAGAAACACCTACATCCGAAATCCAAGTAGCTGCAGTCGAAGAAAAACTATTTTTAGAGGAAACGAAAAAAAAACCCGAAGAAATCATTGGAAATGCCTATTTTACGGTGGAGGAAACGAGGAAATGAGGAACGCGGACACAGAATTATCATCGACAGGTTTTCCCTCACTGTAGGTCAATCAAAACTCTCCAGACCCAAGAACAAGGGCATCGTTTGAATAATGTTCGACGTACAGCCAATAACTAACTCATAATCCCAACTTCAACTGGCTCTATCTTGAAACCCTGGTGGTTTGGAACCTCCGATCTACTGAGATATTTCATCAGGGGCCGAGAGTATAGAACATATCAAAAATCCAGCCAATTTAACGGAAGAAACTTTTACATAAGGAATTGTGCGGGGTCTTCTCTATATAATCCGACTATTTTTTTTAAGACAACGTGCTTACAAGAAACCTAACGGACAGACAGAAGGACGAACGGACAGATGGACAGAATTTGAAGGTTGTTCAGAATTCAATCACTAACAGAATATGATGGCATTTGTTTCTTTATAAGCTATATTTACGCTTTTAGAAATGTGAAGATCAAATACAATTTGCCTTCCGTTATCGAATTTATTAAAATTAGAACAATGAATTGATGGATATTAAACTGAATCATGTGTCACTTTCTAAATTAATTATAATTAAATATAATTGACCCACTAGGCAAGTTCATTAAATTAATTAATTATAACGTATAAAACATTAAATAGTATTAAATACATGTATACCCTTCACAGAAACAAAGATTGAATTGTATTGGCATTTTTTTATAAAAGCGCAAATATCAACGGCAGGAAAAAAATGATATAATTGTGTTGGTAATCGAATTTTCAAGAGCGATGTAAATGCCCATTCGTCCGGTTACTTGTGTGCTCGATAGTCTAAGAAAGAGGAGTTCGATTATATATTCAAGTATAGACAATAAATTAGCCTTTGTTCGATCAAGAATCACATTGTTTAAAAAAAATCGAATAACAGATATAAAACTCAAAGGACATTCTAAGAAAATGAATGTAGACTTAATAATGCTGTAATTTTTAATAAGATTTTATAAAAAGAAAAGCACGGCTTAGTGACTTATATAGATTTCGCCAATCAAGCTAGCATCACCGGGAGATGATTAATATAACAAATATAGTAATTTCATTGAAAAATGTCATTATTTTAAAGAAACTACGATGGTATCCTATATAATGTTCAATAATTATATAAAAGCTTCAATAAACCTTGCGAATAATACAATGTTCACACCTAATTTTGAATCAGTTAGTTTTGCTTTTTTACCCATTAACTATTTATACAATTATGTTTCATAAAACCCTGCTTATTATTAATTCTTGTATCGTGATGGTACAGTTTTACGCTAGATTATTTTTCATTGCAATATATTTTGTCTTCTTCTTTATAAGTGAAACTAATAAACAAAGAAACAATGCAGCGTATTATGCAAAATTGCGGAAATTGTACTGCCATTGTGTAGGTAATATATTGCTGTAACAATAAATGTGACAGCATTTACGATACTAAGTATGCGGAATTGTTTATAAACGGGTTACTTGTCTATGTGCCCATTGAAATCTCTAAGAATTTACAGCGAAATGTTTACGTTATTTATTAGTTAATTTTAAAACAATTACTTATGTATTCAGAAAATGACAATTACAAGTCATTAAAAGAACTTCCTAGACATTTATGTTTGAGTAAAATGATTTATATATTTATACAGAGAAACATCATCTTTCATTGTTTTACAGTAAAAAATACTTATTACCCGATTAACGGATATGCAATACAATTTCTAAAAAGTTAATAAAAACAAATCTATCTTAGAACACGTTCGAAGTTTAGTACGAAGATTATATCTGTGAGTTCCAAATCACCGCACGTAACTGGTTTACCAAATTTTACGAAATGTTTCATTAAGAGTTTAGTCACATCCGTACGGGCTGACACGAAAGATTTACAGGATTCACTCCGTGCCCATGTAAAGCCTGGCTTGGCGCGTATTCATCAAAAGTTGTCAGCTACCGTCGCGTTTGATGGACGGGTTAGTTATCGCTTGGCAATCATATTGAAATTGATTGAATTTCTATGAAAACCTTTTCTTATTAATCACTTTATTAATTAGGAAATCCCACTGAGTCTACAAAATTATGGCTAAATTTCAGCAAGCATTAATCATTATAAAGAATTAGTAAGGCGTTAGTAACTGCATAAAGAGCAACACTGGGTGTTTTTTGCATGGCTCATAGAGTATTGTTAATTCATCATTAGACTGCATTTATAACCTTACGCCGATCTATCTTAATTTCTGTAATAATATGATTCATATTTTTTTCAATTGAACTAAAGAAAACTGCTCTAAGTACAGTACCAATAATAACGCTATAAAAATCCCTTTCAAATTAATATTGAACAGTATATTAGTTTATATATTAACAGACCTAATAATACAAATTTCGTGCAAAAAGTTAAACTTCAATGAATGAAGTCATTTTTTTATTAAGTGTTCCTGTTAGGTTTAAATTACAATGACTTAATTAATTCATATAAATTTATATTTTGACTTCTAATGAGTGTTATAGAATTGCCCTAATTATATGAAACCTGCATTAATACTTGATTGGTTATTAGGGGTGGGGAATGTATTACTTAGATATTCTTCTATCGGTAACAATTACTAATGATGTAACACCTCGTATGTAATTATGTTAATAACAACTCATTGTTGATGTACGATGTAGTACTTAAGTAAACTTGAACGTACCACCACATAGATCCCTTCCCTCTATTTTTGCTCCTTATGGTAACATCCCCAATATTGGAAGCTTCGAGTACAGAAATCAACATCACAAATATCACTGTCACTTCCATATCTATCTATCGTTCCACCCGCACACGCACACAACACCGTCACAAACGCAAAAAATAAACAATATCACCTGAGTCTCACTATTTACTTTACTTGGGGGTAAGAGTAGGGGTGGTAAATGTCGACTACATCCGACGAGTTACGAGTAATTACTTAAGGAGGAGTCAATTGATCCTGACCACCCACAGCTGAGTCCTTTGTGATACTGATGCTCGGAATATACCTGCACGTGTGGTCCTTTACACGTGGATCCTTACTCCACCTCCGTAGAACGTTTCCGCCAATAGCTATTCACTGGCACGCCCAAGGTCTAGCCTACTTGATCAAATTACCCGCCATTGCTCAATAAAAATGTTGACGGACAGTGCGTGATGACTGGTATAGAGAGGATAAAATCCTGCGCATTTCCTGTGATTTTCCCTTTCTTGTGTAGAAAAATATGCCTTTATCTTTAAATACATTCCTAATCCTATTCAACAGACTTAGTTCCTTTGAATTGTGGACATCTAGAATACTTGTAAATATTTTAAGCGTATTTAAAAAAATCAAAGTATCAATAGTAATCCTACTTTACGCTTTCAATGATGCATAACATTTTAATGGATATTTAGCAAAGGTTGTAAAGATTCTGAAGTCCGTCATCTTATTTAAATCTTTTTGACAAGAAATATTATAGTTTGAGAGCATGAGGAAAATGTCCGTCTTTATAGTAAACTATTGTTATATTGTTGTTCAATACCTAAAAACGTTTTAAACGATAAACGCTGTCTTACTCAATATACGTTAAGTTATACTTGTAATACTCACATAGTAAATAAATATTATCTGAAACTTTAACTAAAAATAAATTAACAACTTTATTATCAAGGGGCTCATAGAGACAATTAATATTTAAAATATATGTATTAAACCGTTATATTTAATAAATTAGTTGTGTTTTTAGCAATGTCTTTTTACATCAAATTTGAGTTTTTCTGACATTTGAAACAACATAACTAGTAACCTTCACAGTCTTGTGAGTTATGTTTATCCAGTAGAATTGTAAATAGTCTTGTGAGATCTAATTCGGCATCAATCTTAAATTACGTAAATTTTAAAACCATGTAAGTGCAAGTGTTTCTTATTAAAATTCAGTGTTATATTTTAAAAGTCTTTTAAATACTTATGGTAATCTAAGTTTAGAAAATTGAAATTCGTGATTCAATCTATATATCCTGGATGTAGAAATAACAGAATTGTATCAAATAATAATACATCTAAATTTTTATTAGATATACGCATTTAAAAGTGAACTATTTTTTGTTTCCTTATACTTCTAATGAAACATATTCTTGATAGGATTTTGCAAACAGCAGAAAAAACTATCTATCAGAACTAAAATAAAAACAATTTGTAGAATTATTGATTTACAATCTTTGCCTTCTTTCGATAACCTAAATTCTGGTTATGCTAGCAATTAAAATCCTAAAATGAATTTGACTTTTTTATTGGACAATTCTAATTCTAACACTAGTTTCCAGACAGTCCCCTACAGCTATGCAGAGTAAACCGGTATCCATATAAACCCCTACGGCTATGAAGATTCAGTTAAAATGAGAACAAAGGCCTAAAATGAATTTATTTACATACCTCGTCTTTTGGAAAAATTTCATTCAAATGGATTACATTTTCATAAAATCTATCGTTATTTTTTTTTCTATTTGGAACGTTTTTCGCCCTTTTTCTGGAGGTCATCAGAAAGGCACAAAGCCACTCACATGATGTTCCATGCAAAAGCCAAGACAATGTTTTTATATTAATGTTTACATTGTTTTTCATTCAGTCAATGTCAAACATTAATATCAAAATACTTGGGAATTGTCTTGGTTTTCGCGCATGGAACATCGTGTGAATGGCATTGTGCCTTTCTGATGAATTCCAGAATAAGAGTGAAAAACGTTTAAAAAAAACGAAAAAGAATTATAGATTTCATGACGATGCAATCCCTTTGAATGAAAAATTTTCCAGAAGGCGAGGTATGTAAATAAATTCATTTTAGGCCTTTATTCTGAATCTTCATAGACGTAGGGGGTTATGTGGATACTGGTTTACTCTGCATAGCCGTAGGGGACGGTGTGGAAACTAGTGTTAGAATGAGAATTGTCCAATAAGAAAGACTAATTTATTTTAGGATTTTAATTGCTAGCATAACCATAATTCAGGTTATCGAAGAATGCAAAGATTGTAAATCAATAATTTTACAAACAGTTTTTATGTTAGTTCTCATAGATAGTTTTTTCTGCTGTTTGCAAAATCCTATAAAGAATGTTTCATTATAGATATACGTATATCAACATTTTATAGAGTTACTCTTTTAAAACGGTATGCGGTAGTATTAAAAAATATCGTGATGGTTTTTATAGGATCTAAAACTTATTTGACTAAAATTACTCTTCTAAAAAGTCGACGTTTCGTTTATTGTATCATCTTCAGGGCAATGAACGGTATTAGAGAAAAATTACGTTATATATAAATGTAATTAGTAATTTTAAAAAGCAATTATTAACAGTCACATAATAATTATAAAGTAAAGTAATAATATTACATTACGCACAAATATTTAAAATTACTTTCAAGTTAGTAATAATAATAATAAACTATCGAAATAAAATATTCACACTTACATTAAAATTTAGCTTTCGGTGTAAAACGTATATTTCATAAAATACAGTCAAGTTAATTAGATACAGTGCGACTCTTTAAGATGAAGACAACTTCATATCTCGCTTATCTGGTATCCGGATATTTTGAAACTGAGTCTTTTGGCGTAACCACATTAGATTTTAGACATAGCCGTCCGATTCTAGGATGGAAAAATGGGGCCGATTTTTTAAAAAAAAGTATTAGCTGTTTTGTTAGAAAAAAATTGTAAAATATTCTTAGTCAAACCTCTTTGTACCAGATTACATCGTAGTGGGTATAAGGATGTTTGAGATAGGGGCCGTCAAAAAAACAATTTTTCAACCAAATATAATTTATAATCTGTAAAAGAGATTCTCAAATGAAGAAAAGTATTCTTCATTTCTTGTTCAGAATAATGTACTGTATTAGTTTAAATCGATTTTGCAACAAAATAATTATATATTTATTGGAGCAAAAATTTTAATTCTTGAATACTTACCATTTTTTCTCTAACAAATAATCTTTGAGAAAGACCTAAGTAAGCTATAAGAACAAAAGTTACTGCAAGTGCCAATTTATATTAAAAAAATGTATATACATTTATTTTTTAAATTTAGTTTGTTGTCAAATCAATTCAAACTAGTGCAACACAACACAATATTCTAACAAAAAATGAAGAATACTTTTTTCATTTGAGAATTCGCATTACAGTTAAAAATTATTTTTTGTTGAAGAAATTGTTTTTTTGATCACTACCAAAATTTCAAAATATTTAGACAACAAATAAGCGAGATATGAGGGTTTCTCATCTTAAGTGAGTCATTCACACTATTAAATTTAATTTAATGAAAATCAAAATGTACCTTAAAATTCGAATTAAATTAGGTATGCCTTCATGCACTACAAAGGTGTTCTGTCTTTTTTCTAGCATTGACCATACTAATGTTTTTCAATTTATATAATTTCTTTAAAACCATTCAGAGATAGTTACTCATTATGTATGCCTAGGATTTTTGAGTACTCTGAATTCAATTCATGGTTGGTTAGAATATGATGTTCTACTAAATAAGTAGGATTCTTATTTTTTTTTTTATTTTTCGTCACTCTCGTGTTTCTTTATTCTGGCTACTATACATCTTTAGTTTGACCAGCGTAAAATGTATGAAAATTTATATAACGACCTACAATTTTCCTTGAATTGATCTTTAATTTTTATATAGATAATTAAAATTCACGCTGATAAACTTTTCCAACTATCGTTCATTCTGCGCAAATATAATGATGCTTTTCGATAAAATATAAAATACTGTTTCTTTTAACCCACGAATTATCTAATTAAATGTGATATTATACTAAAACTTAATCAATAAATGTAAGTTTCTGCTTTTCAACTGTCGCATATTATTCTAATTTTATATATTTGTTTCTAACTGAATTATTTAATAATTAGGATTAAAACAGAACAAATACATTTCTTTTTATTATAAAATACTCTAAGTATTAAAATAGTTTCTTTATTATGGACTGGTCTTACCAAACGTACAAATGAAACTAATAAAAAAATGAAAATTGAATTATTTGTTTATTATCAAAATACCAAAGTCAAAAATGTGGAAAATGTCACTTATCACTTTTTTCTCTTGGCAAATAAACAAGTATTCATAGACGACTTGACAGAACTGTAATTTGCATAGAAATTTAAATTTTCTCGGATTTTGATGAAACTTGGAATTTGGGGGTTTTAAGCGATTCTGTATAACTTTCTTACAAAATTATTCGACAAGAAAGTACCTAATATGACTTCTTCACCTTTGGTATTACCTATCGAATCATGGTAGGCTTTGGAAATCCACCAGGAAGTTATTACTGCCCATAATAACTCACATCCAGTCAACCTAACATTTGCCAAAAAATCGTCTATAATTCTCTGCAACGTGGCAAAATTAATGGGGCGCTGCAGTCTTATTGGACACACAGTGTAGATACTACATAATAAATCTATCTAAGTAATTATGATAAATTTCCACTTAATTTTATTCTTTTCAACAAAATTATATTGGTAACTGAAATTTGTTGAATACGTAAAGTTGAATATTCTATCGGGTACTTTCTAAATATTATTAATCCAATTCTTGTACATAATTATATTATATTTTCAATTTTAATCATCTTTCGATGGTCAATGATTGATATGTAAAACGTTCATGACTATATTAAGTAGAATCTTATCAAAGCTTACAACTTCATGTATTTGTTAACATTTATATTTACCGGTTGATTTCTTTTTTTTTTTTGAAAATAGCCAAGTTCTTCCTTCAGGTAATACTAACTACTGCTTACATATCCACCGAACTGTTTCTTCTTAGGATATCGTGCTTAAAAGTAACTTGATGAATATTTTGTTTAATCCTCGCTCCTGCAATACTTAAAATACAACTTTTGCATTACATTTTTCTCTATGGTATTTCTCATCTTTCTAGGGATAAAATGATACTCACATTTCTGTTGCTATATCAGAAGTGTTTTAGGCTGTAAGATCGAAGGTAGATTGCACTTGGCTAGATATGGATTATGACAACATTCTTTTTAAGGTTAGTGGAGACTTTTTTCTTGAAAGTAGTGATTTGGTTTCTTATCTATAATTAGTTCTTCCTTTTGTACCACGTTTCTTGTAAAATGAATTAGTTAAAAAATACATTTTTTGGTGAAAATTATTTTCTTATTAATGAATTATTAGGAAGTGAGATGCAAGTAAATAAGAATGTTTTTGGTTAAATATACTAGTACTTTACTTATAAAGGCATTTGTAATTTTAATTTTTACTTAATTTTAATATATCAAGAGATTTCATTACTTGCCAATGATGTAATTTTTTACTTACAGACTAATCTGACGCCATTATTATACTCTTCGCAAACACAAAGCGAAGAATATCTTGCATTCGATCGGCACATTTCTAAAACCGGTAATATGGCTCGTAGAAAAAAAATTCATACCACTGTGTTTGTTATCGAATTCTGAACAACTTTCAATAAATCCTGTTGTCTGTTTGTCTGTCCGTCCGTCACGTTTCTTGTAAGCACGATAACTTAAGAAAGAAAAGTCCGATTGTATTGAAATTTGGACAGTAAGTTAGTGTTAGCTAGAGGAAGAACCCTATTTTTGAACAAGATCGATCAATAAATAAAAAAGTTATTCATTTCTTTAGTAAAATATTTTTTTTTTATGTTTTGTAATTAAGCAAAAAATGTGTGACAGTAATATTATTTACAAAAAAATTGCGAAGAGTATCCCATAGAATGTGCAATAATTATATAACTAGTTTATTAGAATTAAGTTCGAGTTATAATTTTATCTTTATATTTAACAGCTCTTGTGTTATTTCTTGAAATAAAAAGTAGTATCGAACATATCACATGAAATCTTCCTCAATCACTGCCCCCGCTTAGCTAGTTTTTATTTCAATGATATTCCGTGCCACACGAATAAGAAAAATATTCATAGGTAAAGAAATGTATGCAAAATTACAAGCGGGTTTGTGATCCTATTCCGTTGCATAAACAACCATTTGCATAACTTTTGCATTTTTCTTCGACAAAATATATCAAGATAAAGTTAATAAACAACTATTTGCAATGTTACGGCCATCGCCGCGGAGTGCAAATTTGATAAAAAATAAATGTCTAATAATTATTAAAATGTTCTTAAAGTTTGCATAAATTTCGGAATTTTTTTTTCAAAAAGTTATTGCAAACATAGATTTTTTTGTTAATTTAACAATGTTTAGGAGGCGGTGGAGGGTGCAAAAATCGGATGTATTATATTTTTACCTCCTCCAACATTGCTTCAAAGATTAAAAACTTTTGCAATTTTTGTCTAACTTTTCACTATGGATGATCGTGCTGAATGGTCTATAATTAAAAGATCATGCGTGGATACGCACCATATTGAAAACATGTTTTATTTCATCCGATATCTTCTAAAAGTTTGTTGTACCATCATGAGTAATTAAATCTAAAGAATATGGTCATCATGCAGATACCACAAAAACTAGACTAACCTTTAACGCATTGTATTACCCGTTAAAATATTTGGAATTGACAACCCGAAAGCTCCGACATTGATATCAATTAGGGTATACTGTAGCCTGAGTGAATGAAATATTATATTATTCAAAACGACCCTCCGTTACAGGATTTGGGAATACTGAAAAATTTACGGAAAAGAGTAAAGTGTGAAATAAAAATAACATCTACTTTCGAATTGTATAATAAAGACGCGTAACGTAGTGGAAAATAAGAAAGTTTATGTGTCAACAGGGCACTAAACATTACACGATTAGTGGAGTAAAACTGAAATTTGTAGGGAATTGTCTTACTATAGCAATTCTATTACTGGAACTTGTTGTAGACATTACAACAAGTTTAGGAAGAAGTTTTGGATTAATTCCGTGTGGTGGAAAGCTTTTGTTTGAACAAGAAAAATGTTCAAAATCGTGATTTTTCGCACTTTTTCTTCAATAATTCTGGTTATAGTCGCATCATTTTGGCATTTTACCTCGAAAAAAAAGGTACAGGTTAATTGACTTTATTTTCGTTGAAAATAGTTGAGAAAGGCATTTAGAAAAAACAGCACCTTTTATTTTTTGGCGAAAATGTTTGGTTTCATTTCTGGTCCAACAATTATCCAATATTAATGGCCAATTTAATTAAATTAATTGAAAAAGTTATTACTACAAACAATATGCCATAGAATTAGACGAAAGTAGTTACGTGGAGGTTTTTCATGAGTCTGAAGTCCAATTTGGGAAATTCAAAATGGCGGACTGGAAATCGGGCCATTCTCCAGAAAAAATGAGAATCGATATCTTAGCCTTGAAAATCTGTACTTGGGGATTTTCGAGGTGGCTGAATACGAATCCCAGGTCTAATTTGGAAAATTTAAAATGGCTGACCGGAAGTAGAGTCAATTTCTCAGGAAAAACTCGTATATTTCCGTTTTTGGCTGAGAATAAGTACTCGGGGTCTCTGAGGTCGCTGATCCTGAATTAGAGGTCCAGTTTACGAAATTCAGAATGGCGACCCGGAATAACAGTCCATTTATCCGGAAAACTGTTATTCTTTTCTCTTTTGAGCTAAAAGTGGAAACTCGGGGGTTTTCGTTATTGCTGATAACGAATCTGATGTCCAGTTAGAGAGAATTCAAAATGGCGGACCGGAAGTAGTATATTTTTCAGGAAATACTCGTATTTTTCATACTTTCTGCATAAAGAAGTAAAAAATACGAGGTTTCCGGAAACGTTGACTGTTCTTCCGGTCCGCTGATTTGAATTTCGTAAATTGGACCTCTGACTCGTGATCAGCGATCTCAAAAACCCCCGAGTACTAATTTTCAGCCCAGAAGCGAAGAATATACGAGTTTTTCCTGATAAGTTGACTCTACTTCCGATCCGCCATTTTGAATTTACCAAATTAGACCTTGGATTCGTAATCAGCGACCTCGAAAACCCTCGAGCACAGATTCTCAAGGCCAAGATATACATTCTCATTATTTACAGATAATGATCCGATTTCCGGTCCGCCATTTTGAATTTTCCAAATTGGACTTCAGATTCGTGATCGGCGACCATATTGTGTATGGCTACAAGTTTTTCAATTATTTTAATTAAATTGGCCATTAATGTTTGCCAATTATTGGAAAAAAAATGAAACCAAACATTTCCGCCAAAATATAAAAGGTACTGTTTGTTTCTAAATGCCTTGCTGAACTCTTCACAGCAAAAATGAAGTCAATTGACCCTGTACCTTTTTTTAAAAGGTTTTCAGATTTTTCACAATAAAATGACGCGACTATTATATTATGACTCTTATCGTAATAATAAAAGAGAAACAAATTGTTCATGATGAAATTGCGAAGAAAACTAAATGTATCAGAACTCTCTTGGTCAATTGGTTAAATTGCAAAACATAAAAACATTTGTGGGTGGCCATTTTTGAACAATTGGTAATAACTTAAACAATAATGCATTAAATTTAACCCAATGAATCAAGTGCATCAAAGAGGGCATTAGACAATTCTGAAAAAAATTGAGAACATTCCTGGGATGATTCCAAGCTCTTTTTATCTCCTGCAATTTTGTCCAAACGAGTACAAAATTGCAAAGTTCTAAAAGTTTTGATTCCTCCTCGCCAGATAACTTAACGAAATGACAATTTCTGAAAAAAATGTTTCGAACAAAAGTAGTCTATTTTCAGTCATACAATCCGAATTTGCAATAAAATATGGGAGTTAAAAACTAAAAAACCGAAATTGACCTTGAATGATCTTAACCCTTCCACCAAAAGTCAAAGTGACATATACCGCCGTACTGCCCCCCTCCAATTCTACAACTTTCATTTGAAACATTTTTTCGCAGAGTGCCCATTACTCGAGATATTTAAAAGTTTAAAAGGTTTTTTTTAACCTGAAATTTTCAAATATCTTGAGTAATAGGCACTCCATGAAAAAATGTTTTTAACAAAAGTTCTAGAATTGATTGGGGGCAGTTCGGTGGTATATTGACTTTGGGTGGAAGGGTTAAAGTCATTCAAGGTCAAATTCGTTTTTTTAATAGGGAACCCCTACATTGTATAGCAAATTTAGATTGTCTGATTGAGAATAGAATTGTAATTTTTTAAGTTATCTGGCGAGGAAAAATCAAAATTTTAGAATTTTGCGATTTTATTACTCAAAAAAGAAGAGGTTTGGATAAAAACTGAAATAGTTTGGAATCATCCCAGAAATGTTCCAAATTTTTTCAGAATTAGCCTATGCCCTTTTTGATTGCAGCGTTCTAACAGTCTCCAAAGAAGAGAACTTTAAAAAATGTGTGGAGAAATTATTCGCAATAAAATTATGTATAAGAAACATCTGATGTGTATTTTCAATAAATCAACAGAAAAAAAGTAACCCTTAAATGATATTTTTCTGGAAAATTTTAGTCTATTTTGAATTCTAACTTTTTCATTTTCAATATTACGGTGAGAAGTATATAGAGCAAGATTGTAGAGAATTCAGTTCTCTATAAAAAAAGTCTTAAAACTTTTTGTGAGACTTACGGTTCTAAAGTTATCGCGGAATAACTGTCTACGCCCCTTTTTAAGATGGCGACCAAATGGGGAAGCTGTCAACCCCGAAAATAGAGTTTTATACTCACACTGACTCCCCCTAAACATCAAAAGAAAAAAGTCTTGTCCTACGCAAAATGCAAGGCCAATGCAACATTTCAATGGATTATCTCTATTGCGCATATTCATCACAAAAAAAAAAATTTTGACTTACTCTAAGTTATAAACGTATATGATCATTTTTTTTCTTATTAAGAAATGATTAATAGCAAGATAAAATAAAGTTTACGGAGTATCATTTCTTACTAATTAAAAAAATGGTACGATCTCATTAAAACACTTTCCATAGACCCTCTAAGGAAATAAAAATGAAAAATATATAATTCTCTTAAAAGCAGCCTGAAAATATTCTTACTCAAGGTACCTGAATACAAAATACACAGGACAAAATTCAGATGATTAATAATAGTATATTACATACCGAGGTGGAGAGAGTTTCATTGTTGTCGAGAGATAAGTTAATTCTCTAGACAGCAATGAAACTTCTCACCAAGGTTTGCATACTACTGTATTCACAATTATCCTCCTTAATCAACAAAAAGCGATTAAACAGTTTACTAAATTTTTAAATAGCGTTTTATGTTTTTATTAACTAGGCAATAAACAACAACATTTTTATGTCAAGGGATAAATGTCAAAGTGATGTCGTGTCGTTTTTAGTATATACGTAAAAAAGTGGCCACATTCCAACCTGGAATGTCACATTTTAGATTCAATTGTCGAATGAAGTTGAAATGTCACACTCTCCAACTTTTGACATGTAAGGGCTTTATTACACTAGGCCGCCAGGCGGCGCAACCGGCTGCAACACCGGTGGCTCAGTTGGTGACTCGTGCGGTCAACTGGTGGCGCAGCCAACAACTCGTTGTTAGGTACTACGGTAGTTCCCAGCGTTCCCAGTTCCCTGTTTTTTCTGTTTTCCTCGCACTCTGCACACTGTTTTATTTACGTGAATTGTGTAAATCAGTATGTCTTGTGAACTGCAAATTGTCACTGCGAAAAGCAGAGGAAGTGAAAGTGTAGACAAGACAAAAAGGGAAAAGCAAGAACCATGAAGAAGCCCTGAAAGAGTGCCAGAAGTTATTGGACACAAAAGTGTATACCGAAGATCTCATTTGTGCAGTTCAACAACAATCCGCAATTTGGGACGCTAGTTCTGAAGCTTACAGTAATAAGCAAGTAAAACTAAAGTACAAGGAGGAGCATATATGTATACTTGTTGTCCGACATGTTTTCTCATCACTCACAGACCGTGTGGTGGCCAAACCGAGTGGTGGCGGGACTGGTTGCGCCGCCTGGCCGCCCAGTGTAATAGGCTCGGTATGATAGAGTGCCCCGCCACGACTCTCCGCCACCCGTGGCTGCCGACGTGGTCGCGGGGCACGGCAGCGGGTCAGCCGCCAGTTTGTGGCGACGCCACCGGCTGCCCTAATCTAATAGGCTCCATAACAATCAATGACAAGCAGCGTCACCGGTGTCGCAGCCGGTTGCGCCGCCTGGCGGCCTAGTGTAATAAAGCCCTAAGACAATTTGATTATTTCTGTATGATTGTGAAAAACATTTTTTACAACTCGTTTTTTTTAGTAGAGAATTTGAAAAGGTGTAAATCAGTCAAAATTGATTTATTGCATGAATAGAATACGTCCCTTTTTACTCCGTATATGGGGAAAATAAAAATAGCAACTACAGCCCACAGGTATTAATAATTTACTTGTTATACTTATACGCTCAACTATGGTAATTCGTCTAATGTTCTCGAATTATGATGTGGCTGGAGTAAGTGTGAGTTATAAGTGGCTTAACTATATTTTATAAATAATTACTAAATATGCTAGCTTACTTATAAAATGTGAGGTTGAGTTGGTGTACGCTATAATTTTCTTTAATGGGTCAATTTAATGCGCAAATGGCTTTAAAATACATTTATTACATTTCACGCCAAATAAATGAATATTAGCAAATTGAGTAAGTTATTAGAAATAGTAGGTATAGGTAAGCCAACTTCCTGTGGGAAAGAAACTAATTAACTAAGATAACACCGTTGAAAGTATTCGACAAAGTCAATAAAGTAATAAAAAATAAAAGGTTATTTAATAATTGACTAGATGGTCACTGTGAAAATGTATAAAAAATCATATAAAATTACGATTATTTAACTTAGTCTATAGTGAATTTAATGCATTAGTTTACTATTTCTTGTTGATTTGATTGATTGATTGATTTGCCAGCGTAAGGTGGGCATTGCTGCCAATTCCGGTGCAGGGAGATTTGTTCCACCACGCAGCCCGATCGCCCACCGATCATCCCACCGTGTGCCAGAACAAACCCCCAGTGCTTTTATATACCGCCGGACCAGCTGCATACGCTGGATTGGACATTGGACATGCTTGTTGTCAGCAGCGAGAGCCGCATGACGCATGGGGTAGGAGTATAGGATGGAGCGTGTAGGTGTTTGTGAGATGTTTCTTCTTGTTTTCCTTCTGTCTTCATCGGATGGAAAGTGTAGGCGTTTGTGAGATGCTTCTTTTAGGTTTTCGTGCTTCTTTTCACTTTCAGGTTTTTGTGATATGCTTCTTCTTAGTTTCTGCCTGTGATCATCTTCTCTCCTATTCTACTTCTGAGTTTTCTGTTTCTTCTGTTTCTGAGTCTGGCAGTGTGTATATCCTTGATATTTCTTTATTGTATTCCATTTTTTGTTGTGCCAGCTTTTCCCAGTGTGTATAATCCTTTCCTAGCTTATTCATAATCCTCTCGATTGTTGTTATCCATGTGTAGCATGGCCTCCCTATTTTCAGTTTGTTGCTGTTCATTCGCAGCGCTTTCTTTCGTAGGTGTGTCGAGTCCCGTCTTTGGACGTGTCCCCAATATTTCATTGCGTATGATTCTATTCTTTTGATTATTGTTCTACCCTCTAGTAATGTTGACGTTTTCTGTCGTTTTTGTGGTTTTCCTGTTTTTGCTAGCAGTTGGATAATGTCCCTTTCAGCTCTTCTCAGGCTTCTTCTGTTGGCCTTTGTCGTTGCTGCGTTTTTGACTCCATATATCATCGTAGGCATTATGATGGTCGTGTATATCTTTTTGGTTAGGCACCATGGTGGTTTGTTGTCCTCAATGAAGGGTAGTAGAGCTCTTGTGACTCTGTAGGCTGTTTTGATTCTTTCCCTTACTGTTTCTCTCCTTTTTAGTTGATTCGTTAGGTATGTTCCTAGGTATTTCATTCTATTCGTGGTTCTCAGGGTGTAGTCTCCTATTTTGTATTCTTCCCCACTTGTTGGACTTGTTTTTGTCAATGGGTCTCGGACCATTATAAGGCTCTTCTTGAAGTTTATTTTCATTCCAGATCGTTCCATCGTTTCCATTGAAATTCTGATTCTCCTTTATTGTGCTTTCTATCACTTGGTCCAGGACTGTGGTGAATAGTCGGGGGGATAGGGGACATCCTTGTTTGACTCCTATATTCTTCATTTTTGATTCCGTCGTCTGTCCAAACCATTGTATTGCAGTGTTTTCGTGTAGGCATGCTTTTATTATTCTGTTTATTAAGTAGTGCGGTACTCCCCTGTTGAGCAAAGTGTTGACTATAGCCTCATGCCTTATGGTATCAAATGCCTTTTGGAGGTCAATTGAGACTATATATAGTTTTGTTCCTTCTTTCCACTTTTCTTCCAGGATCCGTCTGGTGGTGTACATATGGTCGTCTGTTGATCTACCCTTGATAAATGCTGTTTGATAATCTGGTAGTTCGTCGATGTATTTTTCCATTTCTCTGAGGAGGAATTGTGCGTAGTATTTGTACCCTACACTGCAGAGTGTTATTCTTCTGTAATCGTCCACGTTTTGTGGTGATTTGATTTTAGGGAGCGGTATCTGTATGGTTGTGTTCCACTCCTCAGGCAGGGGTGTGGTTTCCGTCCATGCGTTGGTGATGATTTCTAGGGTTAGCTGTTTTATGTTGTCAGGTCCATAGTATACTAGTTCGTTATTTATTTTATCTATTCCCGGGGCCGTGTTTCTTTTAGCTCTGGCCATTATTTCTAGTAGTTCGTCTTTTGACGGTGGCTTTCCCAGTGGCCAGTGGTCCATTTCTTGTATTGGTTCTATTTGACTTCTCTCCGCGTTTCCTTCTTCTAGTTTCCTGACCCAATGCTGCAGTGGTATGTATTTTCTTGGCTGCGTATTGTTGTTTCTCCTGTATGTTTTAAGGTGTCTAAAAGTTTGGTTTAATCTCTGTCCTGCTGGAGTGGATTCTATGTTTTCGAAGAATTCCCTGCATTTTTTCTGTTCGTGCCTCCTCTCTGCGTCTCTTTTTTCTTTCCCCGCTTCTATTATCTTTTTGTCTATGTTCGGTGTATATTGTTTTCCTGTGGCCTTCATTTTCTTTAGTTTTTCGTAATTTCTTTTCATGTCTTTTCTTGTTGGGCTCATAGGGGATTTGTTCCTTTTCAACGTTTTCCTCGCCGCTATTTTCATTTTTAAGCCCATTGTTGACCAATTTAGTTCTTTTCCTGTTAACTGTTTTTCTATCTCCTCCTGGTATTTCTTTTTTATTTCTTCGTTCTGTAGCAGTGAGATGTTCCATGTGTCATTTGATGTTTCGTTGTATCTTTTTTTTGCTTCTTGTTTCTTTATTACTAGTGTTCCATATAATATTTTGTGATCTGTTTTGACGTTTGTTGCTTGTTTTGCCTTAATGTTTTTGACCCTGTCCCTTATATTCCTATCCACTAGGATATGGTCTATTTGAGAGTTGATGTTTCCTTTACTCCAGGTATTAAGGCAGGTTAGGTTCTTGCTCCATGTGTTTCTAACTGTTAGATCGAACAGATGTGCCAAGTTTTTTAGCGAGCTTCCATTATCGTTTGTCCATGTGTGAAGTAAGGTTTTTCCTATGATATTCTTGTCTTCATGTGTTTGGTCGTCCTTTCCTATATGCACGTTGAAGTCTCCTAGTATTATTATGTTCATTTTTCTATTCCTATTTCTTCTAGTCTCTTGGGTGATCTGTCTGAATACTCGTCCTGCCCGTTTGTCGGAAGGCACATGTACTCCTAATATGCGTATGTTTTCCTTTCCAATTTGTAAGTCTGCCATGGTTATGTTTTCGTTTACTTTTCTTGTCTTTATCTGGATAGGGGTGTTCCGTCTTATTGCCCATGCGACTCCTCTGCTGGTTTTTTCTTTGTCCCCTCCACTTAGATGCCATTTGTAGTTTTGAGTAACTGCAGTTCCGTCTATCATGTGTGTCTCTTGTATGCATGCAACGTGTATGTGTTCCATCATAAGAGCCTCATCGATTTTTTCTCTTTTCTCTCTCGTTATGCAGCCTCTGACATTCCATGTCGCCAGGATGATGTCATCGTGTTGTAGTTCTTGACTGTTGGCTTCCTCTGTTCTTTGTGATATTTGGTACATGTTTATGTGCGTTGCTTCCTCTAATTCTGGGCGGGGTGTTATTGCCCCAGTTCGAGCGTATGTTTCTTCTGGTTGTTCTGCTTCATGTTTTTCTTGTGCAATAGTCATGCTATCGTAGTGATTTCTTTCGTTTCCGTGCTTCCTATATACTATCTCTAGTTGTGTGTTCTCTCTTCCCTGTTGGTTAGTAGGATGGAAGATTATATGCTCTCCTTCTTCTTGATGTACTATTATTGTCCTGTTTTTCATATTTGCTGTTGCTGCAATTGTTTCCTGCCCCCCCCCCCCAAAAACCTTCTCTTCTCAGATCTCGAATGAACGCATTTATTTTTCCCGTATTAGAGTTGTTATTATTTTATTGGATCATTGATTTATGGATTAGCCAGCATATGGTAGGCATTGCTGCCGCTTCCGAGATATCCAATCTGAATATTTTTAAATTCTGCCAGTCCGGCATACGGCCGGTCCGGCCGTATGCCGGAATGGATATGGGGCGTGCTTGTTGCCAGAAAGAGCCACATGACGCATGGGGTAGGAATGTAGGATGGGCAGTGTAGGTGTTTATGAGATGTCTATTTTTAGTTTCCGTTTGTGATCATATTCTCACCTATTCTCCTTCTGAAATTTCTGTTTCTTATTTCTTAATCTAACCTTGATATTTCCTTACTGTATTCTGTCTCTTGCTTTGTCGTTCTTTTCCAGTGTATATAATCCTTTCCTAGCTTATTTATAATCCTTTCATTTGTTGTTTTCCATGTGTAGAATAACCGCCTCCCTATTTTCAATTTGTTGCTGTTCAGTCTTAGCGCTTTCTTTAGTAGTAAGGTAAGTGTAACTATCAGCTCTTGGTTTTTACTCACCAAGTAGTTGGAATCTCAGTCTAGCAAGGCCTTCACAATGGCACAATACATGGACTGAGGTTTCCTCTGCCTCTTGGAAGAATCTGCATGTTCGTCCTCCGCCAGACCCATTATACTCAGATCTCAGTCTATTAAGTTGGCAGTGACCGGTTAGAAGACCCACTATTATTCTAATGGCCTCTCTGCTTTGGCATAATAGGTCCTCCGTAAATTTGGCCGATCGTTCTTTAATGAATTCTTTGGCCTGTCTCTGTCGTGGAAAATTTTTCCACCATTCAAGAGATTTACTTTGCACCCATTTGTTAATGGATGCTCGTATGCATAGCTTGGCCACACCGCAAAAGGGGTTCGGGTCCTATAAGGGCGTTACACGCGACTTCTCTGGCCAGTTCATCAGCCTTTTCATTTCCTTTATGTCCTTGTGTCCTTGTGGTCACTTTATATTTCTGACTTCCTAGGTCTGTAAGGGCATTTATGCAGTCCCATACAAGTTTCGGTTCGACTTGCATGGAACCGATTGCTTTTAGCGCAGCCTGACTATCGAAGAAAATGGCAATTGACTGACTAACAGCTCCTTGTCTTATAATTCCTTTTGAGCACCACTGTATTGCGACCACTTCAGCCTAGAATACTGTCTTCTAGACTTATTGGGATTTTCGTTTTTGACCTTATCCCATAAGTCCTAGCTCCAACTCCCTGTTCTGTCTTAGAGCCGTCTGAATACCAGACTGTTTGTGCCGGTATTGGAAGAGCGTTAGTCCAGTCTTCACTGTCTGGTATTTTAATTTTGAAATTCTTATTAAAGTTATACTTTGGGACTGTAGTTTCCTTAGGTATTTCCAGAATGGGATCCGCCTTCAGCTCTAAGTATAACTTCTGGTGCCCTGTTCCACGCTGCTGCCTTATTGGCATAGGGCCTTGCATTAGCCTGCAGCACTGAACGAGCTTCTCCTTAGATAAATATGTGTTGCAAGTCCAGAAGGATTTCCAATGCAGCAGTTGGAGCAGTTTATATGGCTCCCTGGCGCACAAGCAAGCAAGCCTTTGTACGCCAGTTTACAGCCTTATTGCTCCCACCTGCACTGTTTTAGTTCACAATGCTACTGACCCATAGGTTATCATGGGTCTTACTACCCTAGTATGTAACCATAGGGTCATTTTGGGATTTAACCCCCTATTTTTTCCACACTTTGCGCGCACCTTCCGAGGGCTATGGTTGCTTTCTGTGTAACTTTTTCAATGTGGGAATTCCATGTCAGTTTTTGGTCAAAAATGACTCTTAGGTGTTTTACCTCAATGGCAAATGGAATTTCCACACTGTTGAGTACTAGGGGCTTTAGGCCTTTCAAGACTCTTTTTCGTGTAAAAGTGACGACTGAGGTTTTATGGGGATTTATGGAGAGTCCTTCCTCATTACACCACCTGCCGAAAATACTTAAGGCTCTTTGTGAACGCTCTGTGGGTAAGTGCAGCTATATTATTTATCTTGTTTTAACGTGCATGTGATTTCTACAATGTAATGTGTTAAATGGTTTTTGTTTTATTTGGTGTGCCAACTTGTTCATCTCACAAAATATTCCATCCGATAAAAATAAACATCCACGAATAGGAAATTGAGATCCCTAATAAGACTATCGAAACAATTTTACTCTATAGCATTAAGAAAGCCAGTACACAAAAGTAGACTAAATTAATAATAAATATTTTGAAAGTAATAACAGTAGCTGACTATCTACAAAAAAGGAGAAAGAAAAATTTAAATTAGAAAAATATGCGACAGAAGAAAATGTCGTTGCTGCGTTTTTGACTCCGTATGTCATCGTAGGCACTATGATGGCCGTGTATGTCTTTTTAAATAGATTCCATGGTGATTTATTTTCCTCAGTAAAAGGTAGTTAGCTCTTGTGACTCTGTTGGCCATTTTGATTCTTTCCTGCCATTTCAGTTGACTTGTTAGATACCCTAGGTATTTCATTCTGTTCGTTTCTAATGAACCATTTTTATAGTGTGGAAATTGCACCCGAAACCGCCGTCTGTTTTTCTATTTTGAATATTATATTTTATACTGTCAGTACAGAGCATAAATAAGTGTTATACTTTAATTATTAAAATTATCAAATAGAAATACACTCCGCCAGATGGAGCCACTGTCTCCACTACTGACACAGGTGGATTCACCGTTAACGAATACTTGGCCCAGCCAGCGAAATATTGTCCATTAATTTGGATACTGTTCCGTTGGGTCCATTAATTTGGATCCATTAATTTGGATACTCTTCCGTTGGGTCCATTAATTTGGATCTCTACCAGTTAAGGAATTGGGTCCATTAATTTGGGTCCATTAATTTGGATCTCTACCGTTTTAAGGTTCATTAAGTTGGATATTTACCGGCCGACTGCAACCGATATTGCAAAGGAGAGAGAGAGTAAGCAAATCCGACCGTAGATAAGCAGCTTGGCTGGGACTAAGTGCCATCTTGTGTACTAATCCTAGTTTGCTCCGCCGTGTGTCTGGGAGGATACATTGGTTGACAACAGGTCTCGTGTTTGCCCTCTGGCCTAGCCCCGTCGTCTGGATAACAAGCGAGTACTTGGGAAGCTTGGGGCTTTCTGGCCTAGTCCCCGTCGGCCGGAAAGTCACAAAGCCTTCTAGCAGACCGAGATATCATCCCCGACCAAATACCGCCGACAGGAGTGAGCCAGTGTGCAAGTTGGGAGAGTGTGTGACTGGGAAATTTTCCGCTGATAACCGGACTCGTGTTTGCCCTCTGGCCTAGCCCCGTCGTCTGGAGGACAAGCGAGTACTGGGGAGGCTTTGAGCTTTCTGGCCTAGTCTCCGCCGGCCGGAAAGCTACAAGGACATCTACCAACGCAAAATAGCGCCCGTGAACCTCGTTGGTTTAATCTCTCCTTTGGAGTGATTACACCAACAAGGAACCGTGACCAGAAGTGTGTACTAACATGGGGCTCTGCGCCTTAGCCAAGTTGCCCGAGTATTTGTCTTCTATTGTTTACATATGCTTTTGCTTTCCTCCGCCTGGCACCTGCTCTACCCTGTCCGCTTTTATACCGATAGTAGTTGCTCCAACTTACCGCTCCGTTTCTTGAAACTCGTATCCTGCTACTAGCCGCCCTCTTGCTTCGCCACCGTCACCATAATTAACCGTAGTAGTTATAGGTTAGGTAGAATTATACATATTAGGAATAATAAATATCTATATGTGGGATCTGAACTGTGCCTTTTATTTTGGTGTGCGTGAAGTCTACTACCCCTAGACCCCTGGACGTACCGTGTCTCCTCTGACGCTATCCCAGCCCTACTGCAACAGGCCGTGTCAAGAGGCTAGTGTGGGTCCTTTACACCACGAGAAAAACTGTAAAGGTGGCGCCCGAGCTTACCGTAACCGCACCGAGCTCGAGTGCCAAAGTGACGCCCCTTCACTCAACCGACGAGTGAACGAAACGTCACACGTTATTCTCAGGGTGCAGTTTCCTATATTGTATTCTTACCCACTGGGTGGACTTCGCCAATGGGTATCGCGCCATTATTATTATTATCATTCTAGAGGAGTCCAGATGTGGTGCCATGTTTCCTAGAAATGTAATGGTGTCTTGTTCTTCCTCGTCGGCATATGCAAGCACGATGGGAAGCCTTATCATTTCAGCGTTTTCATTGATATTTTGATTATCCTTTAATGTGCTTTCTACCACTCGATCCAGAACTATGGTGAATAATCGGGGGGATAGCGGACATCCTTGTTTGATTCCTATGTTCTTCATTTTTGATTCTGTCGTCTGTCCAAACCATTATATTGCGGTGTTTTCATATAGGCATGCTTCTATTATCCTGTATTAGGTAGTGCGGCACTCCCCTGTTGCGCAAAGTGTTGACTATAATCTCATAACTTATGGTATCAACCTTATTGAAGTCAATTAAGACTATATGTAGTTTTATTCCTTATTTCCACTTTTCTTCCAGGATTCGTCCGGTGGTGTACATATGGTTGTCCGTAGATCTGCCCTTGATGAATGCCGTTTGATAGTCTGGCAGTTCGCTGAGTTGTTTTTCCATTTGACTGAGAAGGAATTGTGCGTTATATTTGTATCCTACACTGCAGTGTTATTCTCCTGTAATTGTCTACTTTTTGTGGTGATTTGGTATTGAGGAGAGGTATCTGTATAGTTGTGTTCCACTCCGCAGGCATGGGTGTGGTTTCCATCCATGTGCTGGTGATGATTTCTAGGTTTAGCTGCTTTATGCTCTCCGACCCAAAGAACTACTTTGTTTATTTTGTCTATACCATGCGCCGTGTTTCTCTTAGCTCTATCCATTATGTCTAGTAATTCGTCCTTTGGTGGCGGATTGCACATAGGCCAGTGGTCTATTTCTGGTATTAGTTCTGTGAGACTTCTCATTGAGTTTCCTCCTTCTTCTAGTTTCGTGAACCAATTTTGTAGTGAGATGTATTTTCTTGGCTGCATATTGTTGTATCCCTGTATGTTTTGAGGTGTCTGAAAGTTCGGTTTAATCTCTATCCTTCTGGAAAAGGTTCTATGTTTTTGAAGAATTCCCCTTCATTTTTTCTGTCTGTTCCTCCTCTTTTCGTCTTTTTTCTCTTTCGCTGCTTCTTTTATCTTTTTGTCTATGTTTGGTGTATGTTGCTCTCCTGCGGTCTTTATTTTCTTTAGTATTTCGTATTTGTTATACACATCTCTTTTTGTTGGACTCATAGGAGATTGGTTCCTTTTCAAAGTATTACTCGTCGCTGTTTTTATTTTTGAACTCATTGTTGACCAATTAAGTTCCTCTCCTGTTAACTGTTTTTCTACTTCCTCGTGGTATTTCTTTTTAAGTTCTGTAGTAGGGAAATATTCCAAGTGTCATTTGCTGTTTTGTTGTATCTTTTTTGTACTTCTTGTTTCTAGAACAAAAAGCTTTTTGTTGCCAAAGAGAATAATAGTTAATGGCACTTTATTTCGTTATTTCAGTGTTATTCTGTTTGACAGGTTAATGAAACATATATAGTTACAGTCATAAGATGAAGTGAAAACAAATACTAGGATGAGGTTTTGGTGACATAATAGTAATTCAAGCGAAATTTGCCAACTTTTTGAATAGGTCCATTTATTTCCCAGTTCTCCGTTTGTGATAAGATGAAAATAGGGGCAATAACGAAGAATAGCAGAATATCGATTTTCCCGAAATTTCTTCATGGTACCCTAATTAGTGTTACATAACTCGAATTTGGCGTTAATTTCTAGTGTATACTTATAATTTATTGGAAATAAACGAAATTTCATCCTTGACATGTATTTTCATCAATGCAAGCACTTAAAATGCGAATCTGCATATGCATCAGTCATTTAAACTTATACGACAATTAGACGTGGTAGAATAGGACACGTGGAGCAATTGGATACATCCTTCTTATAATCTTTTACAGTTGTACTAAAATGGTAGTGTTTGCGACAGTTTCGTCTCAAGCAATTTCTAGATCCAAGATTTTAACGAAGTCCCTCAAGACCCTACAGTTAATTTTACCTAGTAACATATTCGCAAAAATGGAAAACCAACCTAACCTGTCCAGCTAGTCTTAAGTCCAAGTAGACAACTTAAAAAAATTTAATACCTATGCCCGCATTAAAAAAAACCAGCCTAACTTGAACAAAAAATCTTAAGCCATGTACACACTGAATAAGATCAGGCTTTAAGTAATATGTCCAATGTCCACCACAATATAGAAACAGAGTCACTAAGAAAAATAAATTACACTAACAACATAGACAATAAAAGAAAATGACAATTACCAAGAAATTGCCTTACATAACTAAAATATAAACAATAAAAATTATAAAATGCAATAAATTAACACTTGCAATTGAAAATTGTGGGCATACAGGTACCTAGTCTAAAATGAAATAGGTGTCATTTATTTGAAACAAAAATAAAATACAATCTTATGTACACTGTGATTCTCTTATGATTGCAAGATCCCCGTATACCCGTTCATTGGTCTTGATTACCTTCAAACTTTGGTGGTAAGAAACGATGACGATTCTTTTAATTTAGTAATATATGATACATGTCAGTAGCGTATGATTTTGAGGGGGTTTGAAAAGTCGATTTTTTAAAAAAGTAGCAAGGTAATCTTAATCAGCACCTTTAGAAACCCCGTTGTACAAGATTACACCGTAGTGGGTTCAAAGGTGTTTGAGATAGTGGCCGTCAAAAAAACTATTTCATGAACTAAAACTAATTTTTATCTTTGAAGCAAATTCTCAAATCAAAAAAATGTTGTCTCTATTTTTTGTTCAGAGTAATGTATTGCACTAGTTTGAATTGATTTTATAACAAAATAATTATTTTTTTAATAATTTAAAAATTCTAATTCTTACATACCATGAAACAAAACTTATTGCAAGTGTTAGTTTATTTATTTCTTTATTTTTATTTTCTTTCATCTTTTTTTTATTATATTTTCTTATTTATTTTGTTGTAAATTTATTTCAGTCTAATAAATCATCGCATTATTCTGAACAAAAAATTAAGAATATTTTTTTTTTATTTGAGAGCCCATTACAAATAAGAATTAAGTAGTTTTAGTTCAAAAAATTGCTCCTTGTCGTCCACTATCTCAAACACCTTTGAACCCACTACTGTGTAATCTTGTTTCTAAAGATGTTGAATAAGAATACCGCACTAGTATTTTTATGAGAGGATTGCTAATACATTTTTTTTAAAATCGACTTTCCAAACTTCCTGAAAATCGCACGCTACTGACATGTATCACATATTACGAAGTTCAAAGAATCACCTCATCAATCCTTTCTTACCGTTTGAAGTTAATCAAGCACCAATTAACGTGTATACAGGGGTGTTGCGATCTTAAGTGGGTCATAATGTGTTTTTAATTCCAGACTAAAAATTGTAAAACAAATTTAAGTAAGAAAGGATCAGTAAAGATATTTACACAGAACCTCCCTCTTTATTTATACAGGGTGGTCACTCTACAACATTATTAATTAAGTGACTGCAAAGGAGAATAATAATCGGAATGTTATCACTTTTGCTACAAAAAAGCCTGATTAGTAAAAAAATATACAGAGTGGTCATCCGACCTTTGCAAATTTCCGCCATAGCTTAATTATTCATTAGGATAACCAGCCTTCATGTTTTTCATTAAAGTATATGCCAAATATTATTGCTATTTGTTACATGTTTCTCATTATATATTCTCTTTAGCCAAAGTAGTGGCAATACCGAAGCCAGTCTACCCTGTATATTTTCCAGTGAATTGTACCCATTTCTTCGCTAACAGAAGCGTCAAGCGACAGATAGACAGAATGACGGAATTGACAGATCCTAATTTTCGTAATCTACGTGGTCTGCAACGTGAAAATCTCGAAGGGTGATTTTTTGACATTGGTAAGCGAGGAAGATGAAAAATATATTTTTTTCAAACCTTTATTTAAAAATGGACTGAAAAGGGACCAAGCGAGGAGAATTAGACCCAGGCGACCACTACCAAATCACAAATCATTTTGCAGATGTTGATCAATATAGTTTAAAGCTTGGCGCGAAATAAAAATGTTATAACGAAGCTATCGCGACGAGCTTTTAAATATATTGACCAATATATTTTGTTGTATATTTGTGACTGGTTTGTTTAGATAATTTTGATTTTAGTTAAAAGCCTTCCATCCGTATTAAGTCAAAAAGAACTACTAGCCTGGTCTAATTAACCTGGTCTAAGTTGTTTTTATTTATCTTTTTCTTAAATATGTTTCCAACTTCAGGATCATTTTCGACAATGGAAATGTTTCATAAAGGTTAACTTGATTAAAAATCAAGTTATCTACCATTTTGTAACAATCGTCCTTATCTGACAAAACCTTATTACCTTTAGTTAACCCGTTGATTTTGTTTTATAATTGCGTTATTATAAACCGCAATATCAAGGACATAAAAGAAATTCTGTGGACTGCTGTTTGTATAAAAGCAAACCGTTTAATTTTGGATGGACGGATGACAGAGTACCCTAATGAATGATAAGAATGAATCCTTCGTAATAACATGTAAATTTCACACATGTGTGAGCGATACGAATCACATTAAATAGTTGACAAATGTGGTGTAGACTTTTTAACGCGATGTCCTTATCTGAAATAACTTTATTACCTTTAGTTAACCCGTACTTTTTTTATAATTGCGTTATTATAAACCGTCATATCAAGGATATAAAAGAAATTCTGTGGACTGCTGTTTGTATAAAAGTAAACCGTTTAATTTTCGATGGACGGCTGACAGAGTACCCTAATGAATAATAAGAATGAATCCTTCGTAATAACATGTCAATTACACCCATGTGTGAGCGATACGAATCACATTAAACAGTTGACAAATGTGGTGTAGACTTTTTAACACGATGTTTCTATTTCTATAGACGAACTTACAGTGACCACGTGTTGTAAAGACAGTATGATTGATCACCGTTATCTTTGCTTTACATGCCACCTTTAAGTCTCTGTTAGTCCATTCATATGTCAGAATCTGTAGGTCATAGGCATTTACTATATGCTAAATGTTGTGGTTTTCTGTCTGTCACCCTGAAATCTGGAGTAATTTCTCGGAAACCACTCAAAACTGTCTACGTTAAATCTGAATGTGGCAGCAGATGCAAGGTAAAGTTTTATTCATAAAAAGCATTACTAATCGCTTTGGAATTATGCGAAATTTAATGTATTTTATTTATCTTCTTACTTCCTGATGTTTTAGTTCCAAACATCTTTGTCAGCATATAAAATCCCAGCACAATAATTAAGAGCATTAAATATTTATTGTTGATTCATGTCAGTTAGGGAACGCATTTTTCGATCCCCAAAAAAGATAATTGTACAGTTACAATTATATTTTAAATGATTAATAAATATAAAAATTGTTATTTTCATGGGTGTTCTATAACCCATAATATAAAATCTAAATACAAAAGTAATATGAAAGTGCGTCAAAACCTAATTTTTACTTATTACATTTTTATAATAAAATATATGAATCTGATGGGAATGAATTTTCCTGATATTTTAAAAAGTAAAAAACCGCTGCCCAAGGTATTGCTCCTTCCACATTCAGATTCTCCATCCAAGTCTCTTTAAAGAAAAATATTTTGACTATATTTGCACTCTAGTATGTGAAAATAACTGGTCATAGAATTTTAATGTTTGAGGCAGATGTCAATTTGAACTGTTGGTTTCTAACATATACGCCAAAAATGAAGTTTCTGGACTCTTATTAGCTTCCTCTACCTGTTTTCACCAATACCCCTCCCCTTTTTATGGAATCATTTCAATATATGATCTAGTTCCAGATGTCATTATAATACATACACGTACCAAATTTCAAGCGAATATGTCAATTATATTTTATCAATCCCTTTAGTATAGGTGTGGAGGTAGTGGAGGGATTGAAAACTATTTTAAGAAATTATGAGGCGGTGGCTTCTAGTATATTTACCAACTTTCTGTGCTCTTACCAGCTTGTTCTATTTATTTACCCATATTCACCCCAATTTAAGCCCCAATCCTTCAACGGAATCATCTCAAAATATAATCGAGTTCCAAGTGTCGTTATAATATATACGTGTACCAAATTTCAAGTGAATATCTCAATTTTATTTTATCAACCCTCTTAAAAATGGAGTGAGGGTGGTGGGAGAGTTGTAAAATGTTATACAAAAATTAGAGGCCTTGATTTCTAGTATATACACCAAATTCCAAGTTTCTTTACTCTTGCCAGCTAGTTTCATTTACTTTCCCCTATTTGACCCCCAACCCTTCAACGAAATAATTTCATAATATAATCTAATTATAGATCTCGTAATAATACATACATGTACCAAATTTTAAGCGAAAATATCAATTTTATTTTACCAACCCTTTTAATAATGGAGTGGGGGTGGTGGCAGGAATTGAAAGCACATAAAAAAAGCGGGCGCCTTAGCTTTGGTATATACACCAAATACCAAGTTTCTGTACTCTTACCACCTTGTTTTACTTATCCTGCCCTATTCACCCCCATTTAAGCCCCAGCTCTTCAACGGAATCTTCTCAAAATATAAGCTAGTTCGATGTGTCGTTATATCATATACGTGTACCAATTTTCAAGTAAATATCTTAATTTTATTTTATTAATCCCTTTAATAATGTACTGGGGGTGGTGGGAGAGTTGAAAAATATTTCAAAAAAAATCTGAGGACTTGGCTTCTACTACATACACCAAATTCCAAATTTATGTATTCCTACCGCCTGCTTTACTTATTTATCCCTATTTACCCCTATTTAACCGCCAACACTTCAACGGAATCATCACAAAATATAATCCAGTTCTAGGTATTGTTATAATATACACGTGTAGGTACCAAATTTCAAGTGAATATCTCAATTTTATTTTATCAACCCCTTTTACAATCGAGTGGGGGATGGAAATATTGTAAAAGAATCTGAGGCCTAGACTTCTAGTATATACACCAAGTCCCTTTTTGTACTCTTACCAGCATGCTTTACTATTTTCTCTTATTTACCCCTATTGACCCCCAACCCTTCACCGGAGAAGTTCAAAAAACTATCCAGTTCCAGATCTCGTTATAGTACATACCTGTCAATAACTTAAACCCTTCTAGATGTATCGTGCGCACTATAAAAGTTGCAGACCGACAAACCAACAGACAGATTTTTTTTCAAATTTAAAATCTCGACGTTTCACGACATTCTAAACCTATTTCAACAAAAAAAATTTTTGAATTCGGATTGGAAATTCAATTTCCAATCGATCAAGCATAAAAAGAAGGGGGTCAATTTTGTCTACGAAAAGTTAGAGCGGCCTATGCGAAGATATGTCGAAATCGCATACATTTTTCAATACTATTGTACGTTTTTTCCAAAAAAATCTGGAAAAATTCAGGGGTACGTACGAAGGCGAGGGGAATCGAGTCTCGCAAACCGCAGCTCTGTATCTCGTTTCGATTTCGAGATTGAGCCATTGCGTTTCTACGTAGCCCTGAATTTTTTCAGATGATGTGGGGAACGATATATTCCCGCAATTTTCAAGTGAGATAGCGGCCGCTAAAGTAAGAGAGAGGTCCGAGGATTTCGCTTCTCCAGCGACACGGATCCGCTTCAAAAATGAGAGTTGACTGTTCGCTGTTTTACCAGCGTGCAGGCTGACCATTATTTTTTAATAAACTAATAATTACAAAGCTCTTCCACCTTCGGTGTCGTGAGCCCTCGGGCTATATGTGCACATGTGTTGTATATATTTCATGTGTATATATATTTTATTAATAGTCAATTGATGGCTTTGTTTATTGTTATACCTATTTATAAAAGGTGATTAATTAGAACCCATTAGTTAACGACCAACTTACCAACTTTAGTAACATTTTCGAGAAAATATTAAAATACAGACTGAATAAATTCGTAAAAAACTACAATATAATATCTTGCAATCAAGGAAAGTAAGGAAAATCAACATCCGATGCAATAGAATGTCTACAAATACATATGTCACTCGTTAGTGCTAAGCCTTCACTAGGTATTTTTAATGATCTAGCCAAGGCATTCGATACGGTAAGTCATCAGCTGTTGATTAAATGTCTTGAAAATATTTATAGTCATTAGAAACTTACCTTTAAAATTAATACAAATTTATCTTTCAGAAAGGAGACAATGTGTAGATATCGATAGGATAAAGAGTGAATATCAAATCATAAAATGTGGTGTTCCTCAAGGTACGATACTTGGACTCTTATTACTTATTTTTTTATAAACAACTTATTCCTTGTCGCAACTGATGGACAATAATTTACTTTTGCTGATGATACAGCGGTTTATTATGAAGACGATAATTAGATAAACTTAAAGACTAAAGCAGAAAATGATTTTGCTAAAATTAAAAGGTGGCTCGATAACAAACTACTGTCTATAAACTTTAAGAAAACTTTTTTATTTCTTTTACATCCTATAAATCCCAACTACCCAATTATGACGCAATAAGTATAAACATAAATGGCAAATCCTTTAACATCTCTCATCTGCAGTCAATCTTAGTATTCATATAGACCAACATCTTCGTTGGGATATACATGTTATCGAATTTCTAAAAAAAATACGTGGAAGAATCCAACTTTTTAGAAAGCTTAAAGATATATTGAAACATATTCTTTATAGGATTTTGCAAACATCAGAAAAATAACTATCTATAACTAAAATTAAAACTATGTGTAAAAATATTAATGAAATCTTTGCATTCTTTCGATAACCTGAATTCTTGTTATGCTAGCAAATTAACCAGAATTCAGGTTATCGAAAGAATGCAAAGATTTCATTAATATTTTTACACATAGTTTTAATTTTAGTTATAGATAGTTATTTTTCTGATGTTTGCAAAATCCTATAAAGAATATGTTTCAATACAGTTATAAGCAAACAAATAATAATTCATTTTTAAGCTTAAAGATATATTAGATTGTATACATCTAATAGTATTGTATAAAGCTTTTGTTGAGTCACATTTATGATACGTTATAATCGATTGCGGTGGGATGCCAAATTATAATTTGTCAAAATTAGACATATTTCAAAAAAGAGTTCTAATAATTATTTGTAATAAAGGCCTTAGTTACCCTTCCAATGCGTTGTTTAAATCTGCGAATGTATTGAATATTCGACAATAATTTTGCCTCTCGCTAGCCATCAAACAATATTCCGAAAATAAAACAATTGTATTCGAAGGATATCCACATTATACAACTAGAAACAAAAGCTCCTTAAAAATTCCAAAATTGCCAAAAACGGCAGGTCAGCGGTGTTGTTCCTTTCTAGCACCAAACAAAAACTTTCAATTCCTTGCCGAATGAAATTAAAGAAATTCACTTCAGTAATAAAACAGTACTAATTTGTATATAGGAAAATAAAATAAATGAAATAACACACCAACTTGCTCAGATCCTTTGCTGCTATTTTTCTTTCTGTTTTCTTCTGTTTTCGACTATCTATAAATATTATTCAAGCCCTAGCTGAACCTCAACATGCTAGATAGATAACAAAGGCACTGAATTCATTGGAGGTTTATGTTTTCAAACCCACTAACAGGGAACCTTCTTGATTCTGCATTTTTACTATCACAATTCATATGTGCTATTGGTCCCAAGTTAGCAATGTTGATGTTGCAATGAGAAATTATCTGCATTTCCTTAAGAAGCTCAGAAAGTACAACAGATTTCCCAGTCTCTTCAAAGTAATTTTTTATACAAAGGGTAAGAATGTGATTTTGCAGAGTGAAAAAATGGAGTACCCTCTAAAACGCATTCCATTAGATTCTAGTATGTAAGACAAAAAACAACTCGTAGATTGACTGACCAATAATAATAAAACAAAAAGTTGAGCACATCATTTCTCTATTCACCAAGCCTCACGTTGAAAGATGACTCACCTAAGTAATGTTTTCCGCACTCACACGGAACACTATAAATACAATTTTTAGAATTTTGATCAACATTTCCATGCATATATGAAATTACTGTTATAGGCTGATTTTCTTATTTTGTCTCCAATATCATTCATATATAAAGTTAATAAGAATATACAGGATGTTTCAGGTATGCGGTCATTAATTATAGAGGTGATTCTACATAAAATAATATGAAGAAAGGTTCATATAAACATTGGTTCGGAAATCCCTCCTAAGGTCGCTGCGGACCTCTGAAGGGACCACCCAAAATTGGTGAAATTTCATTTATTATTCTCTTGGATAAAGTAAGGAAAAATAACAATTTCTTATTAAATTAAAGGACTTAACCGGTTTTAAATATTAACAAATTAAATTAAATGTTCAAAATTGGTGCCATTCATTTCCGCACAAGCAAGAAGAGTAGAAAAATTCCTTTAGGTTCAAATTACTGAAAACCGGTTGGTCCTACGGCGTTACAATCGGATAACCTTGTTTGCGTACTTATAGCCAGAAAATCATATTCCGATCAGATAATCACAGAAAATTTACATTAACACATTGACTGCCATCGAAATTTTGAAGTTACCTCTACCAGGCCATTTATGCTAGAATGATTTGATTAAGAAATGGTATTATGTATTGTAGCCAAAAGTTCAAAAAAGGATCAACTTTTTGCAAAAAAATATAAATCGTGTGCTAGTCCCATAGGACCAGCACGGCCCGTAGAGCAAACATTTCGATCTGTGGGCCGCTGGTTCCTAGCGTGAACCTGGCCTCACTTAAGAAATCTACTTACACAACAATTACATTGTCGAAGCCTAAAGTTGTAATGGACTATAATCTCGGCAAAAGCACCGTTGACCTTTTAGATAAATTGGGGGCTTATTCTAATCACCTCCGTAAATCGCTGAAATGGTATACGAAAGTCACATTTGAATTCCCCCCACATCAGTTATCAATGCACACATCTTGTATAAGTAAGTCACACAGGATACCATGTCAACCACAGATTTTAAGAAAGCTGTAACAAAGCACCTTGCCACTGTGGAAGATGAGGTTGAAGTTCAGCGAGCGGATGCTGCAGTTCAAATACGAGAAGAGTTCCAAATAGGCATGAGTTGAAAGAGAAACCAGGTAAGAAGCATTCTGTAAGGCGAATGTGTAAGAATTGCTATAAAAATAATAATGAATTCTATGGTAGAAAACACGCTACCAACAAAATGAAGAAGATCAGCACATACTGCAATTTATGCCCAGGAGAACCATTTTTGTGCTTAAATTGTTTTAACGATTTACATAAATGAAGACATAATTCTGTTCTTATATTTTATTTCAATAATAAAGAGTACAGTCTTGGTACGTTTCTGTTTTTATACCAATACACCTTAGCCCTAGATATAAATTCCAGCTGTTATAGAAAAGATTACTTGTGAAGGACCACAGTCAGTATGTGTCGGTACTCTAGGCAATCAACTATACACAACTCTCCTCCTGGGCTACGTTGGTCTATTTATACTGAGAATATGCAGCTAATGATGACCAGCTACGTAGCAAAGCTATTTTTTTTTGCTGGTCCCATAGGACCACCGCCGCCACTTCTGGTCCCATGGGCCCAGCGTGGTAATGAAGCTGTTTTAAAAAAAATTCGGTGGAAAAGTAAGTCCCTAAGACCCTTTCCCATTTTGTGCACCCTTGGTTGAATTTACCTTTGTGGGATAATATTTAATACTGAGATAATCACGTGCAAAAACTAGTCTCCGTAGCTCAAAAGGTTCCTGAGATATTAAATAAAATGTCAGTTTTGGTTGCCCCTTCAGAAGCCAGCAGCTCCTTTAAGAGGGATGTCTGGGACCATGATTACATTTTCACATTTTTTTGTGTAGAATCACCCCTAGAAATTAATGACCGTATACTTCAAACACCCTGTATATTTCTTGAAAACGGGAGATATTCTTACTATTTACCAACCGCCTATATTTTTAAACAATCTTCCATAATTTCTCAACCCAATTTGAAAAGTCCCGAAGATGAATTTATCGAGCTAAATACAAGAACTACATGATATCTGTTATATGCAACATAGGCACACATTATTTATGTTCGTACATATAATTTGGAGCAAAGGCACTTATACGTGGTTTTAAAAATCTAACATATTATGCAGTTCGGTCCATATGTATGAAATAAATTCATTTTAAGTGTAATTATGAACGTTTAGTAAAAATCCTGCAACTGGTCGAATTTTACCTTACAATTTTAATTTTTGTCATGAAAATAGTACCTCTGGCGTTCTTCCACTCTGAATTATGACTGCCCCCGAAATTAGAAAAGGAAATCTTGATTGTCTGTTCACTAGTTTTTTAAATTTGTTGCTTAATTATTTAATCTAAAATTTTATTAATGTCTTGTAAACACAATTGGGATATTTTTTGTTAAATTATTGAAGAAAAGTTGAAACTGATCTATTGTTGTTTTAGAACTTTTTATTAATACAAAATTGTAGCCACCTCAACCATTTATATAAAATGAAATGCAGAGTCAAATATATATTAATGCATTTCCAATTTATTTGAATGCATTTCTAATTTATTTTGTAATTAAATTAATTGTTCAAAATGAGTTCCAGTCACCTCTTAACAATAAATAAGGCTTTGAATTCTTCGATAACATTTTGAATGTTCTCATGGCTTATTCTGTAAATTTTTTCTGTTTGTAATATTTTTTTTAAATCTGCAGTATTTTTTGGTCGACTGACGTACACTTTTGATTTTAAACGTATGCCTAAAAAGTAGTTAATGGAGACAAGTGTTACAGCTCAACTTCGTTTAAATAATTTCTCACAGTACGTAAATAATGCGGTGTGGCTTCATTTTGTTGACACCAAATTCAACTGTCTATTTCATTTAGATAATTAGCATTAGGAAAATTACCTTGAATATAGGCACTAAAGAGTTCTTAAAAAATCTGGATGACCATTAAGTGTGCCTTCAGAGAAATAAGTGCCAGCAGATTATTACTAATGATACCAGCCCAACCGTTCACTTTCTAAGGAAATTATGTGTGAGCCTCCATCATCCATGGGGATTATCTCTGCTCCAATACCGACAGTTCTGATACTAATTGGAAACAAAAGTATTCCATGGCCCACTTGATAGTTTTTTAAGGCACAGTAAATGAAGTCATTTATTTACGTTTTTTTTACAACTTTTTTAGTGTCTGCTCATAAAACTTTCTGGTGGGTACAATTTTGTAATGAAAACTGAAACGATCAATTTCAACTGATCTAATATGGGATCAGTTGAAACTGATCTTTTCTTCAAAAGCAGTACTTTAGCAAAAAATATCTGAAGTAAGTTTACAAAAGATTAATAAAATTTTACATTTTCAAAATTAATTTTTATAGTAGTTAATGCACCAAATTTTAAAAAATGTATACCTAGGGCTGAATAGAGAATCAAAATCCCTTTCGAACAAGGTGCCACACAATCCCATTTCTAATTTAAGTTTTCTGGGTGGTAGTCGTAATTCAGAGGGGGTGGATGCGGTTGATACTATTTTGATGCTAAAAAGTTTTACAAAGAGGTGTTGTAGTTGCAACTTTTTTTTTCAACCGATGCTCTAGTGTGATATATCTTTATAGAATCCGTCTCTGAATTGACGATCTACCGTCCGGGACATAGTGCGATGATAAATCTGATCTGTTAGTCAGTAGCTTTAATTTATAAATATCATGGAAATTCGTTGAGTGAAAATCGCTGGCGAATGATACAAAGAAAATTAAATAAATGCATAAATTCGGATAATGAACATTCACTTACATGTTATTGCACATTTGATTGCAAATTATGACATGTCCATTTTGTATTAATTCACATCCTAACAGGGTAAGTATAGGTACAGACTTTACAATATTAACATTAACAGTAAGACGACAATTAGAACCAATTGAAATGAACACAAGTACCTTCGAAGCTAAGGATCTCCCTAAATAATAAATACACTTGTTACACCTCATTGCATGTTCAGAGTTAGTAATATAAATAATAAAATCTATCTTCAAACTGTTTACGCACATTCCAGAAACGTGCGATATGTGATATTATTCTAGCTTTAGTAAACCTTAAAGGGGCCTCGAGAAACTCGAGCCACTTAACTAGCTCAAATCCATTCAAGTGTTTGTTTGGGCCATTGGGATGCACTTAAAACTCACTGAGAGCATCAATTGCTACACGTATCTTTACTTAAAGTATTTGAAATAGCGGACGCATCTGCAACAGCTAAATTTTTGTTTTGAGAATGTACACTGCTAGTCAAGTTCACGAGGATACTATTTGTCACTTTAAGTTTTTCAAATAAAATATATGAGAATTCGAGTCGAAGTGGGATCCATTATACAGGTGTGTTATTGAATATAATTGTTTTACCATTTCAACATAAAGAAATATTACATATATAGAATGTATTGTTAGGACACTACAATGATTATTTTCCTACATACGTCCAAGAAAATGTAGAAAAATAATTAAGAATAGAAATTACACAGATATAAACATCGAAAAATACGAACAGATACACACCAAAATAATCTATTAGTTAAAATATCAAATTTGTTGCTTATTAACAGATAGTCCAGTCCACGAATGGTCCAAAGGGTGGTGTAGAAGGCATGAGCAGGACCTAAGCGATTCCTTTAGAAAATTGTTCAGGATGAGTAAGGAGTGAACATACTGAAAGTCCTGATGTCTAGAAGGTGAACCGAAGGGGAGCACAAAGAAAGTCCCACTTTTGGTTTTCGCGCTTATAACTCGAAAACTGTGCGTCGCAGAAAAGAATTTTCTGACACCAAATGGAGGCTCATGAATTTCTCTGCAACTTGCATTTTACATACTATTACTTTTTTCGAATTCGCAATCGTTTTCGAGCTACACGCTCCGGAAAAGTGAAGAATTTTCGAAAAACAGATTTTTTCCTCACATTTTTCATCAAACGTTCCTTCATTCCTTTACATCGTCTAAACTATAATTCTGAGAGGAAGTTGTATAAAATTGAATTCCCTTCAAGAATATACACATATGCCAATTTATCTCCAACTGGTGAACAGTTACACCAATCTTAAGATTTATCATAAAATTTCGTCATTTTCAGAAAAATATGGTTTTATCATTGCTGAACCACAACTAGGGTAGATGCACCGATTGTGGCCACTATCGTAGTTATTTTGGTATTTTAATTTTGAAAATTTCTATAAAGGAAAAAATTTGAGTTTGTTGGCACTCTTGCTTATGTAAAAGTTATATTATGTCAGAACGTATTAATTGACAAGATTCTCGTAACTGTTTACCGAGTTGGTAAAGAGGCAATGACTTGCCATTCTCAGACATCTAGTTGTCCCGCAAAGATCGTGCATTCACTCTTTCCTCTGTCAAAGTTGCAGTTGACCCAATATTGATATTTTAGCGGATGTGTATAAGCAAGCAATCAGAGGAGGATTTGATAAAAATTTCTGGAGTACGGGTTGCTCCCATTTCCCTTGACGCTATTCAATAAAAGTGGGATGAGGAAGACAACCAAATCTCTACTGTACACCATATTCGAGCCTACCGATAGAGCTGTTCAACTGTCTCAGATGAACATGGTAGTAGTCGGAGGATTCCTACTACACAGAGTAATTTGGAAGATAGATACCTCCGGTCCACCATTTATAATGGATATATCACCTGCGTCAACCACCACTATCCTGGAATGAGTCTCGCTGTGGTATTTGACGGACACGCTACTCAGCCAACAGAACGAAGTCACAAGAACAAAGGCAACGATCCAGACTGAGGAGGTCGGCTGACATCAATTTGATATAGAAAACATCGATACCCATAGGTATCGAAGAGAAGATTTTTTGTCAAATCCAACCAACAAAAGTCAATTCATCTCCTTACTACAGATAGAGCTTCAAGAGAATGGGATACATACTCCCCAGGCCACCGATGACGCTGACGTGAAGACTGCTGTGGAACAATCCACTCACAATTCTGTGGCTGTCGTTGGTGAGGATATGGATCTAGGTCAGTGGCAAATAGTAAGCCTGACATCAGCTCCCTCCCACCAACTGAGAGCGCAGCTAAACAGCATTCCCGGCACACCGTCCACCATGTGCAGCAATAGCTGAGGAATGAGCAGCCCCCTCAGGAGTGGGAGTGGTAACCTGTAGGAGATACCCTGGTGCCAATTACAAGAGAAGATCCACCAGAACCGGAGGTCTTACTGAAAATGATATTTTGTCGCTGCACCTTAGATTGTGGTGGTGGCAAATGTGGATGCCGGAAAGCAATGCTAAACTGTTCTGCGGCGTGCCTCCACTGCCAAGGGAAATTACACAACGTAGTGCCCCTTCAACAAGAACCACCCCCCACTGTAGATGAGGATACCATCGACTAGGAACCATCGCCAGGTGCCTCACGGCCAAAGAGGATCAAAATGTGAATCCAGAGAAAGTTGAGAGTTTAACATTGAGAAGTTATTGAGAGTGAGAACAATGAGAATTATTAAAATCGAATAAAATTACTTACCTTATATGTGACTTTTTTATCATCTTTAAAACTCAATTTTCTATTTTTCAGGTAAAAATCAGTTTTTCGAAAATGTTCAGTGTTCCGGAGCGTGTAGCTCGAAAACGGTTGCGAATTCGAAAAAGTATATAAAATCCACTACGTGGATGTGGAAGTAATTAAAGTTGCAGAGAATTTCACGAGCTTCCATTTGGTGTAAGAAAATTTTTCCCGTTTTCGAGATATAGATGAAAAACCAAAAGTGGAACTTCATTTGTGCCACTAATCACTCCGGTTTACCTCCTAAACATCTTGAATAACTTCACAGAAAGTAAATGTGTGGACTGGAATTATTGGGATGACAATTTCGGGTCCACTTTTCGTTGAAGATATGATGAAAAATATATATAAATATCAACAGGATGGCGCACCACCACATTCTTCGGTAATAACTCGTAGCTGTTTAAACAAAATTTTCTCACACAGATGGATTAGTAGACGCGGATCGGTAGAATGGTCAAGTATATCTCCAGAACAGAATTTTTCTTATGGGGTTACCTTAAATCCAAAATTTATTTTAATAGAACAAATATTGTTGCGAGGACTTAAAAAACAGAATTAGTTATTAGTTTTAATGCCCTTGAATTTTAACTCTGTATTTCTAAAATTCTTTGAAACTGATGTAAAATTCCACCAGATAGAATTCAATAACAAATTGGTCCTAGTCTACATATCTGATGATTCTAGTATGGAAGACAATGTAGACTGGTCGACCCTGTAGGGATAAGGTGTGCTATCTAAATTTATAGAACCAGTACTTGGCATTCCTTCAAGTACCGCAGAAATAACTATCTTACCCTACATTGAAATAACAATATTATAATATTGACAGAGAAAAATAGGATTAGTTCATTCATATCTATTGAAATCAAGAATTGAAAAATTATTAGAATTAAATAGGTTACACCTAATAGACCTAAATATGGGGGAAACTTCAGATCAAATCTTCAGCGGCCAGAATCCATAGAACGTTAAAAGATTTTTAAAACATTCTAGGCCCTCACTTAATTCTCTATTTACTAAAACACTTGCCTTGCCATTTCTCTCACTCAGTCCTCCACCATATTTTAGCGCTAGGTAAAAGAGTTTCTGCTAAGTAGATTGTAGATATCAGACACATCTTCTAAACTTTCAACTTGCTCAAAATCCATTTAAGTTTTAATATACTTACCAGCTACTTACCGCAAAACATTGACCACATTTAAATTACCACAAAGATCTCTAAAAGTAAGGTTAAAAATATTGCAGTTGTCCGGGTCATTCCACTGTGTCCAATATTTATTTTCCAACCGTTGGCAAAGAAATCGTTACCAACATATAGAAAGACAAATACAAAATGAGAACACTACACCAGCTTTACTGCTCTTCATTGAAATTTGACTACAAAAACCGCTGCCTAAAGAATCACTACTTCCACATGCAGATTTTCCATCCAAGTCTCTTTATTTTGACTACATTTGCACTCTAGTATGTGGAAATAACTGGTCATAAAATTTTAATAATATTTGCCATAAAAAAATTTGAGTCGTTGGTTTCTAGAATATACGCCAAAAATAAAGTTTCTGGACTCTTACTAGGTTGTTCTACTTATTTTCTCCAATTTACACTCCACCCACCCCCACACTTTCAAAGGAATCATCTCAATCAGATGCCATTACAGTACATACGTGTACCAAGTTGCAAATGAATATTTCAATTTTATTTTATCAACCCTTTTATTAATGGAGTGGTGGGGGGATGGAAACTATCATAAAAAAATCTGGGGCCTTAGCTTCTAGTATATACACAAAATAACAAGTTTCTGTACTCTTACCAGCTTGCTTTGCTTATTTTCTCCTATTTACCCCTATTTAACCCCCAATCCTTCACAGGATAAGTGCAAAAACAATCCAGTTCCTGATCTCGTTATAATGCATACGTGTATAAAATTTCAAGTTAATATCTTAAACCGTTCCAGAGAAAACGTGTGCATAAGAAAAGGACAGACTGGCAGAAATTTGTTAAGTGGAAGTATACATGCATTTCTAAGCTATGAATCCTACAAAACGTTGATCAATTGTGAAGTGTTTATTAAGTGTCACTTTCAAACCCAAAATGGCGCAAGTAATTAGGACTTGATAAGTAAAGGGTGTGTTCTCATCATTTTACCGCGTAAGAGGAGAGATATTTTATTCAAACACATTTTATGGGATATTATTTATAATTTGTCGATTATCATCTGCAAATTAGATGAAATACCTCTGACTGTAATGTGTTTTCTTAATCAATGAAGTTATTATTCTCATAAGCCATACGAGCCACAAATAACTTAAGTGCCAGTATATCATATGAAAATATCTTGGTATGGCATTGCTTGTTGGCAATAAACATGTCAATAATGCAGCTAATCTCACTGTAAATCAATTAACACTTCTCATGATGCTACTTTACTTTAGTATAACTAGATAAGAGAATAGTGAACTTTTACTAAAAAATCAATAATTTTTTTGTAAAATCAACTGAATGAGGACAAGAAACACTATATTTATATTTAATGTCCGATCCTGTATCCTGTTCAGTTATTATTATTAATTCTTTTCGTTCTTCTGACAATTATATACGAATTTGATAATTTTATAACAGTTTTTTATCAGTGACAAATAGTCGGAAATATTTCTGCAACTTTTTATTTTCCTGAATGAAAAATAAGGGAATTAACAAAATTGTTAAGTAAATGTGTAATTAAGTTACTTAAAGATGACATGCAAATTATTTGTACAGAATAATGCTAACCAACACTTTTCTGAAATCATTCTGATCTAGAAGATCTAACTTTATAGTCTGATCAGGGCCGTTCCTACCGGGGGGAAAATTGTGCGTTTTACACGCAGGCGCTACATTTTTAGGGAAACCCCAAAATGTGAAATAAAAAAGAGGATTTTATTTTATTAATTAGAAAAATAAATGAATCTAAACGCATCTTAAGCCAAATGTGTAAGTGAGGCTTGAGCGTGATGTTGTCATTGTCATCCTATACGGCACGGAAGGCTGGCGTATTATCTCGATCAGCGGCAATGAATCAAGATCCACAGCGCCACTGCAATATCTCAGTTTTGGATATTAACTTGAGTTTAGTCGGTCGGGTGCTACAATTAATCTTGTATGCGTGCGGTTATCATCACCCATGTAGGTGATATGTGATAAGGGCGGCGCAAAGAGCATGGGCCATTTTTGCAATTTATTTTCAAGTGCAGAAGCGGCGCAAATGTTCTTCATGTCCTTCTCGCATACCATTTACTCACTTTCAACGGACAACTTTTACCTACCTCAACATTATGCAAACAAAACGTTCCACTGCTCTAAATTACTTTTAAATACAATAGACTTAATACGCCTTCCATTGCGCGCGCATACAAGATCGTTTGTAGCGCCCGACCGACTAGACTCTAATTGGATATTAAATAATGCCACTCTGGACTTGCACTTTATATGTTTACGTACATACATATTATATGTAACATATAGAATACCTAAGCTATAGATAGAGTAACCGACCATATCGTACCAATTATTTTATGTTCAATTTAATGCGAAATTTTTGAACACTTGACAAGTACCTAGGAGGCGCTAATTTTGGTCCCATACGCAGGTGACCAAACATCTAGGAACGGCCTCGAGTCTGACATTTACTTAGTCCAATATCGATATTTAGTATTATTTTTTGATATTGAGAAATTGCATAGGGAGAAGAGAGATACAGATTAGAAGAGTTCAAATATTTTTAATTAAAAATAGATAACCTCGTGGCGTCCAAGAAAAAAGTAGTAACAGGTTAATTGCGATACGCTCAAAAAAATACAAGGACAGAACTAATACAGAACAACTGACTATTTCTGTCATTCCTTCTTGTCTCTTTCTTTTCAAATATTTTCTGTCATATATCTTAATAAAACTTATTTAGCATTTTATTTTATTGCTAAAAGCTGTACCAATTGTAATAAGTTCAGTGGTTCCTGACCCAATAATTTGTTCAATTTTGATACAGTTTTTTTGCCTAAGCTCACTTCTACTTGAATATAATAATACACTAGTGCAATAGAACTTAAAAGGTTTAAATAATAATTGAGGTCTTGCGTATCAGTAAAAATTAAAACAATAATCAATGTACAAACTGTCCCAAATTTCTTTAGCCTAACATTATGCCTTGGGTAACTTCGTTCAAAAAAGTTTATAGAAACAAATTTTGTCCTAAATGGTAAGTATTCAAGTTAAATTTTTTCAAAAATGTCGACTCTATTTTTTAATATTTGTGTAGTATTTTTCATAAATATAAAATATTTCTCAATTCTGAGCATATTTTTTAGAATATCTCAAAGTAAATTTTAGTCATTTTGAATCTTCAAGTTGGTTACTACTTTCTTCTATTACCTGTTTGTTATAACATTACTTTTTGTTTCACTTCTAACTTTAAAATCAAATCTTTTATAACATGAATAGTTAAACTGTAGTTGTAGCATTAGCAAAACCTAAGAGGAAGCAAAAGGAGACCAAAGGTTATTTTCATATAAACTGCTTCAAATTCTTCTTTATTCACAAAACCCTAAAAGCAATATCTCTTTTAATAATTGATTTAGGGTGATTATTACAATACATGAGGTAATTTTCATAACATACAATTAAAATTTAACGCCTAATGCAATCTTCAAAAATGTAACCACGAATTCCTTCGATATAAAAAATAGTCCAATTATTATATTCTCAAGCCGCCTAAGCAGATGAGAGTCTAGATAAGGATGAAACAACAAAGAGAGTTATCATTATAGAATTAACATACGCAGCTAATAGACAAGATAAATATAGTTACTATCAATTACAAATAAGATAAAATCTAAAATCTTAAGTGACTTGCTGAAGAGTCAATTAGGATCAAATACAGTGATGATGAAGGAAATCTGCAAATAAAAGACCGGACAGCCGATGTCGTGGTTAAAGAAGATCTTAAATTAAGACAAAAGGGATACAGAAAATATTTATCAAAGATCCCACGCCTTTAAAACCTTTTGTGGGAGAACAATTTCGTATAGAATATATATTTGATTGAAAATGGTTTTATTATGATTTTAAATTATGTTTTATATGAAAACCGTATTGCTCCTAAAAGTAATGAAACATAAAAATCAGAAAGAAGATCATTCCGAACGACAACATATAATCAACCAAGGACGAATATGCAAATAATATATTAAACAACTCATCAAAATAAACCACATAGCACAGTATTAAGTACATCATCAGTACAGTCGATTGCTAACAGTAGTAGGTACGTTAATTCCATACCACTGTGTGTTACTCTAGCGTTGATGTTCAAAAAATATACTCAAGGCATAAAGGCTAGGCATTTCCAAGAAACAGAATGATAGAATTCATGAAAATGTAACCCATTAGCATGAAAAATTCCCAAAGACAAGGTATTGATTGATTGATTTGCCAGGGTAAGATGGGCATTGCTGCCGATTCCGGGCGTCCATGGAGGTTCGTTCCAACACGCAGCTTGGTCGTCCGTCGAACACACCCAACGGAAGGCAAAACCGCACGCCAGAACCAAATTTCGGATGTTTTATATACCGCCAGATCGGCTGCAAACGCCGGGTTGGACATTGGACATACTTGTCAGCAGCGAGAGCCGCATAACGCATGGGGTGGTAATACAGGATGGGTGTTTGTGAGATGCTTCTTTTAAGTTTCCATGCTTATATTAAGTTTTCATCGGTCATCATCGGCTGGGTGAGCAGGTGTTTGCGAGATGCTTATTTTCGGTTTCCATGCTTCTTTTAAGTTTCCATCTGTCGTCATCTCTTTATTTTTCTTCTTCTAAATTTTCTGTTTCTTCTGTTTCTGAATCTGGCAGCTTTTTTTAAATTTTTTTGTTGTTTTTATTTATTAAGCGTTCCACAGGTAAATAGCCATTTACAGTGGAGTTGCTGGGAAGGACACTATCTAGTGGTAACAATATCTTTTGCGCGTTATGAGAAAGAAGATCCAAATGGATAGTTTGCTCACCCTGTAGGTCTGTCATTTCTTTGAAACAATCGGTTTCAATTTACAATAATTATTTTCAACTGCCGCCCTCCAATTCCAATTCCGGGTATTTTCAACAACAGAGAAAAAAATTTAGATAATGAACTATCATAATCTAAATTTTTTTCTCTGTTGTTTAATAAACTGTCCTGTGACAAGAATTAATAAATCAATAAATAAATATCTTTTTAATTTTAATTTCTATTTTTCAATTTAGATAAAGAAATAGACTTCATTATTGAGCTAAACTAAATCAAAAGTAAAGTAAACAAAAACGTATCTGTTTCATTCACATCCACATCTGGCTGGCTGTTGCTTATTTTATATCACCCACTTGAAATAGGGACCGCATCCATCCAGGTATGAATTTTACGGTCAAGCAGTACACTTTCTCCAGTCGTTTATATTACACTATTTTGTGTTGATTTATTCAACCAACATAATTTAATCAAATATAAACTATATGAAATAACCAGTCTCGTGCTAATTTATATCAGTCAATGCAAAATTGTTTACACTTTGATTCAATACAATTTCGACGTTTTGTTGCCGCTTTATCCGAATTTATTTCGAGATCTTGTAGGAGTCACGAAACACGCATGTCACCGAATTCGACACGCTTTGAACCCAAATATTACCAAAGACACGGTATGTAAATAAATTCAGTTTAGGTCTATGTTCTCATTTTTAACCGAAGCTTCATGATCGTAAGGGGTCATGTAGATACCAGTTTACTCTGCATTGCCGTAGGGGACTGTGTAGATTCTAGTGTCACAATGAGAATTGTCAAATAAGAAATGGACAAATTCATTTTAGGATTTTAATTGATAGCATAACCAGATTTCAGGTTATCGAAAGAGTGCAAAGATGAAACTCGATCATTTTACGGATTTTTCTTTTTAGTGCTCATGTATAGTTTTTTCTGCTGTTTGCAAAATCCTATGTTTCGTTTTTTGTTTAATTACAAAACATAAAAAATTATGTTCTTTTAAATTTAAATAAATAATAACTTTTTTATTTATTGAGAACAGGATTCTTGCTTTAGCTAGCACTAACTTACTGCCCAAATTTCAATACAATCAGACATTTCGATCTTAAGTTATCGTGCTTACAAGAAACGTGATGGACAGACAGACAGACAGACGGACGGACAGACGGACGGTCAGACGAACGGACATTGTGAAAGCTTTTAAGAATTTGATCAACAACACAGTGATATGATTTTTTTTTCTCTACGAGCCATATTACCGGTTTTAGAAATGTATCGATAGAATGCAATATACTCTTCGTTTTGTATTTGCGAAGAGTATAGTTGTATACCCGGTCTCAACGAGTGCACTTTCCGGCTGCCTTCTATTTATAATTTTCAGATCCACGTAGTGTATAGCAATCGAACACAAAATTCCAATAATTTTCTAGTTGAAATAGTTTAGAATGTCGTACAACGTCGAGATTTGAAATTTGAGCGAAAAGAAATTTTCTGTCTGTCGGTCGGTCTGTAACTTTATTTGTACACACGTTTCTTTCGAAACAGTTTAAAATATTGACTTGAATTTTGATACACGTATGCATTTCAGCGAGTTCTGGATAAGATATAGTTTGAGCTTAGTCCGGTGAAACGTTGGGGGTAAATAGGAAAAAATGGGTCATGCAAGCTAGCATGAGTTCAGAAACTTTGGTATACCTACTAGAATGCAGGGCCTCATTTTTTTAAATAATTTTTGCCAACCTCCACCATGACCCCCACCTCCATCTTCATTATTAAAGCAGATAATAAAATAAAAATTAATAGGTTCACTTGAAATTTGGTACATGCTTATGTAATATAACGACATTTGAAACTAGATTATATTTTGAGATAATTCTGTTGAAGGGTTGGGGGTGAAATAGGGGTAAATAAGGGTGAATAAAAGGGATGCTAGTAAAAGTCTAGAAACTGGAAACTTGGTGCAAAGGTCTCAATAGATTATTTCTATGGCATTTTGCATTTTTGTACATGTATGTATGTATTATAACGAGGTCTGGAACTAGATTATATATTGAGCTTATTCAGTTGAAGGGTTGAGGGTGAAATAGAAGTAAATAAGTGGAGTAAACTAGTAAGAGTCCTTGTGATTTGGTGTATACACCACCACGTCTAAATACTCACTTTACTTTAAAAAAATCCAATATATTCGGACAAGCGAGATATAAGTGAGCCATACTGTATAGTAAACTTATTTTGAGAATTGAAAAGGAAAATTTGTATCTAAAGGTCGTTGCTCAAATTTTGATGTTATTCAAAAACTATCTATCTGATTTTTATTAGAGTACTGTTAAGATGCAGTTTCCAGAAAGCAATGTATTTATCAATAAGAAATAGATAAATAAAAGTTTTCTATGTACTTGTTTCATCATAAATCATCATCAGTACAGGAAACACAATAATTCTGAAAATTTTTACTTTGAAAAAATTTGAATAACTTTATTAAACAAAGAATTATTAATGTCCGTGAGTCATGTTAAATACACTTTTTTTTTCTTACTTATTATACCGATAACAAAAACTAGTGGCCACCGGGCAATTTTATTAATATAATAATAAGTTGTGGATAGGTTCCGGATAATTTTACAGCATTTGTTTCGTCGAATTCCATTGAATAAGTGAAGTATAGCTTTTCAACGAGTCACCGCGTGACGCGCAACTTTATAATTGTAAAACTGTTGATGATATATTAATGTTCCTTTCAACTCTCTCTCCAAGTGCATATTGTTAATAAATCCATTTATAATTGCCTGTGAGAAGTTTTAACTTGACTTACTCACTGATTCAATCATGACCAGATATCTCGATTTGAAGAACGGATCGTTTTCATTCAGTTAACCCCCGGAATTTACCGATCAGGCTTAGTAATTCAGGTTCGAGAACTTTCATCGATATACTCTTTTGCGGAACAAGTTGGCATTTAACGATTTTGTATATGTTATTCTAGAAACTATTATACGATTCAAAGGTATTGACACCTCACTTTAACCGCGAATATCTCAGAAACGGGGGAGCAGAGGAAATTTAAAAAATTATGTGTTCATTATGTGTCTATTCTAAGTCATTCGTTGAAATTTGATTAATATGCATTGGACAGTTTTGAAGTTCTGCTAATATTGAAAAATGTCCTAAGTTTTAATGAAATTTTCACCATACCAGTTTTAAATCCATTATATCTTGGAAAATATGACTACTGTGTAAGTAATATTTTAGACACCGATAAAGCATTTTTTTGTACGACGAAATTTTTTTATAATTTTTTGTATTCTAAAATTTTGCAGATATTCTCAAAAACGTAACCTTATGTTTATTCGGTTATTTATCAACATGTTTAGAAAACTTGTGATGAAATAGTTAATTATATAATTTTCAGAAAAAGGAATTGGTATATATCAAATATTAATTTAGTCATCATGCGCAATAGATAATATTACTGCAAGCTTGCAACAATATTTTTTATTGCGCTTGATACCTAAATTACTATTTGATATATACCAAATCTTTCTTCCGAGAATGCTTACATTTTATATAATTAACTATTTTATAAAAAAAAAATTTAAATACATAGATAAATACCCGAATAAACATGAGGTCACGTCTTTGAGAATCACTGCAAAATTTCAGAATAAAAAATTATGAAAAAATTTCCTAGTACATGAAATACCGTGCTTTATCAACATCTAAAATATTGTTTGCATAGTAGGCATATTTTCCAAGATATAATAGATTTAAAACTGTTATGATCAAAATTTTCTTAAAAAATAGGGCGTTTTTCAATATAACTTCAAAACTGTTCAATGTATATTATTCAAATTTAAGTTCAGTTAATGACTTAGAACAGACACATAATAAACACATATTTTTTTAAATTTTTTTCGCTCCTCTGTTTCTGAGATATTCGCGGTTAAAGTGAGGGGTCAATACATTTGAATCGTATATAAAGATATTATTTTAGTAAAAATATTAAATAAAAATATAATTCAATGAAATTTCGAAATTTATGGAGATCTAAAGGTCTATAAATATCGTTGGTAAAACTATAAATGTACATTGCACACTGTGGCGTGTGACGTTTCCCTTACATCTCACCGCCACATCAATTGTCCCACTAAGTATATATACGAGCGGCCATGTTGAGTTCTTTGGAAAAGCGTATAAGGCAGTGGATACTCCAGCCTTACTGACGAATTCACGGAGTAGCCACGGAATGAAACGCTAATATCTTCGTGATTTACGACGTACTCCACACCTACTCTGCACCCTACGGGGACACGCGCACAAGCATATTCGAGTTTATGAGTTTTTTCCTCCTCATTGCATTGCTTAGCCCCTCTCCTAGGATTGTGCTGATGCGGGTAGAGTGCGTCAAGTAAAGAGAGGGGTACTCGCTTTTCTGTCCAGTTTATCCACATCGTTCTTCTTCTACCATCAGGTTTCTCGTGACTTTGTCACTGGTGGGGCAATGATGTGGCGTGTGACGTTTCCCTTACATCATTTGGCCCACTAAGTATATATACGAGCGGCCATGTTGAGTTCGTTGAAAAAGCGTTTCATTCGGTGGCTACTCCGTGAACTCGTCAGTAAGCTGGAGTATTCACTGCTTTATACGCTTTTAAAACGAACGCAACATGTCCGCTCGTACATATACTTTGTGGGCCGAATGAGGTGGAGGTGAATGTAAGAGAAACGTCACACGATACATCATTTCCCCATCAGTGACAAAGCCACGAGAAACCTGATGGTAGAAGAAGAACGATGAATAATCTGGACAGGAACGAAGCGAGTACCCCACTCTTTACTTGACGCACTCTACCCGCATCAGCACAATCCTAGGGAGGGGCTAAGCAATGCTATCGTGGAGGAAATAACTCATAAACTCTAACATGTGTGTGCACGTGTCTCTGTAGGGTGTAGAGTAGGTGTAGAGTACGTCGTAAATCACCAATTGTAGAGCTTGAAAATATTAGCGTTTCGTTCCATGGCTACTCCGTAAACTCGTCAGTAAGGCTGGAGCATCCACTGCCTTATGCGCTTTTCCAACGAACCCAGCATGGCCGCTTATATATATACTTGGTGTGCCAAATGATGTGACACGCCACACACCCTACAAATTGTTGCACTCAGTAAGTCTACGGGTATAATATTAGTTCAGTGGTCAGACGCAATTTCTCAAAAAGGTTGATTCTACAAAGAAAGTCTCAAATGACAAAGGTGTCTGCATCTTTTATCTATATTTTTATCTATATACCTGATATTTACATCAGAGTCAAGTGTTAGAAAACCACTCATGTAAGGTTAACTTCGCTCTTATTAAAGTCAATTTATTATTATTATTATTATTATTTTTGGTTTCTCACTAAGCGTGGTATTTTGTAGTCATCGGCCGAAGGAATATGAAAACAGACTAGAGCAAGTTCAAAAACTTCAAACAATGGGGCAAGTATTGAGAATTATTGACTTCAACACGTTAGGAACAAAGAGAGGGGAGAGGCCCAGGATGATTATATTCTTGGCGCGAAAGCTAAATACAATACCGGTGGTGGATATAACTATTGTGAGAATGACGATATTATCTTGTCTTCACTGCTGTCTGATCTCTTGAGCTAGGACAAAGTACTTTGCTAACTTGTATTGGAAGTTTCCTGGATGTTGTTAGAGTAAACACTGTCCTATCCCAGTAGTTCGTTCGTTGTCATTTTCTATTATGCTTTCGGGGGTGTACTTGTAATAAGAGCTGATGCTGTGCACGAGGTGGTGAAGGTGCGCAAGCATTAAATGTACAATTTTGTCAACATAATTGTAGCGGTACTCAGTGGGTCCAAGAGATGTACAACCTACAGTGACATGTTCGATAGTCTCTGGGGCGCGGAGGCATTTCCTGCAACTATCATCGGTTACGGTTTGACGACATATTTAAGGTAATTCTTAGTTGTAATTACCTGATCTTGTATAGCTATGATGAAACCTTTAACCCCATGTACAATTCTGCCAACACAATTGTAGCGGTGCAGATATTCAGTCAGAAGAGATGTACAATCCATTGCGACATATTCGATAGTCTCGACAGCGCGGAGACATTTCCTGCATCTATCATCGGTTACCTGATCTTGTATGGCCACGATGAAACCTTCGGCTTCCGGGAGTAGATCCTCTCGACTCAGCCAATAGTTCAACACTTCTTGATCGCAATTTTCGGCGATAAGTTCATGGGTATATCTTACATGTAAGGCCTTCTACATCCATGCAGTGATTTGGAAGGCGACTGGTTCTGTCTTTGCTCGAATGACTGCCCCACGGAGGAAATATGTCTCTTGTTCTTGGAGGAAGTATTTTTGTAGACTTAGGATTTATTTGTGGAGAAGAAATGAGAGGTCAATTAGACCCTTTCCACCTTGGGGCCTTGGAATCGTACGCCTTTCGATAGCTTGCTCGATGGTTCTTGTCCTCTTCTCGATGTCCTCTGCGTCAGCGCTGGTCCACCTAACCATGCCAAATGTATGTGATAGCACCGAGATTACATATGAGTTAATACCCTTCACTGTGTTTTTTGGTATTCAATTTAGTCTAAGGTCCCATTCAAGCGACTCATGCACGTTTTCTGCATCTTCAGTTTCATGGTCTTATGCTCTGTACGCACTGATTGATATACATCCAGATACTTATGTCTCCCCTTCCTCCAAAAGCAATATTTAACGAGTAGTTGGCTCATGTGCTATCCAATAATAATAAAGGAAGAAGAACTGATACTTATTGGTTCATACTTTTAAACAAAGAAGAGATAAGTACGAAGTGGTAATCTGATTTTACTTCATCTACCGACAAACGTGGCAATGATACTAAGGGCAGATTTGATTTGTTAAATCTAAAAAATGCTTTACCAATCTCTTATCTGGTGCTAAAATCAACTTTAACACTATGCGGTTTCGACTCTGTTTTTAAAGAGCAACTAGAAGACAAACACCCGTTCCTTTATTTGCTTATCCTGATTGGGATCAGATTATTGTGCAAGAACAAACAAATACCATTTCTTGATTTTTGACTTTTAACAAAACGTTACGTTTACTTCTACTGATAAAGATAGGGTTGGAAATTTGGAATTAGAGCTTTGTTTACTTTGTAAATTAAACATAAAATTCACTCAATGAACTGTCGTAAATAGTGCCAAACGTAATATTTACCCCAATATGTTATTAGCACTTGCATCTAAATAACATATTACATGTATTGAATGAACAATTGTTCTGGCAAAAAAATATTCTAAAATTAGAGGGATCAAACATATCTACAATATGTATCTCACGAATTATAGTTATTGCCATTGTGTAAAATGAAATACAAATGCAGAATTACACTTTGTCTTATACACGGCGTTTCACAAAGAAGAAGATATAGAGTGTCACCTATAAAATTTCTCGGAACTTTGTATCTATTATTGTAAAAACGTATGCCAGAATATTTGTAATATTCAATGTGTTTGCATTTTTGGAAACAGACATAGGTCATCTAAAATTTTTCTTCTGGTTTAAGACCTTGGTAAACATGTTATTAAATATAAATACTATTTTCATATTTCTATTATTTATATATTTATTTATTCATTAAAATATCTAACCAGCATATAACGAAATTACCTACAGGATAAGTACAACATGCAAGTTAATGGTAAATACAGTATAGAATAAGAAAGTTATAAACATAGTACATATATTATACATACGTTCACATGCCTGTATACATATAAGTAATATAAGAAAAGGAATCACAGATATCATGAAGGACATGGGTTTCTTCGAATAAGTTAGGACTAATTTTGAAAATATGAAAATTACAAAAACACTTTCTTAATATTATTTATGAAGCCGTGACTTGACGAGAGAAAAATTAATTATTATTTGGTATAAAAGCGAGCATTTATAAATATTTGTTCTGTGATCTTCAACGTAAAGTGGATGGTTACTTCTGGCATTAAACATGTTGTCAATGATTTAGTAAAAAAAAAACAGAATACATAGTACGTATTTTGATTGAGCTATTCCTTTTAACCTGCTCGTAAAATAACTCTACTGTGGAGCACCTATATGTGGATGAAAGTTGACTATGGTGAGTGCAGCTGTTTATTTTTGAAGTCTTACAAGAGACGAAATATGTATGGAGTACATTGGACTCTAGATCACAGACATATTCGAGTTAAGATCTTACAAACAGATAGTAGGCGCAAAATGTCAGGAGATTTGAAATCTTTCATATTTTGTATTATGAAACACAGACTTTTGTATGCAGCTGCTACAGCCTTATCGATATGATATGTGAAAGTTAGCTTGGGGTCATAGATAACTCCAAGATCTGTTATTAAATCAGGTCGATCTAAGATGAGTCAGTCGAGAATACAGTCATAGAGGAAAGTATCATTTTTACGTTAAAATCACATCACATTACATTAACTTGCATTAAGAGATAGGTGGTTGTCAGTACACCACGAATTTATTAAACCTAAATTTTTCTGGAGCTTAATGCAATCGTGGAAATATTCAATCTGCCAAATATCTTTAAATCATCTGTATATAAAAGGAAACTTACTTCTAACTTAGCAACAAAGTAATTAATGAACATAAAGAACATAACAGGTCCAAGAATCGGACCTTCAGGTACTCTGAATGTTTGGGCAAATCTGACAAGTCCGTGGCATTGCACAAACTGAGTTCTGTCAGTTAAATAGGACTCAATTAGAATTATGTACCGCTGCAAATAGCTAGCTAGCGAACTATTTCAAAATTTGTTTTCCAGTCATCACAAGGAAATCTACAGGTTTCCGTTTATAAACAAAACCATGTATGGTAGCGAAGAAATAATTACGATTAAGATTAATAGTAACCTGCGGTTATCGCGATTTTACCAGTAATTATCATCGCCTATTACCAATATGATTATTTAACGACTTTTTATTTTTGCTTTAATCTTTTCACACTTGTTATGAATTAGGTATCTAAGGTAAGTTTGTCTATTGATTTTAGTTTTTGACAACATGCACTATAGAACAAAGATTTATTACTTCGACGTAGTGGAGTGGAAGTGTAGAAATCGTAAAAAAAAAATTTTTTTAAGTAGGTTTAGAATGTCATAAACCTGAAAAAAACTGTGTATCTGCCTGTCGTTCTATCTGTCTGTCTGTCTATAACTTTTCTTAAGCGCACGTTTTCTCTGGAACGGGTTACGATGTTGACTTGAAATTTATATACGTATGTACTGCAACGAGATCTAAAAATAGATGATATTTTAAGCTTATTCCATTGAGGGGTTGAAGGGTAAATAGGGGTAAATGAGTAATGCAAGTTACTAAGCGCCCATAAACTTGGGATTTGGTGCATATACTAGAAGCCAAGGTCTACATTTTTTTATGGTATCAGCCATCCTCTCCACCACCAACATTACATTATTAAAGGGGTTAGCAGAATAAAGTTAAGACATTATCGTCAAATTTAGTACACGCATGTATTATAACGAGATATTAAGATCTATCTTTTTTTATAACATCTGCCACCCCTACCACCATCCCCACCCTTCTTTACTAAAATGGTTAACAAAATTAGGTCATGGTTTAGTGCGTGTAAGAGAACGATAGTTCTCAAAACAATTTTTGGCGTCAGCCACCCCATTAAATGGAAAATTCTATATATTTCATCATTTTTTAAATATTAAAGGGATATTTCTTCCAAGGAACAAGAAAGATAATAAAAGACAAACAATTTCTAGTTTTACTTTTTCTTTAAATCTCTTACATTTTCTTGAAATGATTTATTTTCGAAAGTTTCAAATTTCAATAATGTTACTTTCTCTGCTATAAATCAAATATATTCGAAAAGGTTCGATGTATACATTTATATTTATTTTTGGATCTATCTCTGGTGATAGTTTAGAAAGGTCACAGTACAATCTTTCATAACTTGCATTTTTACCAGTTCATATCCTTACACAGAAATTGTTCTAGCCTCTTTTTCTACTTCAGCATATTATCGAGTAATTAGAAGATATGGAAATGAATGCTATAGTAAAGTTTGCATGGTGTTAATAAATTTCAAAAAATTAAAATATTTTTCAGAATGTAAGATAATTTTAATGTACTGTCAAGGTTGAGGTATAGAATTATTCATACGACACAATTTCCCACAACATAATATTTCCAAAGAATTTCTATTTGAGAAAATTGTAGATTGTCTGAGGGGTCACTCAGCTCTTTCAGTCTTTCTTCAACTCGAAGCAAAAGAGTTTGTGTGAATTACCCTACAAGTAGTTGTTACCCAATACTCCCAAGGTTTGTGATTTTCCGGCAAGCTAATATCTCTATGTCGTCAGACTTTAATTGAATTTATAATAAGTATCTACTTTAGCCTAATATGGACTAACATCTTGCATTTGTAAGGAATTTGTTCCGCAGTCTTTATTGCAGAAATGCAGTATTTGCATTTGTAATTTTCTAAGATGTTTTCTCAAGGGGCAATGGCCTTCTTAAAGTCCTGTAATTAGCCTTAAGTCATACTTTTCGAATTCGAGAAGCCTTATGGCATTTTTATTTAAGGAAATGTTGTCAGATGCAACAATTGATCACAACACAACCTATGGGGTGCCTCGTAAATATGAATAATGTATTTTGCCACCTCCAATGTAGCAGTGGGTAGACTCCAAAATACATAGGTGTCGCTTCGGATTGCCAAAAATTAGCAAATGCTGGAATGGCTTTATTGCTTCATTAACAATACGCCCCTTATTCTTAAACAGTTTAAATGAAGTTGGACTATGTACTGACCTAATGAATCTGTGCCAGTCATGCCTTACTGATCGCAGCCTGTACAATATTGTGGTTTCTTCAAACTTCTGGTGTTCCACAAGGATCACGTTTAGCGCCCTTTATGATATATATCAACGATTTTGTCAAATACATTAATGTTCACTACCTCCTGCATGCTGATAATCTTAAATTATATTGTACAATTTCTTCGGTCCTTTATTGTGGGAACCTGGAAAGGAGCATAACTACGCTGAACAGTCGGTGTCGTTATAGCAAACTGCCACTCTGTCGCTTTTCTTTATTAATTAGTTGATGGTGGCATTCTCAAGAGGCCTGCTTACGTCAAATATTTACAACTGTACTTTGAATCTGATTTTAAAAATACTTCTCCGTTGGATCTATTATTTATTATCTTCTTGAAAACAAGGCTTAAGTATCCGTCAGTAATGTGAAGACGCAAATTACGTCTTGCAAATTTTACTCATGGCAGTCAGCTAATCCCTCGTACCTAAAAGAACTTTTGATTCACAGGTCCTCCATTCACCAGCGAAATCTAAATTACGCTGAGAATTTAACAATTCCTCATCATGCAACAGCTTTTGTTCAAAAATCCTCTACGTACTCCACATCAGCGTTATAGAACTCCATTCCTGTTAATATTAAACAAGTTTGAGCTTCTTTAAATTTCATTACAACAGATTTCTTCAAGATCAGTTAACAAGGAATCAGAAATAGAATATGTTGAAGCCTACCTAATGTAGGCACATTCTTTTCTCTCTATTTCAAATTGCATTTAGTTTAATTTTATTCCCATTTATTATCCATTTTTTTTGTAAATATTTATTTTGATAATTTTCGTGGTTGAGTATTTAAGCAGCTTCTGGTCTGGATTCCGCCATATGTATATTTTCAATAAAGGCACTTTAATTTTGTTACTATTTCCTATTAAATTTTATTGTGTTTGACACTAAACTTTTATTATTATTATGCTCTTGTTATAACATTTCAGTGCACTAGTTTACTTATCCTATACCTGGCGCTTTCCCGTAGGATATTTTATTGAAATAAATAATTACATAAATGACTAATTTGTAACAAATTAATTTTTTATAGGTTCTTAACAAGCGAGCCGGAATTCCTTGGCCAAAATATTTTATTTTAATTTATGTTCACTTTATTTGGGAAGTATCGCAAATAATAAAAAGAAACATAAACTACTATTTCTTACAAGGTCTTTACAGGGGTGGGTAACTGTATCGGGTGCGAATCGGCTCGATCAAAAGACACCGACACAGCTAATATCTGTGGCGCCGAAAAGGCCCATTCACGCTTGTGATAAAGGTGTCTTGGGTGCTGCTTGGGTGGCGCCCCCAACAGTCAACCCATGTTCGATGAGCACCTTACTATTACAGTGGTGTCCAGCAGGGTATTTATAACTTATAGTATTACAATAAATTAACATTAATTGTTAGTTCATTATTTATTATTTACTAAAATATTTTAACTTAAATTAAAATAGTTTTTAGTATAATATGCAAAATGGATACTACCAAGTACGTAATGAAATATTTTCGTTATTGGTTTTAAATGGAAAGCTACACATATATTTTCTTAATTTTGTTGGATATTTTACCACTGAAAAATATTTTAAAATTTTAATGAAAAAACCTCTGCGCCAAACGGATCAGACATGGATTGGTTCTTGAATACTTGATTGTTTCAGAAAGTCTCATACCTAAAAATATATAAACTAGAACAAAGCTATAAACTGAAAAATGAAAATGAAAGCTAGAGGCAGTTAACGTTTCGGAAGAATATCTACTTCAAGTAGTCAAGAACCAACCTCTGACTCTCCGTTTGGCGCAGAGGTCCTTAAAAGTTTTAGATATTTTTCAGTGGCAAAATACCCAACAAAAAGTAAGAAAAACTGAATATGCCACAAATAACAATTATTTCATCATTTATTTCTATGGCTCATCATTTAATTTTAGATTACCTATTGCATAGAATCTATTTTAAATTCATCTTCACATTGTTCAATACTTTGAAATGCAATAGTTTTTAAAAGGAATACATACAAAATTGGAGTTAGGATTTTTTAGTTCGTGAATGAAACATAGTTAAAATACTTGCAAGTGTGATTATTTAATTATGCTGTACAGTATACAAAGTGATTTTTCTTCTCATTATTCACAGTTTCATAGTAGACTTTTTGTACTTCATTTAATGTTCTAATCGGTATCCTTTTGCATTATGGTAACACAAGGTAGTTGCTAGCATAACTAGAATTCAGGTTATCGAAAGAATGCAAAGATTGTAAATCAGTAATATTACAAATAGTTTTTATTTTAGTTCTCAGATACTTTTCTGCTGTTTGCAAAATCCTATAAGGAATATGTTTCATTACAGAGTAGTAGTCTTGGTTTGGAATAGAAATCATTTTGAATGCAAAAACAAAAACGCTAATGAAGGAACTAACGTAAGACTTCCTAACGAGAGTAAAATTGATACTAAATGATACGAGTAAAAAATTCGTCTCAGAAATGCAGAGGTTTTGCTTTCTATCGTAAGAAGCACAATATATGAAACATCATTGTACAGAAACTAAAGTCCATAAAATATGTATATAGAAGTGTATACTGACCAAAGCATCCGCACGACCACGTACATAAGAAAACCCTAAAAGACTTAGTAAGAATTACACTCAATATAGGAGTCCTGGAACATTTGAAATGATGCTGCCTCTGGAGATGTAGTTTTCACAGACACCGAAACTCTTGAATATAAGACAACACTCGCGTACTAAAGTACACCTAAGAGCAAGCCTGTATTATTTATAGTAAAATATTATCATGGTTAACCGAATTCAACCAATCCTGAAACTACCTACTTGGAACTCTGTCACGATTTAACGAACCCTGACCTAATAACCAATAAAGCGAACCATTTGAAATCGGTCCTTTGTGACTATTCATACTAAAATGTTCATTGAACCGTATGGGAGTCTTAGGTAAGGTTGATTGATTAAAAAATAGAGAGACAAGTCTACTACCACATGACTCATTGAACATGAGATCTTTGGAACAAGATAGAGGGAAAAACAGCAATTGCTGGTATTGTGGATGGAAGAACTCTAGAGCATATCATATTTTCAGTACATACATAACAGAAGACAACGTCGCTGACCTGTTACTGACCACTGGCAAGCACTGAAGGACCATTGCAGATATGCCACAGGAATTTATGATAATCAAATAAAAGGAAGAAGAAAATAAACAGGACCAATAATACGAAAACTAAATACTAATAAGGAATAAGGATACTGTGCACCCTGAAGTAATTATGAACTGCAATTTCCAGGATGGGATATGGAGGAAAGGGGAGGTGGTTTTAGCAAGTAGTCCCAAACTACCGAATCACATTGCCACCAGATGAATTTATAGATATCGTATATGTATTTAGTCCCAATGCCTTAGTCAATTCAAATTTTCCAGCAAATCAGAAGCGGAATACAGAACGGTATTCGGTGCCAAATGCGGGTATGGAATGTTGCAGGTGGAAAAGTACAATATGTATCGCGTACAATTAAAGCTGTTGTTTTTTTATTTCGTACTAACTCGAAATAATTCATTGAGGGAATTGCATTTGTCTTACGAAATGGATTTCCCTTCAACTGGTCGACACATGAAGGAAAATATGAACCCATGTCGTGTGAAAATTGTGAGTAAAACTGATTATGTACATCTCGCATCTTATATCTGATTGACTTGACTGATCCTATAACTAATTGAATTAAAGGCTCAAAATACTAAAATAACCAACACAAAAGACCAACAGAATACAATATACGCATATGGAACATAATTTGGAACAAAATGGTGCAAAATATGGAATATCCGCAAGTCACTTTAGATTCAGCAGTTCGTTTTTACGTTGTGATATACTCGCAAAGAGAGAACTAACTTTAAGTGCATATGCAAAGTTTTTTAAAAACTTTTAGTAGGACTAATGCAATGAAAAAAATTTGCAGTCACTTGAATTTTTACTCGAAGTATCCCTATCATAAGCTAACCACCTTACATGCTGAGATATTCGATGCTTAATACGTAATTTCTAAAACTGTGATTCAAATCTGCATCTGTCACATTGCATACCTGTATCTGGCACGGAATGACGTTTCGTATCCGTATTTCAACCATATTAATGATTGGCTGGAAATAAAAAACTGACCATTAAAAAAAGGCCTTGTGCCAATTACATAATGTACGGAATGTTTATATGCCCACCAGATGTCCAATATGTCCATATAGAACGAGGGGTCAACCGCTCTAAAAATTATTCTACATCCGATTTCCTTTTTGATGAACATTTCATCGGATTTTTTCCAAATTTTCTCAAGTTTGCTTGATAATTTCTCGGATTTCCTTTTGTGTATAAACCAAATTTCTTTCTCGGCTTACCCTTCAAGAAAAAACTTCCACCTTAAAAAAAAGTAGAGTGAAAAATCGAACACATATGAGAATTCTTCAGAAATCCTTTAGAATTGACATTCACAGCATTTCAGTTGACAGAATGTGTGGTATGGAACTTCTACTGACGTAGTTATTGAGGTGGAGGCATATAAAAAATTTCAACGTCATTAGCTTCTCTGCAAAGAGAGAAACTAAAATTAGTATGTACTCGGACGAGAAAAGGCAAATGGAAAAATATGAATGTAACTTTTTTATGCTATGTATTTATTTTCAATATGCTATGCACCCGAAAGATCATGGATATTGAGTGCATGAGGGTCGTTTGGCTGAATAATAGTCAGCACGTAGAAACTAAACGTGATTCGGAACTTAGGGGAAAGTTCGTTTAGATAGTTTTTTTTCTAGCTCTTTGGCCCTGGAAACTTGTCCTTTAGCCACGTATGTCGTACTTTTCAATTTTGTTGATTATCATTATACCATTATTTTTTTTTTTAAATTATATCTATATACCCCAATGGATACCGGAACCCAAGACGAGATGAACCAACAGGATCTATAAAAAGGGTGACATACTTCTTGCCCAGAGGTCGGTCAGGGCATATTGAGAGATACACAGATAGACCTCGGATAAACTGGTTAATATTCTACAAAGGTTAGACAGAAGGAGAGACGAAGCTAAGCTATAAATTCCACTTATATTTTAACAATAATTTTATCCAAGAACTCTATGATCAATTTAAATACAAAAAAGTCATTTGTGATCAATATAGACAGTAGCCACATCGGGTCTATTATTTCTTCTTTTCTTAGTTCATTACAGAGCCACTCGCTATGTACTTGGTACGCTATGTAGTTAGTTAAAAAATATATTATTAAGATCACCAAATTCACCACGTATACTATTAGGGCATTGCAGAAAACCTATTTTATACAATTGAGCAGGGAACCTTCCGTGATTTGATTTAAGTCTTGCCACTGTAGCTTAGATCTTCCTATTTGCTTGGGTATTTTCATATCATACATTTTTTGTAGTGCTGTTATGTACTTTGAAATACGCTGTCTTACTTCGTGATCCATATGCTTTCCAGTCCTCATTCCATTTTTCTTTTAAATTACTTTTAATAATATAATACATGTATATAGCTATAGGGTTATACTGCTGTATGTATTGGCATTGGAAGTCCTGGTAATTTTTTGTAATATAATATGTTTTCTCATTTCTAGTAATGCCACTATGCCCCTTTACCCATATAAACTTAACATTGTAATTTTTCTGTTATATCTGTACCAACAGAGACATAATTTCTAGAATGAATGTGTTTATCTTATTCGCCTTTTCACATTTTTTAAAACTTAAAGAACTGACAGAGAATCTGTACACATGAGAGCATTTCGAATGTTCCGTTCAATGATATGCTTAAAAGCCTGTAAGATTGCAACTGCTTTGGCGCTAAAAATTATACTGCATGGGTCCATGACGTATGATTTTTCTATTTCTAGGTGTGGAATATATACATCGAGGCCGTATATTTCTCTGATTTTGAACCATCTATATAGATAGGTAGATGGTCTGGAAATTTGTCTAAAATTTCTCCATAACAATTTTTGTGATTATTGTCGTAGTTAGGTATGTAAACGGCATGCTCAGTGGTAATTTCTTTAAAGTGTAAATTCAATAATTCTCTGATGGGGTTCTCGAAATTAAATAATAGTTCTTTGTCTTTTAAAGAAATATATGCATCTGCTAGCGGAGGAGAATCTTTGTTTGAAAAATATGGAAAACTTGTGTTTTGTGAGGTTATATTGACAATTCTTACTACCATATAATTGCACCGAGACTTTTGTTTAATAATGAATTTAGTCGCTAAATACTCCCTTGTGATACACAATGGTGGTACTAGCATTTCAATTAGAGTAACATCATTTGGGGTTGATACCATCAAGTCACTTACAATTTTCAAAGCTTTATATTGTATACTGTCAACATTTTTTAAACTTGACTTACATGCTGATACAAGATTGATCCGTAATCAATAATTAATCGTATGTACGCCTTATAAAAAATTAAAGAAACCAACTGGTCAACTCCCCGTGGGATTTTGCATAACATTTTCAAGATATTTATTCCCCTTTCACAACGTTTCACAATGTAATCTATATGAATGCTCCACAATAATTTCCTGTCTAGGAAAATTCCTAGGTATTTGTAAGATGAGACAATAGGTGTGTCTCTCCCGCAGAGATCAATTGTATTGTTTGTTGGTGCTTTTTCCTCATAAAGAATAATACTGCACATTCCTCGCACGAAATTGTGAAACCCACAGAGATAGCTAATTTGTACTAGTCTCAAGAACTACTTAATATCATATCTATGAATTAATATCTGACTATTCCCTACCTACATTCAATAACAGATTTAAATGTGTCTGTTACACCAAAGATCCGAAAATTTGTATTCTTCCTCCAATTTATTTAACTATTTAGTTAATAATTTTCAATAAAAATTATTCTTGCACTGATTAACTTTATAACGAAAAGTATCCCCATTGAAACGAACGCCCATGTGCGTATCAAATGCGTAACCCCATTTCTGAATGGATATGCAAGAAGTGAGAACGTCTCTTATCAATAATATATGATAGAGGTGGGACAATTTTGTTCCCCTTCCAAACTATTTAACGTGAGAACATAAATACAGAAGGATCCATAAATAACATCAAGAGTTGTTTAGGAATAGTCTTGTTCTTAGGAATGCAGAAATGGGACAAGTTTTGGAAATAGACAGATACTCCGGATAAAAGGTATCTACAGGGTGGCATTATTATCTCACTCAGAATTAGAGATAAACCGTAAATTTTACATGGTCACAATTATTTTTGACACAACAAGCTATTAGGTAGCCTGTTATTGTAAATTTTTATGGTGATTTATTTTTGTCTTAAGCTTATCGTACCATTTAACTGCGGTAAGATAGTTTACGGTCTATATTTTCAGGAATCAAATAAAAAAGAAATATTATTATTTGAGTGTTTCGAGTGAAAATCAGATAGTCGCAACAAATTTTTATACATATGTCAGATTTATAGATTTGTATTAGTCTATGAATGGGTATCAATTATGAACTGCAGTTGCGAAAAAGTTAATTTTTTAAAATTTTAAAAACCATGCATATCGGGATTCCCCCGGATTTGGAATTTTTAACTCTTTTTGAGATTCTGTTGAAATAGTTAGACAATTGACTTGTTCCTAACTGAGATTCGGTTCCAGCGGGTTAAAATACATAGGGATACACTAGTGCTGTATACAGGCAAATTGCTTATTGGAAAGTTAGGAAACATTGGTATACGAGGGAATTTACTAAATTGGTTGATTTCGTACGTTGACAACAGAAAATTTATAGTGAAATGTAATGAGGCGGTATCTGATGTACATGATGTAGTTCTAGGTGTTCCCCAAGGCTCAATTCTGGAACCCCTATTATTTGCCATTCATATAAATGACCTTACTTGCTATATAACAAAAGGTCTCACTATTATGTATACGGATGACAACTATTTCCGTATTTGCTGCACCCTGTATTTTCTATTAAAATGTTCAATATACGTTAAAGCTAACCTGCAGGAGTTTAAAACACTCAATGATAACCATGCTTACAAAACGAGACGTGGAGAGCTCTTATCAATTCCACAACATAGAACTACCAAATTCAACGAATCTCTCCATTACAGTTATATAATATTGTATAATAGTCTCTCTGAGAAACTCAAAAATCTGCCCCTACCAAAATATAAGATTGAAGTAAAGAAATTACTTATAGAAAGGGCATTCTATAGCATCCAAGAGTTTTTGCGTTGACTAAAGACAGTAGTGTTTATTTGGCAATGAGTTTGTTTGTTTTTCTTGTATTAATGTTTTATATTTCTGATATTTATTTTTTAATATTTATTGCATTTTTATATTTCGGTGTAATTTTTATTATTGTTGTTATGTAATTATTTATGTGTACGCTTTTTCTCTATTTATTCTATGACTTGCCATATTTATAGATTGTATCATTGAGGATGGTAGATAAATATTATTATTATTATTATTATTATTATTATTATTATTATTATTACATTTTTTTCTGTGTGCAACTGTGTTTTTAATGTTGCCCACAAACTTTATACTTTGGTGTCATTCAGTTTACAATTAATTTTGAGCAACTGTTTGCATCAAATTACTTAACACAAAGACTGTAATTTTTTAAACGTTTGCAAATGGATTGGTGGAATTCTGACTTATTACAACTCATTTATTTTGGCTGTACTATAATTGTAATATAAGGTTAATTTGATCAAAGCCGGCGCCAGAAACTGTAATATAATGATGTAGTGTTTAATATCAATTTATCGCTACTATTTCAATGGTTTTAACAAATTTTATTTAAATTAATAATATGCAAACGTTGTCTCCCCGATTCGCGATCCGCAACCAACCAGACAACCACATCGCGCAGCGTCGTGGTGTACGTAGGGTTGGGCGGGTCACGACCGGTTTGGCTCAATAAAATGAATACAAAAAGTTAAAACCCCTAGCGCTGGTGGCGCCTTAAAATTAGTGACATCTGTATTACAGATTTAAAACATTTAAAATTAACACTCTAAGAACTATTGGGGCACAGGATACTAAACACTATTAAATTTTGAATTCTAGCACGGGGAAAAAACTAAACAAAAACATCCGTTCGAAGCAATTGGACCCAACGGTTTACCCGCCGTCGAGAAGGTAGGGATGGCAAAGAATTAAGACTTTTTAATAGTTACAATTTTTAAAGGGTCTTTCGGTCTAAAGTGAATTTAGAACAAAAAAGGACACAATGACAAAAAATACAAAAAGACAAACAATTGACAAATAGACAAAAGTGGGAAAGGATAGACGAATATACAAAAGTGTGAAGGAAAAAGTGTGTGATAGAGAAAAGTTATGGTTAAGGAAAGTGTGGCTAGAGAGGTTGCAGGAAGATATGCAACGCCTAGTTATGGTAGGGGGTGTTTGATCTGGAATGGAGCATTATGCATTCTGATTCTGGTTATGTAGCGTGTTAGCGGACTATCGCCCAGTTGAAAGGCATAAAATTTCTGCGATGTTTCCCAGACAAAGTCCGCTAATGGCGTTATGTCGTTGCAACGATCATATAAATGTCTAAGGGAGGTATACCTGCTCGAATCGGACATGAGGCGCATACACTTATGTTCCAGGACCTGGAGTTTTTTCATTATCGTGGCCGAGTTGCTGCACCACACCGGCGCGCGGCGCCTCGTATGTGATGGCAGGCCTGATCACCGTCGTATACAATAATGTTTTATTTCGTCTGTCCAATCCGCTACCCGTTGCCAGAAGCGAATACAGACTCCTGGATACGGAATAGACCTTGCGTCTCGTTGATGTGAATGTTAGACGTCAGTCGTTTGTCTAAGTTCACCCCCATATACTTCACGCACCTTATTTATCGGAATCTGTTGACCCCGGATCCAGATTGGTGTCAAAATGCGGTTTTCAGTGAACCGACGCGTGAAGAGAATGGCCTCCGACTTCGCGACGTTGGTCCGAATCTGCCACTTGTGGTAATACGCTGTGACACGGGCCATGTGTGCCCTTAGCAGCATGCTCGCTGCTTGTGCGTTATGCGAGTGTGCATACATACCGTGTCGTCGGCGTACTTGGCAAGCTTGATATTCGGAAACTCCGGGAAGTCGGATACATACAGGTTATATAACTTTCGTGACAGGCACGACCCCTGGGGGACGCCCGCGCGAGTGTCCTGCCGAGTTGATAGTTTATTGTTTACCCTGACCTTCAGCGACCTGTCAATCAGGAAAGAGTGAATCAGTCTGGTTATATGTATTGGAAAGTCCAGTACGTAGAGTTTGTGTGTAAGTCCCGGAATCCAGACTATATCGAACACCCTCTCAACATCGAGGAGCACCATGGTGCTCTTCTCGAGGTTGTATTGTACCTTGACGTCATTCTTCACGATCCTGAAAATCGTGCTACCGATTTGATTTAAAAGTTCATACTTTAGGACAGCCTTATAGAGCAAATGAAGGCTGCACCAGCGATTAGTCAGTCGTTAGCTTACTCAATCTATTTCACTTTCACGAGAGCCAAAGAGCTCAAATTTAGCCGGTAGATGACTGACAATACTTAGTTTAAACAAAAATATGTTCTACATCTAACGGTGTATATCTCGTGTAATTATGTGATATACTCCAAAGCGCAAACAGCAAAAATAGGAAGTATACGCATTATATAACATAATTTGCACAAGTGGTAAAGCAAAATATGCAACTTGGAAATAGTTAACAAGAGCTAACCCCAGATAATATATCACTGAATAACAGTTTCCTTAAATTAAACCTGCAAAATCATTTACAACACTATCAAATAAAATGGACAATTTGTGGATTTTACACTCAATTCATTTCTAAATTTCGCGTAGATTGTAAAAATTATATTCTGATCGTATAAAGTAGAAATACTGTATTTTTATGCAATTGTAATCCATAGTAAATAATTCAATTCATTTAATTTCTAAAATTGTACAAAATTTTCAAATCAGTGCTTAAACTGTACAGGGTACAGGACCATTACCCCAACATACATTTTTCTCTGAGCACCTAGAAAACTGAACTATTTGCCACAACCTAGGGCAGGAGGTCAGGACGTGGATGGAAGTTTCTTCCTCGTCCTCGCAAAACCTGCAGTAGGGGTGGTCCACCACCCCCATGGTATGCAGCTGCTTCCTGAAAGAGCCGTGTCCGGTCGAAAGACCTGTCACGACTCTGACTTGTTTCCTGTTTAGTCGCAGAATTTGGTTTGTTCTCTCCGGCATGGGCCCTGAGATGAGGAGCTTCGCTTGCCGGAGTCCTGGGTGGGATGTCCAGTGGTCAATGAACTGGGAGCGGGTCCAGTCTTCTATTAACCTCCTGGCGTTGGATCTAGGGTAACCTAGGGCCGGCTCCGGACCCAGTAGAGGCCTCCAAGAGCCCCCTCTGACCAGAGCGTCTGCCCGCTCGTTACCCTCATTCCTCAATGCTGCTGTGTCCAGGCACCCAGAGAAGTCTGACCCAATTAGATGAGCTAAGTTTGCAGAGAGCCTGTTTACAGTTTTGAACGAATTTTCATATGTGTATAATGTGTATATGTTTGTTGGAGTATTTCCTTCGGATATTCTCCTGTGCATAAACCAAGATAGCGAAGATCTCAGTCTGGAATACTGTGGCGAATTTGCCCAGGGCATAGGAAAGCTCAGCCCTCTCTCCATATATCCCTGCTCCAGTACCTTCCTCTAGCCTCGATCCGTTTGTAAATCAGACGATATCGGTAGGCCCGAGTATGTCCTCGAGTGGGTTCCAGTCTTCCCTTTTGGGGATGGCCCTCCATTTTCTTAGTTTATTATCTTTTTAGAGTTACTGTGCATTTTCATTAAAAATGTAGCAGGAACCTTGGCAATTGTACCACCTACTTGCGAACACAATTGACACAGACAGATGTACAAACAAACTAATGGTACAGGAAGATCTTAATCATTGTAATCTACGCAGTCTGTAAAAATCGAACGAAATCTCGAAGAGTATATTTTCAAGGTCACTTCGTAACAACAAAATAGAAACCCTATCAGTGGCGGCCAGTCAGGGATGGCACGGTAGGTAGTGCCCACCCAATTATCTAAATTTGCCAAAGCCAAGCAGTAGTTAGTCATAAAATTTTGCCGTTAATTAATTTTAATTTAAAAATTACAAAATTAAAAATGTATATTTACTTATAACATTTTTTAATATTTTACTACATATTAATCCGCTTTCACCAAGTTCACGTAAGAATCCGCCTAATCTTAACACCGGGTCGCTTGCCGCTAATATTTTATACGCATGAGCCTAACCCTAATGTTATATGTTATGATTTTATTTATTTGTTTATTCATTTCTTCATTTATTTATTTTAAGTAGTTAGTTCCATACACCGAGCCGATATTTGATTTGATCAGAGAGATTTTATTTTTACTAATAATTTATTATTTTTTGATTTGTTCTAGAGTCTATTTTGTTCATTTATTTCTTCATTTATTTATTTGAGAAAGTTTTTTATTTCAGTGTGTCTTGAAATTTCATCCACCGAGCCGAAGCCGACACGCATTAGGGATCGGTAAAAATGTTCCAACTTTGGTTGTGAAAGTGCCCGCTTAACTCGATTATTATCAAGTTATTCGTTTACCTTGAACTGTAAAAAAATGTCAATATTAACCGATAACCTTGAAATCTCAAAAAGTTTTCACCTGCGGCGCTCTCTCTCTAACCGCCCCTTGTACACATTCTGTCAACTACTAATGCCCACCCATAGCTAAAAGCCACAGGCCGCCACTGAACCCTATAGTTAAAGCTTTGTCTAAATCTGTAATAAAATAAAGTGTATATAATACCCGAGTTTATATGCCTTTAACGATCACTCCGTATAACGAATATGATCAAATTGCAACAGGAATTATTCTATTATGCTACTTCACATATGCCCAAAATTTTTAATAAAAAGTATTGTCTGGCTATAATATACACTTATTTAATCAAAACATGCAGGTTTAAGAAATATGCCCAGGCCAGCTATAAATACACCTATTTAATTAAATCAAATAATATGGGTGTAATAATTTTCCTAATAAAATGCGAGAAGTGGAAGATAAGAGTTTGTCATGTGGTTATATGATAGGTGGAAGGTGCACCGATCAAATATTTGATTTTCAACAAGTAATTAGGAAATATGTGTGTGAATGAATTGCACATTTCTTGTTAATTTCAGACAAAATAGCAAAATAAATAAGGAGATAAAGAATTGCGAACAATTTTTAAAAAACTACTATACTGTGAAAGTCTACATATAGGTATGTATAAACACCGTCAGAACGTTAATTACTTAATTACTAATGAATAGTCATTTTAAGGAAATTAACTAAATTGTATTTGCATTTTTAAAAGTAGTCAATGAAAATGATCGCATCTGACAGGATTTGAATATCTTCATCCATATACTTGAATATCATTTACTTAAAGTACAGTAATTTTAATTTTCTGTATAATTATTATGAAGTTGTCTGGTAGGTAATAAATCAATTACGTTTTCGTATTTAAATTATTTTAAGTATTTAAAAAAAAAAATACCTTAAATAAATCCAACGTTTACTAGAAATATCAACCATCAACGATCTATATGACAAGCTTAAACAAGTTTGTCGGCTTCTATTTGTTTGCCTTACAATTTTAAAACTCATTCCCATAATACGTTTCTTACGTATACGTAATAATATGATTGATGAATAAAAGTAGAACTATAATTTTGCTCGATAATAATATGACTTATTAGCAAAAAACTATTCATTCGTGGTAAAATATTATACAGGATGTTATAAAAATGACTCTCATTTCATGTAAGAATAGTAAAAAAACTTCGTTTTAAGGCAGTTATAGTAACGGCTAGAGATATAGTAGAGCAGTCTGCGAGGTAAGGCGGATTGTCGAAAAGCTTGCCGATGAAGCAACTAAAGCCAATAAAAGCGACCAACAAAGGCGATTGTTATCCTCCTCTCTCCTTCGTTCTGCTATACAGATTCGGAAATTGTTGGTTTTGGTATTGCACTAGTCTGAACCATTTAACCGACCGCCCATAATAAAGGTAGATAGAGCTGCCCACGCACATGTGGTGCATAAAGAAGGTGGCTCGATGTACGATGTGTTAATGTGTTATACGATAGAAAAAAAATAGCCTAGTTGCATCGCACTCGCTTGCTCTTATTGCCATACCAGAACGAACTCTTTCCGAATCTGTATGTATTTCCTCAATGATACAGCGTTCTGAGAATGGCATTTTATAGACTTAATTCGGTAACAATTTAGGACTTAATTCACAATTTTATATTATAAAGGATTATTTTATTGACTCAAATTAATTTCATTTATAAACAGAGTGAGAAAAGGTAACTTATCCCTTAACATTTTTCTATCATTTATATTTTTAATAGTTTAAAGTACATCCCACCACACATAATTATGCTAAAATAAATTCAACGTGGTATTAATAAATTTCGACAATCCGCCTTACCTCGCAGACTGCTCTACTATATCTCTAGCCGTTACTATAACTGCCTTAAAACGAAGTTTTTTTACTATTCTTACATGAAATGAGAGTCATTTTTATAACATCCTGTATAATATTTTACCACGAATGAATAATTTTTTGCTAATAAGTCATATTATTATCGAGCAAAATTATAGTTCTACTTTTATTCATCAATCATCAAATATGACAAATTTCATGGAAGACTACGTATATGGTTGTAAAGAGAGACACGCGTTGTACTATGCGAAAAAAGAAATTAGTTTCGAAAACACCTGAGAGAATTTTTTATTTAAAAAGTAGGTAGAGAATTTTTTTTTATTTATCCATGTTAAACAACAATAAAAAACAGTTACTCTTGCATTTAACAAAATAAATGTTTTTAATTTTCAAAATTTATCACAAAATGTATAGATATAAGGAAAAATGCACTAAAGAAGGAAATTTTTATTTTGCTGTTTTGCATCCTCGCCTAATTCCCTTTCCTTAAAATCTTACACAGTGTCTTTAATTAAATGTGATTTATTTTTTCCATCGACTTCAAAATCATTTAAAAATGGGGAAGTTCTCAATTTTGTACCTATGTTTGTTTTCTTCAGGTTTATACAATCATTACTCTGGATTCGCTTAAGCCTTTATAATTTTAAGGGCATGAGTGGTGGTTTCATTATATTTTTGTCTAGCTATGGCAAGCCTAATGACAGCAAAATCTGGAGAAATTTGTTTTTAATGAAAATGTAGTGAACGAGCTAGTAATAAAATCATGACAAACTTCAATTTTCACTGTATTACATTAAAATTGGTAGTTAAGTATTTTGATTAAAAGTTAAAAATTCAAAGTGACTATAATGTGGCTGCCATAATTGCAAGGTTGTTGCAGATTTACATAAAATGCGATGCACAGGGCTTTTCGGGTTCTCTAATGACGGATTAAAGCTTGAAAGTTCAAAACGATGAATACTTCCATTTATTGTGTAGGAAGTCTGAAAGAAACTGAATGGCAAAAAGGCACTAAAAATTATGAAACAAAATTTTGCTGTCGTTTGGTTAATTGGACTTTATTATCTAATATAGACATTGAGCTCATGGTTCAAAGTGGGTCGGGTTAGCAGGTAGACGCGTTATTTGGTAGCTCCACAAAATCTCGAATATAACCGGGTAAAACAGTGAGAAATCGCGCGAAACTGTGGTAAATTAAACCGTGAATAATTCTACATCGATTGAAATTAGCATGATTATGGATATTTCATATACTTGATATTTGATAAAATTATATAGTAGAACATATCGTTACAAAAGTGTATACAAACTACTTGAGAATGGGACATCTGGCAAGATAGAAAATGTGTGCATCATAAAATGTGTATATCATAAAATCAGTGAATGACAACATCGTTATTTTTAGGAAGGATGAGAACGAGTACAAATAGTGTGGGAATACTACAGAAGAAAGAGGGAAGCTGCCAATATAAACACAAAGGGGACAAACAGATAAGTATTAGATTAGATTAGGAAGAAGGAGCTGGCCAATTGGCCTTGACCACCGCAACCCCCATGGATCTATTGTGGTACTCCTGTTTGTTTTCCTTAGAGCTCCTTATCCAGCTTTGTCCTTTGTATCAGACTCCATAGCCTTGATAGGGGCTCCTTAGTGTAGCTATCAGCTCTTGGTTTTTCATCACCAAGTAGTTGGAATCGCAGTTTAGCAAGGCCTTCACAATGGCACAATACATGGACTGAGGTTTCCTCTGCCTCTTGGCAGAATCTGCATGTTGCGTCCTCTGCCAAACCCATTAGACTGAGATGTCTATTAAGTCGACAGTGACCGGTTGGAAGACCTACTATTATTCTAATGGCCTTTCTATTTTGGCCTAATAGATCCTCTGTAAATTTGGCTGATCGTTCTTTAATGAACTCTTTAGCCTGTCTCTGTCGTGGGAAATTTTTCCATCATTCCAGAGATTTAATTTGGACCCATTTGTTAACGGATGCTCGTATGCATGGCTTGGCCACACCGCAAAAGGGTTCGGGTCCTATAAGGGCGTCACCTGCGCCTTCTCTAGCCAGTTCATCGGCCTTTTCATTTCCCTTGTGTCCCTTATGTCCTGGTACCTACGCCACGGTCACTTTGTTTTGACTTTCTAGGTCTGTAAGGGCATTTATGCAGTCCCATACAAGTCTCGATTCGACTTGCATGGAACCGATTGCTTTTAGAGCAGCTTGACTGTCGGAAAAAATGGCAATCGACTGATTAACAGTTCCTTGCCTCGTAATTTCCTTTGCGCACCACTGTATTGCGGCCACTTCAGCCTGGAATACTGTGGCGTATTTTCCTAGACTTATTGGGATTTTCGTTTTTGGCCTTATGCCATAAATCCCAGCTCCGACTCCTTGTTCTGTCTTAGAGCCGTCTGTATACCAGATTGTTTGTGCCGGTATTGGAGGACCGTTTGTCCACTCTTCCCTGTCTGGTATTTTAATTTTGAAATTTTTATTAAAGTTATACTTTGGGACTGTAGTGTCCGTGGGCATTCCTAGAATGGGATCTGCCTTCAGCTCTAAGTATAACTTCTGGTGCTCTGTTCCGTGTTGCTGCCTTATTGGTGTAGAGCCTTGCATTAGCCTGTGCACCACCAAACGAGCTTCTCCTTGGATAAATATATGTAGTGGTGGCAAGTCCAGAAGGACTTCCAGTGCAGCCGTTGGAGCAGTTTTTATGGCTCCGTGGCGCACAGGCAGGCAAGCCTTTGTACGCCACTTAACAGCCTTAACAGATAAGTATAGTCTAGTCTATATTTTGTATTTGTTTTATTAGTTTTTAGTTTATTCCAAACAGAGAAATAAATTTAAAGGTAAAATTGAAAATATATTAAATATAGGTAATGAAATAAAAGATACCCGGAATTGAAATGCGGCAGTTGAAAGTGATTACTACAGAAACAACGTAAATGGATATTTATCTGTGGGAAAAGCTCCCTGCAGTGAGAAAAATGTTTGTATGTCTTGGCAGACAAACGAAGTGAACGTAAGCAGGCAGAATCACACTGCTAGATTCAGAAACAGAAGAAACAGAAGACTTGGAGGAAGAATAAATAAGGAGATGATGATAGATGGAAACTTAAAAGAAGCATGGAAACTAAAAAGAAGCATCTTGCAAACGCTGACACTTTCCATCCGATGATGACAGATGGAAACTAAAAGGAAGCATGGAAACTTAAAAGAAGCATCTCACAAACACCTACACTTCCCATTCGATATTCATGCCCAATGCGCCATGTGACCCTCGCTGCTGACAATAAGCATGCCCCATGTCCAACCCAGCGTATGCAGCCGGTCAGGTGGTATACAGATTCGGAAAATACACTTAGTGATATAGGGAATAAACTTCGATGTAATTGGGCTATTGAAAGCAGAATGCGTGAGGTCGACGAAGTGAAACGGTGTTGTTATGAACGAATACCAATGCCCTGCGTTAATCTACGGACAATGCGTGGTTTACCTGCGCAGATACACGTTTACATATCACGAACTTCAATTTCCGAATTTGTATAAAACATCAGAGGTTTGGTTCCGGCGCGCGGTTTGGCCGTCCGTTGGGCGTGTTCGGCAGACGGCCGAGCTGCGTGTTGGAACGAACCACCATGGATGCCCGGAATCGGCAGCAATGCTTACCTTACGCTGGCAAATCAATTAATCAATTCAGTATTGACATTGAGCTCAGTGTAAAAATGAATTAGTAACCAAATGAAATGAAATTTTAATTAATCTCAATATTAGAACCGGATAATTAGGTATGTGACCATTGGAAATGTGAAAGACCTAGCCCGGTCGTGTAGGAACAAAATTCCAAAGTTCAATATTAGGGCGATTATTTAAATCAATAACCGACCAATTATTTAGCTCAGGCTTTCATCGATATTCGCAAATCGTGTGTAATCAGCTTAGTTATTTCTTCGTTCACGCCCACCCATGTGGTGAAGTGAATTACTTCAACAACCACGTAGTGGAGTATAAAACTCGTAAAGAATTTTTTTTTTCTTAAATAGATTTAAATTGTCACGAAATGTGCAGATTTTTTTGAGCGCAAACAATAGTCTTTCTGTCGGTCCATCAATCGGTCTGTCTGTCTGTCTATCTGCTTGTCTATCCGTCTGTCTATACTCTGGAACTTTTTAAGATATCGACTTGAAATTTGGTACACGTATGTATTATAACGAGATCGAGGTTATATTTTAAGTTTATTCCGATGAAGAGTTAGGATGAAAAATAAGGTTAAATAAGTAAAGCAAGCTGGTAAGAGTCAAGAAACTAGAGATTTGGTGTATATACTTGAAGATCCCACCACTACCCACACTATATTATTAAATATGTTAACAAAATTAAATTAAGAAATTGACTAGAAATTTTGTTCACGTATATGTTGTAGCGAAATCGAGAACTAGATTATATTTTCAGCTTATTCTGTTGAAGAGTTGAGGATTAAATGGGAGTAAGTAACACAAGATAGTATGTATCCAGAAACTTGAGATATGATGCTGTATATACTAGAAGTTAAGGTCTCAAGTTTTTTATGCCAGATAATTTTTTTCGTACAAATTTAATAGGTTCACGTTTCCTTACATTCTAAATATATTTCAAGAAAAAGAATATTTGAATTTATTTTTACGATTATCACACTTACAATTTATCATATGAATGTGGAAGTAAAATGGGGAAATTCAAATAATTAGAGTTATACTCTTTGGGCAGCAAGCTTGAGAGAAAATTGGTAGATAAAGTTTAAAAGGGTAAGTCGCATTCGCGAAAAGTATTTAACAAAAAAAAAAGTTGTTGCAATGCAAATGGCAATGCAAATGGCTACAATGGTAAATCTGTATAGAAGTAGTATTTTATAGCGCTAGTCGTTTTAGTACTAACAATGAAATTATGTAATAATTGTAGCAACGGTCTCAAAAATGGCATTTTACTGACTACAATGTCAAAGTGTAAAATAATTATTAAACAAGAACATTTTTCTTCTATTTGTAACTATCCCCAAGTTGTTTATAGGACGAATATGATGATATCTACCTACCACAACGAAATACTGTATTCCATCTATAACTGTATTAATTTTTTGTTAGCACAAAAAGTAATTATCACGTCAATAAATTTATTATGGAGATAAGTAAATAGTCACATCGCGCGCATACTGTACAATAAAACAGTTTTTACTGACAACCTTATATCCGTTAAAAATACCTCTATTATTTCTGTGCATGAATGAACGTTTATAATTTAAGGTAAAATAAATTCCAAGAAATAATCAAAAAATTTGAGCCACCGAAGTCGAAGACAATAAATTGGACAAATACAATAAACAAAACGTTTTACGATCTAAGAATTGTCATGGGTATGGTTCGGACCCAGGTGTTGACAAAGGGTATGTTTATGGGGCTCTTACCGGCGATTCGTATGCAGATACATTTTCGGCCCCTTTCGGTCCGAGTCGGATTATGACTCTATTAGCGGTTACCTGCACAAGGTGAGAACTTGAGATTCAACATAGGAGGTCAAATTCATTATTACTTCAAAAGAGTGGCGGTACCTTAATTGTTTCTTTGTTCGTGTGTCTAAAATTGAGCTGTTACCCACAAAAATTTTAATTTTTGAAAAAACTATGAAGTGTTGGTATTTAACGTAACGTAACATAATTTAATCATTAATTTTGGTGAAGCGAATCCCTAGTACATACATAATATAATTATCTCTCTCCCTCTTTGAAGTCTATATTCAGTGCAATATTAGGTTCCACATACATGTATAAGCAAGAAAAAAATGATGAATTATATACAGGGAGGAAAGTGCGATACTCCGGGAGCGTATACTTCACATAAATGTATGATTAAGAAACCCGGATGTTGTAATTCCAGTTTTGTTCTCAAAAAAATTTCTGCAATCCAGTTTTTAATTGTTTTCGAATTACATCTTCAAAGATTAATAAAAAATCAGAAAAGTTATATTATTAAAGTTTAATACACACAAAATTTTCAAATATGGACATCCAGACCTTTTAAGGCTCGTTGACGTAGAGAGCATGTTGCTCTACTGAGTTCATCTTGATATTCCTTTATCTGAGGCATTCAAAATACGAAGAATTAATATATCGTCAAGGTTCCCAGACATCACATGCTATCCTAAGGATATCCTATTATAGTCCTGTTGTTCCAGATTTTGGATTATCCCATATACATATCCCTAGGTCAACAAAGATTTTCAATTAATTCAAAAATGCAAGGGAGTCAGATGGTTTTGTGATAGTTGTATATTGTATTTGGAATTAGCATTACATTTCCAGACTCAAATGGAACAATTAAAGAAGCAGGTTACAACAGAATTGACAGCATTTAAAGAAATATTAAATAAAAATACAGACGGCATCACAAAAATTGAACTTCCAAGTGAAAATAAAAACAAAACTTATGCAACGGCAGTATCAAATGAAGTGGTAATTATTAAGCCAAAAACAAAACAAGAATGCAAGAAAACTGTGGAGGCAATACAAAAAAATTTAAAACCAGCTGCTCTTGAAGTGGGAATCACAGAAATAAAGAATATTAAAGAGGGAGGAGTAATTATTAAATGCAAGAATAAAGAAGAGCAAGAGAAAATTAAAAAGGCTGCCGAAAAGAAGCTTACGAAGAATTACCAAATAAAAGCACCAGAATTAAAAAATCCTTGATTGATTGATTGATTGATTGATTGATTTGCCAGCGTAAGGTGGGCATTGCTGCCAATTCCGGTGCAGGGAGATTTGTTCCACCACGCAGCCCGATCGCCCACCGATCATCCCACCGTGTGCCAGAACAAACCCCCAGTGCTTTTATATACCGCCGGACCAGCTACATACGCTGGATTGGACATTGGACATGCTTGTTGTCAGCAGCGAGAGCCGCATGACGCATGGGGTAGGAGTATAGGATGGAGCGTGTAGGTGTTCGTGAGATGTTTCTTCTTGTTTTCCTTCTGTCTTCATCGGATGGAAAGTGTAGTCGTTTGTGAGCTTCTTTTAGGTTTTCGTGCTTCTTTTTACTTTCAGGTTTTTGTGATATGCTTCTTCTTAGTTTCTGTCTGTGATCATCTTCTCTCCTATTCTACTTCTGAGTTTTCTGTTTCTTCTGTTTCTGAGTCTGGCAGTGTGTATATCCTTGATATTTCTTTATTGTATTCCATTTTTTGTTGTGCCAGCTTTTCCCAGTGTGTATAATCCTTTCCTAGCTTATTCATAATCCTCTCGATTGTTGTTATCCATGTGTAGCATGGTCTCCCTATTTTCAGTTTGTTGCTGTTCATTCGCAGCGCTTTCTTTAGTAGGTGTGTCGAGTCCCGTCTTTGGACGTGTCCCCAGTATTTCATTGCGTATGATTCTATTCTTTTGATTATTGTTCTTCCCTCTAGTAATGTTGACGTTTTCTGTCGTTTTTGTGGTTTTCCTGTTTTTGCTAGCAGTTGGATAATGTCCCTTTCAGCTCTTCTCAGGCTTCTTCTGTTGGCCTTTGTCGTTGCTGCGTTTTTGACTCCATATATCATCGTAGGCATCGATGGTCGTGTATATCTTTTTGGTTAGGCACCATGGTGGTTTGTTGTCCTCAATGAAGGGTAGTAGAGCTCTTGTGACTCTGTAGGCTGTTTTGATTCTTTCCCTTACTGTTTCCCTCCTTTTTAGTTGATTCGTTAGGTATGTTCGTAGGTATTTCATTCTATTCGTGGTTCTCAGGGTGTAGTCTCCTATTTTGTATTCTTCCCCACTTGTTGGACTTGTTTTTGTCAATGGGTCTCGGACCATTATAAGGCTCTTCTTGAAGTTTATTTTCATTCCAGAGGAATCCAGATGTGGTGTCATGTTTCTTAGAAATATAACGATGTCTTGTTCTTCCTCGGTGATGATGAGTATATCGTCGGCGTATGCAAGTACGATGGGGGGCTTTATCGTTCCATCGTTTCCATTGAAATTCTGATTCTCCTTTATTGTGCTTTCTATCACTTGGTCCAGGACTGTGGTGAATAGTCGGGGGGATAGGGGACATCCTTGTTTGACTCCTATATTCTTCATTTTTGATTCCGTCGTCTGTCCAAACCATTGTATTGCAGTGTTTTCGTGTAGGCATGCTTTTATTATTCTGTTTATTAAGTAGTGCGGTACTCCCCTGTTGAGCAAAGTGTTGACTATAGCCTCATGCCTGATGGTATCAAATGCCTTTTGGAGGTCAATTGAGACTATATATAGTTTTGTTCCTTCTTTCCACTTTTCTTCCAGGATCCGTCTGGTGGTGTACATATGGTCGTCTGTTGATCTGCCCTTGATAAATGCCGTTTGATAATCTGGTAGTTCGCCGATGTAAAAATCCTTGCATCAAAATAATAGATATCCAAGAAAATCTAGAAGCCGATAAATTACTTAATTGTATCAAAAAACAGAATATATTTTTGCAAGAATTGGACATCACTTTGGAAGTAAAAGCTTTTAAGAAAATGAGAAAAAATTATATGGCAATAGTGGAATGCAATTCAATAGCTTACAAAAAAATATTAGCTGAAGGGTGTGTGTGCATAAATTGGTCCAGATGTAGGGTATTTGAATATGTTAGTGTCTTCCGATGCTTTAAATTTGCTGGCTTTGATCATCATACAGAAAAGTGTAGTAGTGAACCAAGATGCTTACATTGTGCTGAAAATAACCACGTTAAGGAATCCTGTAAGAATGAAATTGTTAAATGTGTAAACTGTGTAGATTCTAACTTGAAATTTAATTTAGGCTTAGATGTTTTTCATAACGTTTATGATCAAAACTGTCCTGTATATTTAAAAAAAGTTCAGATACAAAGACAAAAATAAAACAGACGCAGAACGAATAGCAACTACCGGATAAAGGAAGTACATGTTTAAATATTTTACATCAAAATGTTCAGTGTATTAGAAATAAGTTAAAAGAAATTGAAATATTCTTAAATCAGTATGATGTTGATATTGCATGTCTGACAGAACATTGGTGTACACTCTCTGAAATAAATTATATTGCTTTTAATGGCTATAGTGTTATAACATATTTTTGTAGAAGCGAGTATAAAAATGGAGGTACGCTAATTCTGGCAAAAATGACATTGATATAAAAATAAAAGAAATTGTTAATATTTCGGAACTATCAAGAGAAAGAACATTAGAAATGTGTGCTGCTGACGTAAAAGTTGGTAATAATTGTCTAAAATTATTAACAGTGTATAGAGCACCAAGTCCCGATAAAGATAGTTTTAATGAATTTATTGCAGGCCTAGATAGTGTTCTAAAAAAATTATGTAAACATTCTCAGTCTAAGATATTTTTATGTGGCGACCTCAATATTGACTATCTTCTAAATACTGCTGCAAGAAATGAACTAAATGATCTGCTACAGACATATAATATTAATGTACTGACAAGCGAGCCGACCAGATTTGGTATACATTGCAATAGTTGTCTTGATTACATTTGTTCAAATACAGAAAGCGTAACATGTAAGGTTATATTTAGTGGTATATCGGACCATACAGCTCAGCTATATAAATATAAAATTGATGAATATTTGATTCACAACAAATCTCATAATAAAAGATATTACTGTGATAGTAATTTCAACAATTTCCTATTTCATTTAAGTAGAGAACGGTGGGATGGCGTGTACAATTCGATAACAGTTGATGACAGTTTTTCCAGTTTTATTAACGTTTTAAAATACTACATTGATATGTGCTTTCCATTAAAACATACTAATAAAAAGGTTTTCAAAAATGGATGGATTACAGAAGGTATAAGAATATCATCTCGAAGGCTAAAAAATTTATACAAGCATATGGTACATTCAAATAAGCTAGAAGATGTTGAATTTTATAAAAAATATAAGAAAATCTATAGACAAGTCATAAAATCTGCTAAGAAAATGCACAACGATTTCCTATACAGAAATTCTCATAATAAATCTAAAGCAGCTTGGCGTATTATTAACGAAAATATAAATAACAATAAAAATAAAAACAATGCAATAGATGAAATACAAATTAAAAATAACCTTGAAACTGATGCGTTTAAAATTGCCCAACAGTTTAATTTTGAGTTTATTGATAAACCTAGACAGTTAAACAAAAAAATTTTAAATTCAAATAGTAATTTTAACTTGAATGTTAAAGTTGACAATACTTTATTTTTAGACCCTGTTACTGAAGCAGAAATATTTAATATAATTTTAGAACTAAAGAATTCAAATTCCTGTGGATTAGATAATATAACAACTAATTTACTACAGAAATCTGTTAAGTTTATTACTTCTCCAATTACATACCTAGTAAATTTTTCGATATCAACAGGTATTTTCCCAACAGTCCTACAATTAGCAAAAATTATTCCACTCTTTAAAAAAGGAGATATTACATCATCGGAAAATTATAGACCAGTAGCTCTTTTGTCATCTATTTCAAAAATATTAGAAAAAGTAATGTACAAGAGAATTGTAAAGTTTTGTAACAAAAATAAATTGTTTTCTAATTCGCAACATGGTTTTATCAAAAGCAGGTCAACGGAAACAGCAATTATGAACTTTCTTAACAAAGTGTTTGAAAATTTGGAAAAAAACGGTAACTGCTTAGCTATTTTTATAGATCTAAGCAAGGCATTCGATTTAATAAATCATGCCTTGCTTATAGAAAAACTTCAAAAATATGGGTTAAGAGGAAAAACTTGTGACTGGATTACTTCATATCTTTCTAAGAGAAGGCAGCTAGTTGAAATAAATTTCTGAGGAAATCGATATTGAAATTGGGGTACCTCAAGGCTCTGTTCTGGGTCCCTTATTATTTTTACTGTATATTCATGACTTACCTGAAATTTTTGATCAAAATACTTTAACAATGTTTGCAGATGACAATTCTCTAATTGTTTCAGAAGAAACTGTGCCAGAATTATTAGTAACAGCTCAAAATATGATCAATAGATGCGCAGATTGGTATCAAAATTCTAAACTATTCCTAAACATCTCCAAAACAGTTTTTATTAATTTTACACCCAGATTCACTTCTTTCAATAATAGTTATTTGATAAAAATAGATAATAAGTCAATTGAGCAAGTTAGAAGCACTAAATTTCTAGGAGTGCACATTGATTGTGGATTAAACTGGAATGAACATGTAACTCTGTTGTCAAAGAAGCTGTCGTCAATCTGTTTTGTATTGTATCGGTTAAAAAGCATTTCTAATATGTCAACTGTAATAGCTTACTATCATGCTAACTTTGTATCTAGAGCGAAGTATGGCATAATGTTCTGAGGCTCCTCTCACAATTTTGAAAGAATCTTTAAAATACAGAAAAGGGCTATTAGGAATATGGTAGGAGCGGCAAGAAACACGTCATGTCAAAATTTATTTTAAGAATTACAAATTTTACCCTTGGCATGCATATATATATATATATATATTAGAAATAGTATATTATGTTAAATCTAACCATGATTCTTTTAAAACCAATGATTTTCATCATAATTACGACACAAGAAATGGCCAAAACTTGCGTATTCCATTACATTACCTGACAAAATATGAGGAGTGCCCCAGGTACATAGGAATAAAATTATTTAATCGTCTTCCAGTTGAAATTAAAGGTGTCGTCAATTTAAAATTATTTAAAAAGTTAGTTAGCAAATTTCTTTTACAAAAGTGTTTTTATAATGTGAATATTTAACTGACCCATGTTTTTAAAATATTTTTTTCTGTATGTGTTGTTTTAGTAGTTTAGGTTTTTCTTTTAAATGTGACTTATTTGACTAGTCCTATATCACTTTTTTGTGGTCATTTATTTATTATGGACAATAAAGATTATTATTATTATTATTATTATTATTATTATTATTATTATTATTATTATTATTATTATTATTATTATTATCCCAAGGTTGACCTGAATGGATATTAATATCCTGTAGAGATCCTATTATGGATACCCGCAGGGTATCCGCAACTGAATGCCTACGGTTATCCTGACGGGATGGGTGTAAGAATACGTGTATCCTACGGATGTGATAGAATCAATATATATGGGTTATCTTATCAAGATTGCCCACGGATAACCAACCATGGGAGCATTTTTGCCATCTATTTTTAAGGAACATGTTTCTACAAAAATGGTAAAACATGAAATTATATGTATTTAGGCACTTATGTATTAAACAAGTTTAAAAAATAGGATGTGGCGGAATAGAACCACGGACTTCTTAAATATTAAGCAACAATAAATCAATGGAAAGGTATACCAGTGAGCTGTGATGATAACTTCAATAATGACTGTTAACTATATCAACAGTTCCATGTAAATAGTAAGTATCTATAGATATTGAATATAACAAACATTCTTAGAGCTGTGTATTTATCATACACAGCAAAAAGGATTTTTCGAAAAAGCCTTGAAAAAGGAAACAGATTAGATTTCCGATAAGTCGGCGTAATATTTAATTTCAACTTTTTATTTGTGTTATTTATTTTAAAAAGCAACCTCTAGCTGATCCTTTGACGTAAAAGTCACAGGCGTAGAGGTTATTTACCAGTAACACATTGGTTAATTGTGATATTTTGTAGGTTCCCCGAGCACCGCTGAGAAAGAAAAAATACATGTGGCAGGAAGTCCCAAAGAATTGAAGAAGAAGAAAAAAAATTAAGATAATGCCACAAATAATATTTAGACAATATTTAAATAAAATTTGTATACCTAACGAAATTGATCGTGTTTATAAGTAGCAGTCTGTATACATACATGTTACACACGTATAGACCGACAGACATTTCTAAAGAATAAATTCACTGTTTTAATTAGGCGTGATATAAATATGTTTCTGCACAAATATTCATTTTCTACTATGATTAGTGAAATATTCTCACTCGCATGATATAATATAGCTATTTTATTAAATCAGAAGACAGGTATAATAGTTTTAGATGATTTGTTGATTCTGAAAAATATAATTAAAAAACAATTCATATTTTAGATCACCGTCTCATAAGACAGGAAGTTATTTAAAAAAAAATATTCGTTCTATGAATTATTGTATATTCATATCGTCTACTAGAAAACTGCTTGTTATAATTATTTTATACACCAAGAACCCCCAGAATCACCTACAATATAGCTCTCTATTAGTTTTATTTTGTTTAAAATTCTTTACAACTGCTGACAACACTGTTAAAGATATCAATTTTTCTTTAGGAGCGACGTGTTAACAATGCACATAATAACATCTTTTACAAAAAAATGCCACAAATCAGTGTAGTTCCTTTGCCTATTGTAAAGACGTTTTGTGTAAATCCCTCTAAACATACCCTAACACATATTTCAACAAAAGGTGACAATGTATAACAGGCCACCCTAAGTGGCACAGGAAGGCATTTTTCATGATATTCAACTGTTTCAAGTGCTGCTGCAAAGCCATCAACAGCTGTCTCAACTTGGTAAATTCCTCAAGAGGGCGCTAATAGCATTATAACGAATATCCTTCCATGACTTCCTTTTATAGATTTATCTTCATTAATTTTGTTCCCTTTTATTGTCAATTTTTTAATTGCATTATTTAACAGCGCAATTTAGTAACACAAACTTTGTCTTTATGTGTTTGTTCAGTATATTTCGGAAAAAAGAAAATAAACTTTGTCTAGACGTGATGGTATGTTATACTAGGCAGCGTTATTTGTAGAGTCAATAATCAAGTTGATTAAAAACTGATCAGAAAAGTGCATTAAACATCGCTGATATAAATGAGAAAAATTAATGTTTATTTATCCTTATTTGACGAATGTCAAATAGTGTAACATAATCGAACTTGAACTTCACTGAAACTACTGTCATGGATCAATATTTTAAATCTATTTTTAATTTAGCTGTCACCAGCCTGGCGTGAAATTTTCTCCGTTATATTATAAACAGAAATATAGTCAATCATTATATATATAAAGTATGTTCATCTCAAAATGGAAAGACTTAAATATCCTGGTTGCATTTTAGGTTAACGTGATGAAATTTATTATATTAATTAATCAATTAGTCCATATGGCGTTTGTAGATCTCCATAAGGCATAGGATACTGTGCCATTAAATAAGTTATGGCCTTGTATGGAAAATAGCAAAATCTCCAGAGCCTATATTCACGCGGTGAAGAAATTATATATCGAATGTACCAGTGCAGTAAAAGTTAGTAACGATATTTCGGAAGATTTTGAAGTATTAAATGGTCTGAGACAAGGATGCACACTAGCGCCGCTATTATTTGGAAGGAGCGCTGAGACACTGGAAACGAATTTGTCGTAGTATGGGTATACCGATTGGTGACGGAGTAGTATATACTTTATTGTTTGCCGACGATCAAGTAGTGATGGCAACAGATAGAGAGGATGTAAGCTATGTGCTGCGCAAACTCAAAGAGGAGTATAAGAAATGGGGCCTTATCATAAACACGGACAAAACAGAATATGTGATAGCGGGCGAAGAAAATGATAAGCAATCCGCCAATTAAACACGCTGTTATGGAGCAAGAACATAAACAAGAAAACTGAAACCAGCTTGCTCAAAACTATCGTGGAGAGTATTGCCACATACGGCTCCGAAACATGGGAACTGAATAAAATGGATCGCCAGAAATTACTAGCCCACGAAATGGATTTTTGGAGAAGTGCAAGGACATCAAAATTAGACCACGCTAGAAATTATAGAATACGTGAAATAATGAACATGAAAGAAAGTATTCTAGACACAATCGATATCAAAAGACTAATATGGTATGGGCACCTCCAACGCATGGAAGGCAATAGATGGATCAAAATAGTATTAAACTGGATACCACCAGAACGCAGAAAGAGAGGAACACCACCGAGAGCATGGAGAAATGGTGTAGAAGAAGCCATGGAAGCCAAAGGACTTCAAGGAGATTGACAAATTAGGCAATATTGGAAGTTGAGATGCCAAAGGCTGTAGAAGCCTCACTATGTATTTACATATTATAATCAACTAATTTTGAACGTGCAATGCTATCTAGAAACAAATACCGTAATCATTACACCCTAGTGATTTATTTTTACACTAATCACCTTTTACTTCATGCCTAGCCTGTCCAATCGATGTAACGCGCAATATAGAATAGAATAGTCGAATATTATTGAGGGGAGGAAGGTAATTAGACATGTTTGAATGGTTTGTACATTGTCAAACTATTATATTAATATGTATGTTATAATCATATATAAAGTGTAGTAATCAACTTCCGGTAATAGTGAAAACACACTTGACTCTCGCTGCAAACTTCATCTGCGTGTGTTATTACTTACATCACCGCTCGCTAAATAATATATTATGTTATAGCTGAACATAAATAATAGGAACACTCTCACGAAAAGCCCCTTTGTGGAAGCTTGCGTACGAGGATGGTGCCACTATTTACATATTTTTTAATTAAATTAACAAAAATTAATCAATGATATAAACTCAACTGAGAATTTTAAATTCTCAATGAATACACTACGGGCAAACTAAACAACTAAGAATATGAATACAAATGAATTAATACTTTTAAACTAAATTAATTGCACAAGGAAAGAATACACCAATTTTTGCTATATATATATACAAACATACACAAAGGATTCATTCCGATATTGAGGATTTATTGCAGAATCTGCCGAGTCGTGATCAGTTTTCGGCCAATTCACCTAGAGCTCAGTCTCACTAATAAGAGTGATTTCTGATTGATTAATTATGCCACAAATCGATGTTAGTTATAGCTTTTTGAAAAGGGATGATTCTACTATAAAAGCCGCTGCCTAAGGAATCGCCACTTCCACATCCAGACTCCCATTCAAGTCTCTTTAAAGGAATACATCTTGAACATATTTGCACTCTACTGCTTAGGTGGAAATAATTGGTCATAGAATTTTAAAAATATAACAGTTGAGGCAGATGTCATAAAGAAATCTGAGACATGACTTCTAGCATATACGCCAAAGATGAAGTTTATAGACTCTTATTAGCTTGCTTTACTTAATTTCCAGATTTACCCCCTACCCCGATCCCTTCAACGGAATCATCTCAATTAGACATTATTACATATGAAGTACCAAATTTCTAGTGAATATCTCAATTTTATTTTTATCATCCCCTTTAATAATAGAGTGGAGGTGGTTGGGGGCTGAAAAATATTATAAAGAAATGTGAAGCCTTGGCTTCTAGGATATACACCAAATTCCAAGTTTCTGTACTTTTACCAGCTTGCTTTATTTATTTCCCCTCTTTGCACTTATTTAACCCCCAACACTTCACCTGCATTAGCGCATAATACAATCTAGTTTCAAATCTCTTCAAGTCGATACCTTAAACCGTTGCTGAGGAAACGTGCGCGCGGAAAAATTACAGATCGGACGACAGACAGATAGAATTATTTTTAATTTAAATATACAGGAAAATTATGATTTTTAATGTTTCAAAAAGTTTCATTAAAACTCTACACGTGTTTCGGCTTATTAGGCCTTTATCAAGAGTACAAGATAATACTTGATAAAGGCCTAATAAGCCGAAACACGTGTAGAGTTTTAATAAAACTTTTTGAAACATTAAAAATCATAATTTTCCTGTATATTTAAATTATTGAAGAATGTTTCACAAGGAACCAACCGTAGAATCAACCCAATGTATTAAGAATAATTTTTCACTCAAATTTAAAATCTCGACGTTTTATGACATTCTTAGTATACTTCAAGAGAAAATTTTGATATTTTTTTACGATTGTTATTTATATTTCCACTCCACTACATGGGTGTGGAAGTGAAAATGGTATCAGTTTTTATACTGTTTTGAGATTTAATAAAATTTTAAAATTGTAATTAACAATTACTAGACATCTCCAGCGATGGCGTCTGGGCGGTTGGAGAAGCTCTACAGCTTGCAATTTTTAACCATACTTAATTATTCTCCTATCAAAATAGAACACTAATGAATTCCATATTGAACCGTCGAGCTGTTTAATTATTGTGAATAGTTATATAACGCCATGGTTGCGGACCATTTTTGCGTTACGTCCTGTAATCGATTAATAATAGTATTAATAGTAATTGAACATAAAATGAGAAATCACATCCTTTTCATTTTAACTCGCTCTAACTCAAAAACAGCGCAATCAGTTGGTTTCAAATTTTAACCTTACTATCACAATATGTTTGTTAACAAAATCTAGTAATACGAACATCAAATTTTAATAAGTGTGCCTAGAAAATGTGAAAATATACATTGTTAGATATGCAAGCGGAATTCTTTTTATCTCTCAAAATAGAGAGTATACTTGAAAAAATAAAGATGCTGAAAGCAACTTGTTCATTTGAACGACTAGTGTAGGCAAATTAACATTTCTGACTAAAAAGTTCCAATTTAGTGGATTTTTAAATTTAATGTTTAACTTGGACAAAGTACACTTTAGGAAAAAGTCATAAAGGAAAACAGTGTTTTAATAATACATTCACTAGATTTTTTCTCGTCACTTTCTATTCCCCCTCCCTCCTTTTTGGGAAAATTCGAACCGCCATATCTCTGAAAATATGCATTGTTTCTAAAATTTTACAAGAGTAATAAGTCGTTATTCTTCGTCAAATTATCTAGAAATACATGCTGATTTTTTAATTTACCTCAATTTTCTTAGTAAACAAATTATCAACAAAATCATTATTTATAAAAATTGGGGGGGGGGGGCAACAGCGGCAACTTTTGTTTTTTGAGTTTAATCTAGACATAAAAACGAACAGCATCCACAAAGTTTCGTGAAAATCTATTCAATCTGTAAACTATTTCTAGTCTAGGTCGATTCTGGTCTAATTTGCCTACACTAGACAAGCAGTTTTCGAGAAAATCAGATATAAAAAGATTTCACCAATGAATGAATATTATAAGCATAACATTTATAATGTAGTAAAAATATAGTAATAGAAATGATTGTAATAACTTACCAATACATGGATGGCTAACCTTTGCAATCGTATGAATGTAATAACCGGTGATCGGAATTTTGGGTTTAACTTCAGGCGCGTCGTTACAAGGATTAATTGAAATAAGAACAGATGTTTAGTTCCCTGAAAAATAAATAAATTTCGATTTATTTTTCGTGTAATATAAATTATATAATCTATTTATACAAAAAGCGCTACTTGAGTTAAAGAAACACAGCGCCTAAACAATGCACACCTGCAACACGTGGCCGACACGCTGGGAATACTAGAACCAGGGCCTAGTTTATAATTGTGTTTACTGAAAGGACTTATTGTCAATATGCCGCGTTTTAATCTGAGGAAAATTATGGTCGAAAAATGGATTAAGCCCTATAAAGAACTACATTTTGATGGCGAAAAAATAATTTGTAATGTTTGTGATGTCACAATAAGGTGTATACAGAAAATTGTTGTTTTGAAACATGTAAATACACACGCAAGTGTGTACAAAAATGGAAAGGAGAGTTTCAAAATACGAGTTTTATTTCGATTTGGCTCTATTGTTAATATGTTTCAATCTTCCATGGAGTGTACTAAATAACGGACATTTTACACAATTTCTAAACAAATATTGCGTGGGGCAACATGTTCCAAGTGAAAGCCTGCTTCGTAAAAAAAATTCTAACCGAAATATATGAAGAAAGACTGGAAGGTATTCGGAGTGATCTTCAAGATGGCTGGTTTTGGGTTACGATAGACGAAATGGTATACTTTTTAGGAAATAAAATTGTCAATTTATTAGTTACAAAATCACACGTTGATGGTTCTGGCAAGTGCCATTTAGTAGCTTCCATGGTTTTAGAAACAGTTAATGGCGAGTCACTGTTTAGTTTTTTTGAAAACACTTTAAAATGGCTTTGGAAGACTTAGCTGAACAAAATTTAAAGAGTTGTTGTTTTTACTAGTGATTCAGTGTTGCATATGTTAAGTGAAGGAAAAAAAATTAAAACGAAATGCCCTCAAGTGTTACACGTTACTCGTTTAGCGCATGCGTTGCACCACGTATTCGAAAAAATACGAGATTGTTTCATAAATGTTGAGAAACTTTTTGCTAATATAAAGAAACTTTTTCTAAAATCTTCTAGTAGAATAAAACATTTCCAAGAAAAATGTCCTAATTTGCCGCTTCCTCCAAAACCAGTTATCACTCGTTGGAGAACATGAATAAACGCGGCATGTTACTGCTATGTTAACTTCAGCTTATTAAAGAAAGACGTAAAAACCTTAAATGAAGATGCTACTGCGATTAAGCATGCAAAGAATTTAATGAATTTTCCAAATATTAAAAATGATTTAAAATTTATTTTCGAACGTTTTAAAATAATGACAAGAATTATAGAAAACCTTCAATGTCCAAATTTGTCCTTGGAAGAAACACATAACAAAGCAAATACTGTTCAAAAAACAATTAATGAAATTCCGGGTGCATCTGGTGAGGTCATATCAAAAAAGTGAATTGCTGTTATACAAAGGAATCTAGACTTGGCGGTGGTATTTGCCATTAGCAAATAAATTGTAAAAGCACCAGATGACTTCCTTGGTCAGGTGCCTATGAATATCTTTATATATGCTTCCCTCACTTCTGTGGAATGCGAAAGATCATTTTCGACCTTACAGTGGATATTTACTGTTAAAAGAAATCGCCTTGCATGAAAATTTAGAAAAAATAATTACTGTTTACTTTGAAACTATGAGCACTCAGTAAAAGCATAAAATTTGAAACTTGAAAGTGCTGTGTGAATTTATAACAATTTATGTGTGAAATATATACATACATTTATTATAGCAAAATACATTATAAACTCATAAGGTAGGTTCGTATTACATTTAATTTTGTAAGAGAAAACAAGTATACATTTAATATTTAGATGTAAAATTTCATATATGTGCGACACTGGAATTAAACCCAAATTCCGAACATTGGCAATAACGTACACTTTATGGAAAAAAAACTGTTTAAGTTAATCACCCTTCTCTGAGACGTAAGAAGGTGGAAAAAATAAGAGTGGCAGGGAATTTTTGTGCGCATTTTACTTTATTCGCGCCTGTACTGTATGCTTTATTAAATATTTTGAAACTATCTTTAATTCTCATTTTTCTTTGATGAAAATTAGGCATATCATGGGTAGCAAATAGCCTGAGATATACCAATAAGTATCATCAATGATACATATTAAACAAGAACATTTTTTTCATATTTTGAAACAAAATAATATTTCTTATATTTAATAATACAAAAGTTTGATAGGCATCTGTCACTATTGATAAACATTGTTAGATGGATGTGAAAGAAGCTAACATATCTAGTAGAAATAATAAATTCTCTCCGCTACCAAAATTATTACCAAAAACCGCTGCCTAAGGAATCACTATTTCCACATCCCGATTTTTCATCCCAGTCGCTTTAAAGGAAACACCTTGACTAGATTTGTACTCTAGTATGTGGAGATTTTTGGTCATAGAATATGAATAATATTTGGTTGATTTCTACCATATACGTTAAAAATGAAGTTTCTAGTTTGCCCTACTTATTTTCCCCTATTCACAACCTACCACCTCCCATCCCTTCAATGGAATCATATCGGATGTCATTACAATACATACGTGAACTAACTTTCAAGTGAATATCTCAATTTTATGATCAATCTCATTAATAATGGAGCGGAGGTGGTGGGGTTTGAAAAATATTATAAAGAAATCTGAGGCCTTGGTTTCTAGTATATACACCAAATCCCAAATTTTTGTACTCTTGCCGACTTGATATACTTATTTCCCCTTCAACGGAATCATCTCAAAATATAATCTAGTTCCAGATGTCGTTATAATACATATGTCTACCAAATTTCAAGTGAATATCTCAATTTAATTTTATCAACCCTTTTAATAATGGAGTAAGGGTGGTGGGGGGTTGAAAAACGTTATAAAAAAATCTGAGTCCTTGGCTTCTAAGATATGCATCTAATTTCAAGTTTCAACGCAATAATGTCAAAATATAATCTAATTTCAGATATGGTTATAATACATACATGTAGCAAATTTCAATTGAATATCTAAATTTAATTTTATCAAGTATTTTAATAAGGGAGTGGAGGTGGAGGGGGGATGGAAAATATTATGAAAAAAACAGAGGCCTTCGCTTCTTGTATATACATCAAATCCCAAATTTCTGTACTCTTACCAGCTTGCTTTATTTATTTTTCCCTATTTACCCCTATTTAACGCCCAACCCTTCAACGGAATCAACTCAAAATATAATCTAGTTCCAAATGTCGTTATGATACATACGTGTACCAAATTTCAAGTGAGTATCTCAATTTTATTTTATCAACCTCTTTAATAATGGAGTAGGGGTGGTGGGGGTTGAAAAATTTTATAAATAATCTGATACCTTGGCTTCTCGTACATACACCGATTTTCAAGTTTCTGTACTTTTAGCAGCTTGCTTTACTTATTTTACCTTGTTTACCCCCATTTAACCCCCATCCTTTCAATGGAATCATCTCAAAATATAATCTAGTTCCAGATATTCATACGTCTACCAAATTTCCAGTGAATATCTCAATTTTATTTTATCAACCCTTTTAATAAAGGAGTAGGGGTGGTGGGTGGTTGAAAAATATTATAAAAATCTAAGGCTTTGGCTTCTATTACCTACACCGAATTTCAACTACTCTTACCAAATTGCTTTACTTACTTTCCCCTATGTACCCCTATTTAACCCCCAATCTTTCAACGGAATCATCTCAATATATAATCTAGTTCCAGCTGTCGTTATATACATACGTATACCAAATTTCAAACGAATATCTCAATTTTATTTTATTAACCCTTTAATAATGAAGTAGGGGTGGTGGGGGTTGAAAAATATTATTAAAAAATCTGAGGGTTTGGCTTCTATTACATACACCAAATTTCAAGTTTCTGTACTCTTACCAATTTACTTTACCTATTTTCCCATATTTACCCCTATTTAACCCCCAACCCTTTATCAGAATAATCCCAAAATACAATCTAGTTCCAGGTGTCGTTATAATACATACGTGTACGAAATTTCAAGTGAATATCTCAATTTTATTTTATCAACCGCTTTAATAATGGAGTGGGGGGTGATGGTGGGGTATGAAAAATATTACAAAAAATTTTGAGGCCTTGCTTGTAGTACATACATCAAATTTCAAGTTTCTGTACTCTTACCAGCTTGTTTTACACATTTCCCCCTATTTACCCCCCAACCCATCAGCGGATATCTTTAAAAAACAATCCAGTTCCAGATCTTGTAATATACACATGTACAATATTTCGAGTCAATATCTTAAATCATGGCACGTTTCATGCCATTCTAAACCTATTTCAAGAAAAAAAAAATTGATTTTTTTTTACGATTATTATACTTCCAATCCACTACGTGGATGTGGAAGTAAATATATGTGTATAAGTTAAAACATAACCAATTTATTTTACGCTCTAGTGCGTAAAGTATTTTTTTACTTTTTCGCACTCGTACAAATTTATAATTATTGGGTGTTCACACACGGATTGGATCTCAAATATAATATTCGGAACATGCAATTATTTAATAATTTGTCGGGTTTTCAGACGTGTTGTGCGTACTGCAGAATAATCGGAACACAAGTTAATCGATTTATCGAGCCTTAATGCAAAATAATATTTGGATCATTCAATTTGAACCATAGAAGATAGGCATCTACTGGAAGCGGCTATTACCTACCTCACCGTCAAATGTTTGCGAACATTCCTTGATTTGGTTAATAACCAGATTTGCTACCACTGAGCTATGCCATGCAGACCTCCGCTCCGCAAATGATAGACTCCTTTATTTGCTTCTTATATACGGTGCTAATATCATACTTGTACCAAATTCCATCAAAATTCGTTCGCTAATTTCGACGCTTACGTGTCTCCATACATTCACATATTTTTTAAAAACCACGTTTTCGTGCTCCTGGGACTTTAAAACTTAAAGATCTTGACTTATCTCTTTTCTTTTTACCAATTGCAGTAACCTTCCCATTTTTATGGGTTAAAATTAGAAGTTGGGTGTGTACTTAATTTCAGTAGTGCCACATAAAAGTGAATTGAATCGTATTCGAACCAAATTTTAATCAAACAAGTATTTGCAGTAGGCCATGTCCGACCGCAACTTCAATTCATTCGAATGTAATCTGATACTAGATATTTTCGAAAGTATATATTTTATGGTTAATTTATGCTATTACTGTATAGTACAGGTAAATTAGCCAAAAAAGGAGGAAACCTGGACAAAATTAGTAAAAATCACAGAGGTGTCCCAAACTCAAATCCACAAAAATCACAAAAATTCCAACACAGCTACCAAAGATATTGAAGGTCAAAGCTTTTTGCAAATATCTCGCGTCCTATGCAATGCAAAAATGGCAATGTGAAAGTTGAATTAAATTATCTACAAGTCGTCTTTTTTATTTTTTCCCAACCCCTCCCTCTTTTCAAAATATTCAAGGTAAAGTTTCAAGAACATGTTTTTTCGCGCATATCTCGCGCCAAGAAAATCAGACAGCAATAGAGTTAACATGACAATTGTAGAGAATACAATTATCTACAAGATTGGTATTTTGTATTTTTTGCCAAAACCTCTCCCATTTCGAGATGTTCAGGTCGAAGTTTAAAAACGGTTTTTTGCAGTTATTTCGCTTCCTATACACCGGACGAATATTTGCAAAAAGTCGTTTTTTTAAAGTTCGATCTTGAATATCTCGAAAAGTGCGAGGTTTTGGAAAAAAATGCAAAATAGCAGTGATTGAATTCTCTGCAACTTTCATGTTAACTTTATGGCTGTCTGATTTTTTTAAAGCGAGATATTTTCGAAAAATCATGTTTTTGAAACTTTGACCTTGAATGTCTCGGAAAGGGGGGGTTTGGGACAAAATAAAAAAGACAACTTGTAAATAATTTAATGTTCTACAACTTTCACATTGACCTCATGGGTATCCGATGCATAGGACGCGAAATATTAAAAAAAAACTCTAACCTTCAATATCTTGGGTAGCCACGTTGGGTTTTTATAATTTTTGTGAATTTGGGTTTGGGGCACCTCAAGGAACGTCTATGCAAAAATTCAGATTTTTATCATTTTGATCAGGCCAAATTCTAATTTCCCTGGACTATGTAGACGCGCCTTTTACATTATAAGCGAGTTCTTAAGAAGATATTGAAGTACATATATTTTTGGTAGAATGTACTGAAATTGTTTTATATTTAAAATGTTAGTTGATGTGTGAAACCTATCAAATTTTGCAGACAATGCTACCTGAGATCCAGTACATTTTAGATTTCCACCTTAGGCATCCTAATTGAAAATATTAGATATGCCCCGTTATGACCTCAGCACAGATAATTTTTTAAATTCATAACTTTATTATATCTAACTATATCCAATTAACGATGGAGCTACTTCATTAAAAGTGCTTTAATAAACGTAAAAAATTAAATTGGAAGCAGATTGATCTAGCTATTTTTTACATCCGTTAACTAAGTTATACCATCAACTGATGTTCAGGAACGAAATAGAAATTTTTTGGATAATTCACCAGTTAATATAGCAGCAAATTTAATTTCACAGCAAAATTGTGCGTAAGTAGTTCAAAAACATGGCGAGGAAATTGATTTATTTGTGTGAAAAGTCACTTTAAATTGAATGAATTATATACGTAATACCGCAATCAGATTAATTGATTTAAACCGGCGAACGTTGCATATCAGCGAAGTCAGTGGCGTACGATCAGATGGGGTTTGTGAGTCAGAACCTCCCTTATCCTCATGAAATTTGAGACAGAAAAATGTTGCTGCAACAAATAAATGCGATTATAATGTTGGCGCGGTAATGAGAAGATTTGCCTTTTAAATGATTAGGTTTTAAAATATGCCAGTTTGAATACTAACAAGTTTGTAATTTTGTAGCGCTACAAAGGTCTTAATTCTTGATATGAATTTGTTAGATAAGCGACAGCTATAAATATAATAAATTTACTAAAATTGTGTGGCATAATGTACACGAAAAATTTTGTTCCTAGTTGCCATATAGAAATTTTCTCGGTCTTGTAAGTGTTGAATTAAATCAAATGCAATCAAATTCTATATTCAAATATATTGATATTTTCCGAATACTAATACACCAAGAGCCAGTGACGATTTTAGTTAAGGAATTACAGGTAGGCCAAAAATGTTAATTTGCGTTAAAAGAAAGATTACTAAATGTAGAATGGTCGGTCTGGCAGTCGTGCGCGGCCGGATTTACCTACCCCGATTGCCTAAGGAGGTGAAAAAAAATTACTTACTTAAGGTATTTCAAGCAGGCTCACCTTTTAGAATATTAAAGTGACACTCGCCTTATAGGGGAAAAAATATTGACAGACCAAATGAACGCCGGAAAGGGCCGGCAGTTCCATTTAAGGTATATTAGGCAAGCTGAATTTTTTAGGTGATACTAAAGGCATATAAGAGATTGTTTTTTAAAACAGCAGACCAAAATTCCATCGTTAATATACCGGCAGACCTCGAATTGTGCGTAAGCGTTATAACGTACAGAGTAACCTACATAAGGGACAAGGCATTTTGTGTTTGTTATTTTTTTGAATTTTCTTTTTATACCATAACATCGGATCCACATTAGTAATGATTATTTTTTTAATCGCTCTCTTCTTCAATTTCTCGACTATCTTCATCTGATTCGTCATCTGCATCTATATCGTTGCTATCTTCATTTAAAATCACCTGCATGTGGTCAAATTCCGTCATCATCTACAAGATTAATTAATATTCATTATTAAAAGAGACCCCCATCATCATTGAAGTTGTTAGACGCGATAGCATTACCGACCATTGACGGAAATTGCTCTCCCTCAAACCATACGAAATCTTAACAATTATTAATTTCTATCCATCCATTGTTGAGTGGTACTAAATCAGTAGGATTTTTAAATGTGCATTTCTCCAAATAGTCGTGATGTATTTGGTTTTCAATAATTTCTGGCTTAACTCACTTTGACACGGTGGCGTTTGCGCGGCATCAATGCCTTTTATTTTACATTGAAACGGCTCACCTGGTTTTTTCACTGAAAACGTTTACGCAAAAATAGCATATCTTGCCTCATTGATATTGGTCATGTTTTTAATTTTATACAGTTCACATAGGAATTCCTTTAATATGCCAGGTGTGTCTTTGCTTGTTTCTGAGACATTCGAGTCGCCCATGGAAGTGAATGCTTCTTGATATGTCTTTGATGTTCTGAATATTTTCTATGGTTGCACTTTGCCCTTTCAAAAGAAGAGGGGTATAATCACAGCCTGTGAGTGCATGGAAACCCGATAGGCTTCTTGACAAGGAATCTCACAAAGTTCCATGCAATTTAGAAATGTCGATATATCGTTGCTTGTTGGCGACACCAACGTGCATCCAGATATTTAGTGTTTCTGTTCCTAAATGATGCCTGTTTTTCAAGCATTATTATTAACACGTCTGCATCAGAACACCTGATGACAACATAGGCAGCATCATGAGTAATATTGCATACGTGGTGTACTATTTTTGTGTCAGCTGCGTCAGAGAAGACAAGCCGCATAATCGTGATGTATAAGCAGCAAACGGCGCGAGTATTCTCATGCTTCTCGCACAGTTTGTTCTCTCTTTGTCGCACAGTACATTGTGCATTGTAAAACAGAGTGGAGAGGGTACGAGGTATGCGACAAGGACGAAGATACTCGCGTCGTGCGGCAAATCAACAGCTTGTATCGTCTAGTTATAGAACTCTGTGCTTGAAACTCCCCCGTCACGGATAGGCTAGAGACGGTTATATGTATGTATACACTACAGCTTGTTTGTTTACAACCATCTCTCCTTCTTAGCGCAGATCTGCCGGTATGTTAAGATGGAATTCTGGTCTACTGTTTTAAATAAACAATCTCTTATATACCTTTTGTATCACCTAAAAAGTTCAGTTTGCCTAATATACCTTAAATAGAACTAAGGTATTTTGGATCACTTTATGGTCGTCTGCCAGCCCTTTCCGGGGGTCCATTTGGTCTGCCAATATTTCTTTCCAATATTAGGCGAATGTCACTTTAATATACCAAAACGTGAGCCTGCTTGAAATACCTTAAGTAAGTAGTTCTTTTTCACCCCTTTAGGCAACCAGGGTAGATAAACCCGGCCACGCACGACTGCCAGACCGGCCATTCTACGTTTAGTAATCTTTCATTTAACGCAAATTAACATTTTTAGTCTGCTTGAAATTCCTTAACTAAAATCGTCGCTGGCTCTCCGTCTATAAGAAAAAAATTGAGAATAAATTCATAACTATTGGCTGTAAATTATTTTTTAACTTTCAGTAGTTCGCTGAGAAGAGCTCGATTTACTGCCACTGAATATTAAACATAGTACGATATCTCCTTAGAAAGGTTATTTATCCGGAGAGTTTTGAGTGACGGAACCTGTGTATAGCTGGTTGCTAATCATACGAGTGCATTCGTTTTGGTAGGGGATAATGCCGACAGAAATAAGTAAAAAAGAATAAATATAACATAATTTCTGTCTCTTGAATGAAATTGTGGAAGTTATATTAATACTTGGCGACAATATAATCCGATAAATCTGAACAACCCGAATATGATCAGATGGTTAGCGTTATTATAAGTAGTAGTCACATGCGTAACGTTATAGGAATACAATTATCTCATAAATTATCTAATAACATTAAACAAATGATTTAATATTTAGATAACGAATTTTACAAAAGCTGCTCAAGATGACGTCGATTATTTTTCACTGGCTGTCTAGTATGAAGAAGGAAAATAATGTTTGCTGGGTAGTTACCCAAGTGTGGAACCTGATACACCTATAGTGATAAATGCACAAGTTAGGCAGTCGGACACCATAAAAACCATAATTAAAGAACAATATGAGCTAGAAAACAATATCATTTGACATGTAGTTGACCCAAGGCAGATCTGCTGTTTTTTTTGTGAAATATGTACAAAAAATAATTAACTAAGACACTTCGGAGGAAACCTATATCTGAAATATTGTTGACACGGTTGCCAAGAAAGAAAACCCCGATATGCTTTTAGTAAAGAAAATATTTAGTTTCGTATCAATGTTTTATAAGAATTTCTTGTTTGTTTTGGTACTAATAATCTCCATTTAAAATTAGCTCTATGTACATTAACTGTGCATCGTACTGTCTAAAGTTGGTTGTTGCTGGGACACATTTATATATGTTTTTACATATTAATAAACTCTGACAAAGGATTAAATAATATAATATCAGCAACGTGTCTGGAACAGTTACGCTATACAAAATAGTGCCCTTGTGTTTCAAACTCCAGTAGATTATAATTAAGTTGCTGATAAGAATTTCCCTATGAAGTGACGATCAGAAGTGCAGAATTTTGAACGTTCGTCTCTAGGGGTTTGATGCAATCAATAAGTTAACTGTGGGAAACCTACCGTCAAGACATATGTAGTTTTAAAATTATCAACGGACATTGAAAGCATATTTTGAGACATTCGAAGTAATGCAGATCAACATTTTTAGTTTTTTTATTTGCTATAGCACAAATTCTGCGTACGCCACTGATATTGATGATTTTATTTCTTAAACATCTTATATGATCTATCGAAACTATCAAAATGGATGTGTGAGGCTATTATGGATTGTAGTGAAATTATATAAACTTAATTTTCACAGAATTATGACAAAATTTTAAGTACCTAAAATAATTGCGAGCAGTTATGTGTACTACTCTACATCAATAAATTCAAAATCAATAAATGTTTAGTTATCCATAGTAATTCGAAAGAAATATTCCAAGCTCTAATGCAACGCTGTAAAATTCCACATGTTATACCTATAATAAAAAAAATCTGTACAATTTTCCTCTTTATTTGTCACGTTTCATTTGTTAATTATTTTAGTTTCTTTTGAGGCAACATATTTTTCTCATCAAAGTGTATTTAGATTTTCTCCCCTTGATTACCTTGTATACATTTTCACAATATACAATGTGTCACAGGATAGATGCAACAAAAGGTGTAATGGACCAAACATTTTGGAATTTTGGAATAGTATTTGGGGATTGAGTCCTGCTTGTTGTAAAACTAAAGTGTACCAAAAATGACTTGATTTGGTGTTCTACAGGGTTTCTTATAAGCAAAGTTGTAATAATTACCACTAATAAAGTACCTTTATTTTTCAAAATATGAAAAAATTCCACTAAAAGAAGTTATTTAGAATGCCATTTTATACCTCTGTACCAAATTTCAGGAATACAAAATTATTTTTTTGAAACTTCCCATTTTTTGTGAATTAAGAGTTGAATTCATATTTAAAGTTGTGTAGGAGCAAATGTTAATCATCTTAAAAAGTAGGCTATTGGTAAATAGAAAATTCAATATAGGAGATGTAAGAAGGTATAACGTTAATCGAACTAATTAATAATAATAATAATAATAATAACACGTCTTTATTATTTTTCATCTTAAAAAAAAATACAATCTATTATTGATTTCATAAAATAAATAAAATAAACAATGAAAAATAAAAGGCGAAGTTAAGCAGTCACAATTCATAAGAAATAATGAACGCTTTGTTTTGTAAAACAAGAAACAATTACCAACAGAAGATTAACGAGGTTTAAAAATTATAATAAGTAATAAATGTCAAAAACCTAACAGATTCACAAACAAATTAATTATTGACCAATACAAAACAATGTTGACAATTTTTTTATTATTCGACGTAGCTACCACCCACATCCACACACATTTCGATCCTTCGCCTGAAGTCCTTAAAACTGTTTCGAATATAATCTAACGGTATTTATTTATTTACGGCATTTGTAATTCTCTGCTTCAATTCTACTACATCGTTAGGAAGTGGTTCAGCGTAAACCAACTGCTTGATGCGACTCCATAAAAAGAAATACAATATTGATAGGTCTGGGTATCTCGCCGGCATTCCTGGCGATCCAATTGTCTCCAAAATTTAAATTCAGCCACCGATTAACCATTTCTGTGGAGTGGCCAGGGCAACCATCATGTTGAAAATGAACTAAAGGCATATCCCTTAAAATATTTAAATGTTCTTCAGAAAATCTTTCAAGAGGCTGTAAATAAGTGTGCTGGTTTCACCTTCCCTCAATGAAATAAGGTCCAATAACCCCAACATGATAAGAAACGGCACACCACACATTCACTTTTTTATAATATTGTCTTCTACAATGAATTCTAAAATTTGGATTTTCAGAAGCCTAAAACCGACAATTCTGAGATGAAACAACACCATTGGTTGTGAATGTGGATTCATCTCAGAAAATTATGAAATGATGAAAAACTCTCTCTTCCATGATTTTTTCTCCAATGGTCAAACAAAAATCCAACCTACGGCCGTCATCTCCCTCTTCAAGCTTATGTTTATAATTTGCTTTACATGCCCTAATTTTCTTTGCCTTGTAAATTCTTTGGAGTTCAGACTTGCTAATATTAATAAGAGCTGACCTCTCTCTTAGTGGCATCCTAGGATTTTCTATAACAGATGCATGAGCTATAATAGCCCCAACATTGTCTTCATCATATGTTTTTATTTTTTTTTTCATGTTAAGAACACTACCAGTAGCCAAAAGCTTTTTAATTATTCTCATAGCCTGAGTACGTGACATAGCAGTGTTTGGAAATTTCAAATTAAATTGGCTTACCACTTCTCTTAGCGAGTTTTCAACGCCAATTTTTTCACGCACTGTGAGTACCATTTTCACTTCATTTTTTATGCTTGGTTCGTTAATTGGAAACAGAAATTAAGGATAATATTGACTACGTTTGACAGATATGTCAATAATAAATGATAAATGTGTATCCACTGCTTTTCTCATAGCCTACTTTTAGCTTCTACATAACTTTGAATATTAATTCACAAAAAACAATTTCTATGCAGTTTTAATTGAATGTTTCAAAATAAAATAATAATTTATTGAAAAAATAAGAAGTTTCAAAAACATTATTTTATATTCCTGAAATTTGGTATAGAGGTATAAAATTGCATTCTAAATAACTTTTCTTAGTGGAATTTTTTCACATTTTGAAAAATAAAGGTACTTTATTAGTGGTGATTTTTACAACTTTGCTTAGAAAATACCCTGTAGAACACCAAACCAAGTCATTTTTGGTATACTTTAGTTTTACAACAAGCATTCCATTCCAAAATTTTACGTCCATTACACCTCTTGTTACATCTATCCTGGGACACACTGTATACCAAATTTCTCCCTTGGAAATTTCATTACCTTCGAGTCAAATATTATTTTAATTAGTCATATGTTCTCCATTAGTTATTGTTCTTATTAAAAATATCTTCTCCGTGGGTCTATAGCATCAATGCTATGTAGGCAAATATAATTTTTCTGTCAAATTTTTTTTTTACATGTAACTCCAACGTAGAGACAGACACCAAACAGCCGTCCGTCCTTCTGCCTGGCATCTGTCTCTCCGGGAAAAAGGTATACATTTTACTACAATTTCATTCTCAATTTCTAGAAAACATCACCACTGTCGCAGCCTCCGTTATCATTAGTCATGTTGAGCAGATTAAACTATAATAAATATCTGCAAATGTATCTATCCAAAGTTATCCTCCCTCTTTGCCACTTTGTTATTATTGTTTTAATTAGATGACCACCCTGTATTGAAACATATTCTTTATAGGATTTTGCAAACAGTGGAAAGAAAAGCTATCTATGAGAAGAAAAGGAAACAATTATATATAAAAATATTAATGAAATCTTTGCATTCTTTCGATAACCTGACTTCTGGTTATGCTAACAAGTAAAACATTTTTTTATTTGCCATTCTCAATTTAACACTAGCATCCAACCTAGTCCCCTACGGCTAAGCAGGCTAAACTAGTATCTACATGATCCCCTACGATATGTAAATTCAGTTAAGAAACTGAATGAGATTTTATGAAAATGTAATTCATTAGAATGAAAAAATTTTTAAAGACAAGGTACGTAAATAAATTAATTTCAGGCATTTGCTCTTATTTTTAACTGAATTTACATATCGTAGAGGATCATGTAGATACTAGTTTAGCCTGCTTAGCCGTAGAGGACTAGGTTGGATGCTAGTGTTAAAATGAGAATGCAAATAAAAAAATGTTTTACTTGTTAGCATAACCAGAAGTCAGGTTATCGAAAGAATGCAAAGATTTCACTAATATTTTTATATATAGTTTTTTCCTTTAGTTCTCATAGATAGCTTTTCTTTCCACTGTTTGCAAAATCCTATAAAGAATATGTTTCATTACTATAAGCAAACAAATAATAAATAATTCACTTTTAAACCACCCTGTATATCCTTCACTAAAACAACATCAGGTTTGCTGCTAGGTAATTATGTCAATTACATTAAAAATATTCGTTTCCACCATAATTTAGTAATTAACTAACTTTTAGAGTGACCACCGTATCTATTTTTCGCGGAAAGTATAGAGGGTTTCTTTCTTGATAGTGATGTTAACTAGAAGCCAAATATTATTGCCCCTTATCACACTTTTTACACGGATTTTTTTAGTTGTCCACCCTGTACGTTTTTGAACAACTGTGATCTTATTTCTACGTTGTAATAAAGTCATCAACCTACTAAATATTATTTTTCTCCGTCAAATAGTTTTGTAGACAGACACTAGATACACAGACCGACAGAGAGACTGACGAAATAGAAAAACCGAAGTTTCCAAAATATAGGTACAAAGTGATTTTTTATTATTACAAAACTTACTTTCGGTAAGCGAAGGATAAAAATTCCTTCCTAAACTCTCCTTTCTCTAAATGACTTTCATTTTTTGCAGAAGTTCCCATGGCTGATCAAAGAGGACAAAAATGTAATAAATCTACATTAAACACCCAGCAATTTAAAAGCATATCATCCTAAAAGCATTTTTAAAAATAACTAAGGCAAAAAACAATTATGTAGGAACAAAAGCAAATGACAGGGTATAGTATATAATTAGTTGGAGCAAGTGAAGAATATCACACCGACAAACCTGTCAGGGGGTCATTAGGTCCCCCACTTCCCAGCAGTGACCGCAAGGTCTGGGTGGTCAGCACTGGACAAGGTCGTTCATTTTTTACACCATTCGCAAATAATATCGTTAATTTATAAAGAATTAGGCAGAAACCGTAACCAACGGACAATTGAAAGGAATTTTTCGGTATTTTTTGTTACTTAAGGGGCTATAATTATATGTTTATCCCAAAGCTTCATAGGTATTCATGTTATAACAAGTGTATCTAACTATTAACTGAAACGCTTTGTGCTTTAGTAAAATGAGTCAATTTGAAGATTTGCAAAAAAGAATCAATGATGCTAATGATGTCTAAGAAGTTGAGATTTATACGCCTGATTTCATTTAGGCTGAATACTGTAAAGGGTTTTGTTACATCTTTGTAACAAGCAGATGACTCAAATCAAGCGAAAATATACCTCGGGTGAGGAGCTGCTTTATTGTTTATCTATCAAGAAGATCAACAGTTTAAGAATAATTTCTCACTAGAAACTTTCTCACAAAGTTGCAGTTGCTCAGCTGAAGTCGGTTGATTATCTGTTTCTTTGTGTATTTATGTTATAAATATCCTTTAAGCCAAACAAGTTCTATCAAGTTCTAAAGTCAGCAAGCAATGTGAATTATTGTTTGTAAATTAATAGTTTTCTTGCTTTGGATTTTTTCAAACCTACTAGGTATATAAAAATTAATATGATACACAGTGACTTACTACTAGTTACCATAGGCGTTCCGCGGGGTATTGTAATAGGTCCTATGTTATTTTTAATTCTTATAAATAATATGTCTGATTAAAAAATAAACAATATAATTACTGTATGCCGATGATATGGCAATAACTTTTTTGGAGACATATTATTGGAGGAGATCTTTCGTAACGCAGAAAAGGAGTTAAATATTTACATTTCAGTGGGCTAAATGAAAGCCGTGCAAGACTAATAATATATAATTTTCTTATGTAAAATTAACATATTGTTATCCATTAGCAAAGCTGAGAACTCAATAACAATAATAATAATAGGCGTCTTTGTTATATCCCAGAAAATATTACACAGGAAAAAGATAACTTAGTTATGTGGAATATAAAGCGCGAAATTTAATGTGCCACATCCATTTGGTACGCAAACAGTCATGACCATTAGTCTTACACTTGATCTTAGCAATACTTGCTTAGTTTCATTTACGAATTTAAAATGAATCGACCGAACAGAAAACCAAAGTGTATAAATAAAGTAAAGCAAACAATAATTATTACAACTGCTTTTTGCTACTAGATTTAACCAATTTGACGTAAAAGATACTTAAAAAGTAAATAAATAAGCTAACCATTATACTCCTCTCCTAGTATCCTATAGAATGTGCGACAATTATATAAAAATAATTGCTGCATATTCTATAGGATTCTCTTCGCCGTTTTATCGCAAATACGTAATATTAATTTATGTTAGTGCGAGTGCGAGTGATCCTGGATGTTTCTACTGCGAGATGAATTAAGCCGCCAAGCCGCTATAATTTTATCGCATTTGTGACAAATTTATTACTTTTAAGTATATAAATATTAGGGACTATTGGAACTTAACGTGTATGATTTTACAATGTAACAATGTTAGAAGTTTAGAAGTTTCTTTGTTCTCTTATTTATACATTTATTTAACAACTCTCCCCAGAGGGGTGGGATTGTGTTCGTTCTAGACATTGTTTGTTTAATTAAAAGCTATAAAAATAGATTTTATTTAAATTTAAATAATTAATAACTTTTCTAAACATATCAGCTTTTAACTATCAGATAATCATCCCAAGTCAAACATTAGGATTATTTATGATTGGAGAATTGCGTAGTTAAATTAAGTAAAAAAAAAGATAACCATTATAATCCTCTTCGGCGATTAACTGCACGTTTTATACAATTGTTGCAAATTCTTCCTTCAGAGTAGGTCCTATGGCTCTCTTCACGTCTAAAGTAGGAAAAAAGTAGTAAACCTGCATGTCATCTGCATGTAGGTGAATAAATAACTTAATTTATTTACAAGTGCACTTGTATAAATTTTAACGAGTAGTGGACCGATGATGGACACATGAGTTACACCGGGATTCAAAGTTAAATAGTTTGAACTAGTGTTATTTAACTGCACAGTTTGCTTGCGCTCTCTCATATAACTGTCTAGTCCTCAGAAGACAAACCATGGACCCAGAGCGAAGACGGCTACGGCAGAGACCAGAAAGGTCACCGCCGGACGGAGCTACGCAGATGCGGCGAATGCCAAGGCCAAATCCCCACCTGTAAACAAGGCCAAAGAAGGGGGTCAAACCCTCGAATTCTGTCGTGGCCAACAATTTCACAGCTGCACTGGCACAGATGCAGATGTGCTCAGCAATGATCGCATTTTTCGCTCAGATGCCAAAAATTCTCCAAGAGTAGATGGCTACTACGCTGTTGAAGCCGAAAATCTTGCAGATAGCCTCATGGAACGTGAACGGCCTCCGACAGAGGAAGCTAGAAATAGAAGAAATCTTGTTACAAAATCGACGTCATGGCCCTGCAAGAAAACAAACTTCGCCAGGATAATACCGAACTTCGAATCTCAGGCTACGAAGTCGATAGAGAACAATGCAGAGCAAACGCAGGAGTTGCTCTACTCAAGAGGACTATAGACCACCACCTCATCGACACGTCGGAACTGGAGAACATGGAAGCCATCGCTATAGTAGTTTCAACAGGCAGAACAGATGGCAGCGTCACCTGGAGTCGCTGGACGACGTAACACGAAGAGTCAGAAGGCTGCGACGCATGCCGGATGAAGAAATAATCCCTCCGACTTCTCCAGAAGAAGTCAGAGAAATCCTGATAAGCCTCAAACCCCGAAAAGCTCCAGGGTGCGATGGAATAGAGAATATGTTACTCAAGAAACTATCCCTCAAAGTAGCAGCAATGGCGAACATCATCAACGCCATCCTGAGAGTACGTTATTTTCCCACCAAGTGGAAGAAGCCGACGTCATAATGACTCCCAAGCCAGTTAAGAATCTACCCATTTCTTCCAATTACAGGCCCATCAGTCTTCTACCGGCGCACAGTGGAAAAAAAACCTTTTTTGGACAAAAATCTGCCTATAACTCAAATTTTAATCAATTTTGATCTACCTAGGCTGAAAATGTAGGTTATTTGCTACACTTTCAGAGCATACTGTCTAAATTGAAAACCCCGATTTCCTAACCTCAAAAAATGTATCAAATATAAGAGTAATCACTGTTATCTATTTGTACAAGTCAAATCTTAATCAATTTTGATCTACCTTGGCTTAAATTGTAGGTTATTGGCTGCACTTTCATAGTATACTGCCTAAATTGAAACCCCGATTTTCTAACCTCAAAAAATGTACCAAAACATTTTTTTACAGCAAAATATGGTAATAACTAAAAGTAATTTATAAAACATGCTAATAAAATTTTGAGTAGGGTAATTATGTTTTGTTGAATTTTTTGATTTTAGGAAATCGGGGTTTGCAATTTAGTCACTATACTCTGAAAGTGTAGCCAATAACCTACATTTCAAGCCAAGGTAGATCAAAAATGATTAAGATTTGACTTGTAAAATAGACAAAAGTGATTACTTACTTTCATATTTGATACATTTTTTTGTGGTTAGAAAATCGGGGTTTGCAATTTAGGCAGTATACTCTGAAAGTGTAGCCAATAACCTACATTTTAAGCCAAGGTAGATCAAAATTGATTGAGATTTGAGTTGTAGGCAGATTTTTCTCCAAAAAAGGTATTTTTTCCAATGTGCGGCGATGAGCAAAGTAGCTGAGAGGATCATCTTGAAAAGACTTAAAACCCTGAGCGATGAGCTGCAGATCATCCCAGATGAGCAGTTCGCCTACAGAACCTAGCATTCCACCGAGCTCCAAGTGTTACGTCTAACGGAACACATCATGGAGGGTTTCAACCATCGACAAGTCACAGGAGTGATCTTCCTCGATGTAGCCAAGGCCTTCGACAGGGTTTTGCACGATGGTCTTCTGGCAAAGATGCTGTAGACGGGTTATCCCGTCGGCATCGTCAAACTAGTGAGATCCTATCTTCACCGGAGACAACTCCGTGTGAAAATTGTCGGAAAGCTGTCCAGCTACAGGCCTATGGAAGCAGGCGTACCGCAGGGATCGGTACTTTCTGCCCAACTGTTTACCATCTACACTTCTCACATGCCAAGGACCGTAATTACCTCCATCGCAAGATCATGGAGCGCAAGACTTGCCCCCGTAACCTCCAGGAAGCAGCATCTCTTCTGGAAGAGAGGTGCAACAAGTGGAAAATCAAAGACAATGCGGAGAAATAAATGTGGAGCTTGAACCTTTAGTGGCAAAAAAATACATTTAAATCTCATATTTCTTCAATACCTTTGATAAATTGAAAATCTCGAATTTAAGACATCGTCGTAATACTATATAACGGGTGCCGCCATTTGGTTTGTGCGCTTAGCTCCGTGTTCATTTGTTGACAGTTGTCATGTACAAACCACGCGATTAGAAATCATGCAGCACTATTCAAACGAGCAACGTTTAATTATTGTGAAAACTCACTACAAACATGGTGAAAGTTTTGCGGAAACAGTTCGCAGATTACGTGCAATTTTCAGTTGCAACAATGCACCAAATGAGTCGACAGTTCGTCGTTTAATTAACAAATTTGAGACAAAATTTACGTTGATGGATGAGAAGACCAATGTGCGTCGCCGTCCTTGTCGGTCGCTCGACAACATAGCCGCAGTGAGGGAAAGTGTAGCCGAGAATCCAGACACTTCCATTCGTCATCGTGGTCAAGAATTGAACATTACCAGACCCACTCTGCAACGAATTTTAACAAAAGATATTCATTTGCGCGCATATAAGATTCAATTGACGCAAGAAATCAAGCCAAGGGACCATGCGCAGCGACGTGGATTCGTTGATTGTGTACTGGAGCACCACTAAATTGATGCGGATTTCTGTAAGAAAATCATTTTCTCCGATGAGACACATTTTCAACTAAACGGGTATGTAAATAAGCAGAAGTACCGAATTTGGTGTGCTGAAAATCCTCGTGTAATACTGGATAAACCAATGCATCTACCGCGAGTAACTGTTTGGTGCGCATTTAGGGCTGACGGAGTGATTGGACCGTATTTCTTCCAAAAGTCGGCTGGAAATGCGCTAACTGTTAATGATGTGCGGTATCGCGAAATGGTAACAGAGTTTTTGTGGGCCGAATTGGATCGAATTGATGTGGATGACATGTTTTTCCAACAAGACAGTGCGACCTGCCACACAGCTCTCGCAACAATGGCATTACTGCGGACCAGGTTTCCACACCGTGTCATTTCTCGGTCTGGCGATCAACATTGGCCATCAAAGTCGTGCGATTTAACGCCGATGGACTACCTTCTTTGAGGTTTTCTAAAGGACAAGGTGTATGAGAATAAACCACAAACAATTGAACGCCTTAAAGAAGAGATTCAGTGTGTTGTTCCGGAAATAACGCCACAGGTATGCGAAAAACTCATCCAGAACTTTATGAAGTGAATAACCACAACAGGAAAATCCTATATTTGTATTTAAAAAAATTAAAAAGCACTCGTTGTTTTGCACATAACATCGTTATTTTTCAATCCATACGAATAGAAAAAATAATAATATTACAGAATTCCTCAAGCACTTTAATTTCTATTATATGTATTTTTAACATCATACTGATTGTTTCTGGCATATTTGAGCTTTAAACATTATATCTCGACTAATAAACGTTCTATCGCCATTTTATACTAATATATTTTTAGAACTATTCATTGTATAGCAATAAACAAAAAACAAAATAGTTGCAATTTCATAATCTTATTTATTGCACGATACCACTGTTTCCATAATTGTAAGACTTTTAAGTTATTTACAAAAAACAGTGTCAAGATACCAATGTAAAGCTAAAATTGTAATCTTCAAATTGATATAACTTGGAAAATATAAATTGTAAACCACCTGTTTCTCTTACAATATGATTCTATATCAGATTCGCTGCTTAATATTTTACTTTTTTGCCCACCCCTCTAGAGGAGGTGAGAACCACCACAAGTAAAGAGCGGCAATTTTTAAAGAATAAACTTTTTTGTGCAAAAAAAAATCATGATAATTCGTTCACTATAACTGGGTTCTGAGGTAAAAACCTAATTGAACTCGACTAAATATCTCAATACTTGAACAACTTTTGAACTACCTAAGTAGTATTTTCCTTCAGATCGACATCGACATATTAACCGTTAAAGGTTCTTAAATGTTTTCTTTAAAACGGAAAAGTACCTAAATGTTAACTCAAAGCCGGAATACGTTTATTGTTTTCCCTCAATCGAATAATAAACCGCCCCACATAGTAAAACAAAACGTTACATGATTTGAAAGAGAAACCGCACCATAAAATTATTTTATTTTAAAGATCCTTAAAAAGGTGTAAAGAAGCAAATGGTGTGTTTTTAATGCTCCATAAAAATAAACTCACGTTATTTTTTTAGTTCTACAAGAGCTTCAGCATGATTTAAAGCATAATATTTATTTAACAAGAACCACGTTCTAAAGTTTTATAGTTTTAGTGGTGAATTTACATTTATGAGTCCCTCAATTCGGAAAATTTGTCTACTAATGACCAGGAAGTAATAATAAATTTTACCGTAGCGATGAGAAGACAGGAGACAGAAATAAAAATTATATACTAAAGTAATAATTACTTCCACATCCACGTAGTACAGTGGAAGTATAGTAATCGTAAAAAAAAGTTGAAACATTTTTTTTTGTTAAAATAGGCTTAGAATGTCATAAAACGTCGAGATTTTAAATTTGAGCGAAAAATTGCAAGCGAAATTTCTGTCGCTCAGTCTGTCTTTAAATTTTTTTTGTGTACGTTTTCTCAGGAACGGTTTAAGATATTGACTTAAAAGGTACACATATGTACCATGACGAGATCTAGAACTAGAACATATTTTGCGCTAATTTCGGTGAAGGGTTGGTACACGTATGTATTATAATCACATCTCGAACTAGATTATGTTTTGAGATGATTGCGTTGAAGGGCTGGGGGTTAAAGAGGGGAAAATAAAATAATGTGCTGGCAAGAGTACACAAACTTGAGATTTGGTGTGTATACTAGAAGCGAAGGCATTATATTTCTTTATAATATTTTTCAACCCCCTACCACCTCCACCCCATTATAAAAGGGGTTGATAAAATAAAATTGAGATGATTTCCTTAAAGAGATGATTGGGGTTGGTAAATAGGGAAAATAAATAAAGCAAACTAATAAGAGTCTAGAAATTTCATTTTTGGCGTTTGGTTTTGGTTTCATAAATGGTGTCTCAACAAAAGCGCCGGATTTAATAAGTTAAAAAAAACACCTTTTTTTTAATTAAGCGAATATTTGTTTTTCAACGTGAAGAGGAACAGTTGCGATTAAACATGAAACACAACATCCGGAAAATGGCCACCACGGGACCTCTGGCACACGGTCATTCTCTTCATAAAGTTCTGGATGAATTTCTCGCATAACTGTGGCGTTATTTCTGCAACAACGCGCTGCATCTCATACACCTTGTCCTTCAGATAATCCTAAAGAAAGTAGTCCATCGGTTTGAATAATTACTAGTTTTTCTGGTAATATATTTATTCATTTGTTTCTATTGTTATAGAGCTTTTACCGTTCCAGGAAATTGAATTTGCATATAATTATATTATTTTTAATTAGTCACATTTCAGCTTGTGTTGATATATTAATAATTTTCAAATTTCTTGAACAATTATAATTTATTTAAACAACTACATTTTGTCATAAATCTAGTCTAGATTTTTATATTGTCAATTAAGAGTTTGCCAATGGAACTTGAAAATTATTTAAAGAATTTATTACACTTTATACCGGAAAACTTATTCGACAAAGATTACCAGGTTACTTCTAGAACTCAAAAAGTTTGATTTAGGGCTGATGACAGGCCATCTGATGGGCCGTTGCTTCTTGAGATATCATTTTAAGAGTTTAATGGGCAAAGCAGAAATTTATAAATGCAGATAATGTGATACTGCAGAACACATAGTTTGCGAATGCAAGATGTTAACCCGCCAAACACAGGAACAATTTTTATTAAAATCTCGTATAGTACCATAATTTAATCTGCAGATGACAGTAGTGACGAAACTAGCTATAGCAGAGGTTTGTGCCCATTAAGACATTAAGACATTTAATTTTTTGAAGGAAGAAGGAAAAGATAAAATAAACATGCGGAGGATCTAACACGAGAAGAAAGAGAGAGAAATAAAATTCTAAGGCGACACCAGAAAGAAGCGAAATCTCGAAATCTAGAAACATACATCAAAGGAGATAAGCTTTTCATCAACGGACCACATCGTCGAGGAACTAATTAAACTGGAAAAGGAGGCAAACAATAGTCAAGAAGGAAATGAAAGTTCAGAGGATGAAATCAAAATAGAAAAAAAACACTAAACACAGGGGGCTCAAATTCTATGTCTGACATCCAAACTCCAAAAATTGACATTACGGAAGAAAACAAAAAACAAAATGCAAGGGAGCAAGTTAAGAAAAAGGAAAATACTGGAAGAAAAAACACAACACGACTTAGAAAGAAATCAAATAAAGTAGGCTTAAATGAATTACTATTTTACATTTATATAAATCAGGTATACATTAATATTAAGAAAAATATTTAGTTTAAGCAAGGGTTAAAATATGCATATTGAATTGACTAAAAACAGGGACAATTTTATAAGAGATTATCCAAATGAACAAATTCATACACATATAGTTAATAATATTACCGAATATAACAAATTAAGGAATGAATTAGGATCAAGTTTTAAAATCCTTCACCTCAACATAAGGAGTCTTGCCAAAAATTCAGAAGAACTAACAATACACCATAAACAATTCTCAGAAAAATTTGATGTAGTAGTTCTAACTGAAACATTCACAATTTATGATGTAGACTTATTTAAATTAAAAGATTATGATCTGTTGTATAATTATGGTGATGTAAATAAGAACGACGGTGTAATTATCTATATAAAATCATATTTAACGTACACATCAAACATTACAAAAATTGGAGAAATAAGTGCACTTGAATTGAATATTTCACTACAAAACAAAAAAATTTAACTAATTGCTATTTATCGATCACCAGCCACATGTCCTTATACATTCAATTCTAATTTAATAAACCATTTAAATGAAAACAAAGACCACTACGATATAAATGTAATAGTTGGAGACATGAATATAAATATTATGTCAAATAACGATTATGCACAAGAGTATCTCAATATTCTAAATGCAAACGGGTTCAATTCGTATATAAATAAACATACAAGAGTACAGGGGTTGCAACAAACTTGCATAGATCATTATTTCATTAAGAGCAAAGTAAACTATAATATTACACCAATAATATTTTCACACTATATAACTGACCACTTTCCAAATATACTTCTTATAGAAACAGAAAAACAAAAACCAATTCTAAACCGAATCCAACATAAACAATATACAAATTACCCAAACTTAAAAAACGATTTAAGAAAAGAAACTTGGCACGACATTTTTTATAACAACAACATCGATACGGCAACAGAGCTATTTATTAATAAAATAAAATATTGTGTTTCTCAGAACACAAGAGCTGTTAAACCAAAAAGTAAAGAACACCCGAAAACAGATTGGTAACCCCGGGGTTAATTAAATCAATTAACATAAAAAATGAAATGCAAAAAAATATTTTAAAAAATCCAAATGACGCAAATTTGCTAGCAGAGTATAAAAGGTATAAAAATAAACTGACACAACTGATAAGAACTGCTAAAACAAAACACAATAGACTACGAATAGACAAAAATATTAACTCTAGTAAAAATCTATGGAATGCAGTGAATAAATTATGCAATAAAAATAAAAACCCTGAAAAGGTAATAAATGAAACGAAAACAGAAAATGGTAATGTAACAACAAATGCAAAAGAAATTGTAAACATATTTGTAAATTATTACACAGGACTAGGAAAAAAATATGCAAAAAAATGAAAATACCAAAAGATTTTAAAGAAAACCATAAGGCAGTAGAAAATTCAATATATTTATATCACACAAATCCGACAGAAGTTAAAGACGTAATAAATAGTTTAAAAACAAGCACCAAAGCTTCGACATAGGACAATTCCTAAAAATCTTAAAAATGGGTTTAATAAAACCACTCCATAGGGGCGGCGATATAACTGAACCTATAAATTATAGACCAATATCTGTAATTTCCAATATCACCAAAATCTTTGAAAAAATCCTGAAGAATAGACTAAAGTCGTTTTTTAATAAATATAATATTATATCAGAGAGCCAGTTTGGTTTCCAGAAAGGTAAATCCACAGAAGATGCCATAGCGTGCCTAACAAGTTATGTTTATGATGCCTTAGATGAAAAATCACCATGTTTATGTATATTTGTGGATCTTGCAAAAGCATTTGACACGGTATCACACACCAATCTCTTAAATAAACTAGAACATTGCGGTTTGAGTGGAAATGCGTTTAATTTAATAAAAAGTTATTTGTCTGAAAGAACACAATATGTAAAAATAAATGAAACCATTAGTGACACAAAAACCGTCAGCTACGGTGTTCCACAGGGAACAGTTCTAGGACCGCTTCTGTTTGCCGTATACATAAACAACCTACTTTCGATGCGAACTGTCACAGCTAAGATATTGAGTTTTGCTGATGATACGACAATACTTTTCAAAGCCAATTCATGGAAAAATCTGAAAAAAACTGCAGAAAAAGAATTCAAAGAAATAAAAAAATGGTTAGACTACAACTTACTCACAGTTAACTTTAAAGAAACTAGTTACTTACCATTTACCTCGTACATAAATAATCTACCTAATTTTGGTCCATTAAATATTGAAAACCAGCTAAAAATTCCAGAAGCAGATTCAGTAAAATACCTAGGTCTTATCATTGACAAACATTTTAGATGGGACCTGCAAGTAAAACATGTAACACAAAAACTTCGAGGACTACTGCATCGATTTAAGTACCTAAAACCATACCTAGATATAAAACATTTAAAAACGCTCTATTATTCCTTAGTAGAATCACATTTAACATATGGTATTATCGGCTGGGGAGGTGTCTGCGATTCTTACTTAAGAAACATAAACAATCTACAAAAATGGATATTAAGGATAATTTATAGTAAAGATCGCGGTTACCCCTCGGACGAGTTATACAAAGCTAGTGAAATATTCGATTTAAGGCAATTATTTTCTCTAAAAATTCTGTTATTCAGCTTTAAAAATAAAAAAATATACAAACCTATTCAGCATAAATACACAAGAAACAAAGAAAACCGATATCAAAATTCAAAAGCAACAAAAACTATCGGACAGAAATGTTATACATATCTAGGATCAAGATTATACAACAGATTACCTAAACAAATAAAAAATACAAATAAATTGCACGTATTTAAAAAAAATGTTGAAAAGTGGTTAAGAGAAAATTCCAGGTCTCAAATACACAACCTTATTAATCAAAATATAATACAAATTAAACAATAATTACATTCAATACTCAAATAAAATAATATTCTCTGATTATGACAGAAAACCCGATCTAAGTAAAAAACCTACCAAATTCTGACAGAAAAACCAAACTGAACGAAAATCTACCTAAATACAACATTAATAAACCAAAAGAGACAAATATATTTAACCCGTCACGAACAAGAAGTGTTAAACTACTTACGTGATTACTGCACTGTTTATTTACAATATAACGATACGGAATGAAAATAATTAATACCTATTAGATAAGTATGTAATGTAATATTGTATTGTTAAAATATTGAAAAATAAACACATTATTATTATTATTATTATTATTATTATTATTATTATTATTAATCAGCATCAGGTCAGCTACAATATTCTAATATTTCAGCCAATTCGATAGGGACCATAATATTTGCGCGTGGTCCTTTATAGCAAAATGTAATTGTTTAAATAAATTATAATGATGAAGAGCATGGAAATATTAACACAAACTGGAATGTGACTAATTTAAGATAATTTGTGAAAAAGAATCGCAAATAAATAATAATAAATGTCAAAAATATGTGATACTCTACTTTTGCCCTTGTGGGATCATTTTGGGGCCTTTATGGGGGTGTAGTTTGAAAAATAATCATTAATTCGTTATTCATTGGATAATTGTAAAACTAAAATATGGTGTATAATTGTTTAAATAAATTATAAATGTTTAAACAATTTTAAAAACGTTAAAATATAAGCACAATCTAGAATATGACTAATTAATAATAATTTGTGCAAAGAGACTCAAAAGAGCAATAATAAACGTCAAAAATACGCCATGCTTTATTTTTGGTCTCACGGGGTCACTTTGGGGTAGTATACAAGGGTATTGTAAGGGCTTAATTTAAGGAATAGTTATTAATTTGTATTCTCTCGGCAATTCTGAAGAGGGAACTTGTGTGCGATTTTTGTTTCACAATATTTTAACGACTTTGTCGCAAATTTACGAAAAAATATCTTTTACTCATAAGAAATACAAAGGAAAATGCACCCCTTTTGAAGGGGTTGACCTAGCTACCCAAAATTTGATGTAATTTTTTTCTTTTATATCATAATAATTTGAGTGAGAGGGTGAGATCAAATTTTAAAAGTTGAAAAATAAGCACCACTATAATGTGCAACTTGTTTCCAATTTCGATCTTCTTGTACAAATAAATATTTAGATTGATTTAAAATTACATTGAGTCTGCTTAGAACACTGCTCTGGCTGTCTTTAAATCTCGGTATTGAATTTTTAGATGTTATGTAATTTCTCACAGATGCGAGACTACGGTAATTTAACATTTACTTCGTTTAGTATAATTAATATCACAAAGGAAGACGTTCAAAACCGTTTCAATTTCATTATAAGTAATCTTCTTATTTGTAAGCTTTGTGCTCTATGCGCCAATGCGCAATGATTTAGTATGATTGAATTATGCCGGAAATAAAGGAGAAATAGACAGTCCACTTAATAATGCAAAACTGTATAAATGGCGATTAGAAGCCGTAATTACATTAGAAATAATATAATTATGGTTGCCGCACAATAAGATAGCAGTCATTGGCGGAACTAGTAAATAATGATGGATTTAGATCAATGTAATTCCCATGTGATTACATAGTAGGCTATGTCCAAAATTAAGGGGTAGAAAGAAACAATTCCGTTAAAGGATTTTTATTGTTTAATATGTTAGTTTAACACCTAAAAATAATGCAAATATGGAGATTTTTACAAGAATACTTTTTGTAGAGAATTAAATTTCTTATATTTAGTATTAAAAATAATTAAAGAGCAAAGTTAAAAATTTACGAAAGTACAATTTTTTTCTTTTTCCAGTAGTTGGTAAATAACTTGGGTGGACACGACTCAATGTACGCCCCCAATATTTTGGTTGTTTTTGTATTTAAAAATTTGGTTTTTGGTACACATAAATTAGATAATAATGGGCTACTTTTAGACTAACAGGAATGAAAATATCACTTCCGATTGAACCGGAAGTGACATCAACTTTTTTTTCTTAAATGGAATGACTACATTTTTTTATGGTTTCTCATTAAACATACATTTTTAAGTGCAGCAGTTTCTTCAGATGTAAAAAATTCCAGAAAATAAGTGAGATACGAACAATTATTTAATTTTTTCAAAATGGCCGCGCCAGATGAATGCGATGTAAGAAAATTACTAAGTAGGCTATGGAAATTATTATTAAGGTTGTAGACTTGTCTGTAAAGCAGAAAATAGTTGTTTGAATTACTGATAGGTACCAGTATTTTTAGTTTTTTTCAAAAAAATGGAATTTCATTTTAATTTTCATTTCCGTAGGGGTCCTATGGAATTTTTTTTAATGGAACTGTGCTATTTCTTTTATTAATCAGAAATAATGATTCATAAACTATAATTTTTTCGTCATTAATCATGTCTTAACGATATCCTTCGTAATAATAGAAGTATTTTTAAAAAGTAAACACAAATTAAACAAGAAATAATTTTAATAGGTATAACGTTACAGCCATGAATAAATTACCAAGAATAACAAAACTATTTAAAACCTAAATTATAACAAACCTTTATAAAACTTGTTCAAACTGTTCACCGTTATGATTAATGCACAGAGTAGCGCGACTTATCGTTGCACGTTGAACATTCTGTAATTGTTGAGGTGTTATTTGTGCAATTTCGTGTCGAACTCTTTCTTCCAGATCTTGCCTTGTGGTTGCAGCAGTCATGTAGACTCTATTTTTCAAATGCGCCCAAATAAAAAAATCGAGTGGGGTTAAGTCAGGCAACCTTGCAGGCCATCTGACTGGACCATGGGTCCCAATCCAACGATCTGGAAATAATTGATTTAAGTAATCCCTAACGATAATAGCATTGTGTGGTCCAGACCCGTCTTGTTGGAAGTAAACCTCGTCAATATTGGCATTGGAAATTTGATTAATCCCGGGAATTATTATATTTTGGAGAAAGTCTAGATATCTTTGTCTAGTTAGAGTTTCGTTAAAAATTAATGGACCTATGATATTGTCGCCCAATACATCTAACCAAACATTGAAGCCAAACCGCTCCTGAAACCGCCCCTGTCTCATAATGTGAGGATTATCAATTGTCCAATATCGAGTGTTGTTTCGATTAAATAACCCAAGGTTTGTAAACCTCGATTCATCAGGTAACAAAATGTTTTTGATAAAATTTTCATTTCTTAATTGGCGTAACTGTAACCAATTACAAAAGGTTATTCTTCGTTGATAATCCTTCTCATACAAAAATTTATGCAATTGATATTTATAAGAACGATAGCCGTACTCAATTACTAAAGGGGTTGATAAAATAAAATTGAGATTCACTTGAAATTTGGTACACGTATGTATTATAACGATATCTGGAACTAGATTATATTTTGAGACGATTCCGTTGAAGGGTTAGGGGTTAAATAGAAGTAAATATGGGAAAATAAGTAAAACAAGTGCAAAAATTTTCGATTTGGTGTATATATTAGAAACCAAGATCTCAGGTTTCGTTCTAATATTTTTCACATCGCCACCTCCGCTCCATTATTAATGGGATTGATAACGTAAAATTGAGATATTCACTTGAAAGTTAGTACACGTATATATTGTAATGACATCTGATTGAGATGATTCCATTGAAAGGGTTAGGAGGTGGTAGTGTGCGAATAGGGGAAACAAGAAGGGTAAACTAGAAACTACATTTTTAACGTATATGGTAGAAGCCAACGCCTAAAACTTTTCTATGACATCTGCCCCAAATATTATTAAAATTATATGACCAATAATTTCCACATACTAAGGTGCAAATCTAATCAAGGTGTTTCCTTTAAAGTGACTTGGATGAAAAATCTCTATATGTAAGTATTGATTCCCAAGGCAGCGGTTTCTTAATATTATTAAGCTCAACCACAAACATTCATTTTTTGTAATATTGATTTTTCGTAAACATGTTATAATTATTTCAGAACATTAAAGAAACATTAGTACCTATTATTATTATTAAATTGTCTTAAAATTGTTGTTTTATTGTGCAAAAATAAATTGATTTACTGAAAATTAAAAGAAAAAATGTATAAGGGCATGTGAGGCAAGTTTGTCAAAAAATGGTCAATTTTGAATGGCGATATGTCGGTCACTGTTGGTCGTACAGAGTAGAAGAAAAAGCAATTTCTTTGTGTTTTCAATAATTTTTTTTCTCTGTAAACTTATATATACCTAGTATGCCGTAAAAGAAGTTATGGGTGAATTACAGAAGAAAGAAAAAAAAGTGAATTTTAGTAGATTTCTAACTTTGTTCTTTAATTATTTTTAATACTATAAATAGGGAAGCAAATTTACAATAACGGTCCTGGATGAGAAATTTAGTTTTCTACAAAAAAGTATTCTTGTAAAAATCTCCGAATTTGCATGGTTTTTGAGTTATTTTGAAAATACTAAAAATGAACTTCTTGGGATGGCTTTCAAAATTGCACCGCGGAAATTAATAGCACGTTGTGATTTTATTGTTTTTAGGTGTTGAACTAACACATTAAGCAATAAAACCCTTACTAAAAGACATATTCAATTCAAAAGACATATTCAATAACCTACAGTTACTTTCAATATACTATTGTATAGGGTCCTACGAACGCTCTTGGCATTAGTTAATATTGTTGATGACTAAAAACAATTGTTCGTATTATGAAATGATAGTAATTAAAGTGCCAATCATTATTCGATTAAATCGATATAAAGATCAAGATAGTGATACCTGGAGTGCAGTTAAATGAGTAATGAGTCCGGATTTACTTAAGAATCAACGCCTACTATTCTTTCCCATAGCCTAAAAACGTTATGGAACCCAAAGCCGGTTAAGACGTTTATATTAATTAATAACATGGATTTTACAAGCATTGTTTTGCTTCTGATACTTTACTGCTTTCATTAATTCCTCTTCAGTTCACATGCATCTAAGTAAGCTTTTAGTTCCCATTAGGTATCTTCTTTTTGCGTGGATTCCTAGGTAAATATTACTGTATTCTTGGCGTCGCAAGTTATTTTATAATTATTTAGAAAATACCAAAGAAATATTTTATTGAAGGAAGAAGTCATTTATGTTAATTGATTGTATGTGAGGTATAATATACAGAGTGTTTATAGAAACAACGTCATAGCATTACCCTCGAAATAGTTAATAGTAAATTGGAGAAACCGTCTCGTATTTCACAGCTTTTGATTTAAGTAATAGAATTGATTTAGAATTATTTATATAACGCAATATTCATACACTTGTTCAAATACAATTTTAATACATTACTTATTTTTCGTAAAACTAATTGATTTTTATGTAATTACAAAATCATCAATTTTAAGGATGTTATTAAACACAACAATTTATTCTAAAATAAAATAAATATACCATATGAAAAAATGTAAATATGTTTTGAAAATTATATATTAAACTTCATAACACATAGCTTATGACACAAATTTAAGAGCGTTGAAAATTGAGATATTTAATTTTCATATTAATTTGAACTTTTATTATGTTCTAAACTTGTTATTAAAAACTCCCATACTCTTGATTTTCTTATAACAGTTTTATCTATTATCAGAATAGAACCATATTTAATTGAATTTCGTTATGATCGGTCAGGTAATTGAATTACACAGCCCAAAAAAAAAAAGAAAAAAAAATCTGACCTAGCAATGAAACGAGTATATCCTTATGTATTTTTGATCGCTGATTCCGATTCCGGGGTCAAAAAAAGTCGTACACCATCCAGGTAGGTAGTGGATTGGCCGTATAGTAATCGTAAAAGAAATTTAAAAATATTTTTTGTTGGAATAGGTTTAGAATGTCACGAAACGCCGAGATTTTAAATTTGAGCGAAAAAAAAATCTGTATGTCGATCTGTCTGTCGGCCCGTACATTTTTTTTGCCTGCACAATATCTCTGGAATGGTTTAAGATATTGACTTGATACTTTATACCGGGTGTAACAGGATCATGGTATACCCCCCTTTTCTCCTTTAGTTTTGAAGATAATTGATTGAAACTTAGGATATACGACATACATAATAAGCGGCACTTTTCACATACAATTTATTTTTTTTCACTTCCGGTTACGCCGGAAGTGACACTAACTTTCGATTTTTAATTAGAACACCCTATATATTATTGAATTTTTGAATTCTGCATAATTTTCTGAATCCAAGGGTGCCTAATAAGTTACATTTTAAACATCATTTTTTTTATAATGTAATTTTTAGTTTTCCATTTAAGTCTGCCATGGCGGTTCTGATTTATTTTAAATAACCCGTGTAATGTTACAAAAATCGAAATCCCGTTAAAAACACTAAATTACGTGATTTACGAGCAAATAAAATTCACCATTTACTAGTACTATTAATGAGAAATTTGTTCATATATCGTATTAAAATGTGCGATAAATACAAACAAGATTACAGCTAAAAGAAAATTAGAAAATACAATTTTATTCTAATTACCTTGTTACACATAAGGTGGTTTTGGAATACAAAAAATTAACACAAAACATTACAACAGTTGTTCAAAATGCTGTCCATTAACGTTAATGCACTTCTGAACTAGCATAGCTGTTTCCCGAAGAACATTTGCCAACTGCTTGGCCCTTATGCTATTAATTGCTCGTCTTACTCGTAGCTCCAGGTCTTCACGAGTTGTAACGGTGGTTGCATAGATAATATATTTTAAATGACCCCAAACAAAGAAATCAAGGGGCGTTAAATCAGGTGACTTTGGAGGCCACCTCACAGGACAATTCGTCGAAATTACGTTTTCTCCGAATCTTCGTTGAAGGTAATCAATTACTATTCTTGAATTATAGGGAGGAGCGCCATCTTGTTGGAAATACGTCCCCTGTCCTAAATCTAAAGGTAACTTATCTAAAATGTCCTCAATATCATTTTCCAGGAATCTCAAGTATCTGCCACCAGTCAGAGGTCCTTCAAATATTATTGGACCAATGATTCCACTACCGATTATTCCAAGCCAAACATTGAAACCGAACCGCACTTGAAAATTACCCTCCCGTAATAAATTTTGATTTTCTTGTGACCAATATTTTGTAATTTGTCGATTAAATAATCCCAAATTTGTAAACCTTAACTCATCCGAAAATAAAATCAGTCCCAAAAAATCATTGTTCGTAATCACTTTCGTACAAATGCTGGTGCAATTGGTATTTAAAAGATTTAAAGTGGTATTTGTGCAAAATTCGGCTTACTGTTTGGTGACTGATGTTCAATTCAAGCCCAACTTGTCTTAAAGAAACAGTCTTATCAACTTCTATTCGAGACAAAACATTAATTTCCGTTCCTTCGTCAATAATGAAGTTTTGTTCGGGATCATTGTTGGGCTCTCTTCGGAATTGGTTTTCAACACGTTTAAAATAATTTTTCGCAGGACACTGTCTATCAGGATATCGTCGGCCATAAAGGTGGACCTTTATGCTGCAATTGCATTTTTTTTACTTTCCCTATCAATAATTAACATGTCCACTTTTTCATCTCTTGTATAAAATTGCATCATTTTGAACACAATTAACAAGAATTTTAAACAATTTTTAAAAACACAATAAAAACAGTGTTAAACCAACAAATGTTTGTTTGACAAAGTAAATATTTCATTGTTTTCAAAGCCACCTTAGTTACTTCTTAACATTTAATCAGAACAAAATTGTATTTTCTTATTTTCTTTTAGCCGTTATTTTGTTTATATTTATCCTCAGAAACAATTTTTTTTAATTTTATTTGCTCATAAATCACGTGATTTAGTGTTTTTAACGGAATTTCAATTTTTGTAGCATTACACGTGCCATTTAAAATAAACTGGAACCGTCAAGGCACACTTAAATGGAAAACTTGGAAAAACTATATTATAAAAAAAATTGATGTTTGAAATGTCACTTATTTGGCATAGTTAGATTCAGAGAATTACGCAGAATTCAAAAATGCAATAATATGTAGGGTGTTCCATTTAAAAATCGAAAGTTAGTGTCACTTCCGGCAAAACCGGAAGTGAAAAAAAAAATCAATTATATGTCAAAAAGTACCGCTTACTACGTATGTAGTATATCCCAAATCAATTATCTTCAAAACTAAAGGAGAAAAGGGGGGTATACCATGATCCTGCTACACCCAGAGAAGATAAGTAAAGCAAGCTGGTTAGAGAACTAAATTTTGGAATTTGGTTCTTATGCTAGAAGTCAAGGCCTCAGATTTTTTTACAATATTTCCGTTTCCCCACACCACCGCCACTCAATTGTTAAAGGAGTTGATAAAACATAATTGAGATATTCACTTGAAATTTGGCACACGTAGATACTATAACGAAACCTGTAACCAGATTATATTTTGAGACGATTCTGTTGAAGGGTTCGGGGTTAAATAGAGGTAAATATTGGAGAATAAGTAAAGCAAGCTGGTAAGAGTAGAGAAACTTGGAATTTTGTGTATATACTAGACGCCGAGGCCTCAGATTTTTTATAATATTTTTCAACCCCCCACCACCACCGCTCCATTATTAAAGGGATTGATAAAATCAAATTGAAATATTCACTTGAAATTTGATACACGTGTATTATAACGACATCTGGAACTAAATTATATTTAGAGATAATTCCGTTGAAAGGTTGGGGAGTAAATAGAGGTAAATAGGGGAAAATGAGTAAAGCAAGCTGGTATGAGTATAGAAACTTGAGATGTGCTGTATATACTAGAAGCCAAGGCCTCAATTTTTTTTATAATATTTTTTATCCCACAACCACCCGCACCCCTTTATTAAAGTGGTTGATAAAATAAATCTGAGATATTCACTTGAAATTTTATATACGTATATACTATAACGAACGAAATAGATCATATTTTTGATGGCATCTGCCTCAAGTATTATTAAAATTCTATGACCAATTATTTCCACATACTAGAGTGCAAATAAAGTCAAGATGTTCTTTAAAGATACCTGGCTGGAAAATCTGAATGTGGAAGTAGTGATTCCTTAGGAAGCGGTTTTAATAAATGCTTTTTTTATTGTTGTTTTTTACCAATATTTTATTATTTCCGTTTTAGTCACGGTATGTCAACCATTGACTGTTAAAAAGTTGCATAGTAAGCTAACTATCCAAGCTTAAAGCACCCACCTTTTGCAACACTTATAAAGCACTTTAAAACACACTTATTTAAGAAAATCTTATAACATTTTAACAACAAATTACAAAATTAGTGAATTAAATAATGACTATATTGCAGATTTTTTACAATAACTTTTTACCGCTGGAGAGATATTAATCCGGAAAGTCTCATATTGTAAGTATTTTACATGCGCACAAATCACCTATTCTTCACTTTCTTCTCCGACCGATACTTTTTCCAGTGTTTTAAGAAAATTGATTCTCCGCCATAATTCTTCATAAAAAACGATGATGCAGATGAAACTTCTTGACTCACGAAATGAGAAGCCTTTCCTATTACCTCGCCCAAGGCCATTCTGCAAAAACATTGAGGTTATTAATTTATCCAAAAATTCTGTCCATTTTCTCTTCATATGCCTGGAGTATATGTAAATGTTACAAAAATAATAGTATTGCCATTAATATTACAAAAATGTATTATTTTATAATAAAAGCCGTAATAGTTTTGTATCTTCTTCTTAGTCACAATATCTTGACAGACGTTTTATGATTCACAAAATGTTCTAGTTTTATATTTACAAATAAAAAAAATGTTTGTACAAAATTAGTTACACACCGAAAAATATTTCTTAGTATTAAAATTCGTGTGTGGTATGAACAATAAATTAAAACATTTAATAAGCATCTAATACCTCGTCTAACTGACAAGAATGAACATATATGACAGATAATTTTTCACGCATTCTGTCAAACACCGCATGGTGTTCTTACAGCGTTCCAAACAACCAGAACAAGAATGCATTGAATGAGAATTAATCAAAATTTGATCGACCCGATCTAGCTGATATACGCTTCTACCCTTTTCAAACGTCAGAACGTAGGGATTGTTTTATATTGTTAATAATTAAATTAGGGCACACTGTGGTCGCCACACAGCAAGCCATGGAGAATCAGGAATGTAAGAAAAAGAGGCAGGTATACAACAAACCTAATGGTGTAATGACAATTTGTTAAGACTGTCCTGTAAATAATAAGAGGGTAAGTTACCGAGGGGTGTCAAATGGTCCTTGTAATGACGGTATGGCAGGGAACATCTGTATCATCAGGTGAGTGCTCCTCCTTCTCAGACCACACGCACGTTTACGCCAACACATTAATAAAGCTGTGCCGTTATTAATACTTATATACTTTTTCATACTTCGATCCCGCGGCTACAACCGGTGAACTGAGTTTGGGACAAGTTCGACCGGAGTTTCGCGCTACTATTCAGATGGTCGACTGTATTCCGGACTCGGACGGGCTTTTTCTGACGTTGATTAATATTTGGGACGGGCTAAATCGCTCCTGCCTACTGACTACAATAGCGTCAAAACAATGCTCTCTTCGAACGCCGATCCGGGAATTATAATCTAAAATTATTTATTTGCCATGTAATCAATAGCTTTGTAATTGACTTAAGAAAACTATAGGTTTTTGCACTTTCGTCTTTCTCTGTTGTATTATTTACTCACAAACATGCTAACTCGTCGGGATTTAACGATTATACAAGGTGTATTGTAAATAATTGTACATATCTCAACTGTATATTCCAGAGATTAAAATATTAAGATCGAGTAAACAATAATAATAATAATAACAATAATAATAATAATAATAATCCTCGGTTCGCTACGTCTACTCAGGCCACACGATTCCCGGACCCAGTAGTCACTTACCCCATGGTGTGGGGAGTGGCTACCGGTACTACCAGCTCCCCTCGGTGAGGGTCGGAGCCACAGAGAAGGGTGACTGGTTTTTAACAAAATAATAAAAATAATAATAATAATAATAATAATAATAATAGTCTATTCCACAAAAATATATACACTTACAAACAGATAAACAATACTCATAATTAATAAATACTTTGTGGAAAAGGCGGAGTTCAATTTTATATCATTCAAAATTATTGCTCTTCCACCCAACCTAAAAAGTTCAATAAAATTAAATAAAGGAAAAGATAACTAATCTGCCTAGGAAAAAACATCAATAATCAGACTAGCCAGTCGTTTATGCCAAGAAAGTACTGTTATGTAGCAATAGCTTTTTGAGTTTTTTTGAGAACATGACAGAGCCGAGTTGTTTGAGATCTGGTTAGAGCCTATTATACAGTTTTGCGGACTAAAATGTGAAAGAGAACCGAAAAAGAGTGGTTTTATATTGAGGAGGGGTTAAAATGTTTTTAAATCGAATATTGATGTAATGAATATCCGTTCTGATTCTTAATTTATTTAATAAATACTGAGGTTTTTTTGTAGTGATGATTTTATGATAAAATGTGCAACAGTGTAGAATCCTCCTTCTCTCAGTATTTAACCATCCAGTTTCAACTATTTTGGCAGACACATAATCTTGTTTACGTAGTCCACAAATTAAACGAATGCAAGAGTTTTGAATTAACTGTAGCCGTTTTGCGTCAGCTTTAAGTAGACATGGCCCATACACTACATCGGCATAATTGAGATGTGATAACACTAGGGAGGGCTTCGCATAAAATGACTTTGGTCTTTTCATTCAGAATATGTCTGTTGGCATATATCAGTTTTAAGGAGCAGTACGACTTCCTAACGATGGATGATGTGCATGCAGAAAATCTTAAATTTACACCTAAGACCAAGCCTAAGTTTTTAGCACTATCTGTGAAGTTTAAAATCTCGTTGTCAACACTTCTCTGCTAACTCGGTTGCGTGAGGCAATCCGGCCAACTAATATGGCCTTTGATTTACTGGCATTAATGCTTAGGCAGCACTTATGGGAAATTTGCGGTAAATTGTAAAGTTCCTGGTTAATATTTTAACAAGCGAGTTGTACATCTTTTTCATCAAATGCGTAGTAAATTTGCGTGTCATCGGCATAGAAATGTGTAGTACAGAATGATATACTTCTGTAGAACTCGAATGTGTACAAGGTGAACAACAAGGGTCCCAGAATAGAACCCTGAGGCACTCCGCACACAACCTGTGAAAAGCCAGATTTCACACCATTTAACACGACGTACTGAGTGCGTACATTGAGGTAATTTCTAAGCAAATAAGTAGCATTTTGCGCGAATCCAACGTAGTGCGTAATAGCTAGTAATAATTCATAATTTATCCTATCAAAGGCTATCAAATAGTCTAGAAGTACTAAGATGGATAACTTGTTTTGATCGATCGTCGAGAACAAATCATCAGTAACTTTTGCCAGTGCTGTACTACAGCTATAACCCGGTCTGATTCCGGATTGATATTCTGGTAAGATACCAAAAGTGTAAAAGTGCTCACGTATCTGTCTAGCAATAATTTTTTCGAAAACCTTTGATAGTGAGCACAAAATGCTGATAGGCTTGAGGTCATTAAATTCATCGGGACTGGTAACTTTAGGTAATATGTATTTATTTATTTCATACACTGCCCAACAGGTACTAAATCCAACTTCTGACTTGACACATAGTCCAGGCGACGCACAGTGGGAAAAATGTGTCCTTTTTTGGACAAAAATCTGCCGAGAGTAGATATATCAATCAATTTAAATTTAAAAAAATGCAAACTACCCTTAAAATATTGTACTTTAGAGTAATGCTACAGCAAAGTGGCTTTGGGTTAATAAACGCAGAGCTGGCTACGGAAATTAAAAATGATGAAACCCAGGGAAAATTTTTATGTAAAAATCCTACTCACTAGCTGAAAAGTACATAGCTCTGCAGCCAGAAGTCCATCCCGGGGAGTGAAGTGTGGGCGAGCGGTCAAACGCGTTAATTTTTAATTGTAATAAAATCTTTGAGTGCAGCTCTGAAATTTTACGTAGTTAGTTTTTAATTGTAGAAATACATAAATAAATGCGATATAATTTTAGGATAAGAAATATCAGCGGAAAAGTTCAAAACAAATTTAAAAAAGTACACCCATACAGAATTCGAACTGAGAAATCCTCTGTGAATGTCGTCGCTTAATAGCTTAAGAGACAGTGTGCAAAATCGACTATTTGAAACACTTGCTAACAATTGTGGTATACTGAGGAAAATATTACACTAATCACCGTAGGCCGGATCACAAATCCCCAGAGTGGTTTGATTTTGGGCCCGGGACCATGTAATAATACATATTTTTGAACCGAATGAATACCTGCTAACGACTGCGGTATACGATAGTCTATAAAACTCTCAGTTGATAAAACAAAAGTTACAATTTTTTTGCTGGTACAGGAAAAACCGCGGCAAGTTTAAAAATTGGTCATGATCCAACCGAATGAATACCACTTCTACTTTGCGGCGAAACATTTGTTATAAGTATTTGAGACCATATACAAAAAGTTACAATTTTCCCATGGTCCAAATAAAATTAAGCAAAAATTGAAGATTTCACAATGCACCTCTAAAATGGAAAGTTCTCCACGGAAAACGCTAAAAATTTGCATAGGCCTTCGGTATATCATAAGAAATGACGTACATAAAAGTTACACCTTTCTGTCCTCCTCCACTCGCCTCCGGGAGGCCCATAAATACGGGTCCAAAAATGACTGTTTTGGACCCGTATTTTTTATGATTTCCCGAAGGCCTACGTCAATTGTTAGCGTTATCCGTCGAGAACTTTCCATTTTATAGGTGCATTGTGAAATTTTCAATTTTTGTTTCATTCTGAGTCTAATATAAATGGACTTGTAACTTTTTTTTGGACTATGGGAAAGTTGTAACTTTCAGTACATGGTCTCAAATACTCATAACAAATGTTTTGCCGCAAAGTAGAAGTGGTATTCACTCGGTTGGATCAAGATCAATTTTTAAATTTGCCGCGCTTTTCCAGTAATAGCAAAAAATTGTAACTTTTTTTATCAACTCAGAATTGTACAGAATACCGTATAAAAAAATGTATTATTCCATAGCCTCTGGCCCAAAATTAAACCACTCTGTGGACTTGGAATATAATATTTTCCTCGGTATACTACAATGGGCTTGTTCGGCATTTTTTTTATTTCATAAATCGAAAGTGCAAGTATAAAATAATGGATCTGCAAAAGATCAGAATCTTATTAGCACGTTTAGTATGTTAAAAACTATTATAAATCTCCACCTAGCGAAAATGGGGCGTGGCCAGGCGCTACGTCACTATACGCATAGACTCGGCGATCTCAATAGACTTGATGCTCCTTAGTTGTTATAATTATAAGTGTTTTCGAAGCATTGTTTATTTTCCTTATTTCTTGACAGTAGGGGAGTAGTAGTGAAATGTCAAAAAATTACAAATGTTGTCTCGCTCCTCTCGGGACGAATTTTCGATTTTGACCTTGCAATTTACAATTAGAGTTCATCGCCGACCTTCTCCTTTCCGTAGAGACATAGTTCGAACTTCCACTCGACGTATTTATTTAGTTACCAGCGTTTGAAAATTCCCTGTTTTTCGAATTTTCAGATTAAATTTGAAAGGCCCCTGAAAGCCTTTTCCTACGTCATTTGCATATAGTGACGTCACAAATGAGCGCTCGGTTTTTGCAACTATTACTAATTTCAACTCCTTATATCTCGAGAACGGAAAAAGTTAATAATACGAAATTTTAAGTGCATAATGAGTACTATATGAAAAAGTACAAAAACCATGTAAAAAGAATATCATGGAACAAGCCCATAGTCGATTTTGCACGCTGGCTCTTAAGCTATAACGCGATGTGCTTTGGTCGGGATGGACTTGATATTTCAATTAGTCTCGTCGGAAAAAGCAAAACATTAAATTTTTAAATGTTCATAACTAAATAAATAAATCAGTAGAAAGGCTTCCTAATGTGGATATCGAAGGATCAAAATTTACTTTTTCACGACATCGTTAATAGCAAGGGCAAAATCGAAAATTCGAGCCGGCAGAAGTGAACGAAAAATAGCATTTTTCGGCATTTCGCGAATTTGATTGGTTCTTTTGTTTCATTAATGTCACTTGTACGTTAATAACCGGAAAGCCCGGGGGAATAGGGAGATTTTAAATATAAAAAAAAAATCGCCAGAACTGCACGTTGACCAATGTCATATTTTAAAAATTTGATCAATTTTCTTACAAGTTTACCGACTTCTGGCAACATTTAATCCCCGCCCTAGACTTCTGGCAATAATTTTATGCAACTTTTACGGTTAAAAAAAACTATAGCCACATAAAATTTTAGAGCTGCACTCAAAGATTTTATTTTGATTAAAAATTAATACATTTGACCGCCCGCCCACGCTACCCTCTCCGGAATGTATTTTTGGCTGCAGAGCTATATACTCTTCTGCTAGTAAGGAGGATTTTTACATACAAATTTTTACTGCACCTTATCATTTTTAATTTTCGTAGCCAGCTCTTTGGCTATAACCTAAGCTAGAACTCTTAAGTTTCTGACTGTTATTTAATACATATACAATTATTCACTAGATTATATTAGGTTTAAAGCTGTTAATTAGGTTAGCCTGAATGCATAGGAATAACATCATGTGGATGAAAAACTATCAGTATTTTTATCTGTCAGAAAATAATATTTACAAGTCCAAGAGCAACTAGTGCAACAAGTATTTGGAAAATCGTAATTTTTACATCTACCCCTAATTTCATTCCTTTAAGGGATCGATAGAATTCGAGTGAGGTTAAAAATGAGGTAAGCATAGAAAACCCTGATGAACAACTTTTCATCACAAACTTTACTTCTTTTGGAGATCGAATTTTCACCACCTCAAACCTTCAACTGCCCTTTTAACCCCTTGAAAGGGTTAGGTTAGCCACTTTGCCGCAACATTACTCTAAAGTACAATATCTTAAGGGTATTTCATTATTTTTTTAAATTAAATTGATTGATATATCTACCGTCGGCTGATTTTTTCCCACTGTGCGAAGCGACAGGGCGAAGAAATTTTCTTTTTTTGACAAATTGAGGTGGCAGTAGTTTTAACAGCTTTGTTTCGAGGTAAGAAATAATATATCGAAAATGTGCAGCAGTGCGGAACTATCTTTAATTATACAAATTAGGCACCAAAATCAAATTTTTGTGCAATAACTCATTTTTACTCCGCGAACTTTTAGGTTTCTGCAGCTGCAGTTGTAAAATATTTATACCTACTTTATCGTTTTCTAGATAAATGCATCATTATGTGGCATACCTACCTATGTATTGATTTGATATTCAGAGAAAAATAGCGTGGTAAACACCAAAAATGTTTAAAGAGAATCTGGAGCCAAAAACCAATATTAATTAGAAAAAATTACGCTTTCGTAAAAAATTAACGATAACATTCAAAACACATTTTATCTATATAATCTCATTATACATGCGATAAAATGTAAAGTAGTATCCCTATACTCTTGGTTTTGTATTTGCGAAGAGTAAAATAAGCATGTTTGCTGTGTTTTTGTAATGTTTACGTTCTTCCGAAAGTTTAATGTATATTTCAATTTAATGAACCAAAAAATACATACCTCATTTCATAGTCAAGTCTTTAAGCTCTTCAATAATGGTCAGTTTATATTGGTTCATCAAGTGCTTCAATGCATAAAAAACAAAATCGTTTCCACGCGAGTCGTAGTGATGTCGACGCTGCGTGCGATTTTAAACGTGCTCAATACCACATATTGAACATATTCTTTATATTGCCACGCCCATACAAGTATCTACATAATGATTTTTCCAATGTTATTAGGTTACCATATTTACACAGAAATGTGCCATTTTAGTTTCCAAAGCCCACTAATCTATTATCTATTAGCCGCATGTTTCTAAAAGCTTGGTTGCATTGTATTTTGGCTGAAATCTCAAATATTTCTGAGCGGATTTTCAAAATTTTGGTATCATTAGATTCGTATGAAAATGAGGTATTTAAAAATGTTAGTGAACGATTAAATTCACATTTAAAAAAACCGAGTTAGTGGGTAAAAATCACATTTAAAAATTTTAAACGCCTCTAGAGAATTAAGTAATGGAATCATATTGCTCTTTTTATTTTTATAGTAACGTAGCACACAAACTAAAATATATTTTGGGCACCACAGCACTCTGGATTCAGAAATAGATTTTTTAATAAAATTTTTAATGTTTATCAAAAAGTGACCAATATGGATGTATTGTATTCAAAATTTCCTCTAGATTCCAAAAATGTAAAAATATATAGGGTGTTCCATTTAAAAATCGAAAGTTGTGGGCATTTCCGGTCAAACCGGATGTGCACCAAACTTGATTTTTTATTGAAAAGATGGCATTTTAGTCGTGTAATAAGGCCTCCAAATTTCAATTTTCCATTCCAAATATTTTAGGAAATATCGGGGCGAGCGCAATTCGTGACTCACCCGGTATACTACTCGGAAAATTTAAACTCAGATGTCATAGCCGATGAGCGAAACAAACCTTTATCTACCCTTGTCCTTTCATGTATTACTACCTCAAATACCATGATTTAAAGTTTACTCGATAGCTTATAACACTCTTCCAAATGAATAGTTATGATTGCTAAAATTGAGGAAAAGCTTAATGACTATCAGTAACCTGTAGAATATTCATTCAAATGATAGAAAAATCAAACTCTTAAATTGTGAATGGAATTTATAACCAATCTAAACCAATTTGAATAGAAACTGTTCATTTTAGACATTACATACAACATAGATTGTACAACAGGATGTAATTGCTTATTTCTGTGAAAAACTATATATTTCTGTTACATTGTTTATGGGCCTATTTCATAAAAACTAAGCATTTTTTTGGGTAATTTGAGTGGTATACAAGATTTTATTTCTGAGTTGTAAATATATCCAAATATAATAGTCAAACGTTTATTACAAGATAAACTTCGGTTCCATACTTTTAGACACTTATTATTACAGGAAAGTTACTTAATACATAAAGAAAGTGTGGAAAGTTATAAAACGATTATATCAATTTATTAACCATTATAATGAATTATATCATTAATAGACTAAGTAGTTACACTTGACAATGCACCTGACATATAAACCAAGTAGTGAATAAATTACTGAATAATTTATGAACAGCGGAGTAGCAGGTCGCTGGGTGTATATCCATCATAATTACCTAATGCAAATTACTACTAACACATGTCATATGACAAAGCGTCTTGTTTTGTCAACCATATAATTTGTTTATATTCATCGCACACTTCACGTACTTTAAAATATCACTACTTTTTTTTGATACTTTACAAAAACTAATTTGGCACTTAAATTGAAAATATTGTTTTTCGTTTCAAAATTATATTCAAATCTGATAATGAGGAACAAAACTTAGCCCTTGTAAAACATATTTAAATGGTTGTATTAGCATTAGGCTCCAAAATTTATTTAAGAAGAATTAATCAAATTATCAATACATTTAGTGATCCAAATTCAGATAGAACGTCAAGATTTTCGATTTTTAGTTGTCATCATGTAAAGAAATATTACGGGGAAGAAGAATTAGAGAAGAAATAATTGGTGTGACCAATGGCGTCACTTATTAATGTAAACAAGTAAGCTTGCAATAAATAAAGTCTCGAGCAATTACAGTTTATAAATAAAACTACAGTTTTAGGTTAAATTATTATTTTCTTTGTTTATATATTTCCTCCACATATTTTATAATATACTGTTATCGTATTAAACATGTCTGCACTTATTTTATTTATTTAAATCCAATATTATTTCTATAACTTTTTTGATATCTGTTGCTGTTTCTTAGATATACTTTATTATTCGAACACAAAATTTCATATGGTAACAATGAAAATAATACTGCATTTGATTTTTCTAGGAAATACAATTATAATATAACTTGTAACTTATTATTACAGATATCTTTTGATTGATACATAAATATCTAGTACAAAGAAAGGTTCACAGGTCATCCTCTGAGTCTGGGGGCTCTTTTTCATTGTCCGCAAAGTGATTTTTATTGCAGATCTCTTCATTGCCACCACACACATTTTTATGGACCTTAAAAACTGTGATTTACACTTACAATTTACAGCACATCGTTCTTTCTCACAACTACAACGTACTAGATTAAGTGACTATTCCATACTAGTTTTCAGACTTTTTCCATCCAAATTGTGACGGTTCTGGGAGGTTCGGCTGTTGATTATCATCACTGTGATACTCTAATACTTGGCAATGTAACTTTAAGATATATGGTGTTAGAAAGGATCTTGTAGGGGGTTGATTGTCACTTTGCACATCTTTTTTGTGAACATCCACCAGCGCAATTCAACAGTGTCTGATATTCTTTTCCCTAGAAACTACATAAATGAATTGCTCGACTAGTTCTCCATCTTCTGGTTTTAATTCCTAAAAGTAATGCCGAAGCATCAAGAACTTATTTTGCTGTTGCCTGGAAAGCTTTCCAAAGAGATCCTTTGTCAGTAATATTGTGTAAAATCACAGTCTGTAAAACTGAAACATGGTATTCCCCAAGGATTCATCCTCGGGCCTATAATTTTCCTCATTTGTATAAATGACTTCCCCAAGGCACTTAGAAACGATATCCTGGCCATATTATTCGCTGATGACACCAGTTTAACCATCTCCAACAGTGATATTACGATTTTGCTACATGAAATACCTATGAGAGAAATACAATGAGCTAGATGCCCAGGTTTACCTCAAATAATTTATGTTTAAGGGCATTCAAGACATAGATCATGATATTTAGTTTGCGCAGCCTGCGAGAAATTCCATAAAATTTCTTGATAACGTGCTTTGTATGTACTGATGTATTATTTTAGAAATTTAGCTACAGCTCTTAGTTTTCTCTATACATTTTGTGATATAGTACTCCTAACGTTTATTTATTCACTGTTACTTATTCAAGTTTGTCAAAATTGTAGCAGTCCTTTTGTCTATGTATATTACATTAAAATGTTATTTTATTCCACTTTTTACCTTATTAATGTCTACTTAAATATAACCACACCATATAGCTTTGTTTTCAATTATTGGCTTTAATTGTAGGGCTTAGTTTTATATGTTATGGTTATTTACTTTAGATTATTAGATTATCTTAGTCAACCTTTACCTTTCTTTTTGACGTGTGTAAACACTTTCGTGAATATCAGCACCAATAAAGCATCTATCTATCTATCTATCTATCTATCTATCTATCTATCTATTACAGCCCGGAAGTGCATGAAAAGCTAACAATGTCTTACCTTTTGCTGGTCTTGCTGTCTTTGGGAAAAGTTGCGACCACCACAGTGAAGGGATAGAAACATCAGTATCTGGTGAATATATGTGTAGGACAGTAAAATGACGTGAGATGTATAATAAGTATAGAATAATTTTTGTATTTACTTCTTGCGTGTTTTTAATTCTTCTAACGTCAATTCCATTTCATGACCTTGCCTCATTCCACCAACTAACTGTTAGTTTTTGTTTAATCTTCTGTGCATTTAATACGGCTTTATTTGCCAAATATGCTCTGGCATTACTTAAATCTCTAGAAGAATTTAAACCAAAAGATAAACAATTCGAGCAATTCATTTGCCAAGTTTACTTACTGCACAGAAAGAGATATGCAACATCTACTCCCCACAAAATCTTCTGTAACATCATATACCTTAAAAGTACATTACTAAGTATTAGAGTGTCACAGTGCTGATAAATAACACCGAAACCTCCCAGAACCATCACAATTTTGATGGGAGAGTTCTGGATGCCAGTATTCTCCTACGATGAGTTCGATTCCGCATGTGCATCAGAATGGTTACTTAATATAGTATGTTGTGGTTGTGCGAAAGGACGGTGTGCTGTAAATTACAAGTGTATAGTACAATCTTTAAGGTATTCAGAAATGTGTAAGTATGGTGGCGATGAAGAGATCTGCAATAACAATGACTTTACTGACAATGAAAAGAACCGTCGGACTCAAATTAAACTTTCTACTAGATTACAGATTACAGTTGGGTTGTTGAGGCGTTTGACCTCTCCACACCTCGACCTATAAAGATCTTTTGTGATTACCCCATATCTATATGTTCCCATCCAATCCTAGGCTTCTAAGGAATCCTAGAATTTTCCTGGGGGCTAACTTTGACACTTCTGCAGGTGTTAAAATCACCTGTTCCAAGTGTTATAGCCTTTGCCGGACTAATACTTCGCATGTGCAAAGTACGTTTCGGTTGTCCTAGTACAGAATCGACAACTTTCATCCTCAGCCTTGCCCATTTTTTTAAGATGGTATTTTAATGGGCAGTGACCCGTGAAAAGACCTGTTAGTAGTCTTAATTCCGTTTTGCTGAGTTTAAGTAGCTCTTTAGCTCTCTTTTGCGAATAAGTAATGAACTTTTTCTCTTATTTTTATCCTGGAGTTGAGTTCCAGTAGGAGGATTTTTGTTCATCCTCCCATGTTCTACTAGATATTTACGTATCAATTAAAAAATATGTGTACTAATAATGTACAAGCTATATAATAATTATGGTTCCTAAAGAAATCAAATGGAGTATTATTTTCATAGTTACCAAGCAATCACACATTGTGACATTTTCAGTGTTCGAACAAATAAATAAATAAATAAATATCTAAGAAACAGTAACAGATAGAAAAAAGTTATAATAAACCTTTTTATTACTTATTTTCTTAAGAAAGAAAAAAATCCTAGCAAAATTTTCATAGAGCCAACCACAAATGAGTGACTTACAGAGCAAAAGAGAGATTAGCGTCCATTCTGGCGATCATCTTGAAATTACGACACAAAAGCGGACAAAACATCTAGTAATACGTAATTGTATAGTCCACGAGTTATCCGTCCCATATAGCTATACTATTTCTTCATTAAAAATCCCATGGAATACATAAGCCCGTGCCCTAAATGTTAAAACGCTGTGCAATTTGTCTTATTGGACATCCATCTTCTGCTATACCAATAACCCCAGCCTTACCATATCCTCTTTGAAATAAAAAATAAAATAGTGATATCTGTTTTATTTCGGCAACTCATTACACATTCAAATACAGATAGATTTATACTAGAAAAAAAAAGAAGTTATCCTATTAGTTATTGTCCAGACAATACAAATATCCGCTATCCTTTTAGTAAAAAGTATACAGCGTGGGATCCCTAAAAAATAGGTAATTAAGAGACGTTGGCGTTGGTTGAAATTTATGTTTGCAATGTACTTGCCACCATCACCGAAAGGAAACCATACTTTTACTAAAAATGTACAGTGTAATTACTCTAAAAGATAACCAATTAAGAATAGATAGAGGGTAATAATATTCGGAATGTAGTTGTCAATATATTGCCACAGAGAATTATTTATCATGCATTTTCTCTCTTGGATGACCACCCTGTATATTGTTTAAAAAAGAATATCAGGCTCACCTTCTGGAAATTGTGACAACTGCAAAGGAGGAAACTGGCTTTGCTTTTATTGAAAACTTTACAGGGTGATCATTCAATAAAGTTTAAAAGCCAGTGTGCAAAATCGACGAATACCTGCTAACAATTGTATATAGGTATACTGAGAAATATATTACACTAATCACCGTAGGTCGGGGGGTCAAAAGTCCCCAAAGTGGTCTGATTTTAGGCCCGGGGCCATGCAATAATAAATATTTTCGAACCGAATGAATACCTGCTAACAGCTGCGGCTTACGATAGTCATGGTGATGATCCAACCGAATGAATACCACTTCTACTTTGAGGCAAAATATTTGTAATAAGTGTTTGAGATCATGTACAATAAGTTTCAATTTTCCCATGGTCCAAAAAAAAGTTACAAGGCCATTTTAAACTCAGAATTAAGCAAAAACTGCAAATTTCACAAAGCACCTGTAAAATGGAAAGTTCTCGCCGGAAAACGCTAATAATTGGCATAGGCCTTCGGAAGAAATGACATACATAAAAGTTACACCTTTCTGCCCTCCACATGCTTCCAGGGGGCCCATAAATACGGGTCCAAAAATGTAAGAAAATTTGGTTGAATCATGACCACTTTTTAAATTTGCCGCGGTTTTTCCTGTATCAGCAAAGAATCATAACTTTTTTGTCAACTCAGAATTGTACAGACTATTGTATGCCGCTGTTGTTAGCAGGTATTCATTTGATTGAAAAATATTTATTATTCAATAGCCCCGGGCTTAAAATCAGATCACTTTGGGGACTTGCGACCCCCCGACCTACTGTGATTTGTATAATATGTTCCTCAGTATACCACAATTGTTAGCAGGTATTCAAAATTAGTCGATTCTGCACACTGGCCCTTAAGATAATAGGAAAAATCGGTAAAGGTATTTACACATAACTTCTATTTTTATTATACAGGGTGGCCACTCTAAAAAAATCATTAATTAAGAAACGACATATAACAATAACCGGAATGTAGTTATCACTATTATTACAAAGAAGACCTGATAACTTATAGTCAAACAATATAAAAAGTGGTCATCCAACAGCAAAAAATTAAATTTTTCGTAAAACCTTTACGAATTTCCAATATAGTTGCATTATTTCTTAGGTTGACCACCCTGTGTATATTTCAGTAAAACTATAAGGTCAGTTGGGGTATCTGGGCCCAAGGGGTAACTGGGCCATGGTTTTTTTTCGTACAATTTGTGGGGGTAATTTCACTTCAAGCAGTTGGCAGCACTGAAGGACAATGTCATCTCACTACAACAATTAGCCTCATTAGCCTCTGAGTGTTGTTGCTTTCATGTAGCAATTTTTTAAATTTTGTAGTGCAAAATTTTCATAGCAACGTGATGTAATCTTGATTTTTATGAAGTACTACAGGTTTACTGTATATATTATCAACGTCACAGTTAATTTAGCATAAATTAGAATCATGATATATCCCTAAAATGTTATTGCAAGCATGTATTCTGCGTTAGGTCATAAGCTTGAGTGGGTGGCCCAGTTACCCCCACAATTTTTCAAAAATGGGGTAAGTGGGCCAGTTAATTGGGGCATCTGGGCACGGCTGGGACCAAGTTACCCCAAGCACATTAAGTATGTTGTTTTTGTTTTTATTTATTAGGTAGATGTAGATCACTGCGCACAGTCACACAAAAAATAGCGATCTGTACCCGGGACCCGACATATTAATCCCTATGTATTTTGTTGAACACAAATCTGATGTCCGTTTAGCTCCATCATCAATCATTTTTTTGTAAATCGCTAAAATAGCCTAAGCAACCTTATTTCTTTAGATATTTTCGCGATTTACAAAAAGTTGGTGGGCAACGGAACTAAACGGACATTGGATTCGTTCAGCACGTCGAAATACATAGGATTACTATGTCAGGTCCCTGGTGTAGATCACTTTTTTTTGTGGGCCTGTGTTATTTATGCTTACTTGAAATTGGATGTTTTTTACATTTAATTTTGCCCTTTTTACTTTAACAGAAGCTGTGTTATTCCTAAATTTGAATAAATTTCCACCTAATTGTTATGTAGTAGTTCTCTTACATCGTCGACAACTCGACTATGGTGTGGTTTAAATGACTTGTGGTAATTTTTGTACGAAGTTTACATGTTTACCAACGCGCCCACTTACCCCAGTTCAAATAACAATCGTTTGTATGAAACCAAGACCCGTATGGTCCAGTTGCCCCAATTTCTAGAGGTAACTGGGCCCATCGGACTTTATATTATTTAATTATAATTATAACGAAATTTAAATTTGACTCGGGATTTGAATACTATATATTTAAAGACTGTATATTGTATTATGTATGAAAAGATATTTTAGATATTAATATAATTTATTAGTGGTTCTCAGGCAAGTTCAAAGTATAATCTTCTCGCTCAGGTTGTAAAATCATGGCCCAAATACCCCAAGTGACCTTAATAGGTGTCTTCCTTGCCAATTGCGTTAACAATATGCCAAATATTATTGCTTACTATCATATTTGTACTTCTACACCTATGTGTGGAGTGGAAGTATAGTCCTCGTATAAAAACTTAAAAATTCTGTTGTTGTCGAAAGAGGTTTAGAATGTTATGAAACATGGAGACTATTCGAGCGAAAAAGATTTCTTCATTGTCTATCGTCTTTAGACAGCCCACCCTGTATATTTCCAGTGAAAGCTTAACTATTTTTTCGCTGGCAATAGCGTTAATTACCTACCGAATTTGACTGTTCTCTGACAAGTAGCTCTTTAGTTACAGTACCAACAGACTGTTGTCTGACCAACAAACAAACTGACAAACTGACGGAATTGAAAGTAATCTACATGGTCAATAACGCGGAAGTCCGAGTAAATCTCGGAGGCTGATTTTTTCTCGAAGGCAATACAATACCCTTCTATGAGCGAGGCAGGTAATAAAAGAGGGAAGATTTGTTTAAACACCTATACAGATATTTTATAAAGTTTTCCATTTTACATTCAAATTTTTTTTGTCTATATTAGATATAAGTGATACAGGATGATAATTTTCCCTATTTGTATCGAAATCGGATCACAAGGGCTTAATTATGAAGATTATTTTTTTAAAGTGATGCAAAATAGTACTTTTGTTAGTAGAGATAAAATAAAACTAACAATCTTCTTCAATATTTTGGCAGCAGTTTCATCAAAATTGAGATCTCTGCAATTATTCAGGCTAATTAATGTTTTACAATACCTCACATTCTTGTGTAGTTTCTAGGAGCATCGTTTTTTGTAGATTATTTTCGTTCATTGTGCAGCTGAATTTTACCATCAAATTTTATACAATGTCCATTAAAGTTATTAGCAATTTCTTTTTTATCGACAATGATTTCATTCAGTAGGTACGAACTGAATACGGATGAAAAACAAAATAACCTTAGCCAATATAACTAAATTCATTAGTTTCTTGTTAAACACGTAGTAATGAACATCACGTCGCGTCGTTGAAAAATTACTAACGAAAACTATGGACGTAAGTTCATCCGTAATAAATTCCTTAATTGAAATACCTACTTAATTCCTTCATTAAATTAGCCATTTAATTAAAGATAATTAATAACCTCATATAATCATTTTATTACTAAACAATGTGGGATAGGTTATTCTAGGGTATTCCAAACATTGACAGTAAAGTTAAAAGAACCAAAAGGACTGTCATTATATATTTTTATCTAATCTCCGTTAAATTAACAACGAGCTGCCAACCCCTTATCATTAATTAAAAGATGATAACAAATACACAAAAGGCAGGTTCTAAAATTTAGGAGATAAGAGATGATTAGTACCAGAGTAAGACCACCCCTAACACTAGGGTCGATTTAAGCTACTTAAGTAGCTAATACCCTCTATGGTACCGTTAACAACAATAATACAGCGTAACAATTATGAACAATGTAATTCTTTAGCTTTTTGTCACTTTATTTTTTGAAATATATATTTCATTCTCTTCTACTAGTATTGTAACTCACTTCGTGGAATTGTTTGTAACAATTACAAATTATACTTACAAGTTATTGTAGAAGAGAATCGTGTATTTTAAATGGATAATGAAGTGTTGTATTGTTGAGTAGTGAAATACTAGAAACATTTTAAGTATTATCCTTTAACCCTTTCAACGGCGTTCCCCCTTGGGTATTATAACAACAATTGTTCGTAATGTGAAGCATCGTAAATCTTAATGTTTCTTCTCATGTTTAAGATAAATCCTTCTTTTCTAATATTTTTATTTACTTTTTCGAAAACTCGATGTGGTTTTAGGTATTACTACAAAATGTAATATAGACTAGTATTTTGCTCATGTCTCTGAAGAGAAGATTAAAATTAACGACCAGGCAAAATGAAAACGAAATAATGTAAAAGTTAATGGGGTCAGATAAAAAATGAACAATAAAAATGGCTATACTGGATGTCAACGGGTTCGCTTTCTGGCTGCCATTTCTTTATTTCTAACGGATCGAGATGAAACTTGAAACTTGTTGTATATTACATGTTACCAAAATTACATTATTTTGTCTATTAATCAAGTTTCTACGACTTTCGGTTCCATCGAGGGTGCCCCACTTTTTTATTTTTAAATGGGACACCACATCCGTTTTACATTCTTGGAATTTAGAAGTCATTATATACATGATTGTATAATTTCATGCCTGTCTACGGCATTTTAAGATTTTTACAGACAATTTTAATTTTTAATCTAGTGTCCCATAATCCACCTGAAATTGTTTTAACATCCATAAATAATTTAAAAAATATATATTGTACTTTATTGTTGTTAATTTTTCTTAGAAAAAGATCCAAAGTTGATAAAAAAACTGCTCAATTTTCACAGAACTAAAATCATAAAGTGTGTTCAGACAGGTTTAAAATTTTGGTCCACATTTCACCACTTTGATGGCAAAAACCGCCCGACAAAAATGTCTACCACTACAGTACAGTACTACACACGTCAAAACACACATTTTGCGCTAGGTTTGGTCTGGTAACTAAAATTTTTTTTTTCAATTTCCTTTTACCGCGCATCCACCGGAAGTTTCGTCTGCCAGCGGAATTGGGTGAAGTACATATACTAACTACCTATGCGAAAAGATATTGGTAACTATTTGATTAGAAAAAAATAAGCGCCCCCCCCCCGTCCATATCCGCCCACCGTACCAAAAAAATTTCCACAGAGAAAAAAATTTCGTAGTTACATCAAAGATTAGAGAATTAACAAGATAGCAGAGCCGGCGGAAAACCTTTTATCTTTTAGCAATGGCGTCATTGACCTCGATATTTAAATTGGAGTTCTCGCGCAGTTGCCACAATGTGACAATCAGACGGAGAAGGTAACATTAGAAAGAGAGGCCAATAGTGAAAAATGGGCAACACTGTCCTGATCTCACGACCGAACTCAGCTGACTGTCAGTGCCAAGGTCACTATAAAAACAGGTGACTTTGTAATATATGTCACATGAAGTATTTCTATGTTTATATGTAAGGTATCTATTTGGTTAGAATACAATTGTACATTGAAAGAATAATTTTGAAACTTTTTCCTATAAAATGAAGAAAAAACAGCCACACGCAGCTGTCATCGAGGTCTATACGTGACGTAGCACTTGCCGATCTTAATGAGCCAACCTATGTTTTAGTAAGCTTGGTCAAATTCGTTTAATGCGTAACCGACAAATCCCGAAACCGCTTTCGCTGGATGTCGTGTCCTTTTAAATTGGAGCACACAACTGTCCTCGTCTATTTCGTCTTCTCCATCTGACTGTCCTATTTTGTTAGTTCTCTAATCTTTGGTTATATGTTCTCTTCGATTACCGACTGGCAAATAGTAACTTTTCGTCGTCGAATTTGCACGCCATTTCCTAGACTAAAATTGGATTTTGAGATTTTGTTATCGGAAATGTGAGTTTTGGACATCTGCTATTTTGTTCGTCTGTTCCTCTGTCCAGTTATATATTCATTCATGCTTCTGTCTACCTGCTTCTGTCTACCTGTTTGTTCGTCTGTTTACCAATTAGTTGTCTCGCTTTTCTATCCGATCATACGTTCATTCGTTCGTCCGTCAGTCTGACCGTCTGTCCTTCTCTCTAGCCGTACGTTCATATCTTTGCATATCCATTGATTCGTTAATATATGTGGAAGCCAGGCTAACTCAGTTCAGGGGATCAGAACCAAATATTGAACTTATAGTTTCGAAGAATTTCATTTTCTTTTTACTTCCCTCGCATACCGAAGGGAAGTATTGTATTCGAGAAAAAGTCACCCTCCGAGATTTTTTCAGATTTTGATTTCACTGTTGATCGTCCATATCTAAGAGCATGCTGACTTGATGGAAGCTAGTCTTGTACATGAAGAAACAAAGTGGTTTGTGTAGGGCTTCCTCAAGCATTTTAGCAAAGCTACACGTGATGGTTATTGGACGAAGGTTTTTTATTTCATTCGTCTGATCTATCTTGTGTACAGGGTAGATGCAGGATATCTTCAAAATTTTCAAAGAAGTACCAGACTGCAAGAATAAATTAAAGATCAAAGTTAGTAATTTTACAAAAATGATAATCACAGTCCCTTACTATGAAAGCTGTGCTATTAAAGAATTTAGGCTTAAGTTTTTAAGTACCTTAATCAATTATGAAAGTGATTAAGAGGAGAACAGTATCGTTAAAAAATATTATTTTATTGTCTTGATCAAACTCTAGACTCTAGAAATCTAGAAATATAATCATCTAGGAATAGATGTTTAAATTAAAACGAGATGTAAAGAATACACCCTTCGCCAGGTTATTGGAGTCTTGAAGTAAATTAATTTGTATTACATAATTAGTTTAAAAGTGAATTATTATTTGCTTGCTTGTAATTGTAATGAAACACATTCTTTACAGGATTTTGCAAACAGCAGAAAAAACGATCTATGAGAACATATGTTCTTACAGTTAGATTTTCTTTTTAGTTCTTATAGATAGTTTTTTCTGCTGTTTGCAACATCCTATAAAGAATATGTTTCATTATAATCAGGTTATTTTTAATATGAATTATCTCCTGATAATGACAACTGATTGGCGAATCACTCGTCAGGATTTTTTGGGTAATTGCACCATGGGTTGCAAACTATCATGCCATATTTTTTTATAGAAATGTTCATAATATGGACATTTTGAAAGTTTTTCAACATCGACCACTATCATAAATATATAATTTTTTTGCTTTAGAAATTCACTGAAAGTGCAATATAATCTTTGTTTTCATATCTGCGAAGAGATAATAACTGATGGTAGAAGTGTTCAGCACGTTTTTAAAGAAGAAAAGTCCACGATATACATGTCACCACTTACTATTGGCATCTTCCTTTATTACAACGATTATCCTTTAAAGTGGCAAACAGCGTTTTTACGCAAAATCGGAAGCGATTTAAATCTTTTGACAAAACTAGAATTACACGTAATCATCACATTATACCGTTGAATGACTACAATGAAATGAATGAATAAAAAATCAAGAGGTACAAAGTAAATAACAAACAAAGAATTTTAAATGGACCTCTTGAGTTGAAAATCATGGGCAACAAATATTTAACAAAAGCCTAACTAGTCAAGCAATGATGCGTTTAAGGGGTATCCGGCTATCTGTTACTAAAAGAAGGTATAATGAGAAGACGGTAAAATGTACTCGGATAGCCATATCATGCCATCTTAATCCCAAGTTGTGAGCAAGACCTTAGAAAACTCGAAATGACAGAACTTTCAATTAGATACATTATATTGTATTTGTAACATACATGGAACAGGGCCGGACTCAACAAAATAAAAACATTTTAATTTATTTAATAAACGTTGATTTTTTGTATCCCTTCATATTAAACAAATATATATAGGCGAGTCTGCCTGGGGTAAAAAGAGCTGATTTTACAAATTTTGTATACCATTTGAGTTAGCAACGGATTCTTATAGGAACAATTCTGCTGAACAAGATTTTCTTATGAAAAATGTTCCTAAACCGCGAGCTTCATGGTCAAATAATTGTTTAAACAGAACTTTTTCGTTTTTATTTAATAACATGAAAACGGTTTGACGGATCCGAAAAAATATTGATTCAATCGAAAGATATTTTCAATGCGCGTTATTTGGCGCTAGGCACAACTCATATTGTCAACCCGTTCATTTGTTATAGCCAAAATAAATTTCTCAATTAACAAATTGATTACTCCGAAACTAATGAGGTCAGGATATTGTTATTTTCAATATACATGTCTTTTATGCCAAAGAATATACAATATTTTTTTCCGATATTTTCAATACTTTTTGATTGTTTAAACAATTGGCATAATTTGTTAATTAGCAAATAACTTTTTTTTGTTTGATCGACTTCAATCCAACTTTAAACGATAAATATTAATGTCGGGCATAACCCCCATAGAAGCCTGCACGAATGTAACTTTTTGCTTTTGTTTATTTAAAGCTTAAATTAATTTTGCAAATTAACAAATCAAATATCTCGGCTCTGGATAAGCGTGTCGAAATGCGATTTTATGCATATGAGAGTGCTTGGAGAAAGGAAACTTTTGAGACTAGAAAGAACATGATCGGATAACCGGAACCGAAAATAAAAGTGATATTGCGTGAGAGGCTCTAATTTGTTTATTAACAACTTTTTGGACACGAGGTTCGGTGCAAATGAAAGCTAGCAAGTTTTTCCATCAATCACAAAAAGTTGTACAATAAATGTTCAATCCCTGAAGAGTTATGGGCGTTTTTGACACTTAAAAAAAATTTTTTTCATGCAACCAAGTATTTTTTATGATAATAAATGTTTTTACTTTCTGAGAACTTTTTAAAAACATTGCAATATTCATTAAATAAATGGCTATCTTGCAACAAACATATGATTGTTCATGTCCAACGAGGGTTTGTCGGTACCTAGTTTTTGTTTTTTTTACTACTTTTTGTGAAGGAACAGGCTTGTTTTACTTTATTTGAGTGGGTTCCTGTCGAAAAAATACCAAAAATAAAAAGGAAACAAACTTATTTTTCACTTTTTTCTTATAATGAAAAAAAGTTCACGTCTCATGAAAAAAAACACACACTTTGTTACTTGTAAATGTACTTGTAATGCCTTGTAAATGTAAATGTAAAAAATGTACACCCCCCTCAAAAAAATTAAAACAAGCCTTCTCTTTCACAAAAAGTAGAAAAACAATAACTGCCGACAAACCCTCGTTGGACAAGAGCAATCATATATCTGTTGCAAGATAACCACTTATTTAATGAAAATTGCAAAAAAAAATATTTACGACGTTTTTAAAAATTTCTCAGAAAGTGAAAACATTTATTGTTCGGACAACACAACTATGCATTTTTTGTTTTGTTTCTCGTAACTAAGTTTTAATTTTTTTCCATAGCAACAAGAATTATTATTGAAATAACATAATATATAACTCAAATACCTTTTTTTGCAATAAAAACAAAAATAATAATAATTCAATTCAAAAACCGCGTTTAAAACCATAGTGCTACTACATTAAGAATAATAGTGTTTCTTCTCGTGAACATTGAACACTGGACATTGTTGGAGATTGTTGGGCCCAACCAGAAGAAAGCTAACATCAGTGAATTTAAGGTAGTTCATGTCTATAATTTTTGCCGCTTAATTTTAATTACTCTTGTTGTCAGTGCATTAGCTGACTGGTCCTTTGCCGCGATTATAAATTACCGCGTAATATACATTTTGGTCTTCGATGCCGATATTTTAAAAGATAACAGAACCAGTTTTACCTCTTGTCCATTTTCAAATCATTTTCATAAATTACTTCAAAACTGACATTTCTCGAATAAATTTAATTTGACACTAGCACACTAGTTGTATTTTTCTCAACCTACTGCTAATATATTTATTTTCTTAGTGAGAAATAATTTCTATTTGTGAGTACTGATTAATAAAATCAATTTGCAATTTTGTTTATAGTTAATAATATATTGACGAGCCTATCAATTCTTACAAAATGAAATTTGAGGACTTCGTAAGAGAATGTAATATAGTAAATAAAAAATTGACCGCTGTGTCAGAATATTCATCTAATGTCATGACAGATACTTCAACACACTCTATGTTTTATGCAAAATTTAAAAGATCTAACCTCATTTACGAGGATTTTCAGGAACAGCGTAAATTGCTAAAATTAAGTCAACTTTCTACTGAAAATTTGGACCAACTGAATTCAATGGTAGAAGAAATAGATGATTTGTACGATAACATTCAAACTGTTAATATACAATTAACCAATATGAAGTCAGTTGTTAATGCAAATCAAAAAATTAATGTTGAAAATCATCAAAATAATGTTCGTCTACCAGAAATTCCCATACCTAAATTTTCAGGGAATCCTATTGATTGGACTTCATTTCATGACCTATTTATATCATTAATACACAGTAGTACAAAACTGTCAGACATAGATAAATTCCAATATTTAATAAGTGCCCTGTCTGATGAACCTCTAAAACTAGTTAAGCAATTGCCATTCAAATCTGATAATTATCATATTGCATTTAAATCTCTAGAAACAAGATATGACGACAAACGCTTACTTATTTCGACATACTGGGGAAATATTCTCAATTCACCGAAAGCTAAAGCGGATTCCGCAAGTTCTCTTCGTACTCTCTTGAATATATTTTCAGAAAATATTTCCGCGCTTAACAAATATAATGTTGACTTGTGGAATTTTACTTTATTTAATTGGTTAATGCAGAAGATTGATCCCAGTACTAGAAAACATTTTGAAATGCGTTATAGCGATACGGAAATGCCCACATATGAGCAGTTAAGCAAATTCTTGACCGATCAATGTAAAGCTTTGGAATCTAGTACTATGACATCACATCTTTGTTCTAATGCTTCTCAGCATTCAAGCCCTAATAATGAAAGATTTGGTCGATCATTTTCTCAAAAACAATATACGCAGCCTTCCATAAAATCCAAACAACAATCCCTTGTGGTGGACACATCTTCTCAAAACAATGTTGGTTCAGCAACGGCTGTTACAAAGTCTCATGAAACACCTTGCTTTGTTTGCAAGGCTAATCATTCTATTTTTAAATGCGATTCATTTTCAAGTAAGTCACCCCAAGATCGGTATAACTTTATTAAAAAAGGTAAACGTTGCGTAAATTGTTTTGGAACGCACAGTTTCTCGACTTGTGCTTCCCAATCTACTTGTCGCATATGTCAAAAACGCCATCATACGTTGCTACATTTTCCACGCGAAGTAACTGGGACATTCAATTCTACCGATAATGGTTCCGCTGCTGACACACCTCAAGTTGTTGCTAGTGCTCTTGCCCCAGTTACAGTTCTTTTGTCTACTGCTTTGGTATCTATCTGTGATGCTAAAGGTAACTTTCAAACATGTCGTGCTCTTATTGACAATGGCAGTCAAATTTCAATAATTACTGAAAGATGTCTAAACAGACTTAATCTACCGCTCACTCAATGTTCTCTTCCTATTCAAGGAATTGGTTGCACTTCTTCACCCGCTTGTACTGGCATGACTATGTGTCAAGTAACTCCGCTGTTTAGACACCATCCCAGTTTCATTATACAGGCACTGGTCTTGCCAGTTATCTGCAATGATATTCCGTCTAGTCACATTACCACTCAAGGTTATAATCATTTAGATAACCTGCCACTCGCTGATCCTGATTATAGGAAACCTAGTGAAATAGACATATTACTTGGCGCTGATGTCTACTCACAAATAATACAACCCGCTATTAAATATGGTCGTCCTGGCGAACCAATCGCAATGAAAACCATCTTTGGTTGGATTTTATCTGGAAAAATTCATCTTTCTACGCCCGCTGTTGTAAACTCATTTCATGTGTCGTTTGATTCGCAACTTGATTCTACATTAAAAAGGTTTTGGGAACTTGAAAGCTTACCTGAAAAAATATTTAATTCCCCAGAGAATATTAAATGCGAACAACATTTTATTCATTCTCATACTCGTGACATATCAGGTAGATATACCGTTTCGTTACCTTTTCGTGAAGAGATTCCTACTTTAGGTGAGTCATTTACCACTGCAATGCATCGTTTTTTGTCCTTGGAAAATCGCTTAAATAAAACTTCTGCATTAAAATTAGAATATTCAAATTTTATGCAGGATTATCTTGATTCTGGACACATGTCTCTTGTGAGTAGTAAAAGTGTTTCTAATCACACAGACTCATGTTATTATATCCCACACTATTGCGTACTAAAACCCGAAAGCTCTACCACGAAATTACGAGTCGTCTTTGATGCCTCAGCGAAGGCTACTAATAATGTTTCTCTAAATGAAACATTATTAACAGGCCCTAAATTACAGCAAGACATAGTTTCATTACTTCTACGCTTTCGTATACATTCTACTGTACTTATTGCAGACATAAAACAAATGTATAGGCAAATTGCAGTGACACCTGATCACAGATCCTATCAACGCATATTGTGGCGCTTTTCTCAAAACACTCCTGTTCTAGAATTTGAACTAAACACCGTTACATATGGAGTATCATCTGCTCCGTATCTTGCTATTCGCACTCTTTTACAACTTGCTTCAGATGAAAAACATAACTTTCCCTATGCTGCAAAAGTGTTACTTAGCGATATTTATGTGGATGACGTAGTCACGGGCTGTTCATCTGCTAAAGAAGCTATTGCTTTGCAATCTCAACTTCGAAGTCTTCTTGAAAGTGGTGGATTTGATTTAAGGAAATGGTCTAGCAATGATCCTATTGTCTTAGAATCTATACCGCCATCATTACGGCAAACTAATTGTCAGTCATTTGACACTGCTGATTCATTTCAAAAGATATTGGGCTTAAACTGGAATCCAAATTATGATTCCCTAACGTACAAAATAGAAACTATCGAACGTTGTTGTACCAAAAGATCAATACTTTCTGAAATCGCACGCATATTTGATCCACTTGGGTTGTTAGCTCCGCTTACTCTCTTTGCCAAACACTTGATCCAGGTTCTCTGGACACAAGGTTTGTCCTGGGATGAGGTACCTTCCGCTGAGATTTGTTCCCGTTGGTCACAATACAAGCGTGAAGTACCATGTCTCGCTCAACTTCAGTTACCTCGACGCATTATAACGGACAATTATCAATCATGTGAACTACATGGTTTCTGTGATGCTTCTATGACTGGTTATGCATGCGTGGTATATTTTAGAGTAACACAAAATGATAACTCTGTACGCATTTTTTTGGTATGCGCTAAATCCAGGGTTTCTCCGCTTAAGCGCATCACGATTCCACGCCTTGAATTATGTGCTGCACTGTTACTTTCGGATTTAGTTCATTTTGTGCGTGAAACCTATGTCAACATTGCTTTTAATAAAATTTACGCTTGGTCCGATTCCACTGTGGTATTAACCTGGATTAAATCTTCTCCGCATCAATGGAAGACGTTCATTGCAAATCGTGTCACACAAATTCAGGAAAAAATATCCCCAGAAAATTGGTATCATATTGATGGTATCGATAATCCTGCTGATTGCGCCTCGCGTGGCCTTCTTCCCTGTGACCTCTTGAAATGTTCCGCATGGTGGGCGGGTCCCAAGTGGCTAAGTTCTTCTCCTGAACTTTGGCCTAATAGTTCCTCTTCTACTTCATCTTCCGAGGTAGATTTAGAAGCCAATACAATCTCTCTTATTGTCATTGAACAACATGATTTCATAATGAATCTATTATTGCATTTCTCTTCTCTGCGAAAGGCTCAAGGAAGTGTAGCTTATTTAGTTCGATTCACCCGCTACTTAAAGGACAAGATCAATTTTGTTCAAGGTCCTTTGTTAAATTTGGAGCTACATAACGCACTACTTATCATTATAAAACATATTCAAAAACTAGTTTTTGTTAATGAAATAAAGCAAATTTCTTCAAATAGCCCTTGTGCTAAGCCTATACGCAAACTTGCCCCTTTCTTAGATCAAGATGGTATTCTCAGGGTGGGCGGAAGGCTTCGCCACTCCCAGGAATCCTTTGAGCGAAAACATCCCATTTTGTTACCACGAGATCACCGATTAACTACGCTTCTTATTAATCATTATCATAATAAGTATCTGCATCCTGGTGCGACCGCTCTTCAGGCTTTATTAGCTGAACAATTCTGGATTTTGTCGGCCAGACGCGCAATTAATCACTGCATTTCCCATTGCTATCGTTGTTCACGACATAATCCAAAATCCTATACACCTCTTATGAGTGATTTGCCCACTCCTAGGGTCTCCGAAGTTAAACCGTTCCTTCACACTGGGGTAGATTTCGCTGGACCGTTTAGTATTACTTTTGGCAGACGCAGGGGTGGTAAAACTCAAAAGGCTTATCTATGTTTATTTGTATGTCTCGCCACTAAGGCTCTTCATCTTGAACTTGTTTCAGATCTTACGTCTGAGTCGTTTATAGCAGCATTACGGCGCTTTGTTGCACGTCGAGGTCAGTGCTCCCATCTATATAGTGACAATGGAACTAATTTCGTTGGCGCTAATCGTCAATTGATTGAATTGACACAAAATGCCTCTGGAGTCATGCAAATCAAGTGGCACTTCAATCCCCCTTCTTCTCCTCACTTTGGTGGTTTGTGGGAGGCAGGGGTAAAGTCAGTCAAACATCACATTTCTCGAGTTGTTGGTGATCAAGTGCTGACCTACGAGGAACTTAATACTGTTTTTCACCAAATCGAAGCGGTTTTAAATTCACGACCAATATGTCAGCTCAGTAGTGATCCAAATGATCTACAGGCATTAACGCCAGGTCATTTTTTAACGTTATCCTCACTGACAGCTCCTCCTGACGAGGAATTAATCTCCGTACCCATAAATCGTTTATCGCGATGGCAATTGTTGCAACAAATTCAGCAAGGTTTTTGGAAGCGCTGGCATAACGAGTACCTTCATACTCTTCAGCAACGATCCAAATGGACAAATTCTACGAAACCTCCCGATGTTGGTACCATTGTGGTAATTAAACAGGACAACGTTCCTCCGCTAACTTGGCACCTTGGTCGTATTGTCGAATTGCATTCTGGTCCTGATGGGCAGGTCCGTATTGCTACTGTACGAACGGCTAATGGTGTCCTTAAGAGACCTCTAGTAAAATTATGTCCCTTATCAACTCCTCAGTAATTTTATGTTATTGTTAACTTAGCTTTAGTTTCATAATTTAAATATATTTCATGTACTCATAAATAAATTTTCACGCTGGAATAGCAAACTTTTTATTGCAAATGCTTCGTCATTTGGATGGGCGGTATGTTCGGACAACACAACTATGCATTTTTTGTTTTGTTTCTCGTAACTAAGTTTTAATTTTTTTCCATAGCAACAAGAATTATTATTGAAATAACATAATATATAACTCAAATACCTTTTTTTGCAATAAAAACAAAAATAATAATAATTCAATTCAAAAACCGCGTTTAAAACCATAGTGCTACTACATTAAGAATAATAGTGTTTCTTCTCGTGAACATTGAACACTGGACATTGTTGGAGATTGTTGGGCCCAACCAGAAGAAAGCTAACATCAGTGAATTTAAGGTAGTTCATGTCTATAATTTTTGCCGCTTAATTTTAATTACTCTTGTTGTCAGTGCATTAGCTGACTGGTCCTTTGCCGCGATTATAAATTACCGCGTAATATACATTTATTATCATAAAAAATACTTGGTTACATGAAAAAAAAAGCAAATTTGACTGGAAAAAAAATTAATCACACCGAGGATCGAACCCGCCACCACATGTGCGTCAAATCTTACTATTTTCACGTTGCGGGAGAGATTTTTTAAAGGGTCAAAAGGCGTATAACTCTTCAGGAATTGAATATTTTTTGTAAAACTTTTTGTGGTTGATGGAAAAACTTGTTAGCTTTCATTTGCATCAAACATCGTGCCCAAAATGTTGTTAATAAACAAACAAATTAGGTTATCCGATCAAGTTCTTTCTAGTCTCAGAATTTTCCCTTTTCCAAGCACTTTCATATGCCGAGATATTCCATTTGTTAATTTGCAAAATTAATTTGAACTTTAAATGGACAAAAGCAAAAAGTTGCATTCGTGCAGACTTCTATGGGAGTTATGCCCGACATCAATATTTATCGTTTAAAGTTGGTTTGAAGTCGATCAAACTTTCGAAATAAAGTTATTTCCTAATTAACAAATTATGCCAATTGTTTAAATAATCAAAGAGTATTGAAGATATCGGGCCAAAGAAAAAATTGTATATTCTTTGGTATAAAAGGCATGTATTTAAAAAAATGGACAGGTTGGCAAAGTGAGCTGTGTCTAGCGTCAAGTGATGCGTATTCAAAATATCTTTCGATTGAATCAAGATTTTTTCGGATTCGTCAAACTGTTTTCATTTTATTAAATAAAAAGGAAGAAGAAAAATTATTTAAACAATTATTTGACCATGAAGTTCGCGGTTTAGGGAACTTTTTCATAAGAAAATCTTGATCAGCGGAATTTTTCCTATAAGAATCCGTAGCTAACTCAAATGGTATAGAAAATTTTTGGGAAAAATCCCAGGCAGGCTTGTCTAATATTTCTGGAAGTGATTTCTTCATTATTGTCTTTTTGTCGATAGCATCTCGCTGTTATGATGAATCAATGCTTTTTCGGCTCGGGTTCTGTAAATCCTCTAACCTGAAAGGTGAAGTATTATTATCTTCCTATTCAATCCTTTACCTACTAAACTATTATTCTCTTACAGGTAGAAAGTTTATTTCCTCCATTTGTTATTACTCCTTCTTGAGCATAGAGTAAATACAAAAAATGACAATAAATGATAATAAAAAAGGATGTAAACTGTATAATGATAAAGAGGTTCTGTATATGTTTTACTTCCCTCGTATACAGAAGGGAAGTATTTTTACATGAAATTGATATTTTCAATGTGTAACGCCGATTATACGAGTTCTTAATTTACAGATTTGTAGGCCAACACCAATTTTCCCCTGAGCCTTTGATCCATCTGTGTACTATTCTAAATATCTACGGCCAGAAGACACTTAAATTCTGGAACTAGGTGACAACAGAACGTCGAAAGACAGACTGAAATACCTCGGCGTTCACTCTGGTAAAAACACCAATATGAATGTGCACATAAACGAAATTAGCAAAACGGTGGAAAACATCGTCATGGCTCTAACTAGGCTAATTCCAAATATTAGAAGACCAACGGCAAGTAAGCGCAGGATAATGGGATCAGTGGCCCACTCGATTATCTTGTATGCAACAGCAATCTAGGGAGAAGCTCTGCGAAGCAAGAAGTTCGAAAATATGCTTAAAAAGCTGCAGAAAAGACTAGCTATTCGTGTTGGCGGTGCATACCGCACTATCTCGACGGAAGCGATCCAAGTCATAACCGGAATAAAGCCAATTGCCATCATGGTTCAGGAACAGAGCAGGTTATACGAGACAGGCAGGGATAGCCATAGAGAAATCCAGAAAGAATCAATCCAGGAGTGGCAACGACGTTGGGAACTAGACACAGAAAAGGCGAGATGGACGAAGAGACTAATGTAAAACATATATTCTTGGAACAATGGATAAATCATGGGGAGGAAATTCACCAACATATTGGCGAAACGGTAATGGCAGACAACGTTATGGAATTGATGTTGGCAAACGAGGAAAACTGGCGGACAACCATACCTACATAAAGAAAGTATTAAAAGAAAAAGAAACACATGAAAGGAACATTGAACAGGAAAGGCGGAAAAATAGAAACGAGGAATAACAAATAAGCGGAAACACCAAGTCTAATTTGATGTAATGCAATTCGATTCCAAATTAGATGCGGTAAAATGGAGGAGGGGTTTTAGTTGGTAGGTCTTCTCGTAAAGGAATTCAACACCCTCTGCCAGCACAAGTTGCCGGAGTCTATGAAGATTTCCCCTCCTCTACGAAAGAAAAGAGGACTAGAAGATGTCTTTTATTTCATTCACAATCATCTCGTTTAGGAAATTCATCTGCATGTAGATGGGTGAACCTACAGACAGGACGATACCGGTCATTCTCTGACTCAGTGATGATGTGTTTCTCATACATATGTATAGTTAAAGCCTTGGTACCTCATCAGATATCTCACTGTATGAGATAGCACAAACTTGTACCCACACTAGAAGGAAAGTTAAAATCGCTTATTATTCTTCTTTTCCTGGTCAGCATTCTCTCTATGTTACTAGAATTGTCAGAAAGTACGTGTTTATTACATCACTATTGAAGTATGTTGAGAGTCTTTTGCAATAGTCACTTCAAATTTTCTTCTTATTTTGATGCCAATACCATTTTCATATGCCTGTGGACCTTATTTTCGAACCTTCGTTTTTTCTGTACGCCGCCCTCTAGATTTTTTCCATTTTGTGAAAAATTATCCTCTGTCAAATTTCAGATCAATCGGAAGACGAAAAGACGTGGCACATCGAATTCGAAATTTCGAATTTTAGTAATTTTCCGCTAACTGAAGAAGCAACTTAATTCTCACATTTATGGTTGAAATTTTTAATAATTCGTTATTTGATAATAAATTTTATCTATAAGAACAATAATTGTCTTGATATTTTTTCAATTTTATAAAGAATAACAACAGACAATGTAGGCGAGCCTACTTGTTAGGAGTTGAGAACCATTAAATTTAAATGCTGAGAAGAGACCTACTAGGAACCTACTAGAAAACGATAATTACTTGGGTTCTAGAGTTTATTTACACATGACGTCACTACAGGGCGTGGCGGAAGAAGTAGTACAGTTAAAATCATCCTCAAGTTCAGAGCAATCGGAGGAATCTATAGATGAAAAAGAAATGAGTAATACGGCATCTTTCGTAAATCTTGCAAAAGAACCTGGTTCATCAAGTGGAGTGTCGAATCCGAAAAAAAGAAGCAGATGTCAGGCAATCACAGCTAAAGAGAAAGACGAACCTCGCCTATCAAGTGACCCCACCAACCTGAAAAAAAGAAGTAGAAAGCAGGTCATTACAACTAAAGTCGTGGCGACCCTTGACAAATGCAAAGTTAGTGACCGCGACGCAGTTCGAATTATCGATGCAACTACTCAAGCTCTTGGTCACAACTTGGAAGATTTAATAATTAACCGAAGATCTATTCATCGCTACTGGACAAAATGACGGGCAAAACATGCTCCAAAACTACGTAAAAGTTTTAACGAAATGGAGTTTGAAGCAGTTACCGTTCATTGGGACGGAAAGATGCTACCTGCCCCGATGAAGAAAGAACAAGTTGACAGACTGCCAGTCCTAATAACGTGCAGAGAAACAGAGCAACTGCTTGGTGTTCCTGCAATTTCTTCTGGGACGGGAGATGACCAAGCATCTGCGGTACATAATTTGCTGGAGGAATGGAATCTCACTGATAAAGTACAGGCACTTTCTTGTGATACCACAGCGTCAAATACGGGACGTTTGCAAGGCGCCTGTGTCATTCTTGAGCAATTAATCAGAAAAGACATCCTCTATCTGCTCTGTCGTCATCATATTTATGAAATTGTCTTAAGGGCTGTGTTCCTGAAAAAAATGCCGATGTCTTCGGGCCCAAATATCCCAAATTTCAAGAGATTTCAGCAGACCGGGTCTAAAATTAATAAATCAAACTTTAAATCCGGAATTGAAGACAAGTATACTTGGGAGAAACTGGGGGATGTCACAGAAATGCTTCAGTTTGCATTGCGAAGTCTGCAGCAGGACAAGCAGCTTAGTAAAGATTATCGCGAATTTCTCGAACTTATAATTCGTTTTCTCGGTGGAACTCCTCCCCGAGGGATCTCTTTTCGAGTTCCAGGAGCCTTCCACCACGCTAGGTGTATGGCCAAGGCACTTTATTGTTTGAAAATATTTCTTTTTCGAGAAGAGTTCGTTATGGAAACCGCAGAAGAAAAGGGAATACGCGATATATGCATTTTTCTCGCACGATTATACTTTCAAGCTTGGTTTCACGCATCTGTTGCTGCAGAATCTCCTCGCCAGGATTCGCAATTTTTGCAAAACCCAAAGACATAAGTAGTGTCGGATTAAATAAGTTTTGCAATCGCCTGTGGTACTTAGCACCAGAGGCAGCGGCGTTGGCATTTTACGATAAAAACCTTTCAACCGACACTAAAAAGCTGATGGTACAAGCTTTAAAACTTAACGAAAGCTCTGACGAATCTATAAAAAAAGTGGCAATTCTCCCTAAGGACGTCAGCCAGTGGGCCAGGAAATCGATCAGTTCATCTATAAAGATTCAGGAAAATTCTTCGAAAGATTTTCGATATTAACAGACTTTTTGGATAAGGATCCATTAGAATGGGAAGATGGCGATGGCTATAGAAAAGGATTTGAAATCTTCAAAGGACTCAAAGTTGTCAACGATTCAGCAGAGAGAAAAGTTAAACTGATGCAAGATTACAATAATATTTAAGAAAAGAAGACGACAGACAGTTCATCCTACAAGTTGTTTCGGAGTATCGACGTCAGTATCCAGATGTGAAAAAGTCTAAGGTGATGAAAAATGTATTTTAATTCTGTTCGTACAAGTTGTTCATTTTTTCTTTACGTATTTAATATACTTATTTCTTTTATACTATACTTATTTAATATTTCTGTTTCCTAATGAATCTTCTTTATCTGTATTATTCTGTATTATTATATTTTTACAACATAAGCGAATTGAATTAATAGAATATTTCATGTTAGGTCTAATCCTTAAGATTTTAATAAATAAATTTTAATTATTATTGTCTGTGTTAATGAAAAAACAAAATATATTCTGTGTCTTATATGACAAGATGTAGTACCAAAAACAGAATACTTGACTAAATTTTAATACTTGGTAGGTATTTTTCAGTTTCTAGAAAAGTAATATCTTCCCATGAATATGAGGGATGTATCACGTCTTTCCGTTATGTGATCGATCCCAGATTTTATAGGAATTATTTTCTCAATAAGTGGAACACATTTACGGGGCGGCGTGAAAAAGAAAATCGTTTTCATTTTTTTTCATGTATAGTTAAGGTCCACCCTACTGTGCATAGAAGGCCACATGGTTATATTCCGCCAGTGGTCTATCGAAAATGAGGCTCACAATACGACTCCCCAAGGATTTATTTATGAAGCCTGACTCCAATGTCATTGATACTAAAAATTGACGATATCAACCTAATTATGATGTGGTTGTCCACGTTGCGAGCTGTAACTGCTTAATGGAGATAATCTATATCCAGGAAAGTTACCAAAGCCAGTTATTTCTGCTCTAACGGATTCATAGCTCCACAAGGTGATGTAGGGCCGCCTCTGCAGATTTCTCGACCTAATATGCTTGCTGATAAGGGAATTGATGATAGCACCACTACCCCATCATCTATATACCTTTCTATTAACCTTATATCTCTAAAGAAAATAATGCCTTCAATAAACCAGACATCATTTAAGTTACTTAGACCAATGTTTAAATGCCTTTGTTTGGTCATATATGATACGACCTGTGCATGTCTTAGCTCAAGACATTTATATGTATCCCAGCGCTAAGCAAGTTCTATGCAGATCTAAAAAATGTATACATATTTTCAGGAATAAAGTCATTTCACGATAGAGCAGTTACCCATCACTTATTTCTCATTATACAGGGTGTCTTAGAATTGAGTTCCCGTGAGGAAACCTGTGATTCTTGAGTTTAAATTGGACCCGTATAACTCAACTTACCTTAGTCCAAAAATGCATCCCTGGAGAAGTAAATCCTCTTAAAGTGAGAAAGACAAAACATTTTTTCCAATAATTTCCGTTATATTGAAGATATAGTTTTCAAATTTGGGTGGGACCTATACCTCTATAAGTAGTCTATGTAAACTTCAATCGAATATCTTTTGTTTCTCAATTTTTTTTCATAATAATTAATATTCGATTGGCTATATTTTTTAATCGCCCTGTAAAATTTCGGAATACTTGAATACTTTTGAAAACAGAAAATTGCAGTTTATTCTAAAAAACACATTAATAACAGATGATCCACATGACGTCCACTTGTTCCATTACAGAAATTAATACTTAAAATTTTGTGTAATCTCAACGAAAAATCAAGAATTATCATTTTTTCTCTGTAGATCATAGGTACTTGTGAAACAGGAAACCTGTCGCGTTTGAGAAGCAAAAAATATTTAGTTGTTATCAAGCTTACATAGAATACTTATAGAGGTACAGGTCCTATCAAAACTTGAAAATTTTACCTTCAATATAACGGAAATCATAGGGAAAAAATTTCTGTCTCACTTTAAGAAAATGTACTTGCTCAGGGATGTATTCTTGGACTAAGGTAAGTTGGGTTATACCGGCCCAATATGACTCGAGAAGCACAGGTTCCCGTCCAGGAACTCAAATCTGGAACACCCTGTATAGTACATATCAACAGCGTCAGAAAATGATTCAACTCAATTGGATCGATAGCAACAGAGACATTCGCATTTGAATATAAACACACTCGGCTAGCCGAGGCCCGATGTAATGACGTCACATACCTTTGATATACTTCGTTAGATCGCTAGACCTGCACGCCAGCGCTGAGATTCGTTGATTGATGTTAAGTAATTGTTGATTGGTTAATTCTGCAAGAAGTCAATTTTAATTGTAGCTCTTTGCAAAGGGAAGATTTTGCTATAAAAGATGTATTATTTTTAGATTGATTTTTAGTTTTAGAAAGTTTTTAAATTGCTATTGAAAATTGCGATGTTTCCGTCAGTTGCTCTACGTACAAGTACAGTGCATTTAGATATTGTTTGCTTTGTCTACTGTCAGAATAGAACCTTATTGAATTTCATGATAATCCATCGAGTAGTTTAATTATTATAAATAACTACACAGGTACACAAAAAAAAAATGTCGATTCCACGAACCAGATCAAGTATTTCCGATGTATTTTGGCTTGCTGAATCCACATCTGGTGTCAGTTTTGTCACACCACGTCACAATTTTTTTCTATACCCAAGAAACAGTTAGAAAAATTCAAACATTGCATAGACTAAATATTTTATTGCTATTGTCACGTTTATATTCATGCATCTATAGTCCATTTACTAAAGAAAAGAAGTTCTAACTTTGTTGGCTCAAGGCCGATATTGATTTATTTTTTATTTCGCGAAAGGCTTATAGAAAAATTTTCCATAGGTGAGTAGGTGTGCTCTTTATTTTTTCAATTGTTATTAACAAATAAGTGTTTTACTTCCCTCGCACACCGAAGGAAAGTATTGTATTCGAGAAAAAATCACCCTCCGAGATATTTTCGGATTTTCACATTTCAGGTCATGTATATTACGAACATGTAGGTATTTCTATTCCGTCAGTCTGTCTGTCTGTCTGTCTGTCTGTCTGTCTGTCTGTCTGCCTGTCTGTCTGTCTGTTTGTCTGTCTCTCTGTCTGTCGCTCTGTTGGTGCATTAACTAAAAAACTACTTGACGGAGAACAGTCAAATTTGGTAGGTAGCTAACGCCACTGTCACCGAAGAAATATTTAGACTTTCACTGGAAAATATACAGGGTGGAGCGTCTAAATAATGGAAATAAATTTTTTTCGCTCAAATTTGAAATTTCAACGTTTCGTGACATTCTAAACTATTTAAAAAAAACTCATATTTTTTAAATTTTAAATAAGTAGAAAAAAAAATTGAAAATTGAAAATTTTGAGTTTTTTTATAAAATGAGTGATGAAAAAATTTTTTTTTGCTCGAATTTCAAATTTCCCGTTACGTGACATTCTAAAGCAATTTCAAAAAAAAATTCTTTTTGAAAATTTAAAATAGAAAAAAAATTGACATTTCGAAAATTTTGTATAAAATGGATGATGGAAAAGAAAGTTTTTTACTCAAATTTGAAATTTCCACGTTTCATGACATGCTAAAAATATTTTTTTTAAAACTTGTTTAGGAAATAAAAAAAAATGAAACATATTCTTTATAGGAATTTGCAAACAGCAAAAAAACTATCCAGGAGAACTAAAATAAAAACTATTTGTAAAATTGCTGATTTACGATCTTTGCATTCTTTCGATAACCAGAATTCTGGTTATGCTAGCAATAAGAATCTTAAAATCAATTTGTCTTTCTTATTGGACAATTCTCATTCTAACACATTTTTTATAAAATGGGAGACGGAAAATGTTTTTTTTTGCTCAAGTTTGAAATGTCCACGTTTCGTGACATTCTAATCATCAAAAAAGAAATTTGTTTTGAAAATTAAAACAAACTGAATTAAAAAAAAAAAATGCCACTGCCAAAGAATAGAAAAAAAATTGTTTCTTCAATTTTAAAATTTCCTTGTTTCTGGAAAAAAGTTACCAGGTTTTCTCTGTAATAGTAGGGTTAACTACTTGGCGATTATAATTCTCATATTATCTCTTAATTGTGAATTATTTATTATTTGTTTGCTTATAGTAATGAAATATATTCTTTATAGGATTTTGCAAACAGCGGAAAGAATAGCTATCTATAAGAACTAAAGGAAAAACTATATATAAAAATATTAATGAAATCTTTGCATTCTTTCGATAACCTGACTTCTGGTTATGCTAACAAGTAAAAATTCTTATTTGCCATTCTCATTTTAACACTAGCATCCCACGTAGTCCCCTACGGCTAGGCAGGCTAAACTAGTATCTACATGATCCCCTACTGAATTTACATATCGTAGGGGATCATGTAGATACTAGTTTAGCCCGTCTAGCCGTAGGGGACTACGTGGGATGCTAGTGTTAAAATGAGAATGGCAAATAAGAATTTTTACTTGTTAGCATAACCAGAAGTCAGGTTATCGAAAGAATGCAAAGATTTCATTAATATTTTTATATACAGTTTTTCCTTTAGTTGTTATAGATAGCTTTTCTTTCCGCTGTTTGCAAAATTCTATAAAGAATATATTTCATCTCTTAATTATTAATTTTTTAGAGTGACCGCCTTGTATGAATAAAGAGGGAAGTTCTGTGTAAATACCTCTACCGATTTTTAATACATTTCGTTGATTGATTGATTTGCCAGCGTAATAAAGGTGAGCATTGCTGCCGATTTCGGGCATCCAGTCTGGAGGTTCGTTCCAACACGCAGTCCGGTCGCCAGCCGTACAGCCAGATGCAGCCACCCATCCAGCCAAAATTACATCCCACGACCGGGCGGCCCCACCCGACCGCTCAACGGACGACCAAACCGCGCGCCGGACCGAACCTTGGATGTTTTATATACCGCCGGACTGGCTGCATACGCCGGATTGGACATGGGACATGCTTGTGGTCAGCAGCGAGAGCCACATGACGCATGGGGTAGGAATATAAGATGGGAAGTATAGGTGATTGTGAGATCTTCTTTTAAGTTTCCATGCTACTTTTTAGTTTCCATCTGTCATCATCGGATGGGAAGTGTATGCGTTTGCGAGATGCATCTTTTTAGTTTCCATGCTTCTTTTAAGTTTCCATCCATCATCATCTCCTTATTTATTCTTCTTCTAAGTTTTCTATTTCTTCTGTTTCTGGATCTAGTATTGTGCACCGCCTCCTACCCGCTTGCGTCCATAGGTATATGGTTTCAGCCTTTCCAGAAATCTGTGTTTTAGCTCGCCGCAATGAGCTTTTATTTATATTAACCGTTCCACATTTAAATATCCATTTACAGTGGAAATGCAGGAAGGGCTTTGTCTTGCGGTAAAAAGAGCTTTTTCAATGGGTTACGAGAAAGAGGCCCGAGAGAACATTTTGTACACCCTGGTTTGTTTTTGAAGTAATCAGTTTTAGTTTCTGTTTTCCAATTCCGGGTATTTTTCTTTTTCATTACCTATGTTTGATACCCTTCAATTTTAATTTCTAAATTTTTTCAATCCAAATAAAGAAATAAACTACATTAATATACTAAACTACCAATTGAAGAAAACTTATCTGTTTTATCCACAGCTGGCTGCCTATGCTACCTTATGTTGCTTATTACATCATCCATTTGAAATAGGGAGACCCAGTTTTTGTGGAAGCTACTAAACATGCTTCTGTCACCGAACTCGACCCACTTTGAACCCCAAGTGTATTTTTAATACACTCTTAATAAAAAAAAATATAACTCTTTTGTTCACTTAAACAATTACCTGAAATTCGATAACATATGGGGTAGCAGATTACTAATCTGGCGTCAATATCGATCTAAAATCAATGTGGCATCTACAAATGGCGTTAATAGTCTATTTTTTTTATTTATTTTCTTTTGTCTACTAGATATCTTGGGATCTTTGGGGTTGCTGATTACAAATTTGACATTAAAACTCAACTGAACTAAGTAATGGTGGATCCAAGATGGCGGAAAAGGGTCAATCTTTTAATTAGGATTCTATTTCTTATATAGGGGTTTTTAGGGTCGAGCATCTCAATCTTTATGTTAATGGTAATTATCAACATGAAGATGCAAAAGATGGCCACATAAACAGAAATAAGAGATGGCCAAATATTGTTAGAGTTTTTAAATCGCACCACAATCTCTTTGATAAAAAGATAAGTGTGCACATGTCAGTAGCAACAGATGTACTAGGAACTACACAGTACTTGCGTTTTTATTCATGTTAGCACAAAATCTGGTAATCTTAGTATTTATTACAACAAAATGGATGACTTCCCTCTGCTATACTGTAGATGATCTTAGTATCACGCGTCTGATGGACACGACAAGAATTTTATATTAAGTGGGCCATAGCCGTGTCTTCGCCACTATATCTAGCAACTCTTCTCACAAGGGGGATTTCAGTTACCCTTGAGACTCCCCAAAACGAAAATAAGTAACATTATACTTATTGTTATTGCTACAGTCTGCTCTCTCCGTCGTAATCTGATGTCGAGCGGTGCACTTCCACTGAATAAATCTTATAACTAGCACTTTCTCAAGGACACTTCTTAATAATTAAGACCGTCGATAGATTCCATGAGTACTCGGATCGCTACACAAACTTGACCGGAACAGAGGTGACCCGTAGGAAGTAGTTATCCGACTCACGCCATAGAACGACACGCTGGTCGTCAATCTTATAATCAGCGAATCAATAAGAAATCGAATTCAAAATATATTTTCATTTATTGAAATAATTTCGTAAAATATAAGAAATATGATTACTCAATATTTAACTAGTGTATATAAGGCAAATGTCACAGAGCACTAGCACTTGGCAAGAAGTTACGTCCCCTAGGATCGCAATTCATCCAGCGTTGAGAGAACTATAACAACAGACTGTACCAAAGGATTCAGACTCCCAGTTAATTATGATTGTAAGATGAATCTCGAACTTTTTGAAAATTATTCACTTTTAATTTTGCACTGAAATTTTCGAATTGCTTGTAATCTTTGTCAGGATGCTTCAAGAAGCTATCTATATGAATTCAACAGTTTCATGCTTGAAATACGTTCTCACGGCATTGAACCCAAATATACCTTTTTTCCATCGACTCGCATTCGAGCGACTACTATGACGATTCCCGCTTGAGCCTGGATTAAGGATATTTTGGGTCCGTCGGAATCGAATCTCCGACTTTCAATTTTTTGGTTATTCTTGATGGATGTTCTTGTGGCTCGGGCATGGAGTATTCTCCACCACGTGCAGAATAATTAAATTTGGATTTTGGTTTTTATTAGAAAAACCGCCCATTGATCTTTTTTAAATTTTGTCATTTAAAATAGCTACACGCTACATTCTGAGAATTCCGCCCTTTGCAATTCATGGTAGTTTCGAAAAACCAAATTCGTGGCACTTTTGAAAAATTTGTCGGAGTTTTCCGCCCTGTGCATCTTGAAATTTTTCAGTATCATGAAAATTACCTATTAGCCGAATGATAGATACTCCCTAATAAATAATCCGTTTTAAGAAAGGTAAAGACACTCGTTAATAAATGGAGTCGTTTGCTATAATTATTCGCTACCGTCGATATGGTCTTTTGGCCTCGGAGACCGCTTATCAGCAGAATGATTGATACTCAGTTTAAATCGTAAGATATCTGGCTCATTGTCAGCTCTCATCACAACAGACAATATCTACTCGTTAGCACCTATGGTGATTGTTATTAGCTTTTGCTTAGTCTCTCCCTAACGCCTGCGCTTCGTGTCACCACTTAAGCTTTAATATTAGATTGCGTGGACGTAGTTCAGTAAATTCTGAATGTTAGTTTGTCGTAATAATCTTTAACGCTGCTTGAATTTCCACTTTTATTCAATTCAGCTCTTGCCGCATATATTTAAGCTATATTTAAGCTACTCCAAATTTAGAAGATTTGTGGTCTAATTCTCCTGGACTGATAGTTGTAATCAGTTGGCGCTTACCTATGTTATTTGCTAAAACAATATATCCATTCTCAGTGATTTTACGTATTTGTTTAATATAATTTAAACTATTCAAATGAATGATTAGATATCTTTATCATTAGTATTGCTGTCAGTAATCAACGATAATGGAATTAAAAGATAGAACAAGTATATGTTAGTTGATGCAATTACATTAATAACAAACCCGTTGTAGTAATAACCTAGTATACTTTATGATCATTATACTCTATAATACTAAACGATATTTGCGTTGTAGATCAATGCAGATAATATATCGATTACTTTTCATAATTGCTATACTTTATTTTACACGCATGGTATTTTTAGATTTAGCACATCGCATTTTCGAAATCTCGATTAACTATGCACATAAGTTATAACTTTCTCTTGCGGCACAAAAATAGCATAATGGCAGGAATATTTTAAAAAACCGATGTCTAAGAAATCACTACTTCCACATCCAGATTTTCCGCCCAAGTCTCTTTAAGGGAAAAAAGCTCTAGGGACGGACAGATAGATGGACGGACATTTTGAAAGTTGTTCAAAATTCACTTACACAGTGATATGTAATTTTTTTCTCTCCGAGCAATATTACCGGTTTGGAAATTTGCCGATCAAATGCAATATATTCTTCGTTTTGTATTTGCGAAGGGGTCATAGAATTTTAATAATAATTGAGGAAAACTTTATAAAAAAATTTTAGGCGTTGATTCCTAGTATATGCTCCAAAAATGAAGTTTGTGGACTCTTATTAGCTTGCTCTACTTATTATCCAAAATTTACACCCCTCCACTCCTTCAACGGAATCATTTCCAACAGATGCCATTACAATACATACGTGTACCAAATTTCAAGTGAATAACTCAATTTTATTTTACCAACCCGTTTAATAATTCAGTGAATCTGGTGGGGGGTTGAAAAATATTATAAAGAAATCTGAGTCCTTCTTGGCTTCTAGCGTATACTCCAAATCTCAAGTTTCTGTACTCTTACTCATTTCCCCCTGTTTATCTCTTCTGACCCCCACCCCTTCAATGAAATCATCTCAAAATATAATCTAGTTCCAGATATCGTTAAAATATATACGTGTACCAAATTTCAAGTAAATATCTCAGTTTTAATTTATTGGCAACTCTAATAATGGGGGTGATGGAGGGATTGAAAAATGTTGTAAAAAAGTTTGAGGCCTTGGCTTCTAGCATATACACCAACCCCCAAGTTCCTGTACTCTTACCAGGTTGCTTTACTTATTTTTACTTTAATAGCAAACCGAATTAAAAGTAAAAAATAATACAGTACAATAATTCAGTAGGTTCATTACAAAAAAGCATGGGGTGCTTATTACTATGAAATATTTATACCAGTTGATATCAAGCACCCCGCGCTTTTTTGTATTGTTTTGTATTATATTATTTCTTACTTTTTAGTTCGGTTTGCTATTAAAGCGTATTTTCTTAGTTTTTTTAAACTATTATTTATTTCTTATTTGACCAAAGAATTATAATCTGGAACCTCAATAACCCACAGATACCAATTTTCAGTCGAATCCAACGATAATTGATAAAACCTATGCGCCATGTTGACGCCGCCATTTTTTTTTTTTTTTTTTTAGATTTAATTACATATTTTGTTTGCTACTTGTCAAGCCCTTTCCTTTGATACCCACATGAAGGGTGTTGTAAAGAAAATGATAATCCGTCATCTTGGGGCGGCGGCCATTTTGAACATATTATAAAATTGAGTAGGTATACTATATCGTATTGTCATCGGAACTATACACAATTGCTAAGTTTCATGATCATACAACAATTAAAAGTGGGTAAAAATTACGTTGAAAAATTCCGTTACATTGACAGATTGATAGATACAGGTGAAGCTAATAAAAGCGTGTTAATTTATGTTTAAAAGCGTTTAAGTAATCGCGATTATAAAGTTTGGTTTAATTTCTTATGCACCGTTGGTACAGATTTGTGGATTAGTTAATCCGGTCAGCGATCTGACAACTTCGATAAATCTAGGGAGATTTGTAGTTTTATCAAAAAAGTTATGGGTGCTAGTAACAAAAACGTCAATGTTTTATTTAATTTTTAATAGGTTACCCTTTTAGCGTGGTTTGTAGCATAATCTTTGTTTTTTAATATTAATTCGATAACTATTTTTTTAATACGGAACAAAAAAAGATCGCCAAATTTTACTGCAGAAGAAAAATATAATGCACTACATTTGGTAGCAAACAAATAAGCCTCAGTTTTAGAGGATAAAAAGACGAATCGGTCTTCCGTTGTAGACAGAAAGGAGTCGTGAACACAAAAAACACGAATTCAAATCTTCATACTTCATCTAGCAGTGGTGTTTTTCGTGATTGGGAAACCTTAAAAAGGTTTTATGAAAACAGAAAAAACATACGAAAGCTAAACGCAGAAGATACCTAAAAAAGATAAATCATCCATATGGAAGTAATCAGCTCTTTCATTGCGACGTCTAGGAAAACCGTTATTAATTATATTTAATATTTCTAGATCGTCATCTATAAAAATTTCATCTTCTATTTCCGTCTCTGGATTTTTGTAATTTTAAGTAAACAACATAGAGTAAACAAAAACTAAACAGTTAAACAGTAACAAACCGGAATTTTGAGGTTATATTTGCAATACGCATACACGAAAATCAGGATTAAATAGTTAAACGCCCAAAATTGTAGGTTTAACTTTACACTGGATTAAGCATGTTATAAGTGACGGTGCATAAGAAAATTTCGAGTTAAACCGAGTTAACCTGTTAATCTCGTTTAAGTATGTACGGTGCATACGGCTGTTATTAGTAGTAAGAATTGAAAAATATTATAAAAAAAGCTGAGGCCTTTACTTCTAGTATATACGCCAAATCCTAATTTGCTATACTTTTACCAGCTTGCTTTACTTATTTTCCCCTATTCACCCCTATTTTACCCCCAACCCTTCAACGGAATCATCTCAAAATATAATCCAGTTCCAGGTATCGTTATAATATATACGTGTACCAAATTTCAAGTAAATATTTGAATTTTATTTTACCAGCTCCTTTAGTAATGGGGTGGGGGTGGTGATGGAGTTAAATAATATTATTAAAGTCGTGGCTTCTAGTATATAAACCAAATTCCAAGTTCCTGTACTCTTACCAGCTTGCTTTACATATTTTCCCGTATTTGCCCCTATTTAACCCCCAATCCTTCAACGGAATCTTTTCAAAATATACTCTAGTTCCAGGTGTCATTATAATATACAGTGTGTCCCACTTTTCACGGAGCCACCCTCATATCTCGCTCACCTGATATCCAAATGTTTTGAAATTTTGGTGGTGAATATATACCTATGAAGTGAGTCTTTAGACGTAACCACATTCGACTGTAGTCAGTGGCGTTCGATTCTATCATGGAAAAAGTGGGTCGATTTTTTTATAAAAAGTATTAGCGATTTTTTTAGGAAAAACTAGTAAAGTATTCCTAATCAACACCTTTAGACACGCCGTTGTACAAGATTACATCGTTGTGTGTTCAAAGGTGTTTGAAATATGGGCCCTTAAAAATCAATTTTTTTCAACTTAAAATAATTTGTATCTGTGAAACGGATTGTCATATGAAAAAAATGTATTCTTATTTTTTGTTCAGAATAATGTATTGTACTAGTATGAAATGATTCTACAAAAAAATTACTAATTTTTTAATAAGGCAAAAATTCTAATTTGTACATACCATACCTACCATGTTTCTAACAAATAATTTACACAAATAATTTAATTATACAGTTCTTTGCGTTTCTATGTAACCACCATCATTCCGAATACATTGCTCAATCCGTTTTCTTACGTGCCGTACAACTTTTCTAATCTCGGCTGGAGTGATTTCAACACATGCCTGTCTAATTCTGATCATTAACTCATCTTGGCTACGTGGTCTGTTATTATACACTATATTTTTTAGACGACCCCACAAATAAAAATCAAGTGGTGTCAGGTCTGGAGGCCTCGGGGGAAACTCATGAACTTGACTTCTTAAACCTATCCATGTACCTGGAAAATTATCTTCTAGCCAACCACTTGCAACATTATGATCCGGGGCACCATCAAGTTGATAATACAAGTATCTTCTGACATCTTGAGGTAGATTATTGAAAAAGGGTTCAATTTCTCTTTGCAACAAATTTAAATAAGCTTCTCCATTCAATATTTGAATGAAAAAAGGCCCCATAATCTGATCCTTCCACAAACCACACCAAACCTTAACTTTTGACACATATTAGCTTTTAGTACTGATAAACCAGGGGGGATTTTCGTCAGCCCAAAAACGGTAATTCTGAGAGCATACTACCCCATTGGTAGTGAATGTTGCTTCATCAGTAAATATGACGTTTTTCAGAAAATTAACAAAAATTCACCCTGGGCCCAAAAACAGAAATCTAATCTTCTGTATGTATCTCCATCTTCTAGGGTATGTAGAAATTTTGGTTTGAATGCTCTTTTTCTGTTTTTTCAAGCAACACCAAACGATGTTTTTACTAAAATTTAGATTTAATGCTACTTGCTTTATGTTAGATCTTGGATGTTCTCTAAAATATTGTAAAATGCGTTCCTCGTTTTGAATTTGCCGATTTTGTAAATTATAATTCTTTGGTCTTAACTTACATACATTTCCTCCATTGTTAAAATTTGTATTAATGGTTGCTACCAATTTATGGCGAATAGGAGGCTGACGGCCAGGATGCCGTAAATTAAATTCATCAGCAGCTTCTCTAAATGATCTGGCATTATCTCCGACTAAACGAACCAATTCCACTTTTTCTTGCATTGTTAAACGTTGAGCCATTTTCATAAAAAAAAAATCAGTTCACTTATTATGTAACATTAATCCATCATTCATTAAATTTTTAACGTATTAACTTATTTACTTTCAACAATACATTGACATTTGCAATAACTTTTGTTTTCATGACTTACTTAGGTCTTTATTAAAGATTATTTGTTAAAAACATGGTAGGTATATACAAATTAGAATGTTTGCCTTATTAAAAAAATAGTAGTTTTTTTGTAGAACCGTTTCATACTAGTACAATATATTATTCTGAACAAAAAATAAAGAATACATTTTTTTCATATGACAATCCGTTTCACAGATACACATTATTTTAAGTTGAAAAAAATTTATTTTTAAGGGCCCATATCTCAAACGCCTTTGAACACACAACAATGTAATCTTGTACAACGGGGTTTCTAAAGGTGCTGATTAGGAATATTTTACTAGTTTTTCTCTAATAAAATCGCTAATACTTTTTTTTTCAAAAATCGACCCTCTTTTTCCATGATAGAATCGAACGCCACTGACTACAGTCGAATGTGGTTACGTCTAAAGACTCACTTCATAGGTATATATTCACCACCAAAATTTCAAAACATTCGGATATCAGGTGAGCGAGATATGAGGGCGGCTCCATGAAAAGTGGGACACAGTGTATAGGTACGTGTACCAAATTTCAAGTGACTATCTCAATTTTATTTTATCAACCCCTTTAATAATGAAGTGGGATTGGTGCAGAGGGGATGGAAATTTTATAAAAAAATCTAAGACCTTAGCTTCTAATATATGCAACAAATTTTTGTGCTTGCTTTATATATTTTCCCCTATTTACCCCCACCCCTTCACCAGATAAATTCAAAAAACAATCCAGCTCCAGATCTCGTTATAGTACATACGTACATAAAATTTCAAGTCAATATCTTAAACCGTTCCAGAGAAAACGTGCACACAAAAAAGTCACAGATAGACAGACCAGATCGACAGACACACAGAGAGAGAGAAATTTTTTTTTTCGCTCTAATTTAAAATCTCGACGTACCATAACATTCTAAACCTATTTCAACAAAAAATAATTTTGATTTTTTTTTTACGATTGCTACACTTCCACTCCTCTACGTGGATGTGGAAATAAAATAGAATCAAATGAATATACACGTGTGGAAATATCGATATCAATATATCGACAATCTTCCTAACAGTTAAGTTTGTATTGGTTCCAAAATATTATTTATAGAATATGTCGGAAAACTTTATACTAGATATCTATACATAGGATGACTACTAGCTTCTATAAATTATTTACTTGATTTTCCATTGTATCCTTCTTTGAGAAAAAAATGCTGAAATTGATATTCCTTGCAAGTATAATAACTTTCTTGTAGACATAGTTTTACTTTTTCACGTAGCTAAATTTATATTATATTTCACTTAGCTAATTATATTTTTCGCATTCATTATGTGCTACTAGATCTATAAATGCATTATTCACAATCCTTAGTTTTCAGCTAGAAATAAGTATTTGCGAACAACTGCCGCATCTGATAAAGGGGCTATAAAAAATATTCTAAAGAATTTAGGTATTGTTGAAGAACAATATCCTGTTTTCAAAGAAAAAAGGATATATTAATATTTTACTTTGTTATAAAATAGATATTATAAAACTAACTAAACCGAAAGAATTCAAAAACGATTTTATCACCCAGGCTATCGATCATTGTGGTCTTAAAACAAATGATTTTAAATGGTCCAGTGAACCCATCTAAAATCATATTTACCAACAAAAAAGGAACACCCACTAATAATTATAACTTTCCGTGCGACGTATCTTATCTGCTGAACCAAAGAAGTGCAATTACTAATATTATGTTTTCTTGGAATGAATTTATGACGACAATAGGTAAACTTGTAAGTGCAACATTTTCCGGTAATAAAAGTTTAATAAAAGTCCTATCTGTGAGTATTTCCGTACGAAACAGGTAACCCTTGATACCATTTTCGTCAATGAACTCATCTTTCTGTTGTGGGAATTTTAGCAGTAAAAGGATAATATTTTTTGGTAGTACAATGTACATTCATGAAACGAAAGTGGCTGAACCAGAAAAAGAGATTAAAAATGTAAGAGTGACAACGATAAACTAACAATTTGAAGCACTTTTGGTGCATTTTAAGTAAGATAACCGGCAGCTGAGAACATGACAAAGAAAAGACACGCATCACACTCCGATACATGTGAGAGATTATAACAAAACGTCCGACTGAATACCGACAGCTAAGTCGACCATGATACATTACACAGGCCCGGAATTATTCTCTTATAAAAATTTGAGAATTACACAGGCACACAAAAATAAAAGTAAATTTATTGAGATTTCACATATATTCCCATATATTTTTGAGGTGAATACGATCCTGATGTCAGCTTTACAATATTACCTCAGGATTTTTTGTAAATCACAAAAAACAGATGAAAACAGCCCTGAATTGGGTTTAGAATAAAGACCAAAACTTATAAATAAGTAGACCATGCATTCGAAATATCTTTGACTGCTGAACACGATTTCGATGTCAGCTTTGCTCCATCAGGTCATGATTTTTTGCTAACCACGACAAACAGGTTTAGTGTAGGCAAATTCGACGGAAAATCGATCTAAACTTGAAAAAGTTTACTGAATGAATGGATTTTCATGTCTGATCAAACTCCAAAAACAAAAACAAAAATTTGCCGCTATTGTCTCGCAATTGTTATAAACAATTATTTTGTTGCAAATTTGTTAACTAGCAAAATTGAGGAAAATTAAAAGAACAAACTGTATTACGTCCGGGTCCATTTAGTGGATTGGAAGTATGGTAATCGCAAAAAAAATTTCAAATTTTTGTTTCTTGAAATAGGTTTAGAATGTCATGAAATATCGAGATTTTAAATTTGAGCGAAAAAAAAATTCCGTCTGTAGGTCTGTCGGCCTGTCCCGTCTGTAACTTTTTTTTGTCCGGAACGGTTCAAGATATTGATTTGAAATTTTGTACACGTATATATTATAACTTGATCTGGAACCAGATTGTTTTTGAACATATCCGGTGAAGAGTTGGGGATAAATAGGGGTAAATGGGGGGAAATAAGTAAAGAGAGCTGGTAAGAGTTCAGAATCTTGAAATTTGGTGTATGTACTAGAAGCCAAGGTCTCAAAATTTTTTATAATATTTTCCATCCCCCCACCATCACCTTCATTATTAAAGGGGTTGCTAAAATAAAATTGAGATACTCACTTGAAATTTGGTATACGTATATATTATAGTGAGGTCTGTAACTAAATTATATCTTTTATTATTCCGTTGAAGGGTTGGGAGTTAAATAGGGGAAATCAGTAAAGCAAGCTGGTAAGAGTACAGAAACTTGAAATTTGGTGTATGTACTAGAAGCCAAATCCTCAGATTTTTTTATAATGTTTATCAACTTCCCACCACCCCACTCCATTATTAAAATAAAATTGAGATATTCACTTAAAATTTGGTACACGTATGTATTATGACGACATCTGGAACTAGATTATATTTTGAGATGAATCCGTTGAAGGACTGGGGATTAATTAGGGGTGACAAGGGGAAAATGAGTAAAGTAAGCTGGTAAGGGTTCAGAAACTTGAAGTTTGGTACATGTATTAGAAGCCAAGGCCTCACATTTTTTTTATAATATTTGTCAACACCTCACCACCAACCCCTACTCAATTATTCTTGGGTTGATAAAATAAAATTGAGACATTCACTTAAAATTTGGTACATGTATGTATTATAACGGCATCTGGAACTGGATTAAATTTTGAGATGTTTCAGTTGACGGGTTGGGGGTTAAATAGGGGTAAATAGGGGAAAAGAAGTAAAGCAAGCTGGTACGGGTACAGAAGCGTGTATATACTAGAAGCCAAGGCCTCAGATTTTTGATATTTTCAACCCCCCACCACCTCTATTTCATTATTAAAGGGGTTGATAAAATAATGTTGAGATATTCACTTGAAATTTGGTACGCGCATGTATTATAACGACATCTGGAACTAGATTATATTTTGAGATGTTTCTGGTGACGGGTTGGGGGTTAAATAGAGGAAAAGAAATAAAGCAAGCTGGTAAAGATACAGAAACTTGAAATTCGGTGTATGTACTAAAAGCCAAGGCCTCAGATTTTATATCATATTTTCAACTCCCCATCACCCCTACTCCATTATTAAAGGGGTTGATAAAATAATATTGAGATATTAAGTTAAAACTTGGTACACGTATAACGGCATCAGGAACTATTATATTTTGAGATGAATTCGTTGAAGGGTTGGGGGTTAAAGGGGAACCCCCCTTGAAAATGAGTAAAGCAAGCTGGTAAGAGTACAGAAACTTGATATTCTGTATGAGTACTAGAATCCAAGGTCTCAGATTTTGTATAATATATTTCAACCCCCACCACCACCCCTAATCTATTATTAAAGGGGTTGATAAAATAAAATTGAAATTTTTACTTAAAATTTGGTGCACGTGTATATTATAACGACATCTGGAACTGAATTATATTTTGAGATGTTTCAGTTGACGGGTTGGGGGTTAAATAGGGGTAAATAGGAGGAAAGAAGTAAAGCAAGCCGGTAAGGGTACAGAAACTTGAAATAGGTGTGTGTACTAGAAGCCATGGCCTCAGATTTTTTATAATATTTTTCAACCCCCCCCACCACTCCTACTCCATTATTGAAGGCTTTGATAAAATAGAATTGAGACATTCGCTTGAAATTTGGTATACGTAACGACATCTGAACCTAGATTATATTCCATTGAAGGGTTGGGGGTTCAATAGGGGTAAATAGGTGAAAATAAGTAAGGCAAGCTGGTAAGAGTACAGGAACTTGGGATGATATACTAGAAACCAAGGCCTCAGTTTTCGTTCTAATATTTTTCAACCCCCACACCATCACCACATCCACTTCATTATTAAATGAATTGATAACATAAAATTCAGATATTTACTTGAAAGTTAGTACATGTATGTATTGTATTGTATTGACATCTGATTGAAATGAGTCCGTTGAAGGGGTGGGAGGTGGTAGGTTGTGAATAGGGGAAAATAAGTAGAGCAAGCTAGAAACTTAATTTTTAACGTATTTGGTAAAAACCAACGCCTTAATTTTTTCTATGACATCTGCCCCAAATATTATTAAAATTCTATGATCAATAATTTCCAGATACTAGAGTGCAAATATAGTCAAGATGTTTCCTTTAAAGTGACTTGGATGAAAAATCTGGATGTGGAAGTAATGATTCCTTAGGGAGCGTTTTTTTTTTAGACAAGTTGGCGAAAACTAACGTACCACTCTTGTAAAATTTTCGAAAAAATGAGTATTTTCTGAGATACAGGGGTCCGAATTTCGCCAAAAAGGAGAGAAGGGGAATAGAAAGTGACGAGAAAAAATCCAGAAAAATTCTCGTGAATGTATTATTAAAATACGACACTTTGTCTCCCTTATGACTTTTTCCTAAAGAGCACTCTCTCCAAATTAGTCGGGAAGAACACGAAAAGAATGCGTATTATTGATCGTGAAAAACTGTTGAGAACTCGGAAAATATGCAAGACCCAAAAAAAATTACAAGATACCTTAATATATTAACCTATACACCTCAATTTTTCCAAATTTTGAAATTTCATAGCTTAGGAAATTGTCGGTTTTCCGATAAGGGTTCTTTCTTCGTTTCTCTCGGGAAAACTTGAAGAGAGTGCACGTTAGGAAATAGTCATAAAGGAAAAGAAGTTTAATATTTTAGTATTACATTCACCAGAATTTTTTTGAATTTATTTAGTCACTTTCTGTTCCCCTTTCCTCTTTTTTGGAATAATTTGAACCCCTATATCGGAAAAATACTAATTTTTTCGAATATTCTACAAGTAAGAGTTAAAAGTTATAATTTTTCGTCAAATTATCTAAAATAGCAACAAAATCATTGTTTATAGGGGCAATAGCTGCATTTTTTTTTTTTTTTTTAGTTTGATCTAGACATCAAAACGAACAGAATCCACAGAGTTTCATGAGAAACCATTCATTCGGTAAACTATTTCAAGTTTGTGTCGATTTTCGTCTAATTTGCCTACACTAAATCTGTGTTTCATGGTTAACAAAAAAATCTGACCTCATGGAGCAAAACTGACATCGGGGTCGTGTTTATCAGTCAAAAATACATCGGATCCACGATCTGCTTTTTTTACATCTTTAGTTTTTATTTCAAACCCTATTCAGATCTGTTTTCACTTGTTTTTGGTGGTTAACAAAGAATCCTGATCTAATCTTGCAAATCTCACATCGGTATCGTATTCAGCGGTCAAATGTACATGGGAGTATATATGTGAAACCTTGCAAAATAGCTAGATTTAAAATTACGAAATGAGAAAATTATCATAATTTTTAAATTTAACTCCAGTTAATTTGCAAACCACTGAAATTATCGAGTAAAAATTCATAGTAATAGCCTTGTTGTGTTTCTACTTAGGTACTCCTATAGTTTTTATTAAATATACGTACTAAGAAAAAAAAGTTATGGCCAAAAATAATAAATATTTCCCTATCCGATGTCTCTTTCTAGGGAATGGCCACCTTAAGTCAATATTTTTCGAGTTATTCGCGATTGAAAATTGTCGTGTTCTTTGTTAATCGATGCAAATATTAAATTAATAACACTTCATTACTAACGAATTGCCATTTATTCCCTCTTATTATACCAAAATACACTTTTAGACGGTTAAGCACGAGCGCGTGGATTCATACTGAATGCTATCGTGCGTGCGTCTCCCAGCTGACTTGACAAAAACTTACTCTCTACAAAAACTGTTAAATATAAAAATACATTATATACAATATATTACAAAAATGTTGATTTTTCATCTAAGAAATGCATATTTTATAGCGATTTTTCACAAGTAACTCGAAAACCTTTTATCAAAAAAATCATCAGGAACAATAATGAAGTTTATAAATTGACAGGTCGATAGTTTTTTGTTCAATTTCTGTAGATGCAATACTAACCGAGTCATGGCTCATTGAAAGTGACTGTTTGCTCGCCAAAAACTGAATTCGAACCTTGCAAAGTTAAATAAGTGAAAAACAACAGCTTTTCGAAGGAAAGCTTGTCAGATCTTTTTTAAAGTACTTGAAAGGACCTTTAAAATTAGCTAGTAAAAGTTGTAAGAATTTACGGAGTTATGATGAAAATAAAATAGTTGTCTCGTTTCTTCAGAGGAAAAATCAGCAAATGAAACCGATGGCTTAACAGCAAAAATGGAAATTAAACGTAATCCATCTACAATTTACTTTATCTAGGTACCAACAATATGTTCTAGAATTTGGATCGGTTTAGAGTGCCTAGAGTTGAATTTTAAAATGATTTTTGAAATTTTTGAAAAAATGTTCTTTTTTTCACAATAACTCAAAAACTAAAGAATATACGTAAAAAAATCAAGAGCACAAAATTTCAGGGTTTTTATTGCGAAAAAACTTTGTTTTATTTTTATTGCTCTAGGATGATAATTAATTGAGATATCACCGTCTTAATTTCGCATTTGAGTGCGAGGACCACCTTCACCGAAAATTTCAAATAGGAAGATTTCAAAGAAGTTCAACTTTAGAGGCCTTGCAGCACTTGAAATTCCCTGCAAAACGATTTTTAGTGCGATTAAATATCTTTAAAATTAAGGAAGTTATGCCATTGGTTTGATTGCTGATTTTTTTCCGACAAACCGAGACAACTGTTTTATTTTAGTCATAACTCCGTAAAGTTTTATGCTAACGACTTTTACTAAAGCTCATCTTAAAGATACTTTCAAGTACTTTAAAGAAGGTCTAACAAGTCTTTCTCAAAAAATTCGTCGTTTGTCCGTTATTAAATTATTAATAGTCTGAAGTCTAAAAAAGCACCTGGGATAGATGAGATACAAACATCTACACTGAAAATAATTGTCGACTATATATCATCACCTTTGTGTTTTATATTTAATAAAATATTAAATTTAGGTGTATGGCCCACAGCTTTAAAAACAGCAGTGATAAAACCACTGTACAAGGGAGGGGATAAACTGGAGTGTGTAAACTACAGACCTGTGTCATTAATATCTAATATTGCGAAAATGTTAGAAACCCTGTTAAAAACTAGGATAGTTACATATTTACATAAATAAAATATAATAAGTAAATCCCAATATGGTTTTAGAGAAGCCAGATCTACGCAGGATGCAACAGCCGCGCTGATTGCTAATGCTTATAATGCACTAGATGAAGGCAGGCCGGCACTGTGCATTTTCGTAGATCTGGCAAAAGCATTTGATACTGTGTCGCATGAAAAATTGCTGTATCACTAAAAGAAGTTGGTTTACGGGGCAACATTCTGCTATTAATGCAAAGTTACTTATCAATGAGAAAACAATGCGTATCAGTTAATGACATGTTAAGTGAATTTAAAACCGTGGAGTATGGAGTACCTCAGGGGACGGTATTAGGTCCAGTTCTGTTCAACATTTACGTAAATAATCTCTTTTTGCAAAAAATTAAAGGACACATTATTAGTTTTGCCGATGATACGTCTATATTTTACTCAGGTAAAACTTGGAATGTTATAAACACAGCGGAAGAAGATGTCAAAATTATGAAAACCTGGTTCGATTCGCGGTTACTAACTATTAACTTCAATGAAACTAAATATATACCTTTTGCTACACATAAAACGAAATTTCCGAACTTCCCAAGTCATCTACCACCCCTTCAAATAAGCTATGAAAGTACAAAGTTTGAGATCCTACCAGCAACGCAAATGAAATACCTCGGAAAATTACTATTATTTTTTGTAAAACGTAAGGTTTTCGAGTTATTCGTGAAAAATCGCTTTAATACATGCATTTTTTGGATGAAAAATCAATATTTCCAATCACGAATAACTTGAAAAATATTGATTTATCAAATTCATTCCTCTAGCGGTTATTTTGAGTGTACTAATTTCCACCCACGAGAAGGGGTGACATCCACCCCCAGGGTGAAAGCGTACATTGGCACTATATAACATTTGTACCTTGAGTCATTCCCTACTTACTGTCCAAATTTTACATCAGTCGGTTTTATCCGAAAGAATTCTGAGCGAAAAGCCTTCAAACACTGGACTAATAAGGGCTGTGCGATTGGGCGGCTTTCAGAGTTTTTTGGTAATACGAGAATAGGGGGTGGCAACATGTACATGTAAATTTGTTTTGTGATAACTACGTTCATCTCCGATGTGTTAGAAGTTTGCTTGGTGGCGAATTCTATAAATTCTTTAACTAAAAATCCAACAGAAAAATTGTAAGCATTTTATAAAGGTGAATTTTAAACTTAATAGTTTTTACTTATTTTTCCTTTATTACATGGAGTAACATAGAACATGCAAAAATTCGATTTAACCTCGTCTGTGAATTTACACGGCTTCTTTTCAAAGCTTCGTAGGAAACCTACGTACTTTCAATATGCCCGTCAGTATGTATGTCACAGACCTCCCACTCCTTCATTTTTATACCTATTCCCATGAAATTTGGTGTACAGGTGTAAGCGATGGCTCAAAAACAGAAATGAATATATTTTTAAAAAAATTAAGTGGAAAATGAACCAATACAAATTTTACACTTACACCACCCAGTAGGTTGTCTTTAGGTTGGTCCCCTAAAATTCAATAAAAAATGTATTGGAACCTTATAATTTTAGCCTTTCAGTCACGATATGCACCCTCCCGTTAATTTCTATACTGTCGATGCCAAAATCTGAAAGAGCTCGCGAATGTAGTTAGTACCTTCAATGTAAATTATAACAGGCGCTGTAACTAAAATACTTTCTGAAAAATTTTGAAATCACTGTTTCTAGAGAATGAGCTTTGTCGAAATGTGAAATAGCTTTTAATATATAGATATACAGGGTGATCCAGAGTTGAACCGACAAACGTTCATGATAGATTTTCAAGGTTAAAATAAAATTTTTCTCCTCTATAAAGTTATTTCCAAAAATGTACTCCCTCCGAGCCACAGCAAAAAGAACAAAAAAGAAAAAATTTGCCTCGGGAGAGAAAAATGGTCCTTGCGGCAAACAGCAAATGATGCTTTTTTCGGAGTGTGATATGGACCCACAAAACATATCCAGCAGGTACAGCGTCTTCAACAAGGCGACGATATCCCCCTCCTGGCATTTTGTCGTTGGTTGTCTAATCATCGCCCAGTCATTTACAGAACCTTATTTACGGATGAGGCACAATTTACAAGGGATGGAGTAAACAATTCACGAAATAATCATAAATGGGCACAGGAAAACCCACATGCGGTACGCCAACGCCGTTCGCAACACAGGTTTTCTGTAAATGTTTGGGTCGGACTTGTGAATAGACATTTGATAGGGCCACATTTTTTTGAAGAAAGATTGAATGGTGAAATTTACTTTGATTTTCTTCAAAACATTTTACCGAATATGTTAGAAAATATCGGTATAAGAGGCATGTTGTTTCAGCATGATGGGGCCCCACCACATTTTAACCTTCAAGTAAGAGAACACTTAAACAATGTGTATCCTAATAGATGGATTGGACGCGGGGGTCCACATGAATGGCCACCAAGATCTCCTGATTGTAACCCTTGTGATTACTTTTTATGGGGCCACTTAAAAAACGAGGTTTATAGCATTGAAATTGAAAGTAAACAACATTTAATCCAGCGCATCGTTACAACCTGCAACGAAATACGGAATAATCTAGAAATGATACGTCGAGCAATTGGTGACCTTTCTAAACGCGCAAGAAAATGCACAGAATTTGGGGGAGGACATTTTGAAAATTTACTTTAGTGTCAATTACGTTTTATTTTTAAACACATTTAGTTATTGTTTTGTTATTTATTGTTAATTGAATGGAAAATATTTTATTTATTTAGATTTTAGTTTGTTCTCTTCCAATTTTTATTAAGTATAAAATGTTGATGATTTTCTTGATCAAAGTAACTGGTTGCTTAGGCCTAAATGGTTTAAATTATCTGTCACTTTTATTCTTTGAACAAGCCTACTGTCATTGATTAAAAATTTTGTTATTTCATACCCGATTACTTATTAGGACCACAGTTTTTTACCAAAATGGACCTTTAAAACGTGCCGGAATTAGGATTCACCGAGACCACCTAGGCTCAATAGAGTTTTTGCAAATTTTAGTTATAAAACTATTTATTTCACGCGCCTCTCATTTAATAGGGTTCTGTAATCCATTTTCTTGCACATTTAACAACGTATTTAAATAACCACGAAGGTGTAACAAAAAAATGAAATAGGCCATTTTGTTTGTTTTTTCTTGCTCTTTTCGAATATCGTATCGAAATTTCAAAAAAATATATACAGGGTGATGTTTTATTGATGCAAAGAAGAAACATAAATTATAGTGAGTCCGGACCTGGATATATTTTTTTTTATACATGTACCTCTTGGGGCTCGTTTGTACATTAGCCGTACCAAATATGAATCCGTTATTTCATTTCCTGTCAAAGTTATGACAAAAAACAGGTTTGGCCAAAAATTATTTAACACCCTGTAATTTCGCAGTGAAGGCCCAATGAGACATTTCTATGGGAGGTTCCGGTTACCACTGATGTTCTCTACCTCCTATTAACTATGTCCCTCTCATGATGCAACACCCTGTATATATCATTTTTTTTTCTGAAAATGCTTACATTTTATATAATTAACTATTTTATCAAAACATTTCTAAATACATTGATAAATAACCGAATAAGCATGAGGTCACGTTTTTGAGAATAATTGCAAAATTTTAAAATAAAAAATTATGAAAAAAATGTATTTACATTGCAGGCATATTTTCCAAGATATAATGGATTCAAAACTGGTACGGTTTAAATTTCCTTAAAAAGTAGGACATTTATCAATATAACTTAGCAGAACTTCAAAACTGTCCAATGTACATTATTCAAATTTCAGTGAATGATTTAGAATGGACACATAATGAACACCTAATTTTTTTAATTTTTTCCGCTCCTCCGTTTCTGAGATACTCGCGGTTAAACTGAGGGGTCAATACATTTGAATCGTATATTAGATTCCTGGCCTCTCAAAGTCGAACCTAATTCTACAGGGTGTTTTTCACGATGATTAAAATTTTACAGTTTTAAATTGTTATTCTATCGGCATAAGAGAATAGCAGCAACAATGTTGGGGCGAGTATCCTTGGTTTACTTGTTCTGGTCCTGCTGTTTGTGGCGCTGTACGCATCTAATGTGCTTGTTATTGTTTTGCTTATACAGGGTGTAATCAGTTTCATGTCATTAAAAAAAACTGGTAATGGGGACCGACTAGACAAACAAAAAACCTTTATGACTTTTCCCTCTAGGGGCACTTTGAAAAAAACTGACCTAGGTCAACTTTTTTAATATATTTTTTTTAATATTAATGTAGAAAATAATTGAGAACCACTGCTTTTCTTGGTCAATGAACTTGTAGTTTCCAATTATACAACTTTTAAACTGTCATAAAAAAGTGGAAAGGCCTTGGATCATCGACCGCCTTTGATGGGCCGCCTCAACCGAACTAAGGCAATTATAAAGAGGCAAATAATTCGTTATCTTTTCCTGCACAACTGCAAGCAAATAATAGCCGTAGAAGTTTAAATAGAGCATTTCTTTACATGTGTGTCTTTTAATTTGGAACAAAATATTGGATTAATGTTTATAATTCAGAATATTTAAATGTGATTTATTAACGTTTGTAACATAAATGAGTGTCCTGCGTTAAAAGCTTACCACCTAAGTAAATTATTCGAATTCTGCATCTGCATCAATGCACAGTTCTCTACGTCGAATTAAGGACATACGTACTCCGTTCAACACCAAACAATAAACTATCAACTAACGTTGTCAATAAAGAAAAATAAAAAAAAACTTGGTCCAAAATCCAAAATGGAATACAAAAAGAACGAACAAGTAAGTTGTGTCTGTACGTAATCAAGAACTTAAGGACTTGAACGGTAAAGTCAATAAAATAAATCTTCACTATAAATACACAGCGACCCGAAATTCAAAAATAACAAAAACAACGAACGGCGGGTTGGACGTGTGTACATAACGAAACACCCACAGAAACTAAAATATTGCACAAGGGAGAGTCAGAGTATAGCTTTCTTTGGATCAGATCTACTAAACACTCAGAAAACGTCGACGTCTTTCATCTTATTTACCGCGCCGCTAAAGATCGCCGACATTTTATAGCTATCTACACAAATATTGAATATCATAGGCAAAGACACGCGCGACGATCTAAACCTACCTCAATATTCCAGCAGTTCTCAAAAGATTTTATCGAAAATTTGCGAAATTTTTGTTTATTTTTTTTTCTCCAAAACTATGAGCTTTAGACCCCATGTTATATAAGGTTTTTTTGTTTGTCTTGTCGTTCCCTACCACCAGTTTTTTTTAATGACATGAAACTAATTACACCCTGTATGTGTGTGTGATTGCGCTTCAGTTGCTGTTTATTTTCGTATCGGAGTTTTTCAATTTCGAGTTACTTCAATTTTATTTGGATTATTAATTATACAATTGTGTTTAAAAATTAAATAAGAGTATTTCGTACATATGTTGGATGTGAGAATATTTACTTTAAAGTAAAGTGTCAATGCAAAAAGCTTAGGACATTCACATGAAATTTGGTACACGTATGTATTGTGACGACATCTGCCCGAGATGATTCCGTTGAAAGGGTAGGGGTAAATACGGGAAGTAAGTAAAACAAGCTAATAAGAGTCCAGAAACTTTTGGCGTATATGCTAGCTAACGCTTTTATAACATCTGCCTCGAATACTATATTATTAAAATTCTATGACTGATAATTTTTTCCACATGCTAGAGTGCAAATATTTATAGTCAAGATGTTTTCCTTTAAAAAGACTTAGATGGAAGTCTGGATGTGGAAGTATGATTCCTTAGGCAGCGGTTTAGTTTTAAGACAACTTTCACCCGCGCTGGTATCTTTAAACAGCATAACGCTCACATATGGGACCCCTAAATGGTCCAACTTTTCTTCATTTTTTGGAAAATGATTTTCAACCAATCTTAGACGACATGTCTTTAAATGATATAGTAAACAGATGCCTCTAATTAGACGGATGTTCAGTTAATGACACTCTACCAGTCCACCGATGGTTGTACGACTATTTTCCGGGAAGATGGATCGGTTGCGGTCGAGACTGCCCCAGCCCTTGGCCAGTGCGCTTTCCAGACATGATTCCTATGAACCTTTTTGTATGGAATTCGATATTTTCTGGGAATATTACCTTTTACAATTTATTATCCAATCAGGATTTTCTGATGCCCAGTATATAGAGGTTTGTGATGATACCACCCCGTTGGTGCAAAAAGTTGCATCATCCGTGAAGATTACTTTCTTCAAGAAATCTCGGTTGTTCAAATAATTACCTTGGATCCATAAACAATATTCTAGTCTTCTCTCTTCATCGCCTCCCTGCAAGGTATGTAAAAATTTTGGTTTAAACAGTTGTAGCTTATGACGTTTTAAACATCTCCAAATTTTTGACGCAGACAAATTGAGGTCACGAGCCGCATTTCTGAGGCTGGTAGTGGAATTGGCGTTAAACGCCCACGCCTCTCCATGCCTTCGCTTAAGATGTACTCTCGGTTTAAGCACATTACCAGTTGTATTGAACAAGTGACATATTCTTGCTACGGTACCATGGTGTATTGGTTGTCTTAGAGGATGTCTTAAATTAAATTTGTCTGTTACTTCTCTTGAAGACCGTATATTTTCACCAACTCTCTTTATTATTTCTACTTTTTCATCACTAGTTAAAAGTATTCTAACCATTATGGGCATAAAAACTAAATAATGAATCTAACAAACTCGACAATAAATAACAACATTCACTTCTTTAAATTAAGATTGGAGAAATAAATTATTGACAGTTAATTTCACGGCATTCTTAACATTTAGAACAAAAGAACCGCTATTGTTCCCAAATTTTTGAGCAAATAAAGAGGAAGGATATGATGGAGACAGTGAGAACAAGAAAAAAACTGCATTACATTTAACTTGATGTGTAATAATAAGAAGTTGCCCTTTTAGCGCTTTATTGGCAAAGTCGGTTTAAGGAGCCATAATAACTGATAAAAAATTTAAATAAATTAGTCTTGAAATTCGGTAACAAATAAAGAAGATACAGGACTGTTTTCGCGAGAAATGAAACAGAATTTTCTTTCTAAAGTGTCCCCATTTTCACAAGTTTTATAAGGGGATATATCCCGGGATTCTGAACAACTTTTATTAACAAAATTTTCCCACTATGTTTTCTCGAACATTGCGATTGTCTTTTTATCGCAACAGGCTGACGTTTTAGATCTAGAGGACATTTGTATTTTGTATACAGTCACCTTATATAATTGAACATCTGATAAAAATTTGAAATTAATTCGGCCACAAATAAAGAAGATACAGGAGTGTCTTCACGAGAAGTGAAGGTTAAAATAAGACTTTTTTCATCTACAGTGTGTTCACTGTAAATTATTATTTTTCTTTCCAGAATAAGGACGAAAAACGTTTCAAACGCTTAAGCATTCCAAGAAACAGAATAATAGATTTCACGAAAATGTAATCCATTTGAATGAAAAATTTTCCAAAAGACGAGGTATGTAAATAAATTCATTTTAGGCCTTTGTTCTCATTTTAACTGAATCTTCATGGCCGTAGGGGATTATGTGGTTACTGGTTTAATCTGCATAGCCGTAGGAGACTGTGTGGATCTAATGTTAGAATGAGAATTGTCCAATAGGAAAGACAAATTCATTTTAATTGTTGGCATAACTAGAATTCAGGTTATAGAAATAATGCAATGATTATAAATCAATAACTTTACAAACAGTTTTTCTTTTAGTTCTCATAGATAGTTTTTTTCTGCAGTTTGCAAAATCCTATAAAGAATATGTTTCATTACTTTAATATGTAATAGATCAACAACAATGGACTTTCATAGATCACTAAATTTTATTTGTGGCAAAACTGGTAAGCAATTTCTACTTAAACGATTTTTCATTTATCTTGCTAATTCTTATTTTACCGATTATATTATTTATACATTTTATTTATTTTTTCATTTCTTTATTAGCAAGATCAAATAGGTGTTATATTTTGTTATTAATTGTCATAAGCAGAAACTAAATAAAATAAGTGACACAAAAATTATAAAAATACACAACCGATTATAGTTCAAACAAAAAAACCTGAATCACGTTTACATTGGGAACTAAAGAGTAAATTTTCACAACATCGAAAAACAAAGTAAAATTTCATGCTGTCACTTGAGAATGTTTGCTTATTTTACAGGTTAAAGTGACATTTAGCAAACAGAATAAAACACAACAATCCGTAAGACACATATTTACTGAGGATATTGACAAAGTTAGTTTATTTGGCCGTACTTTTGTTTCTGTGGGTTTTGGTTTATTCAAAGATTTCTTATGTTAACATTGGTCACAGAGTTGGTATTACAGGTTCAGGTAGTACAACAACCTGTGAAATGTTTTATTTATCTTATTGTCTAAGGCAATGGTTACTCCTAAAAATAAAATCCATTTCTTACATAATTTGAAGGCTTACTAGTATCACTAAACCAAAAATTAAACAAATAGTGTATTGCTGGATATAAAGAGCGCTTTAAGAACTGCGTCGTTGCCTATGAAAATGAAAACAATGGGATTACGTAATTCTCTATTAAGCTACCCTTAACAAATATGATAACGAGGAGTATATTTTATTCAATCGACGCGTTTCTAGAACCTCAAATACTGTTAGTAGGAAAATCACATCATTACATTACTGAACAATTTCTTAACAATTAAAGGTATTCTTCATAGAATTTTGCAAACAACAGAAGAAACTGTCTAGGAGAGCTGAAAAGAAAACTACATGGAAGAAAATTTTGTTAATGAAATAATTGCAATCTTTCGATAACCTGAATTCTGGTTATACTAGCAATTAAAATCCTAAATTGAATTTGTTTATTTCTTATTTGACAATTCTCATTGTAACACTAGTATCCACATAGTCTTCTACGGCTATGCAGATTAAACTAGTATCTAGATACGGTCATGAAGATTCAGTTAAAAATGAGAACAAAGGGCTAAAATTAGTTTATTTACCTACCGCATCTTAAAAAATTTTCATTGAAATGGATTACATTTTCATGAATTTATCTCTCATTCTGTCTTGGAACTGCCTAGCCTTTATTCTGGAGCTGGAACATTCTCATGAAGTTATGTATCATTCTGCAGAATAAGGGCGAAAAACGTTTCAAAGGCGTAACATTTCCAAGAAACAGAATGATAAATAACTTCATGAAAATGTAATACATTTGGGAGTTCGGTTAGGTTGTCGACGAAGGCAGACGAGTTTTTAAGTGGATCCCATGAAATCTCGAAAAACTCCAGTAAAAACGGTGTGAATACGCGCAAAAATGTGTTGAATTGAAGAGTGACAATCCTACAGTAGTTGATATAAATTAGCATAAATTGGGCTATTTCATATAGCTGATATTTGATATTTGACTATGGCTTCACTAAAGGCGTATATGAATAACTCTACAAAGGTACAGACATCTGGCAACATAAGATAACTCTGATGAAAGAAAACAAACACGTCCAATGGGACCATGTCATAAACTCGTAAATTATCCACAAGTGCATGTACCTAAAACGACCGAGACTAGTGTGAAGCGAAAGGCAGCGGACTGGCTTCTAACGACTGAAAGTAGTAACATAAGAAAAGGATGAAAGATAAGTGCTATTTTTATTTTATTTATTACTAAAATATTGGTTTACTAATCCTCCACCGATGGGAACAATGTTGTGGTTCGGAAATCCATTGTTTCATATATATGTGAATGAATGAATTCTTCGTGTGAAACGTGTACTTTTGTTTAAGAAATTATTTACTATAAACTTTTTGTTTCTTGCTGTAGAGTTATTAGTTTTATATGGGGAATTTGTTTATTTGCTTACCGGTTGAGGCAGCGGATTCTTGATTCAGAATATTGTTTTTCATCCCTTCTTCAAGTGGGTAATATGGGGTGGGCAACATCCAGGCAGCTAGATGTGAAGAAGACAGATAGGTTTTGTTTACTTTATTCTAATTTAGCTTAGCTCATTAATGAAGTCTGTTTCCTTGTTTAAATTGAAAAGTCGGAAATTGGGATTAAGGAGATATTTGTTTATTGGTTTGTTGATCCTTGTCACAGGACAGTTTGGTACACAAAAGAGAAAATATATAGGTGGTGAAATGGAAAGTACCTGGGGTTGGGGGGAGGGGGGCGGCAGCTGAGAATAATTACTGTAAATTGAAACCGACTGTTTAAAAGAAACAACATACCTACAGGGTGAGCAAACTATCCCTCCGGACCTGTTTTCTCATAACGCGCAAAAATATTACCGGGAAATAGGGCCCTTCCCAGCTACTCCACTGTAAATGGATATTTACCTGTGAAGCGGTTAATAAATACAAACAAAACAAAAATTAAATTAAAAATAAAAGCTGCCAGATTCAGGAACAGAAAACTAGGAAGAAGAAAAATAAAGATCTGACGATGTATGGAAGCTTAAAAGAAGCATGGAAACTGAAAAGAAGCATTTTGCAAATACCTGCGCACCCCAGCGGATGATGACAGATGGAAACTAAATAGAAGCATGGAAACCTAATATGCATCTCACAAACACCTACACTTCCCATCCTGTATTCCCACCCAATGTGTCATGCGGCTCTCGCTACTGACAACAAGCATGTCCAATGTACAACCCGGCGTATGCAGCCGGTCCAGCGGTATATAAAACATCCGAGATTTGGTTCCGGTATATGGAAAATTAATGCTTAAATTTTACAAATTCTAATTTTTTTGTGTGTAGTTTTTATAAAATTCGTAACTTGGCAAATTTTTTTATTCTTTTCAATAAGTTTTAAAGTCAATTAATAATTTATTTAGTCATTTCAAATTTTAATAATTAGTTTTTTTTCTACTTTGTAAATTAACTTAATTAGTATCAACTGGCCCTGAATTACCATTGTTTTTCATGAAATAATCTGGATCGACCAACCTTGTATCAAGTACACGGTGGATTTGCTATTGGCTGAATCAAAATTATAACTGGCTGGACATTTTCTTAACGCAGCGTCTCCCTGGAACATAATCGTTGAACAGGAAACGATCAATGAGTCCTCACTCCCAGGTACCTGCTATCTCCAGGGTTCGATCTCGTTGAACTCCACTACCACCGCCAAAGTTACGTAAGCCACAATTGCCGTGTCTCTTTTTGGTCAGAAGATAATTATTATAATTGTAAACCAGTTGATTTTTTTCAACTTTTTTTTTTCTCTTAGCAAATTTTAATTATCACATTGTCACATTTGTTTTTTATATTGTCAAGTTTGAATTTTCTCCTTCATTCAAACATTTAATTGTAAAGTTTTTGTAAATTTTAATAGTTATTTGTGTTAATATATTGTTATTTTCGGTTAATATTGCTTTTGATTCTTTCATTCTTAAACCGTTGCAGGAATATCAGTTGTATGAATACGCTGGCGCACTTTTTCTTTGTTTATTTTTGTTTTGTAACATTCAAATTATTAAATAACTCCTCTCGCACAGAGTGACCTTCGGCCAACCCTGAGCTAACCGGTTGTTACTCTTTCATAGCTTCCTCAGCACCTAGCTGAGATGTTGTGGTTGCAGTATTAGGACACAAAGGAAATGAGAAGGCTAATTAATTAGACAGGAAAGGCGCGTTTAAGTCTCTAGGAAGGCCCAAATCATTTTATGATGTGGCTACTCTAAGCATACCAGCATCCATTACTAATTGAGTACAGAATAAGTTACTGGAATGATGTAAAAGATTTTCACGTCAGAGACAGGCCATAGAGCTCATTAGAATTACGGAGAACCTCTGCCAAAACAGAAAAGTTGTCATGTTAATGGTGGGTTTTCTAACCGCACACTGTCAGTTTCATATACATGTGAGGTTAATGGGCCTGGCAGAGGAGGCAACATGCAGATTCTAAGAAGAGGAAGAAGACACCCCAGTTTATGTGCTACGTCACTGTGAAGACATAGGTAGATCGAGATTTCAACTTTTGGACAAAGAAAACCAAATATTGATAGCTATTCTAAAGGACCCCTATCAAGGCTTTGAAGGCTGATACAAGGGAAAAATCTGACTATGGGGCTCTAAGGAAACCCTAAACAGAAGCGTCACAGGAGATCCACAGAGACTCACCGTAATCAAGGAAAATCAGTTAGCTCTCCGTTTCTAAATCTAGTAGTTCCCTTATTAATACTGTTACGGATTTCCACCTTTTAGGAAACACCCTGTATGAATCCTTGGGTTCTAAATAATTTTAACAAGAGATTAAACACTACTAACACTTTATTTAACAATTTACTGACTATACAATACTTCAAAATACACTTTGTTTACTTTAACCTCACTTTTTCCCGAACGTGTCACTTCTCAAATAAACTTCCCCTTCCGCGCTTGTAATCGCGCCTTATATACTCCGAATTTGAATCTCTAGATCCATCTAGAAGCAATCAAGAATCTTCTCCAACATTCCAGAAAAGTCCGTTTTATTCTCTTGGCTTCCAGTCACAATCAATAGGCATAGGCGTACCATCTCCTTTTCCAAGGGGGTGTAATTCATAACACTGCCCCCTCCTTAAGCCTGATCGTCCCGATCAGGCAACTCAGAATCATCGATGTATTTCGCCAGCCTGTCCAAATGCACGATCTTCATCTTGGACTTTTTGCTTCGTTGAATTCGATAGACGACGTCATTAATTCGGGTAATAACAGTATACGGTCCATCCCAAGGCGGTTGAAGTTTCGGTGACCTTCCTTTCTTCCGCTGTGGGTTGTACAGCCAAACCAGGTCTCCTGCCTTGAATCCTTCTGAACTACCCTTACGGTCATACCGAGCCTTCATTCTGTCACTGGCTATGGTGATTTGGTCTCTAACTAAGTCATGGACATTCCTTAGCCGTTCACTCACTTCATCTACATAGCTGTTCACAGGAAGCCGTTCTCCACCTGGTGTTCCAAACATCAAATCACATGGCAGTCTTATCTCATGTCCAAATACTACACGAGCCGGAGTCTGTTTTGTAGTTTCGTGGATAGCAGCTCTATATGCCATGAGGAAAAACGGTATGTGGAGATCCCAGTCACGTTGATTTTTATGAACGACTTTAGAGAGATGTTCTTTCATAGTCTTATTATGTCGCTCCACCATTCCATCTGATTGCGGGTGAAGGGCTGTCGTCCGTGTTTTGTGTATTCCCAATAACTTGCAGATTTGCTGAAATACCCCTGACTCAAAATTTCTCCCTTGATCTGAATGCAGCTCCAGGGGTACACCAAACCGACATATCAAGTTATCTACCAAGACTTTGGCGACAGTAACCGCTTCCTGGTTCGGAATTGCGTAGGCTTCAGGCCATTTACTAAAATAGTCCATGGCAACCAGTATGTACTTGTTACCATCCTTGGTTACTGGGAATGGTCCGGCTATATCGATCGCAATCCTCTCAAAAGGAGCCCCGACGTTATATTGCCTCATTGCACCCCTACTTCTAGTCTGTGGTCCTTTACTGGCTGCACAAATTTTACAATTACGACACCACGCTTCAACATCTTGACGACTATTTACCCAGTAAAATCGTTCACGTACTTTATTCAGGGTCTTGTTAACGCCGAAGTGTCCGCCGGATGCTCCATCATGCACTTCCTGAAGTACTTTCGGTACTCGACACCTGGGAATCACTAGACGCATAGCAACTTGCTTTCCATCCGGGCTCTCCCATGCTCTTTTTAACAACCCGTTCATAACTCTAAGTGAGTCCCACTGTGCCCACAAAGCCTTCAATCCAACTGCTTTGTCTGAAACATCCTTCCACTCTGGTCGAATTCCTTTTTCTTTTGCTCTCAATATAGCCCCAATCTCTGCATCGTTCAGTTGTTCTTGTCTCAGGGCTTCAGTTGTCCAATCATCTGGAACGTCTATTTTAATAGTGTTGACTACTCCCGTGCCCTGCTGTTTCTCCACATGGCGGCAGTGCTTGCAGTCGTCCTTGCATGGTCTTCTAGATAAAGCGTCTGCGTTCTTATGAGATCTTCCTGGTCGATGCTCGATTTTAAAGTCGTACTGTTGCAGCCGTTCTATCCAACGAGCCAGTTGACCTTCCGGGGTTTTCAACTGCAACAGCCATTTCAACGCAGCATGGTCGGTCCTGATTTTGAAATGTCGTCCATAGAGATACTTATGAAAATGGTCCACTGATTTGACGATGGCTAATAACTCTTTTCTGGTTACACAATAGTTTCGTTCTGGTTTGGAGAGCACCTTGCTGAAGTACTCGATCACTCTTTCCTCTCCGTTCTGAATTTGAGACAGCACACAACCAATCGAAGAATTGCTGGCATCTGTATCTAAAATAAAAAGTCCATTCTGTTGTGGGTATGCTAGTACAGGACCAGTGCATAGAGCTGCCTTCAATTTTCTCCATGCTGTTTCACACTCCGGTGTCCACTGGTACTGAACTTTCTCTTCTGTTAGCCGGTGTAATGGCTTCGCAATGTCTGCAAACCCTTCCACAAAGCGTCTATAATAAGTGCAAAGGCCAAGGAAGCTTCGTACTTCATGAACGTTAGATGGCCTTGGCCAATCTCGTACGGCAGAAATTTTATCGGGATCCGTTTGTATTCCCTCTGAAGACACTACGTGCCCAAGGAATTTAACTTCTTTCTGAAATAGTAAACACTTCTTCGGGTTCAACTTCAGGTGTGCATTCCTTACTCGTCCAAATACTTCTTGAAGATTTTTCAAATGTTCTGTAAAGTCTCGTCCCATAACCAGCACGTCATCAAGGTAAACCAGGCACGTCTTCCAGGTTAGCCCTCGTAGTACAAATTCCATCAATCGTTCAAACGTGGCTGGAGCATTGCAAAGTCCAAAAGGCATCACCGTAAATTGGTAAAGACCACTGCCTGCTGAAAATGCTGTCTTTTCCTTATCATCAGGATGAAGTCCAACTTGCCAATAACCGCTCCTAAGGTCTAACGTCGAAAACCACCGTGAGCCTGCCAATGTACTTAACGTGTCATCAATCCGGGGTAATGGGTAACTGTCTTTCTTCGTCACATCGTTCAATTTTCGATAATCGACACAAAATCTTAACGTTCCGTCCTTTTTGGCAACCAAAACTACTGGCGATGACCAGGGACTTGTTGACTCCTCAATAACTCCATCTTGTAGCATCTTATCTATCATTGTTGAGGCTTCTTCTTGTTTTGCTAGCGGAAGCCTCCTAGGTTGTTGTCGAATAGCAGGTGAGTCACCAGTATTTATCCGATGCTGGACTATATCTGTTTTTGTAAGGGCCTCCGTACTTTTGGCAAATACTGAACTTTCTTTTTCCAGGAACTTGAGCGCCTCCTCTCGTTCATCCTCAGATAAATGCTCCAACTGGGAGCTCAGCAAGGTCAAAACTTCCTGGTCTATATTTGTAGATGAATTTCCCTCCGTTTGTTCTTCGCACCTTGCTACCCATGTGACCGGTTCATAGGAGCCAATCGGTTTGCCTTCTTTGATTGTTACTGCATGGGAATTTAAATTGACGACTCTAATTGGGATTTTATCTTTAGTCCGGGTTAAAGTTCTTGCCACAACAATATTGGTTAGGGACTTAATCGATTCGTCACCTTCCACCAGGCCAACACGGTAGCCTCCAGGATTTCCTTCCAAGGCAGCATCGATGATCTGTTCCGAATGAGCAGGAATCTTAATCGTCTTTGTTGTCAATAGCCTTGCTTTACGGAATTGGTCATCTGCGGTTGCCAGGATAAATTCCTCATTCCCAATTTTCAAGACTCGCTCCCCTACGTCAACAATAAACCTCTTCTCTTCCATGATGTCCAGTCCCAAAATGAAATCATCTGTAATGTCAGCCACAATGACCTTGTAATTGAATCTCAATTGTCCAACCTGCAGTTCCAAATTGACCTCTCCATGGACCGCAGCCCTGTCTCCCGTGGCTGTCCGAATAATTACTTCATTTTGCTTCTTCTTAATCTGCAAGCCTGATATAAACCCTGGCCGCACTATTGATGACGTAGCGCCGGTGTCAACAGTAAACACACACTTTCTTCCATTCACATATCCTTGCAACAGCAGACTACTTGGAATTCTTCGCAGCTGGGAAATCTTTATTTCTCTGGGGGCACCGTGTTCCCTAGCCAGCACAGCCCCCTTGGTGCTGGCTATCTTTAGTTTTCCTGCTGCTCTTCTACATTTACAGCATTTACTCGTCTGTCCGAGTTCTGCTGTCGACAGTCTCGTTTCATATGTCCCATCCTGCCGCAGTTGTAGCATTTAATACCTCTTGGCCTTTCTCTGTTTTGTTGGTTTTCCTGTCTTCTTGGAGGATTCGATTGAGCCAGTAATTGACCGATCATTTTATTCGTTTTGAGAATCGCGTTCAAGATAGGGTTTTGGTCTCTCTCTTCTGGCTGCGATTCTTCAAGCGTCATAGCCCGCACTCTTGACTTTGGAGTATCCCTATAGACGGCTTCTACCTCTAATGCATGCACCAAGGCTTCACTACTACTTTTATGTCGGGATAGCCTGAGGACTCGCCTGATCTCCTCGTCCCTTATCCCGTCTAGGAATGCCCCCACTGCCAATTGCTCTTTAAATTCTTTTGGCGCATTAGGATAAGCTAAGTGTGCCAGTCTTTCCACCGCAGCTTCAAATTCTTGTAGACTCTCTCCAGCTTTCTGAACGCGCACTTTCAGCTGGGTCTGGTATACTTGAGCAAGGTGTTGATCTCCATATCGTAGATCTAAGGCAGCTTCTAAAACTCTAAAATTACGTTGTTGGTCCGCCGGAATTGTCTGGAGCAACTCCAACGCTTGGCCTCTTAAAGCCACGATTAATGCCTTAGCCTTCTCTTCGTCATTCCAGTTGTTTGCACTTGCTGCTGCCTCAAACTGTGTCTTGTAAGTCATCCAGGAACTTTGACCATCAAAGGAGGGAATTTTTAATCGCTGGCCTGACGATACCAGTTGCTGGTTTCCTCTATCCCTCAACTGTTGTTTAAGCTGGTCAATTTCTCCTTCTACCTGGTGCATTTTCTCTTCAACCTTGTCTACTTTTTCTTTCACTTCGCTTACTTCTTGCTCGACTTTATCTTTAAGTTCTTCAGTGACGGCAAATATGGCATTCTGTTGGCTTTCTATAATTTTCCTTAGTTCGTCTCTCTCATTTTGTTGTTTAATGTCCAAGTCTTGCATGATTTTTCTCAATTCTTCCTGACGTCGTTTCTCTTCGTCTTGATGTCGTTTCTCCTCTTCTTGTTTTTCCTCTTGACGTCTTCTCTCTTGATCCTCAAAAATTTTTCTTAATTCTTCTTGACGTTTTTGTTCTTGTTCTTGGCGCTTTCTTTCCTGATCCATCATCATCTTTTGCATTTGGGCCATAAAGTCCTGCATTTGTTGTTCGGATGCCATGCTTCTGGTCGTTACCGGCATACAATTACGTTGAAATCAAATAAGTTTAATATAATTACGTCACTATCGGTAATGGGACTGTCCAGAAAACCCTCAAAACGGCACGAAAAAGTCTTATCTAGAGTCTTTGTCACTTAACCTCTAATGTCCAACAAAATGTTCCAAAAATGTCTCAAAAATGCACTTAAACACTATTTTTCCTGTTCGAAAATAAACCTCGAACAATGTCCAGTAAATTAGTCCTTCCTGTGTTAGCACTAACTCCGAGAATACTGTCCCAGTCTTCTCAACACTCCCGAAAAAATCCTCTTGTCAAAATTCCGCTTCCGACACCAAAATGTTACGGATTTCCACCTTTTAGGAAACACCCTGTATGAATCCTTGGGTTCTAAATAATTTTAACAAGAGATTAAACACTACTAACACTTTATTTAACAATTTACTGACTATACAATACTTCAAAATACACTTTGTTTACTTTAACCTCACTTTTTCCCGAACGTGTCACTTCTCAAATAAACTTCCCCTTCCGCGCTTGTAATCGCGCCTTATATACTCCGAATTTGAATCTCTAGATCCATCTAGAAGCAATCAAGAATCTTCTCCAACATTCCAGAAAAGTCCGTTTTATTCTCTTGGCTTCCAGTCACAATCAATAGGCATAGGCGTACCATCTCCTTTTCCAAGGGGGTGTAATTCATAACAATACTAACCTTCTGAGAATGAAAAGAGGCTATATTAGAATTGTGCGTTTCTTTATTACTCTCTATTTGCATGTTCTGAGAATTTACGTAGATACTGAGATGAGTCCAGATTTCTTCTGAAATGGTTTTATAAATATATAAATAACTCGTCAAATAACTAGTCATCTTGACGAAGTTCTTGAAAGCAAATGAAGCGATATGGAACTTGATGTAAGTTCTTCCACAAATATGCTAACTGATGGTTTTATTTTCAACTAAAATATACATAGAAATTCTAGAGACGTTTTAAATAATTTCGCTTATAGTCACAGTAATTTCAGATGATTGTTCCTCAGCTTCTCGGAATAAAATCCATCTGGCTATTATAATGAGGCAGGTCATGATAGCCTATAAGAAGTAGAACCCGTACTAATCGTTTAAGGAAAGCTAGATAGGACAAGAAGAGGGAGAAAGCACCCTCCAGAATGTTGAACATTTGTCAAGAAGCTGATGATCCACAAGTTTGGGAAGCCATGTTTCCACCAGACAATATGACAGAAACCGTGTCATACCTTACCATACATAAAAGAAAACAATATTTTAAGATTTATCAGAGTCTCGATCAGAGTATCAAAAATATAAAATGAATAAATATAAACATATGTTGTCGACCACCCCACGTATGAGATTCTTTATGAGAGAAGATAAATTGGCAAACTTTCAGTTTTTAATAATATTAATAAAACGTTTCAATATTCAAAATTGTATTATTTGATATAAAATTTATGACAAAATTTTTTATATTATGTTTGTTAATGACAAAAGTGAATGATTAAATCCTGTTTGAAGTAAAACCTAAGGAAATCTTCATTAATATTAATTACCTATTTAATTAATTTCACAAAGTAGGCGTTATTATAATGGCCTTTTTAAAAATGTTGTAGGAGAAAATATAATTATTTATGTTAATATCAGTAAAAGTTAACTAATTATAATTACTCAAGTACTAATAAAGATAAGATACTGTTAAAGATGGCGCTATAAAATATATTTAAATAAAATATATGATCCAATACGCTATTTGGTGCCATCATACCTATAACGAAAGGAGATATTAGTTCCTACAGAAATAAGGTGGACAAACCAAATTATTTTTGTTTGCATTATTAACAAGCTCTTACGCTTTTGCTGTTTAATTTAGTATATAGTATTGTTGGCTAAAAGGAAAAATTTGAAAATATAATAGTAATAACTGTATCGGCTACTCTGAAAATTGAACTAATAATATTAATGCAATTCCGAATCTTACTACTAGCGCATTGCTCAACTTTTCCTAATCATAGCTTGACAAAATACTACAGTCAATTAGGATCGTAGTATTTAGGAAAATAGGAAAATAGGTTTGACCACTTATTGAAAAGTTTTGAGATCGAGCAAAGATATCATTTCTACCTTACTATTAAACTATAAATTATATTGCCAGTCATTTATATACTAAATGTCAAGAATTTAATCTGCTGCACCATCTTGGAAAAATGGTGCTCTCATTCATATTTTGCTCATACCTCGTTAAGCATTAGCGATATCGGAATTATGCCTCATGTAAAAGTAGAGTTTATTAAAATCTGCCAAAAATGTTATTGGTATACATATTCTCTAGATCTAATAAATAATACACTTTTACCAAATATGAAAATGAGAAGTATATTGCATTTGATCGACATATTAGAAAACAATAAAAATCGCTCATATCATTTGCTATCTGAATTCTGAACAACTTCAAAAATATCTGTCGTCGTCCGTCTGTCCGTTGGCCTTACGTCACATTTCTTGCAAGCACAATTTTTTATTGACATTTTGACAAGTTGTCAAACATAGCGCTAAAGGGCTAAAGGTATTACTTTTAAAGTCTAAAAGAGGTGCAAATCAAGTGGTAGTTTTTATAGTCTAAGAAGTGAACTAAATACCTTCTAATTAAAATAACTAATAATTTTCATCACATTGAAATTAGGAGCTGAACTTTACTTCAACAATTCCTTTGTGGCTTTTTTGGATCAAATTCACAGATTCTCGATGAGATCCAGATCTGGGCCCAGTGGCCGAAAAGCTAATACATTAGCACTCCTTCGGAAAGCCTCCCTGTTCATTTTTCATTCAAATACTGATTACCACCCATAACACTGTAATTCTTTAATTCTCGGCATTCTTCAAAAGATAGTGTTATGCATTACACCCCATATGATACGCCTATGACTAATAGTGACGTCCTGGAAACTTGTAGAAAGAGATAGAGTTTTCTGGAGTTTAGTGGAAGAAGATTCTCGATAACTCTAGAGGCCCCTTCAGGGTATATAAGGCGAGTTTCCATGGCGGGAAGAAGAAGTTTTAGTAAAGTGAAGTTTGGTAGCGAAAAGTGAGGTTACAAATCTGAAATGTAAATATAAACATTGTAAAAGTTAGTTTAGATGTATTGGGTAATCAGTAAATTATTAAATAAAGTGTTAATGGTTAACCCTTGTTAAAATTATTTGAAACCCACGGATTCATACAGGGGGTTTCCCAATAGGGGTGGAAATACGCAATAATTGGCGTCAGAAGCGGAATTTTAACAAGAGGATTTTCAATGTGTTCGAGAAGGTTCGGACAGTGTATTCTCGAAAGCAGTGCTAACACAAGGACTGGTTTACTGGACATTGTTCGAGGGTTACTTACAAGAAAATAGAGTTAAGTGTGTTTTTAAGACAGTGTAGGACATTTTATTAGGACATTAATGGTAGTAATTAAATCCCTTGAACTTGAGAAGTGATAAAGAGTCTAAACAAGAGTTTTTCGTGTAGTTAAGTGCATTTTCTGAAAATTTCTAGAACTTTTCTATTTGGACATTAGTGGAGATTGTTAAAATCTTTCAACTGGATAGTGACTAAGACTTTTTCGTGCTGTTTCGAGATTTTTCTGGCCAGTTCCATTACCGATATTGACGTGATTATTAAAGTTATTTGATTTCAACGTAGTCATATGCCTATAACAACCAGAAGTATGGCAACCGAAAAGCAAATACAGGACTTATCCAGAAAGCGTTGGAGGTGCTAGAAAGAAGGCATCGAGAAGAAGTAAGTGAAGTCAAAGAGAAAGTAAACAAGTTTGAAGAAGAAGTCAAAGAGGAAATAGACCTGCTTAAGCGACAGTTGAGGGATAGAGGAAACCAGCAAGTGATATTATCAGGTCAGGGGTTCGAACCTCCCTCCTTTGGCGGCCAAAGTTCATGGACTATTTTCAAGAGACTGTTTGAGGCAGCTGCGTATGCGAATAGTTGGAGTAACAAAGAGAAGGCTATGGAGCTAATCGTGGCATTAAAGGGCCAATCATAGGAAATACTCCAGACAATCCCAGTGAAGCAACAACAGGATTTTAAAGATTTAGAAGCTACCCTAGACTTACGGTATGGTGAACAACGACTTGCGCAAGTGTACCATACCTAGCTAAAATCACGTGTTCAAGAGGCTGGGGAAAACTTGCAAGAGTTCGAAGCTGCCGTATGGAGACTGGCTCACTTGGCTTACCCGGATGTACCGAAAGAATTCCAAGATCAACTGGCAGTAGGGGCTTTTCTGGATGGTATACAGGACGATGAGATCAGGCCAGCCCTCAGGTTATCTAGATACCAGAACAGCAGCGAAGCATTGGTGCGTGCACTCGAGGTGGAAGCTGTCTTTCAGGGTACCCCGAGTCCAAGAGAACAAGCTGGGAGTATCGAAGAATCGCAACCAGAAGAGAAGAACCGGGACCCTAGGTTGATCGAGATGTATAAAATGTGTAAGCAGTTACTGGCTCAATTGAATCCTTCAAGAAGACGGGAAAGCCAGCAAAATAAGGAAAAGCCAGGTGAAGGTACTAAATGTTACAACCGTTGCAGAGCAGGGCATATCAATCGGGACTGTCGACAGCGGAATTCGAGGAAAGTGAATGCTGGAAACATGGAAGAGTCACAGAATAAACAAAATAGTGAAAGGCGAAGTGGACGGCGTATGAAATGTTACAGGTGCGGGGAACTAGGACATATCCAGCTAGAATGTTCAAGGAAGAGCTTGGAGAGAATAGAGGCCGATGCTATGAAGCCGATGGGAAAACCAGAGGAAACCGGTACCAGTGAGGCTGTGTCAGATAAGGAACGTGGTGCCCCTAGAGAAGTGAAGTCCACCACTACAAGGATATGAGAATAAAATGAAACCCCAGAATGATGCAGATATTTCATCCGGAAGAAGGTGCAAGGGATGTTGCAAGCACTGTCACCAGGAGCAGAAACTGCAAGACATGGGAGCAGTCAACACTGTCAAGGTGGAGGTGCCGGATGACAGAACAGATGAAGCGCTGAGACAAGAGCAACTGAGCGATGAGGAAATTGGGCTTATATTGAGAGCCAAAGAAATGGGAACTTGTCCAAAATGGACGGATATTTCAAAGAAAAGAGTGGGACTGAAGGCACTGTGGGTGCAGTGGGACTCACTGAAAGTCATGAATGGTCTGTTACGGTGAGCGTGGGGAAAAGCTGGATGGAAATCAGGTGGTTATGCGTCTAGTGATTCCCAGGTGGCGAGTAGCGAAGGTGCTCGGGAAGTGCACAGTGGAACATCCGATGAACACTTCGGTGTTAACAAGAAGAAAATACGATTTTATTGGTTAAAAACTAGTCAGGATTTAGAGACTTGGCGTCGATAATGCAAGTTTTGGGCAACCAGTAAGGGACCACAGACTGGAAGTAAGGGTGAAATGAAGCAGTTCAACTCTGGAGCTCCTTTCAAGAGGTTCGTTAAAGATGTAGCGGAGCCATCACCAGCCAGTGACCCAATGAAGGCTCGATATGACGGGAAGGGTAGTTCAAAAGTGTTCAAGGTGGGAGAGCTAGTTTGGCTGTACAACCCACAGCGAAGGAAGGGAAAGTGACCGAAATTTCAACCACCTTGGGATGGACCGTACACTGTTATTACCCGAGTTAATGACGTGGTCTATCGGATTCAATAAAGCAAAAAGTTCAAGATGAAGATCGCGCATTTGAATAGACGCGAAATCCATTGATGATTCTGCATTGCTCGTCCCGATCAGGATTAAGGAGGAGGCAGTGTTATGCATTACACCCCTTATGAGACGCACATGACTAATAGTGACGTCCTGGAATTTTTTAGAGTTTTCTGCAGTGTGGTTGAAGAAGATTATGTTCTAGATAACTGTAGAGACCATTTCAGAGTATTTAAGGTGAGATTCCATGGCAGGAAGAAGAAGTTTTATTAAAATGAAGTTTGGCAGCGAAAAGTGAGGTTATAAATCCGAAGTGTAAATATGAACATTGTAAAAATTAGTTTATAAGTATTGTGTAATCAGTAAATTATTAAATAAAGTTGTTATCCCTTGTTAATATTTGAAACCCACGGATTCGTACAGGGTGTTTCCCAAAAGGAGTGGAAATACGCAACAATAGCATTAATAATATGGTGGCTGAAATCATAGCAAAATATTTGAGTCCTTAGCTTTTGGTATAAACTTCAAATCGTAATTTTCTTGACTTTTACTATTTTGCTTTACTTGTTTACCCCTATTTACCCCTCCCGCCCTTCAACATAAAAAGCTCATAATCTAGTCTAGTTAAAGATCTCGTTATAATACATCAGTTTTCCAAATTTCAAGTCAATATCTATATTTTGTCAACCACATTAATAATAAGGAAGTGGAAAATTTCATTTTGTTTTCACTCAAGTTTAAAATCGACATTGTGACATTTTAGACCTATTTCAACAAACAAAAAAATATTGTCTTTGCGATTGCTATAGATCCACCCTATACGCGGATGTGGAAGTAATTAAACCGTTTAATCAACAAACGTGCATTTATGGAATATTTTTGATTTAGCAGCAAAAATACTTGAACATACTCATGATCTTGATAGACTCCAAGAAAGGGTTAGGAGTTGCTATATTAAGGACAAGATAAGAGCTGGTGAATACCGTTGTCACAAATGATTCACTTGACTTTCCTTCTTTACTTTAGAGTGTTCATCTAAATTTTAGGACCTACCAAGTTCCATTTAGCTTCGTCATTTATTTGAGACATTAATGCACGTAATCATTAAGACGAATTTGTTTTTGAAACACTGCTGGCATATGATGGGTATATCGTACATTCAATTGAAACATTATAATCAGGAAAGACCTGATCCATGGTGGATGACTCTAGATACTGATTGTACATGTAATGTTATGTCCAAAGTACCTACTTGAAGTGAGTATGTGCTTATGTGGCATGCGTATTGTACTAATAAGGATATGATGAAAACATTTTAATACTATCTACCAGCATTCCTTAATGACGTGCCAATATCTCAGGGTGTGATTCCCCTTTATATTTTGCATTGACCAGGGTAATCAGTAAAAAATCATCGTGGAAAGATATCAGTGGCGTACCACTTTCTTAGTAAAAAAATGTCAGACACATGTTTGCAGGGACGCGCTGATGGAGCTTTTCTAACTAAAATATGTGGCTTTATATCCTATCAACACACACCAAGATTGAGAATAATTTCACTAAATACTTTCTGAGATATCAAAAAAGTTACGATTTAAAAAAAATCAACGCCCTGTAGCAAAAAATTTAAGACATTACGGACATACATTTATATGAAATTTTCTTTATAAAATGACGTAATAAATCACACCCTGAAATATTAGCACGTCAGTAAGTAACATTCTGTATAAATCATATTTTAACGAATACGAAAATGATCAAGCATTCTTGTTGTAAAAGAAGTCGATTGCATTTCTTTTTGGCTTAATTTCTCTAAAAGAGAACTTTAAATTACTCGATAGGAACCCGTGAAAAGTTTCTAAAAAGGTTAACAATGCAACTCTTAGAAAAAAGAGCTAATATTTGGCATCAGATGAAAAAAATTGTTCTAAATTTATGAAACGCACCATTTTTACTTTCCTCGCATAACAACGGGAAGCACTGTATTCGAGAAAAAAATCACCCACTAAAATTTTTTGAGATTTTCACGTTTCAGATCATGTAGATTACGAAAATTTAGGTTTTTCAACACCGGCTGTCTGACTGTCTGTCTGTCTGCCTATCTGTCTGTCTGTATGTCTGTCCGTCCGTCCGTCCGTCCGTCCGTCCGTCCGCTACCGCTACTGTAGAAATGATGGTAAAATGTTTTTACTCTAATTTAAAATTTCCACGTTTCATGATATTCTAAACTTATTTGAAAAAACAATTTTGAAAATATCAAAAAAAATTGAAAATATTTTTATCGCTACTATAGAATAGATGACGGAAAAAAATGTGTTTGCTCAAATTTAAAATTTCCATGGTTCATGACATTGTAATTCTATTGAAAAAAATTATTGAAACATTTTTTTAACCACTGTACTTCCACTCCATTACGTAGATGTGCAACTAACAATATAACAGATGGCAATAGTATTTGGCATATAGTTAACACAATTGGCAAGGGAGCCACCTACTACAGTTTTAGTGGAAAACATACAGGACGGTCAACCTAAATAATAATTCAACTATAGTGGAAATTTGTGAAGCATTTACGCAAGCCTTCCATACTTGGCATCTTTGATTTAATATTGAATTTTTGCTGTCGGATGTCCACTCTGTATATTTATTTGACCAAAAGTTATCAGGTTTTCTTTGTAATAATAGTGATAACTACATTCCGATTATTATTCTCATATGTCGTTTCGTAATTGAAGCAGAATATGCCTAAACTTGTGGGTTTTTAGAGCCAGAAATTAACAGATGTCAAATATAAATTATTTTATTTTTATTCAACAACACTTTCTTAGTTACGGAGCTAGTACAATCACAACAATAACTAATATATAAAAACAATGCAAACAACAAATAAATAAGTAAACAAATCTTCGTTTCCAACACTCCCCCTATTTGTTTACTGATTTAAAGGTACACAAAGTGAACTTCTATTTCTGATGAATTGTTCCTTTGGTAAAGCCTTCGTGAGAATATCAGCAAGTTGTTTTTTAGATTCAACATAGACAGTTTCAATGAAACCCTTTTCTACTTGGTCACGTATATAATGGTATTTTATATCAATGTGTTTGGTCCTCTTATGGTGTTCTTGACTCTTGACTAACCGAATGGCACTTTGATTATCTACGAATAGCTTGGTAGGTTCGCATACATCTACATTAAGCTCCTGAAGTAATGTTCTCAACCAAATAACCTCTCTGGCTGCTTCTGAACCTGCCACGTATTCTGACTCTGTAGTAGAACGGGAAACGCACTTTTGAGACTGTGACGACCATGTAACCGGTGCCCCAGCTAACATAGTCAAATAACCAGTTGTTGACTTTCTAGAATCAATATCGTTTGCAAAGTCAGCATCGGAATATGCAACAAAATTTAAATCAGTTCCACAATACTTTATTCCATAGTTCTGGGTTCCTTTTAAATACTTGAATATCCTTTTTACTGCTATCCAATGCTCCAAAGCTGGACTACAAAGGTATTTACTCACTTGAGACACAGCGAACATGATATCTGGGCGTGTGACGACAGCGAGAAACATTAAACTTCCTACAGCTTCTCTATAGGGCACACTAAGCATCCTACTATCTCTTGTAGATGCTTGGTTTGCATGAAGCACAACATTTGGATCGGCAGGAATTGCTTTGATGTTACAATTTACCATGTTAAATTTCTCCAAAATTTTGGCAACATACCCTTGCTGGCCCAAAAATATACTTCTTTGTTCTCTATTGCGACTGATTTCCAATCCAACATAACATTCTGCAGCACAAATGGTTATCTCGAATATTTTTCCAAGTTCTGTCAAAAATATGTCCATAACCTTTTTAGATTTACACATAATTAGACCATCATCAACGTACAACGCCAGGAATAGTTCATAATTTTCAAAGAGTGCATAAAAAATGCATTTTTCAGCATCTAACTGCTTGAAGCTGTATGAACTAAGAAACTCCACAAACTTCTTATTCCAACATCTCGGAGACTGCTTCAAACCATATAGGCTTTTGTTGAGTTTGCATACCAGAGTACAATCTTTTGTATTAAAGCCTTCCGGCTGCTTCATAAAGATTTCTTCTTGTAAATCTCCGTTCAAGAAAGCCGTCTTTACGTCAAACTGACAAATTTCTAAATCACTGACAGTTGCAATTGATAATAACGTTCTAACGGAATCATACCTTACAACTGGTGAAAATGTTTCAAAATAGTCTATGCCAGATTTTTGACTATAACCTTTTGCACAAAGTCTGGCCTTATATCTTTCAATTTTACCATCCGCTTTATATTTTATTTTAAACACCCATCTGCACCCAATTGCTTTGCGATCCGCTGGTAAAACTTGTAGTGACCACGTCTCATTTTTCATCAGCGACTTAATCTCATCTTCCATTGCTTTCTTCCATTCTTCTTTTTCTCCACTTTCCATAGCTTCTTCGTAGGTCTGAGGTTCACCTAATACTGCTGCACATGCTTCATACCAAATTGGTTTCTTAATATCTTCACGGTGTCTTAAATAATGGCCATTTTCTTCTGAAGCTTTATCCTTAGGCTGATTAATTTCTACTTCTATGTTTTCTGACGTTTGGTTTTCTATTCTGCCTTCTGATTTGGTGTCTACGGACTCTTCTTGTAAATTATCTTCATCTTCCATCTCAAATATAACGTTGTTTTGACATGACATATTTCTACTGTCTTTATAAATACATCCATTGAAATTAACATGTTTCACGACGACAACTTTCCTGGCAGCCAATTCATACAATCTGTAATTGGAACTGTTGCCGTCATATCCCACAAATATTTGTTTCTTGGAATTTCTCTCGAACTTATTTCTGAACTGTTTAGGCACAAGTACGAATGCTTCAGATCCAAACCTTCGTAAATGGCTAAGATTTAATTGTTTTCCTGTCCATTTTTCGTAAGGAGTAACATGCTTATCTTGTGCACACAGGCGACGATTTAATAAGTATACGGCCATATTAATTGCTTCCGCCCAAAGATTCATCGGGAGAGCAGTACTATGCAACATACTTTTGGCACTATCAACTATAGATCTCAAATCTCTCTCTGCCCTTCCATTTTGCTCTGGTGTATATGGAGCACTGGTTTCATGTATTATTCCATGTTCTTTAAAAAGATCTTTAAAATGATGGTTAACAAATTCTGTTCCATTATCACTTCGGAATATTTTTATTTTATTACCAGTTTGTCTTTCTGACATTTTCTGAAATTCCAGAAATTTTGTGAAAACGTCACTTTTATGTCTTATGAAATAAACAAAACGATATGAAGTACAATCATCCTTGAATAAAACGAAATAATTAGCTCCTCCTAATGAAGTACTTGATATTCTACCGCAGACATCGGAATGAATGTATTCACCAGGTTTTTCAGCTCGTCTATTCAAATTAGCATTAAATGATTTCTTATGTTGTTTTCCATATTGACAACCCTCACACTGACTACGTGTGACTTCTTTATTTGGGATTTTGATATCAGGTATCATTCCTTTGTCAGACATGTCTTTCAAAGTACGAAAATTAACATGACCCAACCGTTCATGCCATAGCTGAACAATACTCGTTTCTGCGGAGTTTCCTTGAATTTGTAGGATTTCAAATAACATTTTATAGCATTGATTCTCCAGCTTCCTTCCAACAGCAACTACACCATTTTTATTTCTAACTTCTATGAATCTACTATTAAATTCGACCTGCAAACCTTTGCTCGTAGCTGCTCCCACTGAAAAAAGATTTTTCTTCAACTTTGGAACGTATAAGGTTTCTACCAATGTACGAGGAACTCTTCTACCATTCACAACAGCCATTACACTAATTGAGCCAATTCCTTCAGCGGTAATAAAAGAGTTATCTCCAATTTGGACATCTTTGTTCTTTAGTGGTGTTATTTGTGAAAACCACTCTTTGTGCGACGTCATATGCTTTGATGCTGCACTATCAGCGAGCCAGATATCTTCACATCCATCAGCAACTATATTTTTCATCTCAGCACTAAGAGCTTGATTTCTGTAATTTGGATCACAGTTTTGCTTGCTGTAACCAGGTTGAAGTTTACTAAGCCTTATTCTACATTCAGATTTGAAATGCCCCTTCTTGTTACAGTAGTAGCACGTTACATCTTTTTTAGAATACTTTGTATTAGGAATAAAATTACTTTTGGTATTAGAAACAAAATTCTTTTTGTTCGAACTATGAGGATACTTATTGAGTTTAACAGCAGCAAACGCAGTTGTTAGCTCGTCTGCCTGAGTAAGCCTCAATTCTTCTTTGAGAAGTCTTGTTGTAAGATTTTCAAATGTTTGTTTATCTTCGTCGTATGAGTCCCATGCAGTTACGAATGATCCATACTTGTGAGGTAAACTTTCTAAAGTTTTAGCTATTTTATCTATATCGCTTACTTTTTCTTCAACATCAGCTAGAGCTTGTGACATTGACTCTATGTTGCTAATATGCTGTGCAATACTGTCGGTTTCTGACATTTTATAACTGAAAAATTTTTGTTTAATCATCACTTTGTTCGCGGAGGACCTTTGTTCGTGAATTATTTTCAGCCTTGACCACATACTGGCGGCATTATCACACGTTATTACAGTCTGCAATTGACTAAACTCCATTGACATAGATATTAACATCATCCCTTTAGCATTTAAGTTTTCCCATGATTTCTTTACGTTTTCTTCATCTGTTATTACTGGTTGTTTTGCTTTACCATTAATTAAATCCAGCAAACCCTCTGCTCTAAATATTATTTCCATCTGGTATTTCCACAGTGAAAAATTCTTCCCATCGAATTTCTGAATATTAATATTCTTGAACTTGTCCATCTTATTACCTTTAGAATACCTTTAACTGGTATGTTAAATTTGATGTGACTTGACACGAAACTAGTTTTCTTCTATTACTAGAGAACCACTGACCCTTCTTATTGTACTGGGTGTTCTGGGCCCATAACCTGAAGCAGAATATGCCTAAACTTGTGGGTTTTTAGAGCCAGAAATTAACAGATGTCAAATATAAATTATTTTATTTTTATTCAACAACACTTTCTTAGTTACGGAGCTAGTACAATCACAACAATAACTAATATATAAAAACAATGCAAACAACAAATAAATAAGTAAACAAATCTTCGTTTCCAACAGTAATTAATAATTTTTTAGAGTGACCGCCCTGTATAAATAATGAGGAAAGTTCTATGTAAATAGCTTTACCGATTTTTTTACACTAAAATCCCACGTTTCAAATTTTCTTAAATACGATTTCTAAAGAAGTAACATCCAATTTTTTTTTTATTTTCCGTTTTAATGTGAAAACGTGTATTCATACTTGATCTTAAATATCACTGTAAGTATTATTGGACCGATTTCATTATTTACGAACTTTCGTCATTTGTAAATCATAGTATTTTATCATTTTCACATTGTTATAATGATAAAATATGTTATAGAATTTATTTATACATAAAGAAGCATGCCACTTTACTTGCTATAGAAACATATAAATTGTGGCAGACCTAAAACTGTTACTCAAAATAACTCTTCAGTGCTATAAAACACCTTAAAGAAGTCTTGCAATGGCATTCATTGTTCGTCATACTTTGTTTAAACAAGTTACTGATGCAGGTAATGAAAGACCAAAAAAGTTGTGAATTGTACACTTTATTTTATTGCACCCATTAGGATTCTTTATTATCAAAACAATATAAAGAAGTAGATTTTTATGAGGTTTATACTTTTCGGTCGCATAACGCAAAACTTTTATACTTTTGGTCTGTTTACCTTTTTGTTATTACCGCAATTTAGTTGACGTTAAGTAGGTATTGTCAGGACATTTTGTGTGGAATTTTACAGTAGTATGTTATAAAGCATAGTTATTTATTTTAAATGGTCACTGAGTAATAAATACAGTAAATGTCGTGTTCTAACGAACAGTTCAATTTTAACCTGAATGGCCTACTTATTACATGAAACTAATATTCCATAAGGTACAGTACAGAAAACTGCAAATTCAGAAAGCATACGATTCTTCTCTGGGAATATTAGCATCAGCCGGAATTCAGAATCTCGATCAGTCTTTTGTTACAAAGGCAATGATGTGTTAGTTAGAAAATTATGTAAAATATCATTTCGTATAATTTAATTATACATTTGACCAATGTAAAATTCCTAATGTAATTAATATGAAGTTATCAAAATCTAACTGTCATTATAACACTAAATTAATTGCAAAAGCAATTAAAAAAATTTATATGGTTACGACATAATACAAGAAGTGCAAATGAAAAATGATAAGCAAATAAAAATAGAAAAACCGCTGCCTAAGGAATCACTACTTCCACATCCAAATTTTTCATCCAAGTCACTTTAAAGGAAACATCTTGACTAGATTTGCACTCTAGTGTGTGGAAATTATTGGTCATAGAATTTTAATAATATTTGGAGCAGATCTCATAGAAAAGTTTGAGGCGTTGCTATCTTATACGTTAAAAATTAAGTTTTGAGTTTACTCTACTTATTTTTCCTTATTCACGACCTACCACTTCCCACTCTTTCAATGGAATCATCTCAATCAGATGTCATTACAATACATACGTGTACTAACTTTCAAGTAAATATCTCAATTTTATATTATCAAACTCATTAAAAATAGAGCGGAGATGGAAGTGTTTCAAAAATATTAGAAAGATATCTGAGGCCTTGGTTTCTAGTATATACACCAAATCCCACATTTCTGTAATCTTACCAGCTTGATTTACTTATTTTCCCCTATTTATTCCTATTTAACCCTCAACCCTTCAACGGAATCATCTCAAAATATAATCTAGTTCCAGATGTCGTTATAATAGAAACGTGTCTCAAATTTCAAGTGAATATCTCAATTTCATTTTATCAACCCCCTTAATGATGGATTAAGGGTGGTGGGGGGGTTGAAAAATATTACTAAAAAATCTGAGGCCTTATCTTCTAGGACATACACCAAATTTCAAATTTCTGTACTCTTATCAGCTTGCTTTACTTATTTTTCCCTATTTACCACCAATTACCCCCACTTTTTCAACGCAGTCATGTCAAAATATAATCTAGTTTAAGATGTCGTTATACAAATTTCAGGTAAATATCTAAATTTCATTTTATCAACTTTTAATAAGGGAGTGGGGGTGGTGTGGGGATGGAAAATATTATAAAAAAACCTGAGGCCATCGCTTCTAGTATATACACCAAATCCCAAATTTCTATACTCTTACCAGCTTGCTTTACTTATTTTCCCCTATCTATCACTATTTAACCCTCAATCCTTCAACGGAATCGTCTCAAAATATAATCTAGGTCCAGATGTCGTTATATTACATACGCGTACTAAATTTCAAATGAATATCTCAATTTTATTTTATGAACCCCTTTAATAATGGAGTAGGGGTGGTGGGGGGTTGAAAAATGCTATAAAATAAGTGGAATCTTGAGCTTCTAGTACATACCCCAACCATTCAACGGAATCATCTTAAAATATAATCTAGTTCCAGATGTCGTTATAGTACATACGTGTACCAAATTTCAAAAGAATATCTCAATATTATTTTATCAACTCCTTTAATAATGGAGTAAGGGTGGTGGGGGGTTGAAAAATAGTATTAAAAAATCTGAGGCTTTGGCTTCTAGCATTTACACACCGAATTTCAAGTTTCTATGTTCGTACCAGCTTGCTTTACTTATGTTCCCCTATTTACCCCTATTTAACCCCCAACCCTTCAACGGAATCATCTCAAAATATAATCGAGTTCCAGATGCCATTATAATACATACGTGTACCAAATTTCAAATGAGCATCTCAATTTATTTCATCAACCCCTTTAATAATGGACTAGGGGTGTGGGGGGTTGAAAAATGTTGTAAAAAATCTGAGGCCTTGGCTTGTAGTATATACATCAAATTTCAAGTTTCTGTGCTCTTACCAGCTTGCTTTACATATTTCCCAATATTTACCCCCCAACCCTTCACCGGATATCTTCAAAAAATAATCCAGTTCCAGATCTCGTTATAATATATAAGTGTACAACATTTCAAGTCGATATCTTAAACCGTTCCGGAGAGAGCGTGTGGACAAAAAAAGTTACAGACAGACAGACAGACCGACAAACCGATAGACCGACAGACCTACAGACCGACAGACCTACAGACCGACAGACAGACAGAAAATTTTTTTCACTCAAATTTAAAATCTCGACGTTTCATGACATTCTAAACCTATTTCAAGAAAAAAAAATTAATTTCTTTTTCGATTACTATACTTCCAATCCACTACATGGATGTGGAAGTAATTAAATTAATCACAATAATTTAGTAATAAATATAAATTGTCAAACTTTATGAAAATGTAGGAAACGGTCTGTTATTCTGAAGTCACTAACAAAACATTTTATTTACAGATTATCGCTAATACTATCAAATATTTAATATTTGAAGATGAAATATAAACAAAGAAGGTTGCTATCCATTGTCACAAAGTTACTGATACAAAATTTGCCAAATCTATCTATTCACTTGAATGCCGTAATTACGTAAAATATTAACAAACCTCCCACATACAGGGTGGTTACCCCATATATCCACCAGAGGCCAAAGCGGGGGCTGATCATTGACCAATTGGACCAGAAATGTAGTAATACTCAAATAACAAAATTATATCAATAAATAAACTTTCTTATGTACTTGAACTGATTGATGATCTCCCACTGATACCAAAAATAAAATTTACTCTTGCACTTCCACTCAAATGTAATATGCTTCAAGCGTTAGTTGGAATAAAAGATTGAATCAATCCTAAATGTTCATTATACAATTGTTAGAGACATCTTTGTGAATATCTGTTAAAAATTAAGATTATCTGGAATTTTACAAAATGCTTTTAAATTATTAGAAACTTCCCGTAGGTGGACTGATCCATCTGCTTTTAACCAGTCTTTTAGTGCCATAAGAATACTTATCTACATGGCTCACAATAATACGTCTATCGAAAATACGATTATTATGTTAGATAAAATAATATACAAATAAATAAGCGTATATTAAATTCCCTTAATGCATTATTCGTAAAGACTATGTTGAAATAAATATTCATTACGAGCTTTTAATTAATTCTAAGTCTATATGTCTATATATTGCTTATGTTGATTGACACTTAACTTTTATTAATTTAATGTTTATTATATCTACAATATTCTCTACAGGAAGAAACGCTATAAAGATATAAATTCAATATTTACTTAATTAAAAGAAAATAATTACTCATAACAGTTACTCGTTCTGAAAATGTATATGATATATAAATTATTTCTAAATGTATATATTGTTGTGACAACAAGGTAGTCACATCCCAAGGAATTGTACAGATTGTTAAAAATTTGATTTCACAGAGAAAACTGAAAAATCCACTACAAAATGGCCAAATTAAATTATAAAAACCTATGCGTTAGATGTAAAACTTTATTGAAATCTTTGAGCAATAACAGCATGATATTTTAAACTGGATAACAAACCTAAGTTCTAATGAAACACAACCAAAAGTATTAAATTATTGTAAACGAAACGTAAAAGGTCAAATGACCAAAAATAATATTTAAATGTATCATACCCGAATATTTTATATAACATAATATGTACAGGACTTTAAAAATGGTTTAATATCTATTAAGTTACGTCACCATGAACTATAACATGTAGATATAAGTAAGGACTTGACCCATGGTCAACATAAGCAGCATAGTAGAGGGAAATATAGATGAAAATTAACAAAAATCTATATAAATGTGTAATAAAAACATTATCTGTAGTGAAATTTTCAATAAGTACTCATGAGTGAGCTATAAACACAAAAAGACTTGATAAACGCATATCCAAAATCATGGATACAAAAAACATTATTAGTAAGAACGGTAGACTCCACCGCAGAAGTGAAAAGTGATAAAAACTGTAGAATTTCACATCGTATTGACTTTAAAGTAATGAATATGGTAGATACTTACTATATTTCACTAAAGAACGTGAAAGTTCTAGAATACCTGGACTATTAGAGGTCTCAAGATCCATTAATTAAAATAAGGGTGCATAACCTTACATATTTCAGACTGTATCTCACAAAAGAGAAAATTTATGTTGATAAAACACAGACGTGGTGTTGAAGGGAACTTTTCCCAGTAGTTTTCATAAGTTGTATGTTAAAATTTCATCAAGGTAGATAAGTTGTAAGCCAATCAAGAAAACCAATGACAGTTTGCGGTACCCTAAAAAGGCAAAAAATGCTTTGGTCATTATTTTGATGTAAAATATAGTAGGATAAGTGTTATTAGTATAGAATTGTTCAGAGAGGATTGCTAATCAATTTACATAATAGTTATATTAGTATAAGATAGTTTTTAATTGAATATTTGTAAAAATAGTTGGTAATAGAAAAATTTTAAATATTGACAAGAACATATAGTATGGCATATCAGAAAACGCAGAATAAGCTCTAGTAAATGAATATGAAATTAGTTTTATCATTTTCAATCCACAAAAAGAATTATATTAAAATAAAGTTTTTCATAATAAAATGACAGAAGTCCAGTAGTCTGTTTTGTAATACAAATGTCAAACTAGGCTTGTGTGGGCCAATAGAATTCCACAAATTCAAATTTAGTATGTATTTGGTATCGAGAGCGTAAGCACGCTACATTTAAGAGAAAAAAATAACCTCACTTTTAAAAAAATCTAAATAAATAATGAAACCAGCATACTCACATTAATAAGTAAACCAGGCTGAAGATAAAATTTAAAATATTTGATATCCAAGTGGATAAATACATGCTGAACAAGCAAAAGTTCCGTTCCTGAAAGAAATCATAATTTAAAATAAAATTTCTATAACCAAGTATATCATCAAGTTTTGTTTATGAATGAGAAGAAGTAATTTAAAGGTAATAATTTGTGCAACGCATCTTTTGAAGTGCAAGTAATCAGGTAAATACTTACCTAGATTTAATAATAAATCCAGTGATATTTTAAACAAAGTGAATTTCATCGAAACGCCAAGAGCTCCGTCAAAACAGTGCTGCCAGCGGCATAAAGGAAGCGACAATTTGAAAGCTGAACGTGCGCACGCAGAAGAATAAGGAGTACCGATCGATAGACTCAAGGTAACATCTAAATAAACAAACAAATAAAACCCTAGGTAATTGAAATCAAACATGGTTATTTTTCAACAAAATAAAGGCCAATTTGTAATTTTATTTTAGTTTTAAGTTTAAACATTATCCAAATTTTATACTCTTTTGTCACATTTCATTTTTATTTTTAAATTGATTAGCTTATTAAAATTTTGTATAAAACCAGTGGTTGTGTTTTTCATTGGAACCTACAGTTTGCTGAGGAGAAAGAAACGTGAAATTTTGAGCAATTGAATCCACTCTTGGCCCTGAAAGAGTTAATAATCTCATGCTATAAATTATACTGTTTATAAAAAGAAATAAAATCGGTTTGGCAACAAACCTGGCGCTCAACTAAATTCAAATTTTATATAAAAAAATATCATAAAAAAATAAAACAGTATAATATTTATATTTTAACTTTCACAGGGAGATATCTGCAAACAACTGATGAAATTACAATTTTTCTTAAAAAACAACCAGAAAGATCGTCATTTATTTTCTACTCATGAAAATATGTAAGAAACGCATTCAGTTACCTCAATTATCAAATATGTTGGTCCAATTTGCTGGATAACAATTGATTTTGCGAAAAATTCATACAGAATCATTTCAAACCAACTCGTCGAGACCAATAAAATTGGTAAATAACATTTTCTGAACAGACGAAGTTCAGTTTTCGTCTTATTACGGGCTGACATTAATATTCATTATTCACCCATTTTGCTCGACAACGGTTGATTTTACGCCAATATCTTATAGAACCATATCGAACCGCCTCATCACGGCGGATAATTTTGGGATATAACTTTTTTCGAACAGACGAAGTTTTGGTTTTGATTCTCTACGAGCTCTCCTATGAAAATTTACATGTTAGTTCATTTTGCGGGGTAGCAATTGATTTTACGAAAAATTCATACAGAATCATTTCAAACCAACTCGTCGAGACCGATAAAATTAATAAATAACATTTTCTGAATAGACGAAGTTCAGTTTTCGTCTTATTACCGGCTGACATGAATATTCACTATTCGGCCATTTTGCTCGATAACGGTTGATTTTACGCCAATATCTTCACATAAATGAAAATACGGGTAGCGGTCAGCTAGCCGATCTAGTGCTGGGCTGGGTTCGTGGATTCAACTTGAAACAATAAATTATAAAGTGAACAAACAATTCTAAGACAATACTGTCTCAAACTGGCTCATCTCACGACCAAGAGGGAGGTAATTAAATTAATAGAAAGTGCGCCGTCCACAATAAAAAATGAGTGATAAACTACCCTCTTAATTCGTCAGACATTGTGGAATAATCTGAATATGTTTAGAACAAACACAACATAAAAAATGAAAAGTATATGACTAGGTAAAATGCGCTATTTATTAATATCCTTTGACAATGAGTGGTGCAATATGTGACAAACAAGAACAAAATTTATAGAAATGCGACCTGTAAGGTCCAAAATATTATAGATTATAATTAATGATAATCAGTGGCGAATCCAGAAATTTGGTCTGGGGGGAGCTGAAGTTGGTAGCGCAGTTGTCGAGAATGACGATGTATAGGGGTAGAGGGAAGAGAATTGCGCCGCAGGCAAAAGTTTTGTATTTTTCAAGGTCAAACACTCTAAAATAAAAAGTTAGGTTTCGTCGACAAAAATGTACCATTTTTAACGTAATTGCAAACATTGTTTGAATATTCATAATACTAATAAGTTAAAATAACATTGTTTGTGACTGTTGGTACGTATGTAATATGTATGTTACTGTATTAGTTAATATTGCTGTTCGTTATTATTTAATAAAAGGAACGATGCTAAAAACTATAAATATATAAACTAGCACCGAATATCAACTATTGTTTATTAATTATTATTAAATGTAACAAGTTAGAAAATGACAACAAATTATAATATAATATTCATATGACGACTCTTTTGGCTTAATATGTTGAGCACCTCATCCTGTCACCTGTCAAGCAATAAAGCTATGTTGCCAAGTTTTCAAAAAGAAAATAAATTAGGGAAAAGCAAGTTTAGTGATTTTTTTCGAAATTGTCTCCGTTCTGGGGGGGCTGCAGCCCCATAGACCCCCCCCCCTGGATTCGCCACTGATGATAATTAAATCTTACTAAAAAATATCAGTTTACGAGGAAAAGTCATTCTTTATAAAAACGCCTACTTTATATGGAAAGTCCGAAAATGTTACTATTTTTCAAAACTCATATACAGGGTACTAAATAGTTGCAAAAATATTAATAACTACAGATTTATTTGTAAAAGTATTGACAAATTATAGATAAAAAGTTATGAATATAAAGTTATAGTCAATTATAAAATCTTGATCTCCTCCTGTAACTTTATATTTATATTTTTTTCAATCATAAACCTTTTGCAAAAAGTTTTTAACCATCTTACTAAAGTCTAATCTAGTATACATCAACAATAATTATTGGCATGTCATTATATTTAACGTAGCAAAATACTTTCCTAGAAATTTTAAGAAACAGAAATTGTGTATTCATAAATGTAATGATTTGAAGGAGGATAATTTACAGCGAAGTCAAAAAAATTTCATAGTGCAATTTTTTTTTATCATTTATTTAACGTCGGCCTATTTCCGTTACTAAGGCCAATCACCGACGCCAGGAGACGAGCTACCCCCAACCTGGAAATTTTTCCGAACCTCTTCTCTATCGAAGAGTAGGGATCTTTTCACTTGCCTAACATTTAATAGACAAGGGACCGACTGCTTTACATCCCCTCCGAAGGATGGTATATCCGCTATGTAACCTCCGCCTAAAGTTACATACCTTCTACGCATGCGCTAATATAGAAGACGTTAGAAGATGGAGCGAGAACGCTGTGTTTCCCTGGAGAGGCTTACCGATCCAAGTACTAACCGCGCCCGACGTTGCTGCTTTTTCGTATCGAAATGCGAGTATATGCAGACGTCTCTACGCTCGCTCCAGGTCATAGTCCAATTTCTTAGCCACCGGGCAGCCCCGATCTGACTGTTGCGGAATATTACTTATAGAAAATCAAAAGATCTACACAGTAGTATTTAGTATCAATTTACATAATTTGTTGACCTCGCCGCTTCGCGCCTCGATCAACTATCTATCTCATCTCTTGACAACAATGAAACTCTTTCCACCTCGGTATGTAATTTACTTCTCCAGCTATAGGACAAGATTTCATAATTATATAAAAAAATATAAATAAACACCACAGGTAATACAACCCCCTTTATCCCTGAAAGCTCTGAAAGAGCCTTGTGCGGGAGAGGGCTACACATTTAGAGACAAGGGACACACATCCAATATCCGAGTATACTAGGATTAATTTCTTTCGGAAAAAATCCCAGTGCCACGACCGGGAATCGAACCCAGAACTCCTGGCTGAGAGTCAAGCGCGCTTGCCACTCATCCAACAGTCATATTAATTAAATAAATATAACTTTTAATTCGCAACATGTTTTAAAAATATTTTTCAAAATACTCAAACGAAGTCACTTTACTATTTTCACATTTTTGCAGATATTTAGCACCCTATAAACATATTGTAAAAAATAGTATCATTTTCAGACTGTTCATAAAAGGCATACGTTTTTATAAATAATGGCTGTTCTTCATAAACTTACAAATAAAAAGGTATTTCCCTCTTCCTAACTCAATTCGTGGACATAGGGTAGATATTGAATATGATCTCACCAAATTGAAAAGCACCCTTGTGATATAATAAAAAAGCTAACCATTATACTCTTCGCCGATATGCTTCACTTTATATCTAATAGTTTTACATTCTATAGGATACTCTTCACAGTTTTTTGTAAATCATTAAAAAAATAATAGCTATTTTATTTATTGCTCGATTTTGTTCGAAAACGATAGATTTCTTCCGCTATCTAACACTAATTTCCTATCCAAATTTCAATATAATCGGACCCCACAAAAAACGGATGGACAGCCAGACGGACTTGAAAGTTGTTCAGAATTCGATCACCAACATTAATAGGAATTTTTTTTCTCTACGAGCAATATTACGGATTTTAGAAATGTGCCGATCGAATGCAATATACTCTTCGTTTTGTATTTACGAAGAGTATAACTAGATTAGATTTACTTTTAGAATGAAGAGCTGGCCGATTGGCTTTGACCACCACAACCCCTGTGGATACATTGTGGTGCTCTTGTTTTAGTTTTCGCGAGAGTCTTGACAAGAGCCCCTTAGTATACATATGAACTCTTGCTTCTTCCTTGCCAAGTAGTTGCCTAGGTCTATAATGTCATTTAGGTCCCATAATAATCTCGATTCGACGTGCCTTTAGAGCTGCTTGAGTATCGGAAAAAGTGGAAATCGACTACTTAATTACTGTGTTACGTCCGCGTACGCTTGAAATACTATGGCGTCCTCCTAAACTTAGTGGGATTTTTCTATTTTTCATCCTGTTTTGTATTGGAGCAGTCTGTATACCAAACTGTTTGTGCCGATACTGGAGGACTGTTATTCCAGTATTCACTCTCTGGTTCTTAACTTCGAATTTTTTATTGAAGTTGTTTGGGAATATCGTATCCGTGAGCATTCTTAGAATGGGATCGGCCTTGAGTTCTGAGTATAACTTTTGGTGCCCTCTTTCGTGTTGGCGACTTATCAACTTTGAGCATTACGTTAGTCAATGCACCACTCAGCACATGATGTGTAGTGTGAACATTTATTCACCACTTAACAGCCTTATTTCTCCCAACTATCTTAGTCTAACTTGCAAGTGATCCGTAGGTTATCATGGATTTTACTACCATAATATATAACCAAAAGATCATGTGAGATTAAACGCCTTAAATTTTTTTAACACATCTGCTTGTATCGTTGTTTTCTGTGTGATTTTCAAATATGGCTATCACATGTTCTAGTCAAAATTGCCTCCTAATAGATTTAGGCCTCTGTGGCAGCTCACTTACCTCAAAATTAAGTTTCTTTTTGTTAACTGCTTACTATTATGTAACTAAGGTTTTAAAGAAAAAAGAAAATAACATTCAGATAAATAAAATAAAATGAAATGTTTTTAAGAAATTGAATATTGATTTAACATAGGAAATACCTCATACACCTATAGCCTCCCAAGGCTCTTTTAATATAGTAACATAATTAGCTGAAAAAAGAAAAAAAATGCTAAAATGCATCGAGCAATAAAAGTATGGTACCAACAGTGCGCCACTACCTGTAACTGAGGATTAGCAGTAAATGGAAACTTACAATTTAAACATATTGATGCCTTAACCATCCTTAAATCCAGACTATAATAATAGTAAAAATAATAATAAACGGCTTTATTCAAAGAGTATAGATGTACATTTACAAGTGCATTACAAGTAGCCGTTTACAAGGCGAAGTTTTGCCATGTGGCTATTCTTACACTTAACCTTATAAATCACTTACCTAACTAATTAAGTTAAAAATAAAACATTAAGATACAAAAATACAATACAATATTACAACAGTCCAATGTAATAGGGGACGGTATACACTTTATAAAATATATTTATAGAAATGCTAGAAAATTAATTACTGAAAATAACTAAATAAAAGAATAAATCATAAACACAGTGCAAAATGGTGCCCAAGAATATATTCTAGTTTTTGTTGGAATTAATGAACTAGGCTTTGATTTTTTTATGGAAGATATTAACTGTCGATAGATTTTTATATATGGGATCAATAGAGTTATATAAGGCTGCGGATGTGTAAGAAAAGCTACGTTGGAAGAGGGCTGTACGATGTTGTGGTACTGTTAGCACGTACCGATGTCTCATGTTTACAGTATGTACTGACGATCTGAAAATTAACTTGTCTCTCAAGTACCTTGGAATAGAATATTTTATTAAAGAAAATAAAAAAACTGCATAGTGGAATTTAACAAGTTGTTCCATTTTTAACCAGTGCAACTCATGTTGAGTTGATTTGCTTGAAACATGATCAAATTTTCTTAAGTTGTAAATAAAACGACAACAACAGTTTTGCAAAACTTGTAGTCGATTTTTTGTAGCTTGATCCAGGCAGTAAAAATACATAAAATTGCAATAATTGAATACAGGCATGACTATAGTTTCACAATGTTTTTTACGTTGTTTATAGTTCAAGATATGCCTGTTTGCATACAGTACTTTTAGCCGGTAGTAAAATTTTTGTAAAAGAATTTTTATGTGCTGCACAAAACGTACTTTTTCGTCTATTATTACCCCAAGATTATTACCCCAACTGATTTGGTAGTGTTAGTTTTAAGGTTATGTTGATGCGAATATTGATAGATGTGGTCTAAATCTTGTTTGATCAAATTAGTGGCAATAGCTGCATTAGATGGCTCAAAACAGTGAAGAAGCTGGGTATCGTCAGCATATCCTTGCACATGCGAACTAGTTACTACATTAAATATATCTGCTGTATATACAAGAAACAAAAGAGGACCAAGAATAGACCCTTGAGGAACACCTGACGAGATAATTTTAAAATCAGATATATTTCCTGCGAGTGATACGCATTGGCGACGTTCGCTCGAATAAGAATTGAAACCATAGTAATTTAGCTTTGCACAAAGAAGCGTGTGATCAATGGTGTCAAATGCCTTGGAGTAGTTAAGGGATACAAGAATAGCTGCCATACGTTTGTTTAGTGCGCTGATGATATTATCGCTAAGGTTCAACAAAGCAGTAGTGGAGCTATGTGCTTTACGAAATCCCGATTGATGTAATGGGTATAAGTTATGCAGTAAAAGATATTCGGTAATCTGGTCGTGAACTATTCTTTCTAGTATTTTGGAAAGAATTGGCAACAAGCTGATAGACCTCAGACCCTCCACGGTTGCAGGATTTGCTGTTTTTGGTATTGGACAAATAATTGCATCTTTCCATTGAGTAGGAAAGTAACCCTGTTCAAGACAGCAGTTAATAATATGAGTGATATGCTTTATGATTATTGGGATGCATAATTTCAACACGTTTAGAGTTATTTTATCTTTTCCGGCAGTGTTCGACTTTATACTCTTGATAGCATTATAAACAGTATCGGTAGTAACAAGTGTCAAGGTGAACAGTAAATTATCTTTAAATTTGGTGTTAGCATAGAAGTTTATCATTCTATTGCAGTCATCGTTCTTGCAGAATACACTAAGAAAGAAGTCGTTAATATCGGCAGCATTCTGTAAATTAGGAGGTATGATGTTATCACGTTTAAATCGAATATTTAGTTGTTGTAGCCGTTTCCAAAACTCGCGATTAAAAGTTTGATTTTGTAACGAACTTAAATACGCAGCTATTTCTCTCCGCACCGATGCTAAGGCGAAATTACGAATATTTTGATAAGCTTCCCAGTTTTCTTGCGTCTTATTTTTGTTGTAAGCAGATAGTGCTCTGCCCTTTTCTATTAAGATTTTCTTTAAGGGGTAGATTAGCCGAGGCGCTGGGGGTATGTTTACTCTCACTGTTTTCATCGGTGCATGAATGTTAAATAGTTCTGTGATATAGTTTGTTAACAGAGATACTGTGTACTCAATATTATTGACATAGAATAAGTTATCCCAGGGCACCTGGTTTAGATCGTAATAAAAAAGCTCTTGGTCAAATTGCTTGAAATTTCTATAAGTAATACATTTCTGAGTATTTTTAAAATGAGGAATAGTTATAAAACAGTAAGATAGTTTGTGATCGCTGAGAAAGTCAGCATTTAAGGTTCCACATTTGTTCACTATATCAGGACAGCTTATAAAAATAGGATCTAATAGTGTGGAACTACTTCGTGCAATCCGGGTTGGCTCATTTATAATTTGTGTTAAACCATGAATATCAAAAAGTTCTGTAATAGGATTTCCCAAGTTAAATAGGTTTATATTCACGTCGCCCACGATAACCAAATTATCGCAGGATGTTAATAATGTTGGTACAATATTATCGAGAAGACCTACTGCCTGCCCCACATTTTGGTGCAGGGGTCTATAAAGTACGCCTAGTATTAAGCTATACCTACCTAACTGCAATTTGACCCAAAGATGTTCAAGTACCGCTTCCGCTTCTATAGTCTCTGTTTGTAATAATTGACAAATTATACCTGATTTGACGTAAATACCCACGCCTCCTCCTCTGCCTAGCCGATCTTTGCGATATAGTCCATACATACCCCGGTATTGAGACTGCATCAGAGGAAATGTTATGCGAAAGCCAATTTTCAGATATGGCAACAATGCTAAAATCATTTTCTACAACTAAATCCACAAAATCGGCAAAACTCGCGCAAAGAGAACGAACATTTATATGTGCTATTTTAATAACGTTATTTTTTGTACTATTCATAATTAGTTTTCATAATTAGGGCTTCTACTTTTATTTTGTATACATGACAGTTAATATCTTTTACCGCGTGATCTGTGGGTACATTTGCACTATGTTTGTTATTATATTCTATACGGTTTATACATTGGTTACAATCAAAGTGGCAATTTTTAACCTCGTGTTGTTTTGCACATATCGGACAGGTAGACTATTACCTTTATATTCAACGGAATTTAAGTTATTAAAATAAATTTGTCAAATTTTATAACTTTACCGTCTTCACAGATTTTATCTATACTTTCTTTATAATTTTAAGAAGCACAACGAAATTATTAAAATGTTTTGCTCTTCTTCATTATCTCTACAAGTTTAGTGTTTGCTATGTAACACGCTGGACTAATATTAACAACAAACTAATTTCAAATGGTTCTGGTGAGGCAGTACACCTAAAAGACAAGCGCGACAAATGGCGTGCTGCTGTTAGGCGTACCATACGGCAAGGAGAGTTCGACTAGAATAATTCATGAACCGCGAGCTTCTGTCAAAATATTGTGAATAAGAAGAAAATGCATTAGTTAAAAAATAACCGTTGTTATTAACAGAAAATAAAAGAGAGAAAGGTCAATTTTTGCTAAGATTCTTAATAACTAATTACTGAAGACGTTTTAGAATGTTATTATTAGAAACCAATTGATGTACGCATTAGCTTTACACAATGACGATTCTTAAAAAATTGCGGAAATTGGCATAAACCAAAAATATATATTATTTATGCTATCTTAGATATTTTATTATTTACTGACTATTTAAAATAAATCTTTTTAAACGATATATTTGCTTGTTCATGACGAATTGTGAGAGTAAACTTTGCAACAATTTCCTGGCTTTCAGTTAAGTATTGGTAGTCATGTAGTACCAACAATGAAAATTTTGTGGAAGATAAACGTAACGAGGTTTATTATTGTGATATTATTTTTATATAGTTTTATTAGTGGTTATATTAACGCTAGTGTAAATAAGTGAGTATATAATATTTTTTCTTATATTTTTTGGTTCCACACTAAAAGAAAATATGAAATATTTATTACTTCTATTCATTAAATCATTTGGATATCACTCTAAGAAAAGAATTTTTTTTAATCTTCCACAAGAACAACGGTATTGCGAAATTTTATAGTTTGACCAAAGAAATAATATTATGAAATGAAATTGGTTTAACTTAATCAAAGTTTTTGATATTTCTTTTCTGTGGTGTCAATATGATAACAAATAAAAAAATAATATGTATGAGAAACTTACAATCTGCCAATAGTGCTACATTTTATTGCTGTTGCCTTGTTTGTTTTTCCTTATCTTCATTTTTTAATTTAGCTTTTGGCTAACTAGGCTTAGCCTAAATCCAAGGAATCGGAAGAAAAAAATTAGATTTAAATGTTTTTATAAAAACCCAGGTATGATCAGACCGATTGTACAGTCGTAATTTTTTAGTCTAGCAAACACCAAAATCCTTACTTATTGTACCATCAACTTCAAGTTATTAAATACAATTATTCAAAATTACAGTATTTGGTCTTATGTAAAGGAATACAAGGATTATAAAAGAAATTATACACCAATAACCACTATCGCAACAAACACAATACATACATAATTACCACAACATTAAATAATTCTAACTTTGCATGATCTACTTAGTTACCAAATGATTATTGTCCCTTCAAAGAAAAATTGTTGAATATTTTAATATTTCTTACTTTATCCACCAGTGTCAACCTACAACTGGTCTTAAAAATCCCGTTTCCATTGTTATCGGCTTGTTTATGAAATGTTCAGTTATTTGCTGGACCTCAGCTCCAAATTTGCAACACTTTCTACAACAGGATAATATATTATTTAATTTCTTCTTTACTTGCTTCCCCTTGAACCACTTTTGCAATTCCCAGGTATTTGTAGGAATCTACAATTTTATTACTACTTGATATAATACCGAATTTCGGTTTAAGATGCAATTAAATATTGTTTTTTTCATGTTTTAAACCCCACACCGTCTTCATCAAGCTGACCATATAGCTTATCATATCTTTACCTTAGCAAAAATAAGTTGGTCAGAGACGACTATAGGACTAATACATAGATAAATGCTACAACTAGTACGTCTCTGTCCTCTTGATGCGAAGCCAAATATATCTTGAACAAAGTCAGAGAGCTATTGCACACAACCTTATCGCAATTGTGTAATAATTGGAAATTATTAATAGTTTTATCCCTACTTAATACCACTCATACCATTCTCATACATTGCAAGCGATAATTTACTAAAGGGTCGCTATTATGATCATGAAAATCATATTGGCTTTTTAGTCTCTGCTCATTCCCTTGACTAAGAGCTGTCTTATAAAAATAGAACATACTAGCAGGAAAATCATTTCACTCGTCATTTTTCTCCATCTGCTATCCTATTCGCTTTTTAATAATTTCCCATATAACTCTCGAATCGAGTTTCTTACACCATCCCTCTATAGCTTAAACATCGTTTTGTATAGCCTTTTCTAACGACAAAAAGGAGATGTTTGGAGAGCAAATCAGATCAGTTATTTAAAAAATTTATAAGAAGTTTATTAATTGCAGAAGCTTGTCCATATTTCATAATCATGAAAACGTTTATGTTTCTACTTGCACAATTGTGTCTTTTCCAGTAAAAACTTCATCTGAGATACTATACCCACCATCATATTTGAAATGAATTATGGACAATACCACTTGTGAGGGGTCTGAAAATTGGTCTTTGGATAGTATATTTCGCCGACGATTCGGAAATCTATTCTGTTTCCTTTTTCAAGGCTTTTTTTTTTATCTTTTTTGCTGTGTATGATAAATGCACAGCTCTAAGAATGTTTGTTATATTCAATATCCATAGATACTTACTATTTACATAGAACTGTTGATATAGTTAACAGTTTTTTTAGTTTTTATACAATGTTAAGTTTGTGAAGTTCTTCTTTTAACATTGGCAACCAAGTTGTACAGACATCTTGAATGAGGATAGATGCGTGTCGAATTGTTCCGTAGATGTCTGTACAACTTGGTTGCCAATGTTAAATGAAGAACTTCACAAACTTAACATTGTATAAAAATTTAAAAAAACTGTTAACTATATCAACAGTCCTATGTAAATAGTAACTATCTATGAATATTGAATATAACAAACATTCTTAGAGCTGTGTATTTATCATACACAGCAAAAATTATTTTTCAAAAAAGCCTTGAAAAAAGAAACAGAATAAATTTCCGAAACGTCGGCGAAATATTTAATTTCAAGTTTTTATACTTATTTGTGTTGTTTAATTAAAAAAAGCAACCTTCAACTGATCCTTTGACGTAAAAGTCACAGGCGTAGAGGTTATTTACCAGTAACATACTGGTTAATTGTGATATTTTGTAGATTCCCCAAGCACCGCTTAAAAAGAAAACATACATGTGCAGGAAGTCCCAAAGAATTAAAGAAGGAAAAAAAATTACATCATGTCCCCAAACCAGTTTAGTTTTGTAAAAGGCCAAAGCACTGAAGACGCACTGTATACAGTAACTAAGAAAATTACAGACTCTCTAGACAACAACGACAAATGCATTGCAGTGTTCCCGGACCTGGCAAAGCCTTTGATACTTCTGACAGTTCTCGAAAAGTGTGGTATAAGAGGCATAGTATTAGATATTTTTATATTACCTACCTAAGAACACAATATGTAAAAATTATAATACCGTCAGTGAACCCCTAATTATTAAAATCGGAATCCCGCAAGGAACAGTTCTAGGTCCCATATTATTTAATCCGCATATTAACTCATTAACCAAACTTCAAATTGTAGTAGAGTGGCTGCACACCATGAAGTTATCATTAAACACCAAAGAAACAAAATATGTTGCCTTCTCTATAACCAACAAAAATCGACCAAATTTCAACGCTATTATAATAGGTAACCTAAATGAAAAGATGGAAGAATCCTCACCCAAAACTCTATCAATCAATCGTTGCCAACAAGCTGCTGCATTCGTTCATTAAAAAACATAACCTTGTAAATTGATATAATCCTTTACCCGGTACTGTAAACGCCATATATTCTCGACTATTAAGTGTTGACAGTATATGATAATAAGCTGATTTAATGTCGAGGCTGCTAAGATATCGAGCTCCTTTTAACTGATCCAAAATTGTTAATACATGAGGCAAAGGATAGGCTTTTTTTGGTACTTGGTTCAATTTTCCACACAAAATGGATATCCACCCTCTTTTTCCAAAACTAAAATGATAGGTGAAGACCAAGCACTAGTAGACGGTTCAGCAATATACAACTCCAATAATTTTTCCAACTCTTCATTAATTTGTCGCTGCACCACAGGTGAAACAGAATGATACCTCTGCTTGATCAGTGGGGAATCTACAACAATTTCATGCTCTACTAAGTGAGTACATCCAGCAAAATTTCCCATTAAACTAAACTTCTGCTCTATAAATTCATCACTAGAGTGACGTTCAGCATCCAGATCAACTTCGATGGGGTTTAATTCAAATATTTTCTCCGGATCCGAAAATGTTCATACATCTCTTTTCAAATCTGGTATTATTTCCATATTTTTTTCAAAAGTCAGTTTCTAGTACAAGGCCACTATCTAAATGTGATAATACTAAAACCTTAATAAGCTTCACCGTAGCCATAAGTTCCATCGGTACTAAAATCGATGCATTACTTGACAATTTACTTCCACTATCACACTATAGCTCCACTATCCAACAATCCTAACATTTTCTTTCCAAAAATTGGCTCTTCCAAATGAAGTCTTTGATCGTCCTCTACATGGCTTAAAATATAATCTAAAATAATTTTTTGTCGACAAAATTTTGCTTAGTCTGAAACAATAGAAATAGTGGTCGCACACGAGTCCTCCACTAACCGACCTCTTAATGGCTCGCATTCGCGTTTCCGGAAACAGGCTTTTTACATTTTGGACAATCATACTTCGTTACATTGGGGGTTTCACATTTAAAACAATATTTTCTTCTCGGTTGCCGACACCGACCTGCGTTGTGACCTTTTGCACGACAATTCCAACATGTGAGAGTAGAAGTGCTAGACGATTGTCTAGGAAACGTTCCAGTTTGAGTAGATGTAGATGAAACAGTCGAATGTTCCGCTGAAATATACATTAGATCAGGTTCCACAACCCATTTCTTCACAGGAGCGGAAGAGTAATTGTCAATTGATGAGCACCTCCGTTCCAATTTCGCGAACATACCTTCTAACTCCGCAACTGACTTTCACTCATCCTGAACAATAGCAATTTGAAAAAAGGTTTAATATTTTTCCACAATATCTTTAACTGCGTTCCATCAGGAACTTTGACAGAAAGCCTTGCAAAAGTATTCTTCATGTAACAAAATAAATTCCGATGGATTCTCCATTCATCTGTTTCCGTTCCTTTATCTGTTGAAACAATGTTTCATCAAGATTTATTTCCAGGAACTGTATCTTTAAACCTTTACATAAATTATCCCAATTAGAAAATGTTGAATGATATGCCCTAAACCAAACTAACACATGACCAGTAAATAGATCCGATGCGGATTCAGAAAGAGTTTGACTCGAAACATGTCTTGTAACGCTTAATTCTTCGATACGTTCTATAAAAGCTAACACAGACATTTCTTTAGGCTTCCCAGAGACACATGTAAAGTACCTAAAAGTATTAATCGACAAACACCTAAAATGGAATATTCATATAGCACAACTAAGAAAATTAGATCCTTTCTACATAAATTCTGTATACATAGAGAAATACTGAACCAAAAATTATTACTTAGTATATACAGGAGCCTAGTGGAGTCACTATTACACTATGGTATAGTGGTTTGGGATGGCATATATAGTAACTCCTTAATGCTACTAAATGTCATACAAAACTATATTTCAAAATATTATATAAAAAAATACAGAAGACACCCAACGGAACTCCTATACTTCGGCGAAATTCGTAATGTTATTACTTTATACTTTCTATCAGCCTGCACCTTTATTTAAAAAAAAATGAAAAGCTAAAAATATACCGTACACATCAATACGAAACCAAATAACAAACATATTGTAATACCCCACAGTAACAGGAACATGCACATGATCTCTAAATTACCTGGGGTCCCAAACTGTATAACTTTATCCCTTTGGAGATTAAGCTACTAAATAACCTAAATAATTTATACACCGAAGTAACCAATTTATTAATGAAAATTATTCTATCATTTATGAATACTATATAATACCTGATAACCGCCACACTCAGTATGATGATTGAACATATCAAATTCTTAAAAATTCATTCTCTTTTTAGCTAATAAGTAGGTGTAAGTCATTTTTCTCTTTTGTTTTCTCTTTTATTTTTTTTAAAGCTTAGATAAGTATACCTAGTTATTATGCAATATAGTTATTTAACTGATAAAGACACATCTAAAAGTACACATACAGATGGTTTCACATCCACAAACATGCCACAGTACTAAATTACACAATTTAGTAGACCAAAGTTAAATAAATGAAATGTAATAACTGTTGGTAAATAAATTTGATTGGATTTGATTTGACTTACACGTAACCTTACATTTAAATCCACACTTATGATCACCACTTCAAAGTTAAGAACCACCTTTCACGTAAAATTCGTAAAACACTCGTATCCAATTTGTGCCATGGCAAAGTTAACATCTTTATATTCTCGGAAAGTTTTTCAATTCTTTGGCTTTAAAATTGTACGCTGAGATCACATTTAAGTAATTTAGGGAAAGAATTACATTGAAAATTTTAATAATTGCACTAGACCCAATCATGTGCTTCAGTCAGTTAAACACTATCTGACCGTAATGCTTGTGTCTTCTCTAGAATTTCTCCTATGATATCGGACGTCAAACTTTTGTTTCAAAATTCATGAACTGCTAAGACCAAGTTGTTGACATAATATACCTTAGACCTGTGAATCATTCTTATAATCCTCCTGCACCTTTCTATCGCTGTCTACATTTTACATGTCAGTTATTTCAATATCTCACATGGTTGAGGAATTCCGACCAATTTAAATACTAATTTACTTTGAAGAATATGTATCCTTATGCATTCCAACTGTCTTTTCAAACGAAATGGCACAAAATTCACCTAATAATTTTGAATAAATTGATAGGGATATAATAACGATTATCCCAATAAAAAATATTGTTTAACTTTACTAAAATAGCATTGAGTTTAACTGCTAATTTATACTTAATCAAATTTTTTACAGCGCAGGTTCTGCTTCAAGGAAAAAAATAAGTTTATTTGGAATAATATTTACATGCGTAGTTCAGCATAAGCCGAACTATTTTATAAGTAAATATTAATTCAGTCTGTGCAATGGTCTATCCTGCTAAACGTATTTTAAATATTGATGACACTATCTTAGAAATATTTGTCATGTCATTTTGAAGACGAAGGCAATGTTTAAGACAAATAGTTGCATTACTATTTGCTTTCGCTCTCATATTGTGCTCTAAACTAACGGCAATGTGCTAACATCCGCTATCAGCTAGACATCATAAAATATTTTAAAAAACGGAAATAGTCAAAAGGTGTGTTATTTGACCAGTTGGTTGAGCAAATACACTTGCATGTTCACGACGTCCAGCTAATAACGTTCCCATCGGTTTAAGATTAATTGGCGACTTCGCCAAAAATGCGAAAATATTTTAGTTTTACATTTTGTAGTAAAGATTATATTATCTATGAAAATGGAGTCCACCGCAAAAACAGACCTATTTAGTAATTTGCCCATGGCTATGTACTAAAAAACTGTACATTTGCAGAACTTCCTTTAGAATTAAGGGTAAACAATGTTATTTTTATGGAGACGTTGGGCCACTCTAATGAACTTTTATTGTATACGTATATGATTTGGAGGAGAAATTATTTAGAAATATGTCATTTTGTGGTTGAAAGTTGAAGCTAATAATGTAATTGTCAGTGAATTATTTAATTAAATTTACTGAAACAATTAGACTTGCCTTATTATAGACGATCAGCCGCCACATTTATTAAGTAATTATTTGGTGTAAAGCTTTAATTCATTTAGGTACCCAAGAGATGTCATTTCTCAAAAATTTGCAATAATAGCGTAAAAATCTACTTAATATGGAATCGTACACAAGTCCTTTATATTCCAGGCGGCAGGTATTTTTTCGACACAAATTAATACTCCTCAGATTTTTCTTAGTAGTCCTTTTAGGGACAGAAAAAACGTATCAAAAGTGTGACTACTCCCGAAGCCGGCAACTCCCCTTCATTTTGTAATTTATGTACCAAAATCTAGTTTCTAGGCAATAACTTATATCCTCTTCACGCTACGTGAGGACTGGTGGTATGCAAAATAGAATAGTAAGTGAGCCCTCGACCAATATTTCGTGCAATCACGGCATAGCTAAATTCATGAAAAGTGTTTAATCTAATCGAAATAAAGAACTTTTTTCTTTGCAGCAAAATTGCAAAGTGTCGCGAAGGGGGTGAAAACTCATTTTCAGTCGCTTTTGTTCCGCGCAAAATTCATTAGACGTCAAAAAATATCTTTCGTTTGTTCGTGTCGCGCTGAATTTTTTGATTTTGACCCTGCAATTTACGATGTAAATACATCGCCGATCTTCCTCTTTCGGTAGAGACATAGAGCGAGCTTACATTCGAAATATTTATTTAGTTACGAAAGTTTTTCAACTTTTTAGGTTAAATTTCAACATTTTCTGGGAGCTCTAAATAGACCATTTTTCTTTCACTCTTGCCGAGCCGAATTTCCGATATTGCTGATCCAATTTAGTATCGGAAAAAATAGCCAATCTTCCTCTTTTCATAGAGAAGTCGCGCGCCCTCATACTCGACATATTTATTTAGTTATGAATTTTTGAATAATCCATGTTTTTCAATTTTTACGAGAAACGCCATTTTTCTTTCGTTCCTACCGAGTCGAATTTCCGGTTCCATCAATGCAATTTGGTATCAGAATAAAACGCCAACCTTTCTCTTTCCCTGGAGACCTAAAACGACCTTCCATTCTACGTATTCACTTAGTTATAAACGTTTGAAAAATCCATGTTTTTCAATTTTCAAATTAGCGGCCGGGTAAGGCAGGATCTCACGTTTACACCATATACAGGATGTGAAAATGACGAATGATTTTAATCATTTATGGTCCATTTCCGCTGAAAATTGGCATGTGGGGGTTATTGAAGTAGCAGGTTACGAATATGAAATCGAAATTAGGAAATTAAAAATGGTAGCACGATTAGCCGGACACATTTTATCATATATTGTCCGATTCGTCTGAAAATTGTCAGTTACTATTTTTTCTAGGTTTTCTGGCACCAGGAGCATGTAATTGTAAAGGAAACTAACATGCAGTGATGTCGAGATTTTCCAAATGTCGGAAAATTGGAAGTTTTCCTCCAGTAGAGACAGAGACGAGGCGGCATGTTTCAATTATTATTTTCCTGCAGTGTCTATCATTGCTTTTAATGAAAAAATAAGGAAACTGAGGTGCATATAAAAAAATGGATCATTTATTTTTACATTTCGACAAACGAATTCACCCCTTTAGCAACGTCACATATGTCAGTAGTAATGGAACTTTTTTTCGAGCAGTGATAAATTATTGAAAAATAGGTAATCGAAATCTTGATGCTGCGATGAGGCTGGTCAAGGGCTCCCCTTCTAGAATATATTAAAGTTCTTTATAAAATACATGTTTTTGTTCAGACCAACGCTTTTCGAGCAATAGCCACCTGAAGGCATAACCGCTAGCTTTATCGTAGAAAAATGGGTAGAAACATTTCGGTCTTTAGTCCTTATTTCAATTCTTATTCAATATCTTTTTCAGTATGTCCACGGATGGAGTTGCAACGGAAAAACTTTGTAATTTTTGATTTTACAAGAAAAATGTATTCTTGGTAAAAGTTTTGCATGTCCCAAAACGGCTAATTCAATTTTAACCTCTTCAAATTCTCATTCAGTTTCAGAGGAATATTGAAAATAGATAGATTTAGTAGAATTTTTTTCCCAAGTCCCAAAAGATAAGTTCGCGTTATCATTGTAACATTTGCTAACATGACTTTTGTTTACTAAATTTTAATTTTATTTTAACAACAAAAATAATATAACCAATAACTATTCTACTCAATCCATTCACCGCCCTTTTCAACGCACAATTCTAGTCTTCGACGCAATTCCCTATAACCTCTTCGAATTTCTTCGAGAGTTAAAGCGTCACAGCGTCTCTAATCCTCTCCTTTAAATTCTCTATGTTCGGAAGAAGATTATTTGCATAAACTATTTCTTCCAAATGGCTTCAAAAATAAAAGTCAGCCATAGTCAAATCATAGCTCCTTGGTGGCCATAACACGGAACCTTTTCGGGCGATCCAATTCTGTCCAAATTGCTGATTTAATAATTCTACAATATTCCAAGCACAATGGGCCGGACAACCATCTTGTTGAAATAACCCTGCCAGGTAATTAATCTGTAAATCATGCAACCTTTCAACAAGAAGATTTTGCAGCATATCCAAGTACGTATGCTGATTGACAGTTGCATAAAAAAAATATGGTCCAATGATACCATGGTAAGAAACTGCATACCACATATTAGCTTTTGCCGAATATTGTCGATTACGAGGGATTGGAAATTCGGATTGTAATCGCTCCAATAGCTCACATATAGAGATGCAACAGTACCATTAGTAGAAAACGTGGCCTCATCAGAGAAAATGTTTCGGTAAAAGTATTGATTATCCATGATTTGAGCGCCCATCCACAGACAAAAATCCAAACATTTCGCAGGATCTCCGGGCTCTAATGCCTTATTTAAAATGGGCTTGTACGGATGGAACTTCCATTTTTTCAAAATCTTTTGAATGAGCCATTTACCAATTTCCAAGTGGAGCGATCTTCGCCGCAAAGAAATTATTGGATAGTTCACTACTGAGTCCATTATAAGAAGAGTGGCGACGTCATCTTAATATCGTACAATCTTGTTTTTTTTTATCTAGTATGGAACCAGTTGATAGGAATTCATTTACCAACTTTCGTGCACCTACATTTGAAATGTAAATATCCGGAAACTTTTGATTACATTCTTCGACAACTCGACAGATCGCTGTATTACCTTTGCCATAGCATTGAATTAGGTAAATTCCTTGGTCTTTTGACAACATTTTCAACGATTAGGGCAGATTTTATTAACTGACAGTCGATGTAAATAAATACATAACGGCAATTGCTATGACAGCGCGAACTTATTTTTTGGGACTTTCAACTATACCTAGCTATTTTCGATTTTTCTCAGAAACTAAAAAAAAAATTAAAAAGGTTAAAACTGTTTTGGAACATGCAAAAACTTTTATCGAGAATACATTTTTCTTGTAAAATGAAAAATAAAAAAGTTATTCCTCTTTGAAACTCAATCCGTGGACATACTTTGTAATGTCCAATAGACATTTTCCAGGCAGAGGGATGGTACAAGGAGGTGGTTCGATGTACGAAGAGAACTGATTTTACTGCTTCAGTTTTTCAGTTATTTGGAGACGGGAACGTTTAAATAAAAAAGATAGTTGTAGAATTCAGATGCTCGTACTTTGTTAGTTAATGATGATTGTTTTCGAAAAAAGAACATTGATAACGTATAGGTAACAACGAGTAACACAATATTAAATCTTACAATACACAAAAAATTAAATTATTTTGTTTTATCCAGTAAAACAGTACAATTCAAGTACGAGAATATCTACCATGGACTGATCTTCCAGCCGTATATGTTGATGGGTTCATCTCGCCTACACCATCATCATGACCTTGTTCACCGTCGGAAGAATCTTCGTCGTCTCGATATCGCACTTCAAAACGCTACAATTGCACATTGAGTGATTCATCATAGTTCAGATTTTCTTCTTTAATGTCAACTTTAGTACAGGATTGGCCTCAAATCCAACCTATTATACATTTGTAGTATACCTTCTTAAGAAGCTATTCCTGCGAAGCAGCGTATTCCTAGGTAGTAATTTTTTATTCCAATTCCAATTTAATGGTTCTTCCTTATCTTTCATCAATATGATGGTACACTCTCCTGGAAAGCTAAGGCGCTGCTGCTTCTGTTGATGGCAAGGATATACGATTGCAAGCACTCGTAGAAATGGATCACGCAAAGAAGCTAGGTCTACAGCTATTCAATGATACTTCATGAAATGTCAGAGAGCTTTGATGACAGATGTTCCTGCTATTTCAAGATAACTGAAAAATTTCAGCAATAAAATCAGTGATTTTCATGCATCCAACCACCTCCTCGTAGCACCCTTCTTTCTACAAAATGTCTATTGGGCATTATGTAAGATATGGAATAAGAATTGAAGTGAATACTAAAGTCCTAAAGAGAGAATTTTAATATCTGCAATCTTTTATACGATTATTTCTCATGTAAGGTAAATAGGATACAAAATATCGCTCAAACAACAGATTTTGGTACATAAATTACAATATTAAGGGTAGTTACCGACCTTGAGAGCAGTCTCCTCGAAACAAGGCCATTAAAATAAGAAATCGTATGGTTCTCAATTTGTAATTTTTTGAGGATTTCTTCGACCTGTCGTCGCCTGGACTACTAGTTGGAATTTCCCACAAGATACTAATCAATAATTCTTTTCAAATTAAGCCCTGTTAATACCCTTATCCTAAAATGACCCTTCAAGAACAAATATGGGATAGCGGCTATTTTTGACGTTTGGATAATACCCATTTCTTTTTCCAAAATTATTATAATATAACGTCATATTCTAATTTGTGTTAATTGGTATTACAATTACAAATTGTTTAAACAATTATGTATTGATATTTTTAAAATTTTAATCTTTTCTAATTTCACGAATTATTTATTAATTTTTTTTGCTTAAGAATTTTCCAAAACCTGCAAAACTTTTAAATAACTTATTATAATTTATTACCATATTTTATTGTGCAGGCATATGTCATAACGATATCTGGAACTGGATTGTATTTTGAACATATCCGGAGAAGGGTTGGAGGTAAATAGGGGGAATAAGTAAAACAAGATGGTAAGAGTACAGAAACTTGAAATTTGGTGTATGTACTAGAAGCAAAGGCCTCAAATTATTTTATAATATTTTCCAAGAGTACAGAAACTTGGGATTTGGTGTATATGCTAGAAACCAAGGCCTCAGATTTCTTTCTAATATCTTTCAAACCGCCCCCTCCCAACACCTTTGATCCATTATTAATGGGATGATAACATGGAATTGAGATATTCACTTGAAAGTTAATACACGCATGTATTGTAATGACATCTGATTGAGATGATTCCGTTGAAGGGGTGGGAGGTGGTAGGTTATGAATAGGGAAAAATAAGTGGACCAAGCAAGAAACCAACGCCTCTAATTTTTTTGTGACATCTGCCCCAAATATTATTAAAATAATATGACCAACAATTTCCATATACTAGAGTGCAAATATAGTCAAGATGTTTTATTTAAAGTGACTGATGAAAATCTGGATGTGGAAGTAGTGATTTCTTAGGCAGCGGTTTTTTCGGGATAATGCTGGAAATGCAGTTCTTAACTTTGCAACTTTTCTTCAACGTTCCACTCGTATTTAGAAAATTGACGATATCTTTTAAACAACAATTATTTAAAAAAATTATTATTGCTTTTTCCTAATAATATTTAAAAACTACACAACAGCAAATAACAATCGTTTATATAATTTTCGACTGCTTGTTTAGAGACCAGAAGAAAAGTTAAAGTTTTTAAAAACTGCAACTCTTTAGGTCTATCCCTAACAAAATAAATAATAAACAATAACAAATTTTTTATACAATTTTCAGCTTTCACTAGCAAACTCGTAGTCGATAAATTTAAGTAAATAAGGCAGCGAAGTATAATTGTTTAAATACCTTATAATTGCTTAAACAATTTCCAAAGCATCAAAACATTAAAATATTAGCACAAACTAGAATATGGATAATTAATAATTTGTGCGAAGAAACGCTAATAAAGGATGGTAAAATTAAAAACAAAGGGTCTTCATAGGTCTAATTTAAAAAGATAATATTAATATCGGTCTGGAAATGTTGGTTATGAATTTCTTTATCCTGCAAGAGAAACAATCCCCACGTCGCGCGTCGCACAGAGACTTCATGCTGTCAGACGTACAATACGCTAAAAGGGGGCCGAAATGTATCACAGGACGTATATCAAAACGTTGTTAATAAGAAGAAGAATGACAAGTACTCAAATGAGTTCATTCTATATAAGAAATTATTTAAAATTAAAATTTTTATTTATATAAACTTTGAATTTTGCGCAAAATGGAAACATTTTCGGAAAGCAGTTTTTCATTAATACTATATTTAATAGATCTACATGTTATAATTTAAGTTTAAAATATACTTATTTATAAGAGTACTCAAAAAATTACATTCGCAGGTCTTTTATTGTGATCCAGTTTAATTTTTATTTTCAGTTCTGAGTAAAGTATACTGCACAATAGAATGCGACAGTAAAGCAAACACACTAGATAATAAAAATGATATTATTGCAAATATGATAAAACAAATACTATATTAGATAATACATATTGCATTCTATGGAAAATAGCTTTAAACTGAAATAAAATGGCAATAAAATTGATGCTCAGCTGTTGTTCTAATTAGTTTACTATTATGGATCAAATTCATGCACGAATTGTAGGCTTAATCCTCTCAACTCCAACAAAAAGCAAAAACACTTTCGTTTAACCCCCTTATATTTATACTGCGTGACACATACTGCGATATACTTAGCAGCGTTCACCCTTGAATACCTTGGGAATTTTACCTTGGAAACAACTTTCCTTGGTGAAATCTGGTCTACTAGCTTTACCGAAAAGTGATATCGTTATTCAAAGGACCCCCCCCCTCCATACTTATTGAAAATTGGGTTCCCTGGAGTTGTCAACTTTTTCACTATGTTGTAGATTTTGACTTCCCAAAGAATCAAAGAAATAATAAACAGTTTTTGAGACATAGCTTCTCACAACCAGCAAATTTTCATCATTGTAGATATTCAAAATTTTTTTACTCTGATTAACATTTACTTTAGGGAAAAACTGCAGATGCCAAAAAGTGTTTATTTTATCCGACAAATTTAAGGAATTTTTCCTGAATGTTTTAAAGACTTATTTATTAATAAAACATGATAAAGATAATCTGAGAAAACTTCATAATACCTGCCATTATTAGACTTAAGTAAACACTTTTTTGATTTTTGCACTTTTCCCTTAATGTTAATATAATCCAGAGTAAAAGATGCCTGATTGTCTAAAATGATGAAATTGTCTAATTTTGAAAAGCCACATCTCAAAATCTGTTGATTATTTACAGCCATGTCCATTTTTATTTAGGAAGCTAATCTACAACGTGCTAAAAATTTAGATGATTCCAACGAAATCCATTTTTCCATGAGAATGGTGCAGGGTCGTTTCGTTTTCATATGAGCGGTTTGCGATACAATCATTTTTTACTAGTTGACCTCAAGTAATCCATACCTCTGCACTAATATATTATTCATATGTATATGTATGTATATCGAATACATGTAATCAAACAACGCCCATTGATAGAACATTATTTCAGATAATCAAAAAGATAACATAAGAACAATGTTGATAATTTTACACACCTATACAACAATAAATTTTGTTCACTTTATACATGAAACGCACCGCACATAACAAACAACCCCTAAATCCAAAACCAAGGCCATTTGGAAGGCAGTTACACATTTCAAAAGATGCAGACAGCAACTGTGACACAGAATCTGTTTTTTTAACTTTTTGTCTTTGGATGAACCATCAGCCTTGATTTATAGCGTGCAAACAAAACTAATCCAGTGTGTTTTGATTTTTAATCCTATATTTATTTCCTGTACATAATTCTGTTATTATATAAAATATTAGTATCTAGTTTGTCTCTATTGACTGGCCTATAGTCTATCCTGAAAATGATTTATGATTGCAATTCACACCAGAAGTAATACATATCTTTCTATTTCTTAGAACACTTCTTAAGAATTCGAGAAGAAAATCATTTGTTGCTGTACTTTTTTCAAGTAATCATACTACGTATAATGAAACAGAAAATAGAAGAGGCCAGTGCCGTTGGTTGAAGGGATTGAAGCACCAAGTCAGATTGTGTATGAAGAGAAAAGGTTTGGCGGAACTTTTGCAAGAAACCAGGAAATTAACAGTTAATTCTTGTAAAATTCAATTCGAGTAAGTTTATGACATAATTTTCAACATTTTAGCCGGTTAACCATAAATGTTTTTTCCCAAGTGTGTGGGAATAATAAAATTAGCAGAGGGTTATGAACAAACAAACTTCAATGAAGTTTAATTGAATTTTCGACTCCAAGCCAACCAAGTTCATTTATATTTTGAGAAGCATGATCTTACTTAATTTAAATAGAATACTTGTAGTATTTTGAACATGTTGAACGCGATTCTTTGTTAATTGTCTCTTCTTATTCATAACATCTTGGCAGATGTATTGTGATCCACGTAATGTTAGAACAGCTAGAGCTGGGCTCCATTTGCTGCAAGAATTAGAAAATGCATAGAAGTAGGTAGAGGCCACATTAAAAGTTGCAGCAAATAGTTCATAAGAAAGTCCGTGAGTGTGCATGAGTCCTGCATGAGATTTTGTAGTCAAAAGTGCGGCAACCTTTCGCAAAGGAAAAGGGAGAAAATATTCATCATCAGGTATAGCTTATGGGGCGCCCTCCATGGGCTAGCGTGGTAGTTGAGAAGTCCTGATGGTAATATTCCCATTTTTTTTTAGCAAGTTAACTGTTGCACTAGACTTACTACTGAAAAATCACAAACAACATAACATAATAATATGTGGTGATTTTAACATAAATTTCTTATTGCCTCAAAATACCGTACTGACCTATTAGATATCCCTAATTCATATAGCATAACGCCCAACTATTAATGAAAGCACCCGATCAAAATCCTGTATTGATAATATTTGTGTAAATTTCAGTGATAATTTATACAAGGGCTCTGTGGGAAATAATGGTATGAGTGATAGTGATAAAAATATTAAGAAACAAATTAGGTATAGGCAGTTCAGAAATCCTAATAATATTCAACACTTTTACTCTCTATTTGAAAACGAAAACTGGAACGACATTCTAAATTCAAATACACAAAATGCAAACGATAAATTTAATATATTTTATGATATTCTTCTATATCATTTTGAAACAGCTTTTCCAGTAAAAACTATGACAATAAGAAATAATGGGACTCCTACAAATAAATGGCTAATAACTAGTTTAAAAGTATCGTCAAAAAGATTAAAAGAATTGTACATATTAACTTTAGATGGAAATTATGATATAAAATCATATTACAAAAAATACAAATCTATTTATAGGCAACTTTTTAAAAAAAGCGAAAAAGATGCATAATAATAATCTACTTGCTAACACAAAAAATAAGTCGAAAATGGCATGGAATATTATCAGGCCCAATAATAATGAAAATAAAAAGAATGACCTTATTTCAGATATAAATAATGTTCAAACAAATAATAAAACTGTTGTTAGCAATCACCTAAATAGATATTTTAACGATGTTCCTAAATCGTTACATCCTCACATCACACAAAGTACTGCCTTTGAAATTACTATAGAACAAAATCCTGTATCACTCTTTTTCGAACCAGCAACAGAATTAGAAGTTTTATGTATTACCAAAAATTTAAAAATATCTAGTTCGTCAGGTGAAGATAATATTAGCACAAATTTATTAAGAAAATGTGTCATGCCAATTTTGAAACCGCTGACAGAACTCTTAAATTGTTCTCTAAGTAAAGGAATTTTTCCGGATAAGTTAAATGTTGCCGAAATAGTACCACTCTATAAATCAGGTTGTAAATTAAAAGTGGAAAATTATAGAACAATATCTCTCTTAAGTCCATTTTCTAAAATCTTTGAAAAATATGTTGCAAAAAAAATTTAAATTTCTTTATAAAGCACAAATTACTGAACAACAATCAGTTCGATTTCCGCAAAAATCTCTCCACCACAAGTGCCATTATAAAATTTTTAAACAATTTGTATGAAAACCTAGATAGTAACAAAAAAAGTATAGGTATCTTTTTGGATCTAAGTAAGGCATTCGATCTAGTTTGCCATTCTAGACTTATTGAAAAAATTGAGAGGTATGGTATAAGAGGTCAACCGCTTAACTGGTTCAAAAGTTACCTAACTGATAGGACTCATTATGTAAAAGTTAATAATGTTAAATCTGATAGTCTATCAACCTCAATTGGAGTACCCCAGGGATTAGTTTTGGGACCCTTATTATACATAATTTTCCTAAATGACTTTCTAGCTGATACGATATTATTTGCCGATAGTTCATCTTTCCTTATATCTGATCAGAAAGTAAAACATACTGTAAGCAAAGCTAATGAAACACTTTTACAAGCCCACCAATGGTTTACTGAAAACAAACTTGTTTTGAATAATAATAAATCCTTATGTTTAAGATTTAGCAAGCTGAAGACAACATATGACGAAAGTCTTTTAATAAAAACAAAATATGGCACGATTAAACAAGAACAAACTGAAACAAAGTTTCTTGGCTTACTTATTTCTGACAACTGTTCGTGGTCTTCACACATAGAAAGCATATGTAAAACCAGTTACGAGGTATGGTTGACCGGTCAGTGTTGCTTACTTACTATTATGCTCACTTTCATTCAGTGACTTCTTATGCCATTATTGCCTGGGGAGCTGCAAGTGATAGTACAGGATCTTTAAATTTCAAAAAAGGGCAGTTAGATTTATTGTTTGATTAAGGAGGAGAGATAGCTACAGGGATTTGTTTAGAAAATTGGGAATATTGACACTACCATGTATTTTCTTGTTCAATTTATTAATATATGCGAATATGGAGTTAAGTACAAATATAATCAGTACTTACCATACGTATGACACAAGAAACAGCTCAACACTCGAGATACCACTGCATAAGTCATCAAAATTTAGACAAAGCCCAAAACACTTGGCCATAAAGGCTTACAAGAATTTACCTCCTAAATATAAAAATCTTGGTCTCAGGCGATTTAAAGCAGAAATTAAGACACTTTTAACAAATAAGAGTTATTATTCTCTAAATGAATATTATAGCGATGATAGTCTGTGATCTTGTTATTTCTAATTAATTAATGTTTTATGTTTTGTGTAACGTGTTCTTTTTAATTGTGTTGTATATTTTATTCTTAATTATACCCCCATATTTTTATTTATAAGCAACATGTATGTACTATCTAATTTATTTCTATTGCATTCTGCTATATGACTTATCCTATATCATGTAATGTGATCAAGTGGATGAATAAAATTAATATTATATTATTATTACTATTATTATTATTATTGCAAAAAAGAGAAAAAATAGAAATTTGACACTCTGTATCTTTTTCCACAGCAGCAATTTACTAAAGCATGTTTGGTTATAACCTCATATTTGGGTCCAAAGAATGTACCCTTGAATTGTGGCTTATTATTATTATTGGGCCACCCTAAAAATGTAAAAGAAGAGTGGTAACAGAATACAGTCCTGCCTGACGCCTCTGCCAACTTTGTATTTGCCTGAGTCAGTGTTATCAAAGCAGACTTTTTCGTTCTTACAGTCAATGAATAAGAAGGACCAGACGTCTGGATATTCCCATATTTAACTGTACTAACCATAGTTTATTCCATTCCACATTGTCAATGTCTTATTGTAGTCCACGAAGAAAAGGTGCACAGGCACATAATATTCTCGTGCTTTCTCGATATTATGACGTAAACTCAATATTTGTACTAGGTTCCTTAACCAACGAAATGGAGGAGTCTTCCCCTCCACTTCGTTGCCCTTAACAAATCCTACTGGCTCAGGAGGTACTTGTAAAGACAAATAATACTGCAGTTTGAATTGAATACTATGCCGCATTACTTTACTAGCATGTGATATTAATGCCAGCAATATAAAGTTATCACAAACATATATCAATCACTTCTTATTAATTAGTGCGAAGATTGACGTTTTCCAACCATAGGGACATATTTCCGTTTCCCATATCTTTGACACTTTATGCAGAGGATCCTCCCTCCAACTAACACTAATGCCTCAGCCGTAATATTGTTGATACCAGGTATCTGCCAACTTTCAGTTTTCGTATAGCTGCCCTCACTTCTGATTTCTTGCTCAAAGTGGTCACCATCGAATATCTTTTCACAGTATTAGCGCCATACCTCAATTATATGATCCTTGCCGGTTCCTGGTGTACTGGTGTAGTCCGTAATTAATCACGTTTTGGATCTATGAGTCTATGCTATTGCTGCGATCAGCATGTGACTCCATTTCCTTACAGATGACTTGGAAATAAAATTTCTTGTCTCTTCGACAAAGAGTCTGAATTCTCTGCATTAGTCTGTTGTGTTCTTTGGATTCAACGCATTGTTGAGCCTGCCATTTTTTTCCTGACATGAGTTTCAGCAACTATCTATAGTTGTATCACATTTTTAGATGTCTAGCTTTTTGTCTTTGTTACCGTTCGTATGATGTTCTCTTTTAGAGAATACACAAGGTACTTGGATCTTCGTCCTGTAGTGAATTGATTTCTCTTATGTATTCCCTGAATTTATAAAATTCGAACCATCAGTTATGGTGGGAAGTCGCTTTTGTATATTCCGTCGACTCGTTTCCAATTTCAGCGAGAAGGTGCACATGAGTAGCCATGTCTGAACCACAATCATCGCCAGTATTGATGATCGCCCTACCATATTATATATTATAAACAATCTGGTTTCGAAATCTACCGCCAGGTGACAGCCAAGTGTAGAAACGCCGTGGATGTTGCTGGAGTACAATATTAACCATAGTATAAGTATTGCCAAGACAGAACTGAATTAGCCTTTCGCCCTTTTTATTTTGTACCGTATTTGCTGACAACAGCTCGCAAGTGATGTTATCTCAGCGTGTAATAAACTTTAACATCATCCATAACAATAATAATTTCTCTGTTCAAAATAACGTGAAGTATGGTTTCTAGATCTTCACAGAATGCTTCCAACTCATCATCTTCTGCAGTAGCTGTAGGTGCATATACTTGCACCAAATTCATTATTTTTGACTTGGCGTTGATTCTGTGGTAAATTATGCAACCACTGACAGCTCTATATCCATGAACTGATCTAGCTATTTCGTTAGATATCCATAACCCTACTTTATTCCAGCTAACTTTACTGTTAGCACAGAAGCATATCTTCCTTCCCATCGTAGACTGAAAATATCCGGGGACCTTCAAATGCATCTAGGGAATATTTGTTACTTTGTTGTTTGAATCTGCAAGTTCTTTCTTCAGCAGATATAGCTTTCCTGGTTGTAAAAGCCCTTTTACGTTTCGAGTTGCAAGTCGGATTTCTCCTTGATATTTCATTGTGTCCACACTAGTAGCCAATTTCACCCAAGGAGCCTGGTGGGCCAACTCCTTGCACCCAGTAGCCAATTTCACGCCACCATCCTTGAAAAGAGAGCAGAGTCGATTACCAACCGGGACGTAACGCCTGTCTGAGGCCTAGTTAATGTGCATTAATATGAATGTTCGTTAAGCAATTGAATGTAGCTTCCTATTGCTCTTTGCACTTTCGGTGACAGCCGCCCTCTCTGGGTCAGACGCCGGTTGTAGCCACCTACCTACACTCAGACGTTACTATTAGTTCGTATATAGGTATACGTGTTAAATCTGCAACAACTGGTCTCTTGTATATTTGGTGCCTAGCCTTTGAAGAAGTTATTCTTGTCTCCTTTGCGCTACCTGTTAAATTGTCCAGACAAAGAACTTTATTTCAAAAATGCAGGCTCTACAGTTTCACGCAATTGTTTCCTTATCTTAGAATTTAAAGCACTCACGTTTTTATATAACAGCTCTAAAGCAATTTAATTTCTTTTGTGTTTGGTAAAATCTAAATTGTCTTCAAATATTAATCCTAGGCTTCTCATTTTCTTTACAAACTTCAAAGTACTATTATTAATAAATAAGAAAATGCTCGATCAACCAAATTTTCTAGAAGTGAAAACATTACAATACAATCATCTGAATTCAATTTAAACTTATTACTTGTTGAATACTCTGATATAGCCTTAAGTTCAGCATTTAACTCCGTAGAACAGTGCCCATATCGGTTGAAAAAAAAAATAGTGTGATAGCTGCCTATCGTTTACATATGACATTACTTTTGAATATTTAACATGACTGGGAATGTCGGCAGTGTAAATTGAAAGTAGAATTGGACCCAAGACGAAGCAATGTAGCACATCTGATGTGATAGGTGAGAGAATAAATTGGTACGTCTCGCACAAAGCCAATCATGAACCAACGTATCAAATGCAGGAAACTGAAAAAGGTACTTGTTAAGCAGGTCTTACACTTAACAGACAATCACGACACGATATTGTTAGACATGTCGTATACGAAATCAAGGCCGACTAGAATAGTGCATAGTCCAGAAATTGTCTGCTAAGATGTTATGAATAAGTAAAAGATTCAAGGCAGTGATAATGTTATTATGGGGTAAGTATGCCTAGTGATACGGATTCTAATCCAGCGCACTGCAAAATTACTTCAATAAAAATTATCTTCAAGAAGTGGGTCAACTAAAGTCCCCAATCAGTTTACAACCCTACAATCTACAGGAACTTAATTAAGATAAATCGATCTATAGAATTATACATTTGCATCGGCAGCAGCCGAGTGTAGTTAGTATAACTAGTTTTTTCATGGTATAAGTTGCGAGTGGTCACAATAATTATTCTAAAGTGCCTCCGTTAAGATTTACTGTTTATTATATCTATTATGAGTCTATAATTACTATGTTACTTATAACATTAGGTTATAATTATCGTGAGATTTATCTTTAAGATTAACAGCTACAGTGAAATATTAATTAATATTTATATAGAGAATAGTTAATACAAATATCTCTGTAGTAAATGAGAGTTGATGGCGTATTTGCATTTATGTTATTGGCTAAATGTAGTCAAAATGACAACATTGTTCTATACCTAATGACTTCTTCCTCAAAAAGATCAGAAAACTTTAGTTTCTATCGAAAAACATCTAGTAGTTGCAAGCCGAAAAAAATAATTTACAAAATTCTTTATAGCATTTTGAAATGCTACCTCAGATTACGAAAATGAGCCTTCGTCAAGGTTTAGGAGTAAAAATCTTAAGAGGCATTGCGCCTCTGGCTTCCTGGACATGATAACATGACATCACCTTTCTTAATCACAGATACTTATTTACTAAGTATACTCTCCAAATTTAATTATAATTGATTCAAACATTTGGATGTTATGAGTAAAAGTCTTCTAAAAGTTTAAGTTCTGAGGACGAATAGCTTCTAAGGAAGCGTTATTCTAACTCAAATTATAATCTCCCAAACGTTAGTGAACTTCGACGCAAAATTATAAAATCAGTACGATTCTGACTACCCTATATTCTATGCGTATGCCCAGCCATAACGACCAAACGGCAAACATGCTACTCAAAGTAGATCACTAATCAGTGCTGAGAAGTTTTGATTTATTGATACACTCACGAAGAATTATTACATTTTTCTAGCACACACTGTATAGCAATATAAATTAAAATTTTGTGGTATAAAATAATTGAGCTCCGATTTTTCTTATTTAAATTTATTTGTGTTTTTTAGGTACGAACAATGGCCATGTGCAGGAGTAAAAAAATTTTTCAAAAAAATTTATCGCGAAACAGCCTTTATGTACTCTCTTGCTACATCGGCATTTATGTATTTAGTAGCCAAAGCATGTGCTGAAGGAAAATTAGCAAATTGCAAATGTGCTAGTCATGGAAAGTCTGACAATTCGTCTAAGTGGCAATGGGGTGGGTGTGGTGATAACACGAAATTTGCAAAAACCTTTACCAATAAGTTTCTTCAACTCAAAAAGAGAGGTAAGTGTAATAATATATATTTACAATAATCCAACTTTAATAATATTGTATTGTTTTCCTGACTTTCTGAAATGCTCTCAAAATTCGCGGCAGTCACTGAATTAGGTGAAAATTAATTTTCACCAATTTTCGGTCCCACAGATATCATGTTACTATTTTCTGCCGTCCCGCCGGCATGTTTTTTTTATTTCAAAATATGAAACGCCCATCATAGTTACAGCAAAGTCTGGTGCATAGGCACCTGCTGTAAAATATATAATGTAATATAATGTATTTTTTTTTGTATTCAAGAATCTATAGTCTACTTGCTCAGGGAGAAATCAAAAGTTGGAAAGAGTAGTAAGAGAAACCAATTGTAGAGTTCAAATATGTACTAAACATTAAATATTTTCTACAATATTATTTATATCTATCTTATTATAAACAGTAAATTACCGTTAAATTAATTATGACCATGCCTAAGAATTCCAAATGGGGGGATACGTCCCCAGCGTCTCTGGATGCGTGCGTATACGAGTATATTAGAAATTGCAAGACAAGATTAAATACATGTATAATTATTATTAGGTAATAAATAATATTATATTAATTTTCAGGAGATAAACCACGTAATATACTGAAATATAATAGTGAGATTGGAATGCAAGTTGTATTGGACAATGAAGAAAAAAAATGTAAATGTCATGGACTTTCAGGTAGGTAGAATGGTAAGTACAATACAATACACTAAAAACCTATTCACTACTATAAAATTAGTCGAAGTCATTTAGTAGTAGTAGTAGTTCACTAGCTTCCATTTTAATACTTTGATTTACTTCAGCATTGAATGGGTATTTAATGTCCTGTATTGTCCTAAATTTAATTAGCAAAAACATTATTATAAGGTTGTAAGCAGTAGCTTTACGATTTGTATACGTTTCTTAATAATCGTCCGCAGAATTATTGAAATCATTTTATCTTCTTTGACAAATGTTGTTATACTAATACAGAAATGCAAGTATTTTGTATTCTTTTCTTGTTCTGTCATTGATTAGTAATTACTACTAACTGCATCTAAACTATAGTCTATTTGGAAGTGAAAATGAGTAATAAAAGCTCATTATTCATTTACAACAGTAATAGTAAACTGCTTGACTTAGTTTTACGTAACACCAATTGCATTGTCGATAAATCCTTAGAAGTATTACTAAAAGAAGATAATCATCATCCCGGACTTGTGATTTCAGTAAAATTTAGTGGCGAAAATGCTAGTAAGAGATTCCCAGCTAATTATACCAGTTCATTTAATTTTCGTAAAGCCAACTTTCCCCTGTTAAATCAGCAACTACTCGAGGTAGACTGGTCTTTTCTAAATGAATATGAAGATATTAACATCGCTTGTCAACGTTTTTATGATGATCTATCTCAAATATTTTCAATTGGTGTACCAAAATTTCCACTCCCTAAAAATAAAAGAAAATTTCCGCCATGGTTTAACTCAAAAATTATTAAGAACATAAGATCCAAAGAAAAACATCAAAGTATCTATAAACGATTAACGAAAATGAAACCGAAGCTCACTATGGGGCCAGACGGCATTTCTGCATTTTTTGTTGAATGCTTGTGCTAATATATTCGCTCATCCACTTAAAACTTATTTAATTTGGCTATAAGATGCTGTTCTTTCCCTGATGTCTGGAAGTATTCTAAAGTGTGTTCAGTTTATAAAAAGGAAAACAAAAATTATGAGATGAGATGAGATGCAAGTTCAAGCAGATGTAATACATTTTTATTTCACAAAAGTTTTCGACGGGCTTAATCATTACATTCTTATTAAAAAACTGTCTACTATTTGAGTTTCACAGAATTTTACGAACTTTTTAAAATCATATTTGTCAGATAGAGAATAGTACGTCGCGTATAATCGATTCAGGTTTACTGAAATAATTTTGATTATAAAATTATCCCCAAGATGAGGTTCGGACTCCACTATAAACTGTAGGACTTCGTTTCTTTTTACCTAACACAAAATCATTCTGGATTTTCAAGGAGTTACCTCGGTGACTTGAGAAGCGGTTAAAAAAACAAAAAAAAACAAAACTTATCTTGTTCCGGTATGCCTCAAGGGTATGTTCTTGGACCACCTTTGTTTAATATGTTTGTCAATGATAAATCATATGAGCTAGACGTTAATTTTTTAATGTATGCAGATTAGGGTGGTTCTTATTCTTCAACTTTTAAAATTTGAAGGTCTGACCCTCTCAAATTATCATGATATAAAAGAAAAAAAATTTCTCAAACTTGTAAGGTATCTAGGTCAACCCCTTCCCGTACCTCAAAAGGGGTGAATTTTCCTATGTATTTCTTATAGGTAAAAGACATGTTTTCATAAATTTGCGATAAAATCGTTAAAATATTGTGAAATAAAAATCACAAACAAGTTCCCTCTTCAGAATTGTCGGGAGAATACAAATTGATAACTATTTTTTGAATTAAACCCTTGCCATACCCTTTTATATGACCCTAAAGTGACCCCGTAAGATCAAAATTAAAGTATCGCGTATTTTTGACGTTTATTGTTGTTTTTTTGACTGTTTTTGTACAAATTATCATTAATTAGTCAGAATCTAGATTATGTTTATATTTTAATGTTTTTAAAATTGTTTAAATAATTATAATTTATTTAAACAATTATATTTTACAATAAATTTGCAATATATCCATATATTTTAGTTTTACAATTGTCCAAAGAATACGAATTAATGATTATTTTTCAAATTACACCCCCATAAGGGCACCAAAATGATCCCACAAGGGCAAAAGTAGAGTATCACATACTTTTGACGTTTATTATTTATTTGCGATTCTTTTTGCACAAATTATTTTAAGTTTTACTTCCACACCCACACAAAATGAAATTAGAGATAATTTTACTAATTTTTTAATAATTTTTTTTTAAGTATACATTATTTCTTATATGATTACAAAGTATACCTGTCAAGTATTTTTTAAGTCTGCTTATGAAATTGAAAATTATTTTTACTACTAACTGATACTTCAGTCCGTAATCAAAATATTGAAAAGAACTGGTTTTTAAGGGCCCTAGCCAGGATAATGTGTGATCTATTACTCTGCGCTGTGTTTGGATTTTGAGAAAACTTATGAAAAAATATGAAGTGGACTGTATTAAATAAATGTTATGTTTTATATTGCCCCTGGTAAACTAAAACAATCATTTACTATCATTTCTTCTAGGTTCCTGTACTATGAAAATATGTTGGAAAAGAATCCGGCCTTTCGAAGTAATAGCACAAGATTTAAAAAATCACTACCACAACGCCCTCCGTGTGGAATCAGACAACAACATACGCATGTTGCAAAAAGAGGATGCTAATCAGAAACTGCTGTACCTTGAGAATAGTCCGAACTTTTGTCCACACACCGTTGGGCGGCGCTGTAGAAATGCAGATAACTGTGCAACACTATGTTGCGGGCGAGGTTTCACTACAAGCGCTCATAGAGTAAGGGAAGCTTGTAAGTGTAGATGGCGCAACGAGAGTCTTTATGAAATTTCGTGTCAGCAATGTGAAAAGGAAGAAAGCGTCTTTAATTGCCAGTAAAACTCACAAAGGAAATATTGTTTGACATTATAAAAAATACTAGAAAAATTGTATTTCAACTAAGTATATTCTAAAAGAGAGTACACTTGTGCATGTTTGTTTTATTTATATTAAAAATTAATTCTTCCCATATTTTGTTTTTAATGTAAGTTCTTATAATTTCAAGCAGATAATTCAAAATTATAAATATTAAATCGACTAATAAATCGAAATGCAATTTCCTTAATCTAACGGGCAAAGTTTTAGTTAGGGATCTACGGGCCATAAATCGACAAGTGGGGGTCGACTAAAGACTCTAAAGATTATCTACACAGAAACGAAAACTTGATTCTTATGCAAAATTTCATGCTGGCTTCGAATTTCGAGTTCCCTAATTCATTCGGAATTGCAAAATTAGAGAAAAAGGCATTTATTTGCAAAACTGCGGAAAACATGAAAATATATATTTTATTGTTTCCCACTCAATGTCTCGCTTGTTATTCGAGATACACGTCTTAAATTTTAATGGAAGATTCTTTCAACCTTTTTCTTAGCTGCAGTCACACAAAAAGTTGTTTTGGAACGACACGTTTTTTATAAAAAAATATTAAAACGCGTAAATCGTAAAATATAGCATATGACAATTTTTATTTTTTTATTAAAGTTGGGAGGCTGGTACATAGAAATAAAGTGGGGTTTAAAGATCGAGAGGATTTTTTATTTGAAACATTTTTTTAAGTGATTGTTACTTTTTCCATCCTAAAGCTGGTAACAGAACGTAGGTATGCTCTACACAGGCAGTATCGTAATTCGTAGCTGTTGCTGACTATTGCAGGTCACAAGCAAGGGTTTTTCTCCGGTTTTATTAATTACTTCCACATTAACATAGTGGAGTGGAAGTATAATACGTAATAAAAAAATTAAAATTGTTTTTGTTGAAATAGGTTTAAAATGTTACAAAACGTCGAGATTTTAAAGTTGAGCGAAGAAAAAATTCTCTCTGGCCGTCTGTAGGTCTGTCTTTTTTGTGCGCACGATATCTCCGGAACGGTTTAAGATATTGACATGAAATTTTATACACTTATGCACTATTACGATATCTGAAACTGGATTGTATTTTGAACTTGTCCGGTGAAGGGTTGGGGAGTAATAGGGGTAAATAGGAGGAAATAAGTAAAGCAAGCTGGTAAAAGTACAAAAATTTGAGATTTGGGGTGGTGTATATACCAGAAGAAGAAGCCTTAGATTTTTTTTATAATATTTCCATCCCCCGCACCACTCCCACTCCATTATTAAAGGGGACAACTGGAACTGATTATAATTTGAGATGATTCTGTTGAAGGGTTGGGAGTGAAATAGGGGTCAATATTGGAAAATAAGTAAAGCAAGCTGGTAAGACTACAGATACTTGGAATTTGGTGTACATACTAGAAGCCAAAGCTTCAGATTTTTGTATAATATTTTTCAACTCCCCCACCACTCCCACTCCATTTTAAAGGTGGTGATAAAATAAAATTGAGATATTCGCTTGAAATTTGGTACACGTATATATTATAACGACACCTGGAATTAGATTATATTTAGAGATGATTCCGTTCAAGGGTTGGGGGTTTACTAGGGGTGAATATGGAACATAAGTAAAGCAAGCTAGTAAGAGTACAGAAATTTGGGATTTGCTGAACATACTGGAAGTCAAGGTCTCAGATTTTACTTCCACATACACGTAGTGGCAGTTTCTTCTTGGAATAGGTTTAGAATGTCATGAAACGTCGAGATTTCAAATTCGATTTCTGTCTGTCAGTCAGTCTGTCTGTCTATAACTTTTTTGTCCGCACGTTTTCTCCGGAACTGTTTAAGATATTGACCTAAAATTTGGTACACGTATATATTATAGCAAGATCTGGAACTGGATTGTTTTCCTGACATATCCGGCGAGGGGTTGGGGGGTAAATAGGTAAATCAAGCTGGTAAGGACACAGAAACTTAACATTTGGCGTATGTACTAAAAGTCAAGGCTTTAAAAATTTTATAATATTTTCCAACCACCCCACCCCCCACTTCACTATTAAAAGAGTTGATACAATAAGATTGAGATACTCATTTGAAATTTGGTGTACGTAAATATTATAATGACATCAGGAACTAGATTATATTTTGGGATTATTCCGTTGGGGGAAAATAAGTAAAGCAAGTTGGTGTATGTACTAGAAGCTAAGCCCTCAGGAATTTTTAAAAATATTTTTCAACATCCCACCACCCCTACCCCATTATTAAAGGGGTTGATAAATTAATATTTGGTACACGTATGTATTATAGCGACATCTGGAATTAGATTATATTTTGAGATGATTCCATTGAAGGATTGGGGGTTAAATGGGGCGAAATAGGGGAAAATAGAGCATTCTCGTAAGAGTACAGCAATTTGGGATTTGGTGTATATATCAGAAGCGAATGCCTCGAATTTTATTTATAATATTTTCCATCCCCCTCCACCCCCACACTATTATTAAAAAAGTTGATAAAATTAAATTGAGATTTTTACTTGAAATTTGGTACATGTATGTATTATAACGACATCTGAAACTGGATTATATTTTGATATGATTCCGTTGGAGGAGTGGGGGGTAAGTAGAGGTATATAGGGAAAAATAAGTAAAGCAAGTTGGTAGGAGTACAGAAACTTGGGATTTGGTGTATATACTAGAGACCAAGGCCCTCATATTTCTTTCTAATGTTTTTCAATGAACAATAATTTCCAAATATTAGAGTGCAAATATAATCAAGATGTTTCCGTTAATGTGGCTTGGATGAAAATTCTGGATGTGGAAGTGGTGATTCCTTAGGCAGCAGTTTTATCTTGTAAATTGAACATTATGGTATGTTCCATATTAAGTAAATGTTTTAAGTCGTTTAAGCCATGGAAGAGAACAGGAAGGTTTTGAAATAATTAATGTTATTGTACTACGTATTTTGTACTTTTCTTGATAGTTTTATTTTCCCGTAGGTTATACATATTTTATGACTTAGGTATCACACATGTAATGCAGTGTTTGAGGTTATTTCCTCAGAATTCTTTCAGATAACACCGATTGACTTGAAATTTGGACAATAAGTAGTGAATGGCTCAAGGAACACAAATTATATAGTATCGATGTGCGCTTTTACCCGGGGGGTGGATGCCACCCCTTCTCGGGGGTGAAAATTAGTACACTCAAATAACTGGCCACAATATAAGTCCGTGTCCCATTAACAATAGATATGAGAGTGTACCTTTCAAGTATGCATAAACAGGAATTGACAAATAAAAATCATAAAAAATTGACCTATTAATTATATGCGTCTCTAGCATACTATTCCAAACATTTAGTTTCTGGGGATATTGAGTCAGATTCAAAAAGTCTATGAAGGTTTCTCTGATACCAATATCTAACTATGGAAGTGGACCATATAATGAGAATGTCAACTTATTGGTGAAAACAATATTAGTGATGAAATTTTCCTTGCTAATTGCCATTTTCATTACACGTTCGCAAAACTGCAATCGTTGTAAATTGTTCTCAAGAAATTCATTTTTATGTTTCAGTAGTATTCTTACGGTTCTGTCACTGATATCTATCAGTACAGCAACTGTTCCTGAAGAAATTATATAATTTTGGATTCTCCCTCTCAGAACCCAACATCAGAATTTCTATTTCGTCCCTATCATTTTTCGGATCAGTACACATCCATGTGTATCAAAGTTCTGGAAGTTTTGTTTTATAAAACCTAAAGTGTATAAATGAGAATTATTATTTGTTTGTTTTTAATTGTATTGAAACATATTCTTTATAGGATTTTGCAAATAGCAGAAAAAATAACTATCTATGAGAACCAAAAGAAAAAGTGTGTGTAAAAATATTAATGAAATCTTTGCTTTCTTTCGATAACCTGAATTCTGGTTATGCTAGCAAATCAAAATCCAAAAATAAATTTGTATAATTTCTTATTTGAAAATTCTCATTCAACAACTAGCATCCACACAGTCCCCTACGACCATTTCGACTAAACCAGTATCTACATCACCCCCTCCCTATGGTCATGAAGATTCAGTTAGAAATGAGACCAAGGGCCTAAAATGAATTTATTTACCTACCTTGTCTTAAGAAATGTTCACTCTAATGGATTACATTTTCATGAAATCTATCATTCTGTTTTGGAAATGCTTAGCCTTTGAAACGTTTTTCGCCCTTATTCTGGGCTCATCAGAAAGGAACAAAGCCACTCATAAAGATGTTTCATGCAAAACCAAGACAATTTCTATGAATAAGTATGAAATAACTATATTTGACATTGATTGATCTTCTGACAACAGATCTCCATCTATTCATTAGCTAACTAGTAATAGAGCCTATATACTCTATGCATGTTTAAAAGTAAATTATTATTTGTTTGCTTATTATTGTATTGAAACATATTCTTTATAGGATTTTGCAAACAGCAGAAAAATACCTATCTATGAGAACTAAAAGAAAAACTATGTGTAAAAATATTAATGAAATCTTTGCATTCTTTCGATAACCTAACTCTGAAAAAAATGGAATAGATGTACGTCGGTCATTAAAATATAAAAAAAGGAAAAAATCTACAAAAATATATATTGTAAATCCAGTTATTGAGATTTTCTTTACAAAATTTCGTAACTGCGCCAGAACGGTAACTAATTTAAAAAGTTGAATCAAAACCTGTAGAATACAATGATTTTTCAAAGTTAATGCATAATTATTTATCACTATATTAATACAAACAATTAATGTTAAATAAACTAGTACTATAAAACAGATCTCTTTTAAGAATTAACAAAACTAAACAGTAATATTTGTTAAGGTTGCCTTTCCCTAGAAAGAGACATCCGATAGAAAAATATTTACTATTTTTGGCGGTAATTTTTTTGTCTTAGTACTTATATTAAAAAAACTATAAGACTACCTAAGTAGAATCTTAACAAGACTATTACTAATTTTTACTCAATAATTTCAGTGGTTTGCAAAATAGTTAAGATTTAAATTTAAAAATTATATTAATATTCCTATTTCGTAGTTTTAAATTAAACTATTTTGCAAGCCACTGAAATTATTGAGTGAAAATTTATAGTAATAGTCTTGTTAAGGTTCTACTTGGGTAGTCTTATAGCTTTTTAAATATACGTACTAAGAAAAAAAATTAATATAGTAAATATTTCCCTATTGGATGTCTCTTTCTAGGGAATGGCCACCTTAAGACAAAATATTTATTCCTTGATATTTAGATGTGTCGTTTCCGATTCCGCCTCTATTTTTCTACAGCAGGAACTAATTATTAAATTAACCACAATAAAGTAGCCGCCACTTTGTTTACATTAGTCATTTTTTTGTCACTTTTGTAAGTCCAATTATCTTTAGTTATACAGTACAGTATATTAGACTGAATTTACTTTTACAAAAATGGTCAGTGGTCACATCTTATTGCTCTTGACATATTTGGTAAGTAGTTCATGTTGATTTTATTACACGTAGTAAATAAAACAAAGGTTTTTTGTGAGCATTATTGAAAGTGTTATGAAAGAAATTAAAATTGGTCAAGTATTGTTCAGAGAACGTGAAAATATTTTATAACCTTTTTATGCACCTATTATGTGAATATAAATAATAGCAGTTATTGACAGAAGTCATTGTATGTATATAATTGAGTAATTTTAGTTAAAAACATGATACTGGAATTTGTATATAAAAACGTTATAGTTTTGATATACAGGGTCAAATTGAGACAAATGAAAAAATGTCTTTTACTGTAGATATCGTCATCTTTAAAAGTGAATCATTATTTTTTGCTTGAAACATATTCTTTATAGGATTTTGCAAACAGCAGAAACAATAACTCTCTATGGCAACTAAAAGAAAAACAATGTATAAATATATTAGTGAAATCTTTGCATGCTTTCGATAACCTGAATTCAGGTTATGCTAGCAAATTGAATTTTAAAACGGATTTGTATAATTTCTTATTTGAAAATTCTCATTCAACAAGTAGCATCCACTAGCAACTAGCATTGTCTTAGAAATTTTTCATTCTAATGGATTACATTTTCATGAGATCTTTCATTGTTTTTTGGAAATGCTTAGCCTTTGAAACGTTTTTCACCTTTATTCTGGAATATCTTTATGAGTAGCTTTGTGCCTTTCTGATAAGCCCAGAATAAGGGCGAAAAGCGTTTCAAAGGCTAAGCATTTCCAAAAATAGAATGATATATTTCATGAAAATGTGATCCATTAGAATGAAAAATTTTGAAGACAAGGTAGGTAAATAAATTCATTTTTGACCTTTGTTCTCATTTTTAAGTTAATCTTCAAACCGTAGGAGTTATGTAGATACTAGTTTAATTTGCATAGCCGTAGGGACTATGTGGATGTTAGTTGTGGAATTAGAATTCCCAAATAAGAAATTATACAAATTCGTTTTAGAATTTAATTTGCTAGCATAACCAGAATTCAGGTTATCGAAAGAATGCAAACATTTCACTAATATTTTTGTACCTACATTGTTTTTCTTTTGGTTCCCGCAGATAGTTATTTTTTCTGCTGTTTGCAAAATCCGATAAAGAATATATTTCAATTGTCATTCTTATATATTTAGTCGCGTCATTTTGGCATTTTACTTCTAGAATTGAAAGTAAAGGGTAAATTGACTTCATTTTTGTTGCAATGAGTTCAGAAAGACATTTAGAAAAAACAGTACCTTTTATTTTTTGGCGGAAATGTTTCGTTTCATTTTTTATCCAATAATTGGCGAATTTTAATGGCCAATTTGATTAAATTGATTGAAAAATTTGTTATCATACAATTGGACGAAAATGGTTACTCGGGGATTTTTGGGGTCGCTGATCACGAATCTAAAGTCCAAGTTGGGTAATTCAAAATTGCGGATCGGAAATTACACCATATTCCAAAAAAGATGAGAATTGATATCTTGGCCTTGAAAATCTGTACTCGGAGAATTTCGAGGTGGCAATTTCTCAGGAAAAACTCGTCTTTTTTTTCGTTTTGCGCTGAAAATGAGAATTGGGGTTTTTTAGGTCGCTGATCACGAATCAGAAGTCCAATTTACGAAATTCAAAATGGCGGATCAGAAGAATAGTCAATTTATCTGGAAAAATACGTATTTTTTTCTTTTTTGGGCTAGAAGTGGGAACTCGGTGGTTTTCATTATCGCTGATAATGATTCTGATGTCCAATTAGGAAAAATTCAAAATGGCGGAGAGGAAGTAGTATATTTTTTACTCGTATTTTTCGAAAAATACGAGGTCTTCCTGAGGCTCTGGCTCTACTTCCAGTCCGCCATTTTGAATTAACCAAATTAGGCCTCGAAATCGTAATCAGCGACCCCAAAAACCCCGAGTAACCATTTTCGTCTAATGGGCTTTTCCCTCAATTTTTTTTTATTGTGTTATTGGAAAGAGCCTATCAAAATATTACTAAAAATGAATTTTTATTTTTTTTCTGAGCGCATAAAATACCACAAAAAAAATACAAATGTTCCGTAAATGAACAGCAGTTTGAAACGATAGCTTTCGGGCGCCAATGTGACGTCATCATAAACTGCACCAATCAGTATGAGATTAAACGGCCGTCAGAATTAGCTATGAAGGTGCATTCAAAAAGAACCTCACTTCTCTGCCTTGCTTTCCACAACCTGCAATTCTATTGGTGCCTGAAGTACATTTATGAGGAACTACCAATAGAATCTCATATTGCAAAGTGGTAACGCTTAATTGAGAACGTGCGTTTATGACGCCCATTGACAGTGCCAAGAAGTATCTGTCATAAATCACGAGAGTGCAGCCCAGCGTGTTTACTTCTTGTTTGGTGTTATAGTATTAATTTCTTTTAAAAATATGAGTAAATGTGAAGACAGATTTGTAAAAGGTCCACTAAAAGAAAGAACAATATATACATACGTTAAAATGATCTTCGCAACAGAAAAATCCAGGAGCAGTATAAACAATACCTGGAACTTTTGCAACTTTCCACCATAATTTTCGAATTTCCAAATTTGTTGGAACTCGCAAAAATAACTTCGTACTATTTTCACTATTATTTGGACACACTGGTACAAAACAAACATTTTTAAGCGGCATTTTATAATTAGAAGAGAGCAAAATTAATTTTCGTATCGAACGTAAACAATAGAAAGTGAGGTTATCGAATAAAGTTTGAACATTTCAGTACAGCGTTGCCAAATGAAACTGGCATTATACCATATGTGAACCAAATGAACAAAAATAGAGAATATAAATCTGATATATAGATTTTAGAAACTCATACAGTCAAAAGTTGATACAATTTTTGCTTTTATTTAGTGTCAGAGAAACGAAGAATACGTTGTAACGAAAAAATGCGCTATTCAAAGTAGACAATTGATAACGGAAATACGATGTTCATGTAAAAAGACATACATCTGGCAATAGAGGATCCTCATTAAGAATACGACTTTTATTGGTCTAATCAGTGTGACGTCACGCATGGCGCCTTAAAACTTACGTTTCAAATTACCTGAAATAAAACTGATTTTGTAATGTAAATATTTGGTAGAACGTAAAAAATTGGAAGAAACTAAATTAAAATAAAATTATATTGCAGTTTATTATATGGCTTGATTATAGTGAAGTAGTAAAATTCAGTTATGCGGGAAAGGCCCATTGTATGGCATATTGTGTATGATTGATTTTTCAATTAATTTAATTAAACTGACCATTAAAATTGGCCAATTATTGGACATAAAATGAAAGCCAAAAAATAAAAGATACTGTTTTTTGTAAATGTCTTTCTAAACTTTTTGCAATAAAAAGTCAGTTGACCCTGTACTTTAAATTTTGGAGATTTTCCGGTTTTTCATGCTAAAATGACGCGACTAATTTTAAAGTTTTAAAGAAATATTTAGAGAATTAGTAATTAATAGAAAATGTTATGATAGGATATGATATGTTTGGATTATTTTGTTCAGACGACTACGACATGAATTGTAGTTTCATATTAGGTGTGGTGTAGGATAATGCTCTCTTTGCCATAAGTTATAAGGTATTTGAGGGGAGAAATTACAATGTTTCTTCCTTCTTTTAAATATAGACGTCTGAAATTTATAATTGTTCTGAAAATTTAATTTAAACTTCGTAGATCAAGGTTTAAATAACAACAACGTTTTTAATAAATTATATATTTTACACCTTTATTTGGAAGCTTAGAGTCTGTACTTTTACGTGATAATGTGGAATTTTGTAAAAATTGTATCATCTATTTCTAGAGAAAAAGTGAAATGTTCGTAGTGCAAAGATTATTTTTCGCAATTAACCCCTTCTATGGACCCCGTAATTTTAAAGCAAATCGAAGATAATTTGATGCTAGATTTGTAACGTTTTCAATGCCCTATCTTAAATACGATTTGGAGCATCGAAGAAAGCTTGGACTCAAAGTATTGTTATTCGAGGCCCAAAGAATGATTTGTCACAAATTTTTGTCATTTGATGAATTTTACTTTTTTTTAATTAATTATATTATTTAAACATTTTTATAGTTTTCGGCGAATATCATTTTACGCCTCAAAAATTGGGAAATTTTTTACCAGCGTCCACGGCCGCCTTGGAAAGTCCTTGGATCAAGTTTTTCCTGTGCCTTGGTACTCAGAGTTGTTTACTATTTAACATCCAAAAAAATTACAAATGACTCCAAATTTTCTTTTAAAAGGCCTGTGAGGCCCGTGGCCCCTATTGCTGACAGTCGGTCAGGCAACACACCCAACTACAACCTCAACTGATTCCACCTGTTAACTTATAACAACGTAGTAATATTAATCGTAAATATATTTTTTCATATCTCGAAACAGCACCTATAAATCGTAAAATTTAGATTTAATTACCTTGGAAGAGACAAAAATTAAGTTAGAGGTCAGTAGGTTAGTTTTGTTCCTTATGTTATAAAGTATGTCCCAGGATAGATGTAACAAGAGGTGTAATGGACCAAAAATTTCAGGAATATAAAATTATTTTTTTGAAACTTCCCATTTTTTCAATAAATTAGTATTTTATTTTGAACCATTCAATTAAAACTGCATAGAAATTATTTTTTGTGAAATAATATTTCAAATTATATAGAAGCTAAAAGTAGGCTATGAGAAAAGCAGTGGATACACATTTATCATTTATTATTGACATATCTGTCAAACGTAGTCGATATTATCCGTAATTTTGATTTCAAATTAACGAACCAAGCATAAAAAAATAAGTGAAAATGGTACTCACAGTGCGTGAAAAAATTTATATTGTGCAATGCTACGGAATTGGCGATGAATACTCGCTAAGAGAAGTGGTAAACCAATTTAATTTGAAATTTCTAAATACTGCTTTGTCACGTACTCAGGCTATGAGAATAATGAGAAAGTTTCTGGCTACTGGTAGTGTCCTTAAAATGAAAACAAAAATAAAAGCATATGATGAAGACCATGTTGGAGCTATTATAACTCATGCCTCTGTTGTAGAAAATCCTAGGATGCCACTAAGAGAGAGGTAGGCAAGGCCAATCGCCAGCTCCTCTAACTAAAATCTAAAAGAGAGAGGTCAGCTCTTATTAATATTAGCAGGCCTGAACTCCAAATAATTTGCAAGCCAAAAAAAAATAGGGCATATAAAGCAAATTATAAACATATGTTGAAGAGGGAGATGACGGCCGTACCTTGTATTTTTGTTTGACCATTGGAGAAAAAATTATGAAAGAGAGATTTGTTCATCATTTCATAATTTTCTCAGATGAATCCACATTCACAACCAATGGGGTTGTTTCATCTCAGAATTGTCGGTTTTGGGCTTCTGAAAATCCAAATTTTAGAATTCTTTGTAGAAGAAAATACTATAAAAAAGTGAATATGTGGTGTGCCGTTTCTTATCACGTTGGAGTTATTGGACCTTACTTCATTGAGGGAAGGTTAAACCAGCACACTTATTTACAGCTTCTTGAAAGATTTTCTGAAAACATTTAAATATTTTAAGAGATATGCGTTTAGTTCATTTTCAACATGATGGTTGCCCTGGCCACTCTACAGAAATGGTTCATCGGTGGTCGAATTTAAATTTTGGAGAAAATTGGATTGCCAGGAATGAACCGATCAAGTGGCCGGCGAGATCCCCAGACCTATCAATATTGGATTTCTTTTTATGGGGTCGCCTCAACCACTTCCTAACGATGTAGCAGTATTGAAGCAGAGAATTACAAATGCCGTAAACTCCATACCGTTAGATCCTATTCGAAACAGTTTTAAGGACTTCAGGCGAAGGATCGAAATGTGTGTGGATGTGGGTGGTAGCTACGTCGAATAATAAAAAAATTATAAACATCGTTTTGTGTTGGTCAATAATTAATTTGTTTGTGAATCTGTTATGTTTTTGACATTTATTACTTGTCATAATTTTTCAATCTCATTACTCTTCTGTTAGTAATTGTTTTTGTTTTACAATTAGTTCGATTAACATTATACCTTCTTTCATCTCGTATATTCATTTTTTTATTTACAAATAGCCTACTTTTTGAGATGATTAACATTTTCTCCTACAGAACTTTAAATATGAATTCAACTCTTAGTTCGCAAAAAATGGGAAGTTTCAAAAAGATAATTTTATATTCCTGAAATGTGGTATAGAGGTATAAAATTTCATTCTAACTAACTTTTCTTATTCGAATTTTTTAATATTTTAAAAAATAGAAGTACTTTATAAGTGGTGATATTTGCAACTTTCCTTATAAAACACCCTGTAGAACACCAAATCAAGTCATTCTGGGTACACTTTAGTTTTACAACAAGCAGGACTCAATCCCCAAATACTATTCCAAAATTACAAAATGTTTGGCCCATTGCACCTCTTGTTACATCTATCCTGGGACACACTGTATATCCTCGTGACACATATACCTTCTCAACCGTGCCTCAGAAAAATGTCCTGATAGATCCCTGGACGAGAAGTTTGTGACATGCGTACTAAGTTCCTTTATTTTGTATACATTCTTTGTTTTGACATATATGTCATGTTTCTTATTGGTTAGGTTATTTTTGTTAAATCATTAAATTGTCGCTGGCTCTATAGCTCTGGGCCTTTATGTCAATATAAAAAAGATGTAATTATGCTTTAAAGAGTCGACCTACTTTTCGTTACATTAGCGATTAATTTTCAACGTATTTTCTCCCGATTTTTGAACGAGATAGCCTCTCATCAATATTTTATTAAATTGTGTGTGTATGTTTTGCTTTCTTTGCTGCTATGAAATGCCTTTCATAAATTGTCACTTAATTTCGGGAACAACTCATACATGTTTTTACTAAATATTAGCTGATAGTGACCTTATTTCCTAAGGTTCGTAAAAACTTAATGTACCTACTTAAAATGCTGTTTGTGAAAGGTAAAACCAATCTCCACCAATCCCTCTATCAGTCAGACTTCATCTACGACATCAACAATAATGTTAGCGCAAGTGCGTCTTGACTAGATCGTATTTGAGACGAAAAGTTTAAAACAGCAGGAGTTGTAACCAGAACTAGTTAGATGCAAAGAAACACAGCCACCTCGTATATCTGCTTAAACGAAGATATAGATGAAAATGATGTAGTGGATAGAGCATCCTTTGGAGTGGATGTTAAATAGTTACCTCCTTGCCTATTAGATACTAGTAAAATCCCTACTTTACGACCGAGAACAAGGTCTGCAAAATGTCCAAGTTCGGGGTAGCTCGTCTTCTAACATCGCGCGTCTTTAATTGGTCCTAGTCGGCAGTGTTAAATAAAGAAAATGAATATAAAATATTATATATTGATAGACGCATTTTATATTAGAAAAACAAGTAGGTAAAATCGCTCCAAACAAACACAAAACGAATTAGAAATAGCTACATTGTAAGCAGTTCCTGAATTGCCACGGGCTAATTATAATATATTACATTGTATTACGCATCAAGTTCCGAACAAGTAGCAGGCCAGTCCAGGAAATTATGTAACTCTTTAGTAAAATGGCTTAACGGACGTAGTACGTCAGCTGTTACATGTATATATTGACTTATACATTCAAAAAACATTAAGAAATTGTATTCGACTTTAAAGGAGGTATACGTAAATTTCCAAAATCTGTTAAGTTGCTAAATAATAAACAGAAAATAAATTCTTTCGATGAACATAAATAAAAACAAAAACAATTTTTTGTAAATAATATTTGACATAGTTTCAGACATTTAATAATAATATTTTTATGTATTAATAGATTTTTTGCTCAAAAACAATAGGGTTCTACTTATTGTCAAAATGTACATACAATCGGACTTTATCATGCTTGCAAGAAGCGAGCAAACAGACAGCCATATGGACAGACGGACAAACAGACGTACGTTTGGACGGACAGATATTTTGAAAATTGTTCAGAATTCGACAAGTATTACAATTACAAGAGCATTTTTCAGTTACGAGTCATTCTCACAATTTTAGAAATGTACGGATCAAACGAAACATGACATCCGTTTTCATATTTGCGAAGTGTATAATAATAATAAAATAGTATACAATTCAATAAATAAATATACACCGTAAAACAAATTAGTGATAAAATATATTAAAAAGGAAAATTATGAAACATCAAACACAAAACGAATTAGAAATAGCTAAAACCTTTAATGATCAATATTCTAGGAAAATATGATGAATGTAGTTGTTGACCTCCGGATCGTCCTACAATAATACCCTCAACTCCATTCTCCAATTTCTTAGAATCCACATGAAAAAATAAATAGTCGATGTTATTAATTCACTTACATCGAATGAAGCTACATGGGTGGACTTAACTAAATCAGTAGTCCTAAAAGGAATTAAGGAGTAGAACCTTTTGTTACTCTTATATTCAAAATTACAATAAGCAAACGTATAAAAAGGGAGACAAAAACACACATGAAATTAGATGATTAGATGATATCGGTTATCATCGTCCTTTGACAAATGTCTGATAAAGTTATGAAAATTAGAACTGTAAAACATTAAATAAATGTAATACAGATTTACTTCGGACAATCAATTTTCATTCAGATAAGATAATTAACTGTTTCTTAATTTCAAAGATTTACCAAAAACTAGATGCCAATTAAGTCTTCGGTTTGTGTGTCTTCGGATCTTGCAGTGGTTATAAATGAAGAGTTATTTAAACAGTGAAAAACGATTTGTGATTATTCACAAAAATAAATAAAATAACAATTGCAGAATATGGAGTTCCGCAAGGAACTGTCCTTGGACCTATTTTGTTTATAATTTAAATGAACAAATTATTTACTTTAAATATTTCTGAAACAACTTCTAATTTTTAGGAGGATACAGTTATCCCCTGTAGCAATACCTCTTGGGAAGAACTGACGCAAAATGTTGAAAAAGATATGATTGTCGATATGGTTACCGATTTACTAGCAAATTTTTAACAACATATTTTATTAAAATATGTGTTCTGTTTTTGAGAAGCTTGTTTTCAAAAAGTTTATATTTAGGTTGAATTTAAACCCCAATTTTTTGAGAAGAAGAACGTAAATCAATATGCAGTTTTCGGGACTTAGAAGATGATTTATTTGTGAAATTGTGAATTTGGTGCCATTTTTTGGTTTGAAACACGTTACTGCAGCATGTAAAGAAAAGTAAGTATATATATTTTTTAGCAAACTTTACAACTATCGAAATTCTACAAGAAAATACATACTCTTTTTATGTGAATTTTTAGTGGCTGGTTTATTGGCAAAGAAACAATTTTTCCCTTCTTCTGTTTTTTTCAATTATTTATAAATTTTTTCTTTTTAGTTTTGTGTCAATTATACAAATCAAATACACAGATCATACGCGCCACTTTATTTTTCTTTCTATCGATCTAGGCTGGAGTATGCTTTACTTGTCTGGAAATCTGGGTATAACACTCATAACGATAAATTGGCAAATATTCAACGTCGCTTCTTTAAATTTTTGATCCGGAAAACTTAAGGTACATATTCAGCAATTGGAGCTTCTCAAAATCAATTAGTTGAAAATTTTGGTATTACTAGTCTTTCCGAAAGGCGCGAGTCCTTTTCTGTGCGTTTTCTAGATAAAATTATGCCTAATAAAATAGATTGTAATGAAATATTAAACCATCTGAACTCTTATACCCCACGAATTAATTCTCGTCTCATAACTATTATTTATCTACTCTTAAATCTAACGTATTAATGTTTTCTCCTCTGTATAACATTTGCACTAGGTACAAAACTCATTGCAGTGATTTGGACATATTTGCCTAACAGCCAGAAATTGTATTTATTGATATTCCACCACTCAATCATGACATGTACACATAGACATCAACATAACAACCGTTCCATGCGATATTGCCGTCTACCGCAGCTGAGACTCGAACTTAGGAGAGGTATCAGCGACCAGACATGTGCCACTTAAAACAGTGGTCTAGTCCACTGCTATCATCTCGGAACACATTACAAACGCCGCTAAACATCCATATCTTGTCCAGGATTCGAACTCGGGACTCCGTGGTCGCAACATTTTAGCACTGCGTCGAAAAATCTCGACCAAATATTTACAGTCTGTGACCTCTAAATTTCCCATATACCGATTTTCAGACGAATTCGACAATAAATTACAAAACTTATCGGCCATATTGACACCGTCATTTTGAAATTTGAAATTTTAACTAAATATTTATTCACTGCAACCTCGATAACTTTAAAATATCGATTTTCCGTCGAATCAGAGGATTAATGATAAAACTTAAACTGCCATTATGAATTTTTGAATTTCAAGCATCTACATCTACATCTACATATCTACAACTTCAGTAATCCCCAGATGCCAGATTTAGTAGACCCGGATATTGAACATGCAAATTTTCCAGTCAGTACGACATCTAAAAGTGGATGAAAATATAGTTACAAAATTTGTTTACATACAAAGTTACAGGCCAAGCTAATAAAATCGTGTTATTAAGGTCCATTTCAATTGATCAGCAATTCATTTTCGAATTTTAATTAAATATAGAGAAATATACGAATAGAACTTAACCTATTTCCTTTCACTTCTATAAGTCATATTAATTTTACAAAAAGAAGAATCAAAAGCTTTTTATGCATAAAAGTGATTTTCTTTGGTTCGTTTATACTTGTAATGAAACATATTCTTTGTAGGATTTTACAAACAGCAGAAAAAACTATCTATGAGAACTAAAACATCCATCTTATATAATTAAGGGTTGTGTTGATTTTTTTGTACATCCATTAAGCGTATTATTTAATCTAAGTTTAAAAACAAAAACGTTTCCTGACATCTGGAAAGAAGTGAAAATATGTCCTATTTTTAAAAAAGGAGACAAGAATAACATAGAAAACTATAGGCCTATAGCCATACTCCCAGTACCTGCAAAACTTTTTGAATCTATTATTTTTAAATATACATATAATGTAATCCAACATCAAATATCAATATATCAACATGGCTTTATGAAGAATAGATCTACTGTCAGTAATCTAAGTAATGTTACCCAATTTATCAGATATCAGATACACTAGATGATAGAAGTCAGGTTGATGTCGTGTATACTGACTTTCAAAAAGCATTTGATATGGTGTCTCATAAAATCCTAACTAGTAAGCTATCTAATGAATTTGGTTTTCACGAAAATCTAATTGAGCTTATATCAAGTTATTTACAGAATCGAAAGCAAAGAGTATTTATGAAAGGATATGTATCAAAGTCTTTTATAGCTACATCTGGTGTTCCTCAAGGATCTAACCTGGGGCCACTGCTATTTCTAATGTTTATTAATAGCATAACAAAGTTAGTTACATCGTCTAACGTCTTATTATTTGCGGATGATCTGAAAATATTTATTAAAGTTGATGAACAAGCAGACTGTCTACAAAATGATTTAAACAATATATACTGACTGTCTATTTTACGAGGGCCACACCAAATATCTCGCTTAATATCTATTGTAGAAGAATAAAGTTTTAGAAACAGTTATTCCATTTTTTGTGAGCTATATTTCAGTAAAAAGGAATTTGAAATCCATAGCCTACTTTATGAGATATATTACAAAAACCTGAAAAATAGGAAAACCACAAACGGTTATAGCTTCCTTATTTGAGGAGATACGAAAAAATTTAAAGGAATGAAAGTTGACGGCAAAGACAATAAGAATAAAAACGTGTAACAAAAAAATCGAAAAATGCAGTTGGCTTTGACATACGCTATTGTGCAAAAATGAAAAATACATATCTCAAAGTAGGCCATGACGCCATTAATTCCGTTATTTTTTATCTCATTCCAACGATATAAAACATGTCACAGAAATTTTAACCGATAGTGTCAATATTTAATATTTTACGAATACCACAATTCATATAATTGAATCGTAACAATCAGCTGTGCTATAATAGTAAAAATTCACTTTATAATAATTATAATTCCGTAATTATTTATTACAATTTAATACAAACCAATAAATATCTCATAAATAAAAATACAAGTACAAAACGAACATCCAAAGAAAAAAACGAAAAACTATGTATAACAGTACTACCTACTACTATATTGAAAAGAAATTGTGTGTATTTATTTTTCTAACTACAAATGCTCAAATTGTGCACCATGCATTCTGACACATAAACGTGCTCTACGAGACACGTCACGCATTACATTTTGGAGCATTTCAAGAGTAATTGCCTCACATGCGTTTCGAATTCTATTAGAAAAATTTGATTCGTCCGACCAAAGAATTTTGCTACATATCAGCGCGTCATTCCTTTTCTTATTTAATAACCATCTACAAAATCTTACTCTCCTTGGCTTATCTCCCTCATTTAAATGTTGAACTTTCCTCATTTTGTAGCATCGAAATTCGTTTTTTTTCAATATTTTTCTTGCACTGTCTTTTTTTATGCGTCAGTTTCTCTGAATTTGTCTCAAAGAGGTTTCCTCATTTTGGTTAACATAATTCATTACTCTATTCACTTTTCTTACATTATCCGCAACATGCGCTCGCCTTACTACCTTTTTTGAAAATGAAATGTTCATTTAGATTTTGAACTAACTTCCTAAACATAGTTCGATTTGGCTGCGGAGCATCTGGAAATCTATCTCCGTAAACCGTGACTGCCATCTCAGCGTCAAAATTGCACTGACAATAAATGCTAATCATATCGAATTTGTTATTATTGGTGTACACCATAATTACTGATATAAAATTTGTCTTAGAACTCGACAATGCAACATACAACATACAACAGTGACAATCTGTCAAATTTATTAATAACTGTATACATTGTTTTTCACTAATTATGGCACAGCTGATTGTTACGATTCAATTATATGAATTGTGGTATTCGTAAAATATTAAATATTGACACTATCGGTTAAAATTTCTGTGACATGTTTTATATCGTTGGAATGAGAAAAAAATAACGGAATTAATGGCGTCATGGCCTACTTTGAGATACGTATTTTTCATTTTTGCACAATAGCGTATGTCAAAGCCAACTGCATTTTTCGATTTTTTTGTTACACATTATTATTCTTATTGTCTTTGCCGTCAACTTTCATTCCTTTAACTTTTTTCGTATCTCCTCAAATAAGGAAGCTATAACCGTTTGTGGTTTTCCTATGTTTCAGGTTTTTGTAATATATCTCATAAAGTAGGCTATGGATTTCAAATTTCTTTTTACTGAAATATAGCTCACAAAAAATGGGATAACTGTTTCTAAAACTTTATTCTTCTACAATAGATATTAAGCGAGATATTTGTTATGGCCCTCGTAAAATAGACAGTCTGTATACTTGGTCAATAGAAAACAAACTATTTTTCAACATTAATAAATGTAATGCATTGTCATTTACAAGAAGACATTACATTATTGATTACACTTATACAATACAGGAAGTAGCATTGGCTAGGGTGAGTGAGATGAGAGATCTAGGTGTAACATTTGATAGTCAAATTACCTTCAATAAACATATCATGAACATAACAAGTAAAGCTAGTAAAATGTATGGATTCATTGTGCGAAACTCACAACAGTTCACCAATCTTAAATGCATTAGACAATTATACATAAGCTTTGTTCGAAGTATTTTGGAATATTGTGCCATAATATGGTGTCCACGTTATAGGTATCAAATATATAACATCGAAAAAATACAAAATAAATTCTTAAGATATCTTAACTATAAAGAAACTGGAGTATATGATATAACCACATCAAAACAAGATCTCCTATTACAATATAATTTTAATACGTTAGAGAAACGCAGAAAAATAAGTTGTATAATGTATTTACACAAAATAATAAATAATGGTATGAACGATTTCTCATATCTATCACTAATTCATCTAAATGTCCCTACCCATTCCATCAGAAATTTTAGAACATTCTACCTAGAAACGGCTCATACTAACAATGAAATTAACTCACCGTTACATCGAATGTGTTCACTATATAATAATATACAAAATACTGTGGATATTTTTCATGTCACTCAAAGTAGACTAAAAAATATATTAAATGATGTGATGTAATCTCTGTGTATTATGTATATTGTATGTTCTCACAATACTCTATAATAGGGTTTGTACCCGTTGAGTATTTATTACCAAATAAATAAATAAATAAATAAATAAAATAAAAACTGTTTGTAAAATTATTGATTTACAATCTTTGCATTTTTTCGATAACCTGAATTATGGTTATGCTAGCAATTAGAATCCTAAAATGAATTTCTTTCTTATCGGACAATTCTCATTGTAGCACTAGCTTCCACACAGTCCCCTATTGCTTTGCAGAGTAAACCAGTATCCACATAACCCCATACGGCTAAGCATGTCCAAGAAATAGAATGATAGATTTCATGAAAATGTAATCCATTTGAATGAAAAATTTTGCAGACGAGGTATGTAAATAAATTCATTTTAACTGAATATTTTTAGCCGTAGGGGGTTATGTTGATACTGCCTTACTCTGCATAGTCGTAGGGGACTATGTGGAAGCTAGTGTTACAATGAAAAATGTCCAATAAGAAAGGCAAATTCATTTTAGAATTTTAATTGCTAGCATAACCAGAATGGAAAGAATGCAAAGATTGTAAATCAACAATTTGCAAATAGTTTTCCTCTTAGTTCTCATAGATAGTGTTTCCGCTGTTTGTAAAAACCTATAAAGAATATGTTTCATTAAAAGCTTTTTAATATACACAGCTTCCACACTTTCATGAACACGTAATTAATATTACCAAAATAAGACATCGTTATAAAAATACAATTGCAGCATCATTTATAAATAATCTTAGTTGTCCTTGTGACCCATTTATATATCACTGTGCACAACCACATCTAGGGGCATTTGCCTTTTAGGCGGCTTATGTGTGGGAAAAACTCTTTCAGAGCTGTTTGTACCTATCCGCTGATCAATATTTAGCGCATGCCTCGATTAGCCACAGGAAAACAACCTCGGGAAAAGTCAGTATCATTTCAGGCTCCAAGCTGAAAATGATATCACTCTATTTCCTCTGACTTCTCCTTTCGATAAATTACGTTTGTTTATTACTTGTTAAAATTCTCCATCTGACACTCAAGCAGTGGATAATAATTTGGTACTGTTAAATTCATGTAAAATTATCATGTTCGCTAAAAACATTGTTAAATTCTTTTATAAATTTCTTTCTAGGTTAAGGAAAGCTAAAAGTGATACAGTTAAATACGTTAATATTTAATTTGTTGTTTAGTTAATGCACACGTTATATAATTATTAGTGAAAAATATAATTCAATCGCTGTTAAATAACTGTTAGCACAAAAAGTAGGGGCGCACAAATTAAAGTAAATAAAGTGTTGTGATTTTATAAGAAGAATATTGATGATTTTATAATAGGTAAGTTTTTAATATTGATGCAAATAATAATAGGAAATTGCTTATATGGGAAAACATGTACTAACAAAGTATAAAATAATTTTCATGTATAAGGCGAAATCTAGCTGTAGGCTAACAAACTTATCCTTTGATATAATAACAATAGTAACTTAAATTATAAATAATATAATACCTGATCTGTATAACGCTTTAACGATAAAACACAATGAAAAAAGAATGGATATGTATTACATATACCCAACAAATGCAAGTAAACAAATGACAGAAATATTAAATGTAATAAAACTTCGAGTATTTTACACAATATATCACGACATAACAATTGTATCGTCAACAAGGTGGCTTTTTTAGCTGTGAGTTTTATACCCATATCTGAAGAAGCCACACTCAAATATGAATTTTAAACTCACATCTGAAGAAGCCACTGTGTTGGCGGAACAATTGTTATGTAGTAATATGTTTTATAAAAATATATAAATAGTGCGAAAATCGTAAAACTACGAAGTTTTATTACATTTAATATTACTATGGATTTTCATCAAGAAAAGGTCAACTCAGTCAACTATTTAAATTATAGAACATATATTATTGCAACATATAAAATGAGGAGTGAAAAAATTATTAAAATCCACACATAACAACAGCGATTGGATAGAGAAGAAGTATTATTTTATTTGTTTTAGAAATTTGTTTACTGGAAACTTTTTAAATCAACAACTTAAACTATTTTACACGCTGACAGCATTATATTAAAAACATATCTTCGAAACGACATGGATGTGTGATAAAGCGAAAATTACATTAAAATGGAGATTCACGTTAATATTATGCTTAAACTCCAGTTTTTTAAAAACTGTGAAGGTGGATAAAGATCTCAATAATCTTTGTACAATTACTGACCCGTTATATTTATTTGTCAATTTTTTCTACTGCAATTTTCTACATTTTGCTACCATTAATTTTCGGCGAATCTACCATATAATAGAATTATCCAGTATGTTATTGGAAAACAATCTATACTCCCGTGACCTTTACATCAATGGTACAGTACAGTTAGAGGGCATTTTGGACAAATGATATGAATAAGAATATAAAAATATAAAAATGATATATTTCAGAACCCTAGGGAATCTGTATAAGGTATGTACAATAAATACACAACTCCGCATTATATTCAACATCCATACTTCCACACTTCTAACTTACACAGAAATTTTGACATAGTTGATAGTTTTATTTTAAATTTGTTGAGTTCCTCTTTTAACGTTGGTAACCAGGTTTTAGAAACATTTATGAATTAAGATGACCCGCACTGACGCATGTATCCTCATTCAATAACATAATTGTTAATTCTTTAACTCTTCTAACTATCCACCTCTTTTGTTAAAGTTGCCCCAGAGTCCCAGTCCTATGTCCTTTCTCTCAAGCGTGTTCGTATAACTTCGATCTTTGAACTTCATTGTACTTACTGCAATTCTCGTGATTAACCAATCCTACACTGGAAAGTTTGTATGACTCACTCACATAATGTTTGTGATACACGGAATACTGCCAATGCAATTTTGTTCCGTTTCTGTTAGGAATAGTTCAAATATGAAAACGAAAATATAATATTCACCGAGATCGGCTGCAATTGCCTAAGAATTTTACAAGAAGTTCTTTTATTGCCATCTGAAATTATCAGGGCAAGTGAGAATAAAGGAATTTGTACAATTTCTGCAGCTGGAGATGAATTTGAAACTGTATATTATCGTAAACTCAGTCTCAACAGTTCTTGTTTAACAAAACATTGTTCCCGCAGTTTTACTTCCACATCCACGTAGTGGATTAGAAGTATAGAAGTATAGTAATCGTAAAAATTCAATTTTTTTTTTTAATAGGTTTGAAATGTCATGGAACGTCGAGAATTTAAATTTGAGCGAAACGAAATTTTCTGTCTGTCTGTCGGTCTGTCTGTCTCTCTGTCTGTCTATAACTTTTTTGTCCGCACGTTTTCTCCGGAACGGTTTAAGATATTGACTTGAAATTTTGTACACACATATAATATAACGCGATCTTTTTGAACATATCCAGTGAACGGTTGGCGGTAAATAGGGGTAAATAGGGGGAAATAAGTAAAGCAAGCTGGTAAGGGTACAGAAATTTAAAATTTGGTGTATGTACTAAAAGCCGTGGAATCAAAATTTTTTATATTATTTTCCATCCCCCCACCACCCCCACTCGTTTATATTACATTAAAAGATATGATAAAATCAAATTGAGATTTTCACTTGAAATTTTGTACACGTATGTATTATAACGACATCTGAAACTAGATTATATTTTGACATTATTCCGTTGAAGGAGTGGGGGTAAGTAGAAGTAAATAGGGAAAAATAAGTAGAGCAAGCTGGTAAGAGTACAGAAACTTGGGATTTGGTGTATATACTACAAACCAAGACATCACATTGCTTATATTCTAATATTTTTCAACCCTCATCTCTACCTCCTTCACTCCATTATTAAAGAGATTGATTACATAAAATTGAGATATTCGCTTGAAAGTTAGTACACGTATGTATTGCAATGACATCTGATTGAAATGATTCCGTTGAACGGGTGGGAGGTGGCAGGTTGTGAATAGCGCAAAATAAGTAGAGCAACCTAGAAACTTCATTTTACTTCCACATTCACGTAGTGGAATGGGAGTATAGTAATCTTTAAAAAAATTCAACATTTTTTTCTTGAAATAGGTAGAATGTCATGAAACGTCAATATTTTAAATTCGAGGGAAAAAATTCTGTCTGTCGGTCTGTCTGTAACTTTTTTTGTCCGCACGCTTTCTCCGGAACGGTTTAAGATATTGACTTGAAATTTTGTACACTTATATATTGTATTGAGATCTAGAACTATATCGTATTTTGAACATATCCGGTGAAAGGTTGGGGGTAAATAGAGGTAAATAGGGGGAAATAAGTAAAGCAAGCTGGTAAGAGTACGGAAATTTGAAATTTGGTGTATGTACTAGAAGACAAGGCCTCAATTTTTTTTAACATTTTTCATCCTCCCACCACAACCACTCCATTATTAAAGGGGTTGATAAAATGAAATTGATATATTCACCTGAAATTTGGTACACGTATGTATTTTTTGTTGAAGTGATACAGAGAGGTGTGTAATTGGAAAAGATCAATATAGCCAGTTAGTAAGAGTGCAGAAACATAATTTTTGGTTTTTGTGCTAGAAACCAATGCCTTAATTTTTAACATTGAAAATGTGACGGTAATACGGAGGTCCAGTAGTGATTTGTCTAACGCTTGGAAATTCGGATTTTTTTTTCGATACGAAAGCATTTGGAGTTCCTTCAAGAGTTGCTTCATTTTTGAATCTGGCAAATGCAGAAGCTTACAGCGGCCATTGCATGAGGCGCACTTACTGGCTAATAAAGGTGCCGACCTCACAACAATTAAACGACATGATGGCTGGAGAAGTTCCGCTATAGCAGAAAGTTATATCGACGATTCTATATCCAATAAGCTTAATATCGCAAGGAAAATCCAAGGTGCTCTGGTACTAGTCGTTTCTTACAAGAGGAGACATCTATTGTCTCTACAGATTTATCAAAAATTTCGACAAGTAGTATGCGTTCTGAAATCGATGACAACAACAAATTTGTTATTACTGGAAACGAAGTGATATATCATAAAACAAATAGGGAAATGTCTATTAATATAAATGATAAAAATAAAATGTAATTGATTTAAGATTGTATTTTTCCTTATTCCACTAGTGGATAAAGCGGTACTTTATATCCTTCATAAGTGTGGAAAAAGCTCCAATTATAATGTGATTGTGGACAAAGATTATTCACACACGTACTATGCAGGTTTAATATATTAATACCGAAATCCTCTAAATTCATTCAGAAATAAATTTGCATAAAGAATTGTAGTTCATATACTACACCAACAACATTCAAGTGTTTAAATAATATAAAATATATCTATAATTGTTGAGGAAATAAAACTAATGAATACGTCACCAAATTTATAAAAACCCAGTTTAACACATAAGAAGGCGTGGGGTCCAGAGTATCAAATGTGTTAGGGAAATGTAGCAGAATTGATGCTACAGACTCGTCATTACCAAGCGAGGTGCAAATGGTATCTGTGACAGATATTATAACTACAGTGGTGCTGCAGCCAATATAAAAGCCTGATTGAAATGAGGACATGCTGTAACTCATTAAATACTTTACAATTCACCAGATCCATATTTGAGAATAGAAAACTGCAGATTAAATCTTAATATCTCATTTAGCAACAGTCAATTCCAATTCTGAATAAAATTGAAATAAGGAATCCTCAATTATTCACCAACCTGTGACAACATTTCCGTTTCTGATTTGTATGTTGGATATTAAGTAGCATTGGCATCTATCAGCTGTAAAGTTTGAACTTCGAAGCTATAAAAATTTAAATCATTTCCAATAAAATTGGACGGCAAACATAAATCTAATCCCGTTCAATTTTCCAGCTGAGCAGAGAGCATGACAGAGTGCAACATTTATCATCTCTAAACTCATAATCATATGCGTTCATGAAAATGTAAAGTAAGGCATGTATTTAATTTAATATAATGTGCAAGGCTATTATAACATTAACGAAATCAATTTAGTAATAAGTGTTTTTAGGGATAATAACATTTTATTATTCATAGATCTAATAATCAGACCCCGGTGTCGAGGTGGTTATGACGTAAAAGCCAGAATCGGCTTTGCGCAATATGGACTATATAAACATTTTCATATGCAATAATACAATATCTTACCTTATAATTGTATCTAGTGAATTCCGTAATATTTAAAGGTTCCGAAAGGGTTATAAGTTATACTTTGATACACTTATTGTTGTATGGACGAACACAAACATTTAGTAACTGTGCCTTATTAGAATAATAAATATATATTGTTTGCATTTGTTCTAAATGGTCCGAAGTTAAACTCCGGCGCCTGCCACTAAATATTCACTCGTGTTGTGAAAAGGATCGTTCAACGTCTACCGATGTAATAGGCGTATATTTAAATTAAGTATATTTTTTTGTAGATGGCAGATTTATGTCCGGCATAGAACAGTCTACTTTGCCACTCAGTAGGTCCACCACACACAAAAATGTTGAAAAACCGGGGTTGTTTCTTAACACTGTATCAAGTTTGTATTTCACTGTCTCAGCAACACGCCCTGACACTAAAAATATATTGACGTAGATCAAATAAACTGTTAATGCATCAACTACTGTATTGATCTGTTTCCGGACTACGTTAAAGGTCGCGTATGTCTAGAGGGTTTCGTGTGTATATGTATCTATGCGAAATATTAGTTTTTATGACGTTCAGAAAAAAGTTATAAAATGTTCAACTTGGGTGTCCACAAAAGTGTTTCTCACAGCTGGTACAAAAAAGTTCTACACCGTTAAATCGCAGTTGCGAAAAATCTTGAATCTACAATCTACAGTTTCATATAATGGAAAGTCACTCGACGCCATAATAATTTACTTCACATTTACCCCTATCAAATGCTGAAAATGTACTGACAAGTCTGTAGTGTTGACTCCATAATGCGTATGTATATATGAAACAGCCTCTCATGACATTGGTCGTTGTGTAGTAAAGTAATAATAATTATTGGACCCCTTTTATTTCAAGTGCGCTCTGTTTATTTAAAGACTTCTGCAAAATATAAAACGCAATTTGCGATTTCTTTTACTATTATGATTGTTTACCGTATCCTATTTGCTATCGTAAAAAAAGTAGAAAGATAGTGACAAGAGTGGCGGTGTCTTTGTGGTGTCGAAAATTCTCCTTATGTTTTTTAATACATAGTGACTTTATATTATGTGTACAGATAAAAATAATATTTTAAATTAAGAACAGTTTAATACAGTTGGGATGAAACACATAGGTGTTTACATTTCCTTAATTGATACAAAAGTTGAAGTGACGTATGCCGGTTAGTGTCGAGTTGTTTTTTTTTTTCTTGTTTTTGCGGTTAGACAATCAGACCGACGCCTGCGGGTATTTGTAATGTGCGTTCAAAGTCTGGTGTTTTTTATCCACTAGTTTTAGTAAACATCTCTTACATCTACTTGCTCAACTAACCAAATGAATAATTTCTCTAAATTTCTAATAATAAATTATTTAGATACCATTTTATGAGTTTCATGCCATACTTTTTATTTCTTACCGCAAAATTATTTGTTTCCTATAAATAATGTATTTATTTGCTTATGTGAATCATAAAATGCTCGATTCAAAACATTATAGTTATCTTTAAAAGTGAATTGTTTATTATTTGTTTGCTTATAGTAACGAAACATATTCTTTATAGGATTTTGCAAACAGCGGAAAGAAAAGCTATCTATGAGAACTAAAGGAAAAACTATATATAAAAATATTAATGAAATCTTTGCATTCTTTCGATAACCTGACTTCTGGTTATGCTAATAAGTAAAAATTAATTTCAGGCCTTTGTTCTCATTTTTAACTGAATTTACATATCGTAGGGGATCATGTAGATACTAGTTTAGCCTGCCTAGCCGTAGGGGACTACGTGGGATGCTAGTGTTAAAATGAGAATGGCAAATAAGAATTTTTGCTTGTTAGCATAACCAGGTTATCGAAAGAATGCAAAGATTTCATTAATATTTTTATATATAGTTTTTCCTTTAGTTCTCATAGATAGCTCTTCTTTCCGCTGTTTGCAAAATCCTATAAAGAATATGTTTCATTATTATATTTATCTGTGTCTGAAGACCGTCTCTGGCATAACTTATTTTGCGCCGGGTTCTGCTAATAATAGAAAACAAAATATATGAAATAAGTATCAGTAGTCATCGTAAGGGTGTTTTTTGCCATTACTGTTGTTATAAATTATAATTATTTTTAAAATCTTTTTAATTCAATTATTTTCATATAGTTTGACACATTCATCTCAAAATATCCCAAATTCCTAACGATAGGAAGTTGAGTATTGGTACAGATGTTATTTTCTTGAAAAGCGAGACAACAAAGGATTTTTTGAAAGTCCTAAAAGGGCAAAACCACCTTTTAAATATTAAGATATGTTTTGTCTGAAATATGATTAGTTTTAAAAAAATGCCCGATCACATCAATATTGTTTGAATTATTTGCACATTTTAACATTTCTTTATTATACAAGGTGTCCCGAAAATGCTGGGCATATGTTAACTAATGAAACTTGATGAAATGCCTGTGCGTGCAAATCCACGGGTACATGCTAGTTATTCCATTTGGTTTAGTAGAATGAGCGTACTATAACCCGATAATTTTTTTATAATGATAGAAAAAGATCTGTATAGAAATATTGGTCTCATAACATGTCAAACTCAAATATTGAATAAAACAATGCGTGTTATGTATGTGTGTGCGAATAGACCGTTTCCGATAATCACGATAACGTTTGTTGAAATTAAAATATTTATTTTATGATTTACTTTATGATTTCATGGTATTGCATTTAAATTAATGATATTCTACTTATCGAGGATCAATACGTGTTTTGGAAGAATAATTTCAGCAATATGCTCCAGTACAACACGGTGTTTCATAAGGTAGTGTGGTGAGACCATTACCATATTTAATATAGGTAAACGATTTACTCGATATTATGTCAATTTCTGCAGTCTTACTTGCAGATGATATTACTTTTCCAGTTGAAAGATACTGGTAGTAATGTTGCTGACTCGAGAAATGACCCCACAAATAAAGCCTTTGACTAGTTTAATGAAAGCAAGTTATACTTAAATATAAACAAAACAAGCATTTTCGCAACGTCTACCAGCTTGAAATTTGTAAATCATGGTTCATTAAATTTAATATAACATTGGAAATAATTTACTATCATTCAATTCATATAAGGAACACTTGTGCATAATCTTGTTCACACAATTCTCTACAAAATTTTAAAAAAATGCTTAGTTGGAAGAGTCAAGTATAATCTCTCAAGAACGTAATATATAAATAAAATAATTCATTTAGAGACATTTTAAATCTGACATTAGAAAATGCAAGTATTAGAAGGGATAATTTAGAAGAAGGGATAGCCCAGGCACCAGTTCCCTTCATGACAGAACATCCGTTACCTTCAAAAGCCGGTTAAGCTGTGCTTAAATAGCAACACTGTACACACGGCAATGTCCAGCGGGTCAGAGAAAAATTAGTACACGTACACAGCAGTAAAAGGCACAGTTCGGAATATAAAAATATTTATTGTCCGACTGCAACTTCTACTCTTTAAGATTGGATTCACACGAATGATTGCTCAGTATCACATGATCCATAAAATATCAAACGAAGGCCATTCCATAAGTTACGTGTGGTGTAAGAGCATCAGGAAAGTTTCCACAAAGCTGAAGAGGACCTGAATATAGGCTCATCTTGGAATCAAAAAATTTTTCAAATTAAAATTTTTTAGGATGAAGAATTGCACGAAAAGGTTTTTTGAAATTTTTCGTCGGTGTGCCAGGGAATGCCTAAGGGAGGGCCGAGAAGCAATTTTTAGTTAAAGCAGGAAGTTGCAAATGGAAATTGTTTAAGAAAGAAAACCTGAACGAAAAGTTTCTTTGCTAATTTTTAATCAGTGTACCAGTAAAATATTTTTTTCTTATTCAATATGATTACTTGATAGGTACCAAAAGTGTGATAGAAATTATTTCACAAACGATATAACTTACTGATATCTGAGTTATTGTTTACTATCAAGAAATTTTGTAAACATTGAATGATAAATATGTCAATGACCAGACGTGTCCAGATAGCTAATGCTTATTTACTTATTCAGAACAAATTTAATTTTCGATATTGACAGCGAAATGAATGTATAAACATCAGTTCAAGTGCTTACATTGGAAAAGGTCGTTGAACAAAATATGAACTGCATAACTAGGGTAGAGCAGGACAAAATTGTTTTAAATATTTGTCCGTTATTTCTAACTATAATATAAGAAACTTCCTACCCAGAAAGGAATATTAAGTATAACTATTGCGTTTATTTCTTGGTTGTATTATGTAATAGAGGTTAGATTTATATTAGCATACCTCTTTTTGCAAAGTGTATATTGTATCTGACCATTTCTAAAATATTTTGATAGTTTACATTTTACCATCTGTTAGTATCTAATAGGCTGTTTAAAAATGGAATCTGGAACGGGATGGGCCGGAGGTGGGGACATACAGAAGCTTTGGATCTGCCGGTAAGAGATCAAATCATCACGCAATCAGAAGATGATAACCATCTATAGGTTCACTACTCCATATTCGATCATTTCTCCCAGTCGGGAGGGTTGGGAGTGCCATAAAGATCGTCTCCTGAGCCTCGGAGCCTTGGAATGGTATCTAAGACTCGGGAGAAAACTGGTGCTGGCATACACCGATGCAGACCAAGGGCCTGTATATAAATGCTACCTGGTAAGTATTCTAGTGTGTTTCTAGCAGAAGGATATGCCATATTGGTGTATGCAATCGAGAATCTCAGAAGAGGTTTCGTCAACAAAGATATTCATATATGCAGCTACAGTCAGGCAGCCTTGAGGGCTCTTGGGTCAAACAAAGTGACATGAACAAGGCTAGTTTTAAACTGTGCGAACACAGTTTTGTCCAACTCATATAGGTGCCGAGCACGGATGTGTGGAGGACAACGAAGGAGTCGAGGCTCCATGTAAAGAACCTTCAGCTGACTCAACTATTAAGTGGTTGCTTTGGCCTCGATAGAGAAAAGTGAAGTGGATAGTATGCTTGATAATAGGACATTGTCCTGTGAATAAACATCTTCATGACATGGTGTTGAGAAACAAGCCAACTTGTCGGATGTGCGGGGTGGAGGATGTAACCATGCAGTTGCGCACCACTAGGTGCGTCGATGTACAGGCATATCCAAAGGCAATCTTGGTTTTTTCTAGGAGATGCTATACTTCGCAAATGTACAATGGGGAAACAAGACTGAGTGCTGCTCGGTTTAGTAATAATATTAATAACCCCAAAGAAAATATTCCAATGTGTTTATGTCGGACAGGCCAGTTCATAGGGCCAGCAAGTCCTATCCACTTATTTGGATACATTCTGTTTAAAATTCCTCATAGGTGTAATGCATAATGTGGTGGAGCACCATCGGCGCTGAGTTGAAACCACATTTTTCGACGTTATAATAATGGCACAGCTTCCAACAATTCCGGTAGGTCTTCTGTTAAAAATTTCCCATAGAACCGATTACACCACATATTCTTTTTATTTTAATTTCTTTGGAAATTAATTTTAAATAAATACATATCGATTTTCATAAGTACGTTATAGCAACTACATTATTGTAACAAGTTAATTAAATGGGCCATCATTTTATGTTTTATGTATGTATTTATGTAAATAAATAAAATGATAGTAGTTTAAGAATTGAAATGTAAGATAATTAAATAAAATATAAATTCTTTAAATGGTAAATGGCCTCACACTAAAAATGTCAGAAAACATACCCTGGCTAGGATTTGGACTGGGACTTCGTGGTCGCAAGAATAGTACATAGGCACAGCGCCACTAAGCTTACTTAATAATGGCAAAAGTACATAACTGTCAGATTTTATTAATAAATTCAGAACGCTTGTCACAATTCATTTTGTTTCGGCGCCTACCTATAAATATAATAAATTGTTAGCCTCGCACAAGGGAACTTTTTTTGCGAAAATGTAATAATTTAACGCTCGATAACGGTTGGCGCCTCAATATAAGTGTATTTAAGATTTTTGTCTCAGTATGTTGTAAATAATTTATCATTACGAGCACTTTCAGTAATTTTGGGACACCCTGTATATGTATAGAAGATCTAAGAATAAATTTCTTTATTATTGTGTTTCACCTTATCAACATATAAATTCCTCTTAAAATATGCGTTTTCGACCTACAGTATGACGATTGTGATAATGAGGCAGCTGTGAACTGATGAGTATTTTCTATATATTCAAGTAATCGCCACTTTGCACTGAAATCTACAATCTGGTATTATTTAGTTATATTTATTTACAAAACAGTTGCAGCAAAAGTAACATGATAATGAAAACAAATAAATCATAAGTCAAGGCTGTCTCAAAACTATTACTATCAGATACTTACCAGAATACTGTACTTAATAGAAGTATGATAATCTATTTCAAGCTACAAAAGTAAAGGAGTTTCATATTGGTTATATGTGTTACTGCCGATATAAAAATAACTCTAACATTTCAGTTTACTATTAGTATTAAAATTTTCTCCATATGTAGATAACCTATTTATTTTAGTTCCTTCAAATGGATATGCTAAATTTAACCCTCATCTGTTGAATCTCCGAACAAACCTATTTCGCATGAAGTGAGACCGCCGAACCCACTAGCTGAAAAAGTGTGTTTAAAAATAATTAATCTGCAATTTGTGACAAATGTTGTATATTGTATATTTATGGTAATAATGCAAGTATTTTATTTAAGAGAAATGTAAAGTAAATCATATACTTACCGAGAATTATATTAAACATTTTTGTTAAACTATTTCCTTCGAACGGTGTTCACTACAAATATGAATGGTACATCTGCTGCATCTGGTTCTAGATTTCCAATGTAATTTAGAGGAGCAAATGGCACATCTGACTTTCACTATCATATGCTGATTTGTCTGGTCTTGCCTTTGGCTTTAGCTACTTTATATCAGCAAATCTTGTCAAAATTGTCAATTTTATCATATTATGCACGTTCGCTGTTCTGGTCTAAGATCGCTCCTTTTATTTTTCAATGATTTATTCCTGTGTGAATTGAAATGCAACAGCAAGGGCATTATAAGCTGCAATATCAATAGCATTAAAGAGCACCACCATCGGCCATATTTCCGTCTTCCAAGTATATTCTTACCAATTTGTCTAGATTGTCAACTTCTCCTTTGGTTGAATTGTACTCCAATATTATAACCAAAACGAATGTAGCGCAAGAAGACTGCGTAAAAAGTTGTAATTATTATGCATGAGGTGGGACCAGTGCATCTGGTCTGTATTTGATACTAATCTACTTATTTTTTTTTTATAGATGACATATTGCTTATATAAAATACCCAATCTACGCACATTTAGTAAAAAATGCATTTTCTTTAGTCATGCAATAATTCAAAAAAATATAGATGTCTTTGACCCGTTGTGTATACGTTAGACCCACAGTCATGCGAATGAGGTTAAATCATCCTCCGATAGAATATAACCGGTTCGAAAGAGTTTTAAATGTTCTGTATAGTCCTAGATTAACGTTGAAAGAATTTGCTTCACCCTTCTTTTAGAATAAGATTGAAATGAGCAATACACAACTGGTAAGACTATATATTATGTTCTGATGAAACTAGGAAAATGTTGGTAAGTGATTCCTAGTAAAACTTTGTTGAGAAACCTAGAAGATCAATGAGCCTAGTTGGAGCGATACCCTATTTTGACAATATCTGGCATAATTTTATTAAAGCAAATTTAGTGCGACCCGTTTTTAAAATAAATACATTCCAACATATTATTTAATAAATTTGATTTAAAGTTTAAAGTAATTTTTTAAAATCTATTTACTCGAGGTGTTCTTTTAGCAATACTGGTAATAAGTTTGTACAAAAATCTACGTATTTATCTTAATTTAATAATGTTATTTGTGATATTTTTATATTTGTTTCTTATTATATCCCTCTTTTGTTGAATGGAATTCCAATTTATCCTATTGTTGTTCTCATTTGACTTTTTATTTGCCTGGATTCTCTATAATATTTTCTGTTGCTTTTAAATACACCTCATCTACATTCAATGATTATATAAAATTTGGCTGGTTTATTCTGATGTAATATCTAATGTCAATATTGAGATTAGTGCCGATCGATGGTGAAATTATATTTCATAGTTTCTAGTGACTGTTTTTTTAAGTGCTTCCATTTTTAAAATGTTCTTTTATTATCTTCAGTGACCTCTTATGATAATTTCTACCAACTAGAGAAGTAGCGTCAATCATCATGTATAAAATTTCATGTAAATCTGCAAGTTATACGTCATTTTGAAGCAGATTCAGTATCATTTACATAGAAAATATCCAACTGCTAATTTTATATATAATAATAATTACAAATAATAAAGAAAATGTTTCCCGATTTATGCTCACCTTATACAAGACGCAGCCGGTTGGGTCTAATATCCGATTACCGTCAATTCATCGTAGATAGTTTACAGAAGTTTTCCATAGACGTAGCTCAAACCATTTCAAATTAATAATTAAAAACACATAAAAAACCTTCGATCAAAGTACTTATCCCTATATACATAATGCGTATTCGTTTGTATGGCTCTGAGATAATCACCGGCCGAGGTACTTCAGTTGTAAACATTTCCGATGTCCTGATTGGCTAGTCGATCTATTCACCGCTTTTATCTTCATAGTAGTAACATGATGTGGTTCTGTTTACAGTTGTAACAAGGTGAAATAAAAACTAAATTTTAATAACCTTTTAATACATAATTCCCTTAGAATAAAACGTGTACTCTCTACCTGTTGTATTTACTAAATCAGCACTGTTAGTACCTAGAAATTTATGAAAATTTTACCAGCAAATGTAATTTTTATGAATTATGAGATATCTTATAGATTTGTGACAATAGATATATTTAAAAGTTTAGCCTAATTAAATTTGATATATATCAAGCATTATCTTATAAATCTTATTATCTTAATTTTCCATTCCTATAGATCACATTGTTGTATAAAGAGCAGGTAATGTAGCAATTACAATAATTTATTTTGATGAAAACATTATAACTACACATACCCGCCACTCTTGCCTGGGGATTGTTATGATTTCTATCCTTTTTTGTGGCTATATGATGTGATTATGTTGGGAACAAACAAGGTCTGCATTGAAGAGATAGCTGTTATGTATCTAGACTTGTTCTTTGATCGGAGTAAAAAACATACATTCGGACCGAACTGAGAACTTAAATTGGTTAAAAATTAATAATTGGCACATATTTATTTTAATGAAAGTACACCCTATACACATACGGATTAATAACGTTATTATATAACTGTTTATTTGGTTTTCTTATCATTCGAATTTGCAAATATAATTTTTTAAAACAACAACTTGTGTTTGATGTGGATTAAAGATAATGGCGGCATGAAGTAACGTGTAATAAACTAGATGTCAACATTGTACCCTTCAACGGATTATTGAATTTTCGATATAGTAGTTCGATATAGTTATTGAACGTTCTCTTCACAGCCTCTTGAAAATGTGGTAATTTTCTAAGTATAATTGCAATGCATTCTAATTATTTCCATATCCACGTAATCGATTGAAAGTACAGTAACCGTAATTTATTATTTTTTTTGTTGAAATAGGTTTAGAATGACATGAAATGTTGAGATTTTGAATATGAGCAAAAAAAAAATAAAAATTCTGTCAGTAACTTATTTTGTGCGCTCGTTTTCTCTGGAACGGCTTAAGCTTTCAATTTGGGTACACGTATGTATATATTATGACGAGATCTGAAACCAGATTGTTTTCAGCTTATTCGCTTGAAGGGTAAAAATAAAGAAAGCTAGTTACCAGGAGTCCAGAAATTTGGGATTTGGTGTGCATACTTGAAGCTAAGATCTCAAATTTTGTATGAAATCTGCCCCAACACAACTCTCACACCATTATTAAAGATGTTAATAAAACAAACTTACCGCCACACACCACACCGCATTATTTATAAACATAAAATGTCCTACCTGCAGAAGTGGATTTGAGTTAGATCGCACCCTGGTCAATTTAGATTTGGCCCTCTCTGCTTGCTTTGTGATGGTACACAAATGAAAAATAAGCAAAATATACAAATAGATAGTACGTTACATGAAAAAAATATTTTTTAAATAAACCTTTTATTAGATATTTTATGAATTGAACAACCAATTGTTTAAAAAAAATAACTATTTGAAATAATATCCATCATACAGAGGGACGAGAGAAAGAGCTCAAAAATATTACCATACAATCATCGAAGAAAAGAGAAATAATTCATTTTAATCTTCAGTCCCCCCTTCAAATTTTGGTGGTCCTCAAATTTTGGCCCCTGAGGCCCTGGCCTTGCAGGCCTAACCTTAAATCCATTGCTGCCTACCTGAGTTATTAGATACTATAGTTGTCTCCATATATTTACTGCACATAAAAAAACCTTAAACGTGTGCCGCTTACGTATAGATGGGAGAGCGGGGCATGTTCAAATTTGATAGAAATCGGTAAATCGTACAGGGTGCGGCAGAAAGGATGGGTGTATTTGGGATGGGTAGTGTATGCGAACGGAGAGGAGTAGAGCGTTGTGGATAAAGTCGTTCAACTCGGGGAGATACGCGATTTGTTAGTCTACTCACCTCCGTTCACGTATACCACACCCAAAAACACCCATCCTTTCTGCACCACCCTGTATAATATTCTTGACTACAGATACAGTCTCGGATGATTAGGGGTCGATCCTGAGCTCTTTGCCCCAATCATAGCTGTAGACCTGGAACGGCCTCGTAAGCGGTGGGCCTGCTCTCTCGCCTACTCCACTTGCAAATGCGGACGGTGTAGGCGATTTTAGCAGACCTCTCCTGGTCCTGGCTGTTGGACCCTGCCAACTGGGTCGCTTCTTCTGGCGCTCTCCTGTGTTGGTCTTGTTTCTTCGCTGGTATGTCTGCTACCGGGAGCGTATTTTGTCTGTAGTGAGAGGGAACGGCTGTTACCAAGCTCTCTCGGAGTTTGGAGGTATTTGGGTGGTGTTGACTAGTCGGAAGCCCAGGGTTTCAATTGGCATCATATGCTCCGATTTCGTGGGAAGGAAGTGTGAACTGTCCAGCTCAAGGATTGTGTTCGGTCAAAGACGCTTACTTTAGCGTCAAAGGCCGACACGAGCTAGGGTAAGGGTACCGAGCTGGCTGTTTGCTTGGTACCCCCGGGATCGGGTGATCTGGGTATTTTTGGCCATTGCCTCCTTGCAGCGTGGCTTGAAGGTCGGGCTGAAACCGAAAAACGGTTAAGTTACACTTACCCGTTATCCAGGATTTGGAGCTTTGACCTCTTGTGCCCTGGAGCATCGTTGGGGTCGTAGTCAGTCACCCGTCTGACCAGCGGATTCCCATGCTCTGCTGCACGGGAGTATAGATTCTTTGCTCTGTCCTGAATGACTTCAGTTACCTGAGCGTATTCCAGGTCTCTGAAGATGTCGGCGTTTCTGACAAACCATGGTGCATCCAAGGTGCACTTAAGGGCGACGAAGTGTCTATATACAATATTAAACTAGATTTTTTTTAGGATTAGTATGTTGTTCAGGGCACTCCCCCGACAACTATACAAAAATTGGCCACTACACGAATTATTTCTCTAATTTCTTCCTTCCTTGATTAGACAATCAGTCGGACGTCGGACAATCGTTCGGATTCTGTAAGCAATTATTTCCACATACTGGAGTGCAGATATAGTATCAAGCTGTTTTCGTTTAAAGAGACTTGAATGAGAAATCTGGATGTGGATGAGATTCCTTAGACAGCGGTTTTTATATCTGGAAATTCTATATTTATTGGCAAGAAGTTCAATCAGTATACTATGCAGTACTTCTGTGTTTATGAGATTTTATAAAAGGTCCAATGCAATAGGCCCATTTTATTTAGAGTTACCTTGCTTGCAAGATACGTCATGAACGAACAGATATATGAACGGACTGACAGGCTGACAAACAGGCAGACAGGTATTTTGAAAGTCGTTCAAAATTCAATGATTGACGCTGTGATATTAAATTAGTTTCTTTACTAGCTATATTTACAGTTTTAGAAATGTGTCGATCTAGTACATTGTAATCCTCGTTTTCACATTAGGGAAGAGTATAAGAACGAGTTACAACAGAAAGTTCCTAGCTGCCAATACCTATATCTTTTTTAGTACTTACTAAATTTTGAAAATAATCATAAATACATCCGAAATCTAATGATGCCACATCGACTGAAACTTAATTTGTATGAATTTGTATTTTCCATAAAACAAGAAATTAAATATTTTTCCCATTATTGATTCAATATAGGAACATATAACTTTTCAATTCGAAACTTTAGGTCTGAGAATACCGTCGTGGTTAGAAGAGATTTTACAGCAACAAATGTCTACTACACATCGTTCCTCTTTTTACATATTGAGGTATCGAATAGAAGATTCAGAATTTAGTTACTCCGGTGTTATGTTTTCCGTGTGTAGGATATTAGCATATTATGTAAACTGTGGTTTGCAGATTAGAATATATAGAACTAAGAAGCCTGTGTTAAACAAGAGAAGAGTAAAGGCCAATAAATGTTACAACGTGAACGTCTTGTATTTTACTGATAACAAAGCCGAACATTCTAATCCTTGGCGTATTTTTCATCTCACGATGTGACGTAACTGTGTATGCAAAATTCATGTACGCACATGTGCCATAAGGAGGAAGATAGATACCTGCTAAAAATTATTGAAAACAAAACTAACGTCATAAATACAATTCAAAGCAATATTTGCTCTAACGAAGAAGTAAATGAATTCATGTCTTTGTTTTATTTATTAAATTATCTACGGACTGACACAAGGACATCATCGAGTTGGAAATATATTTATATTGTTGCACAAATTAAAAAAAATATTTTAGCATTATTGACATTTCTTTATGCTTCATTAACATATACTTCCAGACATAGAGGCAAATATCTATTTTTTATTGTTATGAGACAATATCTTTTGCATAATTCCTAAATATTTGTCAGTTTGTTATTCTTGCCTTATATTAATAAATTCATCAAATATTAATTAATCCACTTATTACTATCTTATCTAATCAGTCATATGACACAATAAAATTTAAAATTACTCTATTGTCAACTTATTTAGTCGCCTCGATTTGCTTTTGATAACTCTCTTAATAATTAATTTTAAACAATAAATGTATACTAACTGTTTCGTTTTAAAAAGACTGGAAAATATGCCAGAAACACATTTTTTGTGTATCTATAAGTTTCTTATACTTGTACCAATAAATAATAGCCCGAAAGGCAGCGACAGTTTTCGTGAAATAATTTCTATAAAGCTGGACTTTTTTCCAAAGAGAGTTTAGATAGTATCTGTAATGAAGGTGCAATTCTACCAAACTCTTACTGGTGCATAAATGAGTAAAAAATTAAGCAACATGTTGCAAAAAAATAGATGAACGAAAATTTCATTTTTCGATTTGTCACGAATTGTCAAGAAATTACGATTCGCCTTCGCTCCTGCTGGCCCCAATTTTCAATTTTCACCTTGCGATTCACGCTGTATGGTCATTGCCGATCTTTTCATCGCCATCGTGACATAGAACGGGTCTCCGATCGCCGTATTTATTCAGTTCTTACGTTTGCAAAACTGACTTGCGGCCGTGCTAATCGCCGACTATTTTTATGTGGTTTCCTGAGTTCGAATCCCGCCCGGGGATACTTTTTTTTTCGTTTTCAATTTTTTGACAGATATTTTTGATTCTATAATTGCTGTTCGCTCCGTTCTATTGCATTTCTCGAAGAAGTTTTGCAATTTTCACTGCGGAATATGTATACCAACCCAATTATAAGTGAAAAAATATATAAAAAAAGAAAATTTTAATATCAAAAACAGCTTATATATTACAACTATAAATATTACAAAAACACATAATGCAGTAAAATTTATCGCACTGAATACATCTGAAGCGATAAAATTGTTATGTTTTATGCAAATTTTCATCCATTTTCATGTGAAAGTTTTACTTAACATATCACACATCTTCAGGCAGAAAATGGAACCTTTTCTAAGTGATGACTTTCGCGAGCACGTGGGTTGGAACGTTTCAATATTTTCAAGCTTAGAACGATCCAAGAAATAGCTGACCAGAAGTGATAGAGAGTTTCTGACTGGTGATTTTCTAGGCGCATTATGTAGGCGTTGGCAAGTGCTGACCCAAATAGAAGCTCAGTTGCTATTTTGCCATACCATTTTATCGACTTTCATAATGCAGTCGAGTAGGACTTTATTTGATCCGAAATGTCTATAAAACCTTTGCATTTAAGGATGTTGAGGCGTTACAGTCCCAACCAAAAGTAAGTTTAATTCTAAATCGGAACTTCTCCATAATAAAAACAATAAATACAAAAGTTTATAAGTCGATGATACCAATAATTATTGTCATAAAGGCATAAATAAATAGTTTTTTATTATTCATTAATTATTATTTAAGTAGATTTAATTATTTTACTTAATGAACTAACTTTTGGATGTCTTGTCCAAACTTATTAAAAAAAATAAATGTATGTAAATATCTTTGTATTTTACAAATTTGTTTCAGTAAATAATTTTTAAAAAATGAGAAGCAGTAAAAATTTAAATTAAATCCTTAAATAAGTGAAAAATCAGTTAAAAACCATTAACGAAAATAGAAATTTGACAGTTTACAAACGTTTAATAATTTTTTTTATTTATTAAAAGCCTCCTAATAAAATTGGAAACAATATTAAAATATGCATAAAACATCAATGCTTTACATAGTTAGTTTTCGGAGCTGCTGACATTATTTGGTTATTTGCTATACATTAAAATGTACTGCATGCTGGGTTGACATATTATCCATAAGACTACATGTAAATTTTTTTTACAATTACTTCCACATCCACGTAGTGGATTGGAAGTATAGTAATCGCAAAAAAATTTTCAAACATTTTTATTCGTGAAATAGGTTTAAAATGTCATGAAACGTCGAGATTTTAAATTTGAGCGAAAAAAATGTTCTGTCTGTCTGTCTGTCGGTCTGTCGATCTGTCGGTCTGTCGGTCTGTCGGTCTGTCTGTAACTTTTTTTGGCCGCACGTTTTCTCCGGAACGGTTTGAGATATTGACTTGAAATTTTGTACACGTATATATTATGATGAGATCTGGAACTGGATTGTTTTTTGAGGAAATCCGGTGAAGGGTTGGGGGTTAAATAGGGGAAAATAGGGGAAAATAAGTAAAGCAAGCTTGTAAGAGAACAGACACATGAAATTTGGTGTATGTACTAGAAGTTAAGGCCTAAGATTTTTTTATAATATCTTTCAACCCCCCACCACCCCTACCCAATTAATGGGGTTGATAAAATAAAGTTGAGATTTTCATTTGAAATTTCGTACACGTATGTATTATAAAGACGTCTGACATTAGATTATATTTTGAGATGATTCCGTTGAAGGGTTGGGGGTTAATTTGGGGTAAATAGGGGAATATAAGTAAAACAAGTTGGTAAGAGTACAGAAACTTGAAATTCGGTATACGTACTAGAAGCCAAGGCGTCAGATTTTTTTATAATATCTTTCAACCCCCACCACCCCTACTCCAATATGAAAAGGGTTGATTAAATAAAATTGAGATATTCATTTGAAGTTTGGTACACGTATGTATTATAACGACATCTGGAACTAGATTATAATTTGAGATGATTCCGTTGAAGGGTTGGGGGTTAAATAGGGGTAAATAGGGGAAAATAAGTAAAGCAAACTGGTAAGACTACAGAAACTTTAAATTCGGTGTATATAGTAGAAGCCAAGGTCTCAGATTATTTATAATATTTTTCAACCCCCACCACCCCTACTTCATTATTACAAGGGTTGATAAAATAAAATTAAGATATTCATTTGAAATTTGGTACACGTATGAATTATAACAACATCTGGAACTAGATTATTTTTTGAGATGATTCCTTTGAAGGGTTCGGGGTTATTTAGGGGTAAATAGGGGGAAATAAGTAACGCAAGCAGGTATGAGTACAGAAACTTGAAATTCGGTGTATGTACAAGAGGCAAAGGCCCCAGATTTTATGATAATTTATTTCAGCCCCCCACCACCCCTACTCCATTATTCAAGGGGTTGATAAAATAAAATTGAGATATTCACATGAAATTTAGTACGCATATGTATCATAACGACATCTGGAACTAGATTATATTTTGAGATGATTCCGTTGAAGGGTTAGGGGTTAAATAGGGGTAAATAGGGGACAATAAGTAAAGCAAGCTGGTAAGACTACAGAAACTTGAATTTCGGTGTATGTACTAGAAGCGAAGGTCTCAGGTTTTTTTATTAGTATTTTCCATCTCCCCACCACCCCCACCCCCTTATTAAGAGTTGATAAAATTAAATTTAAATTTTCACTTGAAATTTGGTACATTTATGTATTATAATTATATCTGAAACTAGATTATATTTTGACATGATTGCGTTGAAGGAGTGGGGGTAAGTAGAGGTAATTAGGGAAAAATAAATAAAGCAAGCTGGTAAGAGTATTGCAACTTGAAATTCAGTGTATGTCCTAGAAGCCAAGACCTCAAATTTTTTAACAATATTTTTCAACCCTTCCACTACCCTTACTACATTATTAAAGGGGTTGATAAAATAAAATTGAGATATTCACGTGTAATTTGGTAGACGTATGTATTATAACGACATCTGGAACTAGATTATATTTTGGGATGATTCCGTAGAAGGGTTAGGGTTAATAGGAGCGACTAGGGGAAAATAAGTAAATCAAGGTGATAAGAGTACAGAAATTTGGGATTCGGTATATATACTAGAAACCAAGGCCTCAGATTTCTTTCTAATATTTTTTAAACTCCACCACCTCCGCTTCATTATTAATGGGATTGATAACATCAAATTGAGATATTCACTTGAGATTAGTACACGTATGTATTGTAGTGACATCTGATTGAGATGCCTCCATTGAAGGGGTGGGAGGTGAATAGTAGAAAATAAGTAGGGTGAACTAAAAACTTCATTTTTAACGTATATGGTAGAAACCAACTCCTCAAACTTTTCTATGACATCTGCCCCAAATATTATTAAAATTCTATGACCAATAATTTCCACATACTAGAGTGAAAATATAGTCAAGATGTTTCCTTTAAAACGACTTGGATGAAGAATCTGGATGTGGAAGTAGTGATTCCTTAGGCAGCGGTTTTTTTAGCTTTGTGAGTTTCCTAATGACTATGGATTTTTTACAGAAAATTGTGTCATATTATTAAACTATCAAGAAAACTTTATTTCAGATATTTTTCATTATTTTCGTCTAACGCCTCAGCTTCCTTAATGTACTCAGCGATCACAGATGACTTTTGTACTACTCCATCTCGTTAACGAATGTACACCATTCTTCTCCAAGAAATGCAATAAAACGGAGAGAATAGCAATTATAGAATCAAAAATATCTGCCGAAAAGTTGAAAACGAAAAGAAAATGTATCCCTCGCCGATTAGCACGACCGCAACTCAATTTTTCAAACGTAAGAACTGAATAAATACGCCGGTCGGAGACCCGTTCTATGCCTCGATGGCGAGAAGAAGGTCGGCAATGACCGTACAATGTGAATCGTGAGGTGAAAATCGAAAACTGGGACCAGCAGGAGATAAGGCGAATCGTCATTTTTTGACAATTCGTGACAATTCGAAAAACGAAATTTTCGTCATCTGTTTTTTGCAACATGTTCAATTTTTAACTCATTTTGCACCACTAAGAGTTTGGTAGAATTGCACCTTCATTATAGATACTGTCTCTTTGGAAAAAATCTAGCTTTATAGATATTATAGTGAAAAATCTGTAGCTGCCTCCCGGGCTATAAATAGGCTTCATTATCTTTCGCTGAATCTGAGATTTCTTGGTCTTTATTTTCCTTCCTCACTTTTTACCATTTCTCCTGACAATAATTAGCATTTTTCAGGTACCCGAAATACAAACGTCGCTATTTACAAGAAAATTAACAAATTGTCTAACATTACTGATGTAAACTATGATTTGATGTAGGAAGTAACACTAGCATCCTAATATGGATTTTATTCTTTCCGATTATGTGACCGAGATATCGTCCATCTCATTCAGCGCTCTCCAATTTTTCCATATTCTGCACTAGGCCTGGCAGCCATTGCTGTTGATTTGGACATATATACGTTCTTTGAACTGCCGGATTTTATAATTAGATATATCTATGGGCAGTCCAGAAAACCGAGAAGGTAATCAAACCTGGAAACACTTTATCCTGAAAGAGCTTCCTGATGGTACCATATTGAATTAATGTTCAGATTTGTAACCAGGCTCGAGAAAGTTATGAAGTATGGCACAGTATCGATGACTATCCGTGATTAAAAATTTATGTTGAATAAAAATTTTCAATAATTATTTCACAACAATTTCTCCTCTCTCCACTGCTTCGAGAAGTACTTGAAAAAGTTGAATTTGTACAGGTCGAATCCTAAATTATACTTCAAAAATCATGGACACTGGTTGGTGTAAAATGAAACGCAGGTGCGTATACAGGGTGATCCATTTCGAGCGGTTTTTGTGAATTTTGAAAACTTCGCCGTTTTGTAATAAATAGCACGAAACACTCATTTTTGTTTTTTTTTTCTTTGTTTCAGCTCGTAGGGGGCGTACTATTGGAAAAAGCTTTATAGATGAAGAAAGCCTTATTTTAATCTGATAGCGTAGACTTCTGGACGATAGGATTAAAAAAAATACTTAATGCCTGTGTTACAACAGCGTAATATACTCGTCATATAAGTTTTCTCCGTATTTTTTCTTACTAACTTGAAATTCGCACACAAATACCAAAATATTCGAAAGCATCTAAGTGCCTGTTAATTGTTATATTTCTAATCAAACCTAAGTTATGGATATCTATCCTATGATTGTTATCAACGTCATGTTGGACAACATTAGACTTTTCACTTCGTATTTGAGGTGGGCTATATGCTCGTTAAATCTAGTTATAATTAGTCTTTTCATTTGTCCAGCATACTCCTAGGTATATTTTTTACAACTGATTCAGTAAATACCGGAGTTTTCACTTATTCCATTTTATTTCTCGAGTTTGGAATAGTGAGATTTATTCTAGACATCACCTGTAAACCAGACATATTTTTTCTGGTTTTTTTCTCTTGTTTCTGCTCTGAATTTTTGTAAATATTTCAGGTACTGTTGGTCTGGTCGGAATGGATAAAAAACCAGATTGTTCGAAATAAATTTATTTCGATATTTCCATACTTTAAATGAATTACATAACCTCCAAAAAAAATTATAACCGAGACTATTTTTAATTTTTTCAAAATTTTGTAGCTTGTGGTGAGAACACTTGGGTGAAATTTTCGAAAAAGATAGTTCTCATGATATAAATAGTTGTGCTAAATTTTAAATAGGAATATGTATTTTAAGCGACTAAACAATGACCTCGAATTGAAAATTTGATTAGTCAATTGTTTTTGGACGTATAGCAACAAATTTTGCACCAAAATACAGGTATTTCATGTAGTTTAGGATGGTATAAAATAATATTTTTTTGTGGCTCTTGGAAATATGTGTTTTAATATTTTTTGTTATTTTTAATTTTTTTTTTTTTTTTTCGATTTCTTGCCGTGAAGAATCTATTTTTCCCACAGAATAATAGGGATTACTGAAACCCTAAAGTTGTGCTGAAAGTACTCAAAAAGACGTAATTTGGGGGAACGTTTCCTTACGGCGATTGCAACTCGGATAATATAGCCTATCTCCATTTTCGTAGTACGCAAATATTTTAGGACAAAATAAAATTTTTAAAATTACACATTTACTTCACTTATTTTATAATTTTACGTCTACATCCACGTAGTGGATGTTAACTTAGAGGTATGGGTGTTAAATTAGAGGTAAATAGGGGAAAACAAATAAAGCAAGCTGGTAAGAGTATAGAAACTTGAAATTAGGTGTATGTACTAGAGGCCAAGGCATCAGATTTTTTTTAGCTTTTCAACCCCCCACCACCCCTACTCCATTATTAAAGAGGTGGATAAAATAAAATTGAGATAATCACTTGAAATTGTATACACGTATGTATTATAACGACCTCTGGCACTAGATTATATTTTGAGATGATTCCGTTGAAGGGTTGGGGGTTAAATAGGGGTAAATAGGGGAAAATAAGTAAAGCAATCTGGTAAGAGTACAAAAATATGGGATTTGGTGTATATGCTAGAAGCGAAGGCCTCAGATTTTTTTAAATAATATTTTCCTTCCATATCCTCGTAGTGGATTGGAAGTATAGTAATCATGAACATAATTTGAAAATTTAGAATGCTATGAAACGTCGAGATTTTAAATCTGAGAGTCAAAAAATTTTCTGTCTCTCTGTCGGTCTGTAACTTTTTTTTTTGTCCGCATGTTTTCTCCGGAACAGTTTAAGATATTGAGTTACAATATTGTACACTTATATATCATAACGAGATCTGGAACTGGATTGTATTTTGAACATATCCGGTGAAGGATTGGGGTGTAAACAGGGGGAAATATGTAAAGCAAGCAGGTATATAAACTTGAAATTTTGTGTATGTACTAGAAGCCGAGGCCTCAATTTTTTTTACAATATTTTTCATCCCCCCACCACCCCCACTCCATTATTAAAGGGGTTGATAAAATAAAATAAAGATATTCTCTTAAAATCTGGTATAAGTATATATTATAATGACATCTGGAACCAGATTGTATTTTGGGTTATGCCGTTGAAGGGTTGGTGAATAAATAGGAGTATATAGTGGAAAATAAGTAAAGCAAGCTGGTAGGAGTACAGAAAGTTGAAATTCTGTGTATGTACTAGAAACCAACGCCTCAAATTTTTCTATGATATCTACCCCAAATATTGTTAAAATTCTATGACCAATAATTTTCACATACTAGAGTGCAAATATAGTCGAGATGTTTCCTTTAAAGTGAAATCTGGAGGTGGAAGTATTGATAGCGGGTTTTTTAAATTTCGCTCCCTTCTGAGACACTTTACATTTTTCCTCAGTCAAAATTTATAACATTATTATTTGAATAATATTCATTGTTTTTAAACTGTTATTTAATAAAAATATAGTTTAGATAATTTTTATGCTTAATCTGGTAATTTCAATTTCTAAGTAATCGCATGGAATCTAAAACCTCTTCAAGTAAAGGACCACTCCTGTTCATATTATTCTCACTAAATGTGATATTTTATAAAATCATTGTGTGAACTTTTTGAGATTTCGTGGATACACAGAGAGTGACAGGTGAATGACTGAGATACCGATATCAACAAAAATGTGGTCGAAAATAGAATTTTAAGCAAAAATATGTACAGGGTTTTAGAAGTATGATTACTTTAACAAGTGATGTATTGAACCAAAAAGTGTCATGCAATAAGTACAAATATTTTCAGCCGATTTTTCAGTCCAGGTTTACTGCAAATAAATTTAGTTTAACCGAAGATTTTACCATCACAAGTTTTTCACTATACATTTAAATTTAACAGCTATTTTTGACCAACGAATTTTAATTTACAGAAAGCAAGTGGTTTAAATCAGAAATTTCTGATTAAGTGATGTCGTTTGTGTTTCGTCACAAATGTTGTCATTTTGATGGTGTCCATCCCGCTTGCAATGCATTTGCGTTTGTGGCTGCGCATAATGATAATGTTTTGCAAACAAACAAATCTAGGGGGAGTCAAATCAGGTGACCTTGGAGGACACCTGACAAGACCATTCGTCGAAATGATGCTTGTACAAATATCTTACTACTCTTAAATAATTGGGAGGCGTCATCTTGTTGGAAATATATTTCCTGTTCTAAATCTAAATGTAATTAATCTAAAATATCCTCAATTTCATTTTCTAGGAATCCCAATTATTTGAACCATTCAAGGGCCCTTAAAATATTATTGAACCAATTACTGCAGTACCGATTATTGCAAGCCAAACATTGAAACTATCCCGTTGTTGAAAATTACCCTCCCTTCACAAATTTTGATTTTCTGGTGACCAATATCTCGTATTTTGCCCGTTAAATAATCTCAAATTTGTGACCCTAGATTAGTCCGAAAAATAATTGTTTGGCTGTACGCTATTTAGTTAAATCCAATTCCATCCTACGTTCGTGATCATTTTAGTACAAGTGTTGGTGCAATTGTTATTTAAAAAATTTATAGTTGTTATATTTATGTAAATTTGGCTTATGATTTGGTGACCGATTTCTAATTCAAACGTAATTTACCTTAAAGAAGATGTCTTATTAACTTCTACTCGAGCCAAAATATCAATATCCGTTCCTTATGCACCTATAACATTTTCTTCGGGCTCATTGTTAGTCTCTCTTCGAAATTAATTTTCAAGATATTTAAAATAATTTTTATGGACATTGCCTATCAAGATATCGTTCGGCATAACGGTTGCTAGCCGCAACTGCATTATTTCTACATTCCCCACAAATGATCAATATGTCCACATCTTCATCTGTTTCATTTTGCGGCATTTTGAACAAAATTAAACTAAGAATTTTACACAATTTTAAAGGCACAATAAAAACACCTACAAACCAACAAATGTTTGAAAAGCCAAATATTTCATTGTTTTCAAAGCTACATAGTTACTTCTTACCTAATTGGAAAAATAATTATTTTATTACTTTTTCTTGGCTGTTCTTGATTGTATTTATCGCACATTGTGAGAAGGTATAATAGTAAATCCCTTATTAATACTACTAATGAATGGTACCACGGTATCAGTATGGTTCAATCAAAAATCTGTTTTATTCCAAACTATTTTGATGAAATTTATTTACTTATAAGCAAGGGTTGGAATTTTTCAGCGTTAACAGGGTCGGACTTGACTTAATATTTAATTTTTCAAGAAATATTATAACATAAAAATGTTGTGTTTTGACAATTGTGAATTTGTACCTGTAATTTCTCTCTTTACGTTATTCCTATTTCTAACATTTTGTATTTCTGTAAAGTTATTTTATTGAGTAGAAACATTTTTGTTAACAAATAACAATCAGTTGGAACTAATAAAATGTATTGAAAAAGTATTTACTCCGGATGTTTACCTCTTTGTGGTCAGATAGAGACGACATAAAAAAATACACCAACAGTCAGCTTTAGATAGATACAGTAGTGCATAATGGGCATCGAATGAAAGATGTAATAAAGAATGTATTATTCGTTTCTTTTATTTACATATATTTGTTTGCATGGCATAAAACCATAATTCTTTTCAAATCGCCTATAGTAATTTTTTGACGCCTGCTGTTAAATATCCACTTTAATGTTGAAAGAGAGCGTTCTACGTCGGCAGAAGTAAAAAGAAAGTTTTTTTTTCACTTCTGAAATTAAATCATTCACATCGGAAAATAAATCTCTGACTTGCTCTACTACTCGATGCAATCCAAGTGCTGTACATGTAAAATGAGCTAAACCTGAATATTTCTCTTGCAGGACCTTCCCTGCCTTAAGGATATATCTCACGCCGTCAGTAACTAATAAAATAAAGATGTTTTTATTACATTGCTCCGATTCCTGACATTACCACTTAAGCGTGTCCTCTACTGAGATAACAATCGTGACGTGATCGGTTTTTTCACAAATTTACACGAAGCTAAACAGCTTCTCCTTTATCTAAGCTCCATAAAACTGTATTCATTATTTGGCGGTCTGTTGCATCTTTGGCTTCATCAATACTCAGCCTCTTGTCACATTCTTCTTTAAGATAGTACTTCCGAAGATATGATTCATATAAAAGCTTGAAATTTGTGTATTTTTCTAAAAACTATCGAAAGTGTGGACGGTTGACCTGGTACCATGGGATATCGGATGAAATTATGAAATTCATTAACTTGATCCATCCGCAATAAAATCTTTAATATTCGATACATGTTTCATCGAATTGGCATGGTAATCAAAGTTGCACTTTCTCTTAAACCCAACCATGGTTTTACAAGCATCACAGTGCACGCTGACGCTATCAAAATGCAATTCGAGGTAGTTTTCTATTCTTCCACGAACTAACACGTCGTTACGTCTTTTAACTTTTGGCATAAGCAATACGGGTTGACTCGTATAACTTTATGCGCAGGTGGGCGGCGTCATTGAAACTATCACTGAGCAGTAAACACACGGTCATAGCATAAATGTTATTTTGGTATTTTGCTACATGTTTTTAAATCGTTTGTTTTCTATATTAACCGTGTTTTTGTCATTAATAATTAGCAGTTTATTTTTCAAATATAAATACGGATTGTAATACTATTTATTTTAGTTAAATTCATTTTATTAGCTAGTAGGTATGTAAATAATGCGACGCGACAGCTAATTTCACTTGATATCCACAAGTTTTATGGATTTGCTGGTTTCGTAATTTGGTTTGGAACAAATATTTTCAACTTACATTATTGTCAACAGACAATTACTTTATGTTTTATGTGATATTATTTTTCAATGTAGTTTTCATATAATTCATTGCACTTTATTTAATGCTCCTAAGTGTGACCCTGTTATCGCTGAAATGTTCCGACCCTTGCTCATAAGTCACATAATTTAGTATTTTCGATGGAATTTCGATTTTTTCTAACATTACACGGGTCAATTAAAATATATCGGTACAATCTAGGCACAATCTAGACACATCTGGAAAATTAAAAATTAAATGAAAATAGATATTGACATTTGAAATGTCTTTATAAGGTATCACTGATTTCAGAAAAGTATGCAGAATTAAAAAATGCAATAATATATAAGAGTTCCATTTGGAAATTAATGAAAGAAAATAATTCAAGTGTCAAAATGACGTTTATTAGGTATACCTATAGGATGTTCCAAATTTTAATAATTTATCTTCAAAGCTAAAGGAAAAAGGAGTGTATACCATGATTCTGTTACACCGATATATTTGTCAAAACTGAAAATTTAAATACATTGAATTGTTTTATTCGTTCATCTAACAGAAGACACAAATAAAAATGTTTTTATTGATTGAACGTGGTCTGCAAGTTCGTACTGAAAATCAGATTTAATTCACTCAATATTTTTCAATTGGATTGGTGAAATTAACTATTCAAAGAACTTAATTGACAACGGGGTGCGTAATTAATGCAATTATTGTCCACTGAAGAAGACAATTTTAACGATGACGCTCTAATGTTTGATTTGTATCCAGCAGCTATCGGCTTTTTCCGGCCTCTATTAACGTGTAATAATATCGCTTATCTAATAATTATCACAATCAATTTGAAATCATCTAATAAGGTTACTCATATTTACTTTGTATTCGGGAGTAATTGAATAAACTATTATTTAAATATTTTAAGTCAACGTTAACTCGTAGAGAAATATTTCATGTCTATTATTATACCACCTTCAGTTGATAAAGTAAGACCAGTTTATTTTCCCTTACGTTTTCGAGAAGTTAATTGCTCAAACGAATGAACTACTCTATTTTTAGGTATTGATAGTTTTTTATAGCCTATGCAGTCAGGTACTTTCCACACGATAGAAATTCGACATTTTCGAGAAAAATGTAGTTTTGGGTTTTACTTCCCTCACTGATGCTCAGAGATTTCTTCAGATATAGCGTTTTAAATTACGTAGATTACAGAAATTAAAGAGTTTCGTTCCGTCAGTATGTCTGTCGTCTATGTGTTTAATCTATATATAAAAAAAGTTTCACAAAAAGAGATCATTGTTTAGGGGGTAGTTGGCGCCACTGCCAAGGAAAAAACATTATTAATATTGTTATGTGTCATCGCCATGGGTCATCCTATTAATCTTATCTTGTACAATATGTAAAAAGTTCTGCTGAAGCTAGAAATTATTGTTGAAACCTTAAATCATCTTAGAGACTTCTTGCGTGCTTTTGAATCATATGTTGAGAGCTTTTGATTTTCTTCTTCGCGTATATATTTTACTTCCACATCCACGTAGTAAAGCAAGTTGGTAAGAGTACAGAAACTTGAAATTCGATGTATGTACTAGAAGCTAAGGCCTCAGATTTAGTTATAATATTTTTCAACCCCCAACTTCAACTTTATTATTAAAGGGGTTGATAAAATAAAATTGATATACTCACTTGAAATTTGGTACACGTACGTATTATAACAACATCTGGAACTAGATTAATTATATTTTGAGATGATTCCGTTGAAGGGTTGGGGGTTGAATAGGGGTAAGTAGGGGAAAATAAGTAAAGTAAGCTGGTAAGAGTACAGAAACTTGAAATTTGGTGTATGTACTAGAAAGCAAGGCCTCAGATTTTTTATAATATTTTTCAACCCCCCCCACCACCCTACTCCATTATTAAACAGGGTTGATAAAATAAAATTGAAATTCACTTGAGATTTGGTACACGTTTGTATTATAACGACATCTGGAACTAGATTATATTTTGAGATGATCCCTTTGAAGGTTTGTGGGTTAAATAGGGGTAAATAAGGGAAAATAAGTAAAACAAGTTGGTAAGAGTACAGAAATTTGGGATTTGGTGTACATACTAGAAGCGAAGGCCTCAGGTTTTTCTATAAGATTTTCCACACCCCCACCACCTCCACTCCATTATTAAAATAGTTGATAAAATTAAATTGAGATTTTCACTTGAAATTTAGTACACGTATGTATTATAAAGACATGTGAAACTAGATTATATTTGGCATGATTCCGTTGAAGGAGTGAGGGGTAAGTAGAGCTAAATGAGGAAATAGAAGTAAAGCATGCTGTAAAAGTACAGAAACTTGGAATTTGGTATATATACTAGAAACTAAGTTCTCAGATTTCTTTCGAATATTTTTCTATGATATCTCCCCCAAATATTATTAAAATTCTTTGACCAGTAATGTTCACATAATAGAGTGCAAATATGGTCAAAATGTTTTCTTTAAAGTGACTGGAATGAAAAATCTGGATTTGGAAGTAGTGATTCCTTAGGCAGCGGTTTTTATATTTATATCCCTAAAATCAATGACTGCTGAAACAGCTCTATGTATACATTTTTTGTTTGTTCTTGAATCATTTGTTGAGAGCCTTTTACACTTCTTTTCTATTCACATGGAGATATACGTTACATAAATATGTAATTTAAATCTTTAAATTTCACCCTCCGTCTTGATTTCGTCATATTGAAATGTTATGATGTTTTCCGATCATAACGAAATTGAAAACTTATTTGTATTTTAGCAGATAGAGCATGGATTCAGAGCCAAAATACAATGATATTTGGGATAGAATATACGTAGTTGAACCACCTCTGCTCTTAAATATGTCACGCATTTTTTTTATAGCACCTCGAGATTTATGAAGTGATAAATTCACAGAAAAGGGACAATTATTCCTTAAGTTTCTGGAAAAGTCTTCAAGAAAACATAACCAGAAGGTCCATTACATAAATTGCTTAGCACATGAGCTTGATAGAATTGCAGAAACTGTTTCGAAATGCTACCCTAATTGTGGTAAATTGATACATAATATTTTTTTTTTTCTTAAGGCACCCACATAGTTATTTTATTATACTTTAATCCAAAAATATTAAACACGAGGAGCGTGTAGAAATGATGTTATGTAATTTCACGGAATTATAATACAGGATATTCTCTTCGGTAGAAAGATTCTCATCGATATTTCCTGCTCTGGAGCGTCCTCTATGTCGTTGCTATTAAATCAGATATGGTTTCCTTAGCATTTCTTCTGGTTCTGGTTATTATATCAACATCTGCATATGCTAATATCTGAACCGACCTGTTAAAGATTGCTCCTCTGTCATCTGTATTTGTACTAGGGATTATTTTGTCCACGGCTATATTAAAAAGTTGACACGCCACCGCGTCCCCTTGTCTGAACCCTTTATGTAATTCAAATGATGTCGACGTGTCATTTTGTACTTTCACTGCCGATGAGATCTTTGCCATGTTAATTTTCTTAGGCATATCAGTTTTGTTGGTATCTCAAGTTCATTCATTGATTGGTAGAGGTTCGGTCTTATGATATTGTCCCAGCCTGCTTTGAAGTCGATAAAGGGGTGGTACATATCGATGTCAAATTCTTGGGCCTTTTCAAGGATTTGTCGTAAAGAGAATATCTGATTGATGCTTGAACGGTCAGGTCTAAATCGTGCTTGGTATTCTCCAAGAGATACCACCATATATGGTTTTAATCTCTCGCATAGAATATTTGATAGGATCTTGTAGGCAGTGTTATCCCTCTGTAGTTTTCACAGTCCAGCTGATTTCCTTTTTTGTGTAAAGGACATATAAGACCTCTGTTCCATTCTTCTGACATGTCTTCTTCAAGTCAGACTTTACATATTATCTTATGCATAGCGTCTATGATAGGTTGTCCAACATGCTTAAATATTTCTTCTGGGATGCCATCACTGGCAAACGATTTATTGTTTTTTAGTTTCTCCATCGCAATTTCGACTTTTTCTACTATTGGTGGTTCTATGGGGTCATCGTTTAAAAATTGCAGTTCCATGTTGTTGCTAGGTTAACCGCCCAGTATCTTCCTGAAGTGTTCTACCCATCTGTTTAAAATGTCCTCTTTATTCGTCAGTAGATTTCCGTCGCTATCTTTACATATGTTTGGCTTAGATTTAAATTTCTTTCTCATGTTATAATAGTACTTTCTGGTTTCATTGCAATTCTTGAAGCTTTCCGGCTGTTCTAGAAGATTGTTTTCAGCGCCAGGCATTTTTCCTTTATGTATTTCTCCTCTCTTCTGAGATTCTTATATTTGTCAATAGCTGATCTTGTTCTACGTTCTTGGACATTCTTGTATGCGATGTTCTTAGACGAAGAGTCAGATCGGTATTAAGTTCGACCTAGACAGACTCGCTGAATTTAAGCAACGACCGGAGCAGATACCGTTTCGATGGGTGAGCGGACCATCAAGATACACCGCGGGCCGAAACCGTTGTTGGCTTGAATGCGAACTATAGTTAACACTCGTAGGTCTATAGGGAATGACCGGCATGACATAGATAAAAATGAGAAGTGGTGCAATAAGCCTATATGGCTGCCAGTGCCCTCAGAGTCAGCATGACAGACGGCCCATAATTTAAAAAAAAATGCGATATTCTTTCTTTCTGTTATTTGTCTGCATTCCTGATCAAAGCATTCGTTTTTGGTTTGGTTTCGGGTTGTGCCAACTACATTATCAGCAGAAACGTCAGTCCTATTTGTGATTGGAACTGTCTTTCTATGCTCTGATTTTTAACTTCTGTACGTTGTATTTTGCTTGCCTGGCACTTTTGCCTTTCTTGATATTCGAAATTCTTACTCGCAGCCTTGCACGTACCATAATATGGTCGACGTCGATATTTGCTTCCCTAAAACATCTAACGTTCATTAGGTTTGAGGCATGTCTTTTGTCTATTAAAATATGGTCTATTTGATTTGCAGTGGCTCCATCTGGCGAAATCGGAGTTGTTTTATGAATATTCTTGCGCTTAAAGTATGTATTATTATGAGACGCTTTACTTTCTTCGGGTCTTGAAGTAATTTTAATCCTGCTGTTCTATACAATGTTCTTACATTCCAGGTACATAATATTAAATCGTTGTCCTTAGTTTGTCGCCTAGGTCGTCGTCGAGGTTTCAGTCCGGCTTTTCCAATTTCAAATTTCGTAACAATAGACGTTTTACGAGGATGGGTTGTTAGCCCCTCGCTCAACCCTCCTCCTTTATCCGGGCTTGGGACGGACAGCAGCATCCCTTGAGCTACTCGATCCACCCAAGGAATATTGCAAATGAAGTTGGTTGATTATATTACCAATGATATTTTATATAAAACTGGTACATGACTATTAGATTACACCGAATCCATCTGAGTTACAGAAAAACCTTTTTTCCATCAGTATCCATTGCGTAGATACACACATACTATTTAAGTTTTATCTAGTCACACATCAAAAAAGTAATAATTGAGAAATTTTGGTATTATAAAGGGAATCACTTATAATCAATTATATCTGCGTTAATCTATGTAATATTTACGTCTTTCCCATCTACGCCTAAAATAGACCACATAGGTTCATACGTACAATATATTTATAACATATATTTTAATGAGAGCCACTTATAATCAAGATGATATAAGATAACTATTTTTTTTTAATTGCGTGATCTTAAAATAGACTCATTAACCATAATCTAATATTAGTAGACACTGTTTCCAAAAAGTAGATGCGAAATTAAAGCTGTTGATTATTATCTTATAGACCATTGGAGACTCATGAGTATTCCCAGGTGTAATCATTTTAAGTACGTCACTAGATTTCAAAGCTTGATTTCAGCCATGACAAACAGGAAAGAATTAGATACTAATATTTTATATCCTCCATAGTTTACTTGTGTATAACACGAAAAAATTTATATTATCGAACAGTAATATAGGTGCGTCTAATAATTGTCAATAATGAAAAGCAGATTTTGTTTGTTACAGAAATTTTCATAATAGATACATATTGAAAACTTAAACAAGATTTACATAGAATATTTGTGCATAAAATTGATAATATTATGATTTAAATTTGGAACGTCCTATATACTTACTAAATAAACGTCACATTCACCTCGTTTTCGCAGAAAGTGACACTAACTTTTAATTTTTAAATGGAACACCTTATATGTTATTGCAGTTTTGAATTCAGCATTTCACACGTCAATATTTATTTTTAATTCTATTTTTAATTTTTCATTTAAGTGTGCCATGCAGTCATGGCCGATTTATTCTAATTGACCTACCAATTCCTAGAATCGAGATCCCACCGAAAAGATAAAATTATGTGATTTATGAGGAAATTTCATCCAAATCGTTTTTTCACATGTAACGCTATTGGTACCGTAGAACAATTTGTTAATACCATTAATAAGTCATTTATTAATACGCCTTATTAAAATGTGCGATAAATACGATCAAAATTACAGCTAAGAGAGAATAAGAGAATACAATTTATTTGTAATTACCTAGATATACATAAAGTGGCTTTGCAATACAAGAAACCGTTGTCTAAGAAATCGCTACTTCCACATCCAGATTTCTCATCCTAAGTCTCTTTATTGGAAAACATCTTGATACTATATTTGCAATTTAGTATGTGGAAATAATTGATCATAGAATTTTAACAACATATTTTTGAAAGACGTCAACCGGGAAAGCAATAGTGCTTATTGCTGCGATTTTGCTGTTTGCGTTTAGCTCGGTCTTTAAAGCTTGCTTGATGCGTCGGCATGCTCTTGCTGCTTTACTTTTCATTTTGTCGTTATCTATTTCGGAGCATTCTTCGATATCCAAATAATTATATTTTGCTTCTAGCTCCACACTTCGTATTACAGACTGATTAATGAGTACGATGTTCTTGCTTTTCACATGTTTACCGCACTGGAGTACCACCACTGCGTATTTGTCTCAACCAAATTCCATTTTGACATCGTCATTGAATTATTTGACAATATCAACTTCATTCTTAGGAAACAACTTCAGGTGTAGAAGAGGTAATTCGCTTTATGGTTGTCATTGACTTTGAAGCCAAATCTCTGTTTATTTATTCAGTTGGTTTGACAGCGATGCGAGAGTCAGGCAAAACGGCAGAGACGAGAGAGAATCTCTCTGAAAAATTCCTTCCTTCTTTGCAATTGTCGTGATTGTCTTACTCGCTAGTAGCTGGTCCTTAGAGCCTTTGGAGGCCTTTCTGCAACCTTTCTGTTCCTCTGCGAATATCTGGTATCTTAGCGGGTGGTCATATATTTTACTTGCTGATGCAGTAGTGATGACTTTGCACATCGTCGACAAGCACGTTATGGGTCAGTAGTTTTTAGGATCCTTCTACTTCTCATTGTTATTATTATTAATAATAAACACTGACTTTCAGACACTATTAAGGAACCATTATTTTAGTTAAATTTGAACTGTGGTATATCTTGCTCTATTTATCAAATTTCATTTTACATTCATTTTAAATCGAATTTTATACATACAAGTTAAGTTAAGTATTTTATGTAACGTTCACCGTTCATCTATATAAGTGAAAAACTACTCAAATGTATCTTCTATTATTGACAATTTTTAAAAGCACCTATGATAGAGCTAAACACATAAATGCTATAAAATGAAATCCAACCAGTAATTTTTTCCATTGAGGTTTCTGGTTTTTATTTACTGGTCTGTATTATATATTGTATATATTGATAGTTTAATTGAATGACTGCAGAAATTAAGAACAATGAAATGAAACAAAAAGGTTGAAAGAGCAAGGGTTGTTAGAGGAGAGTAGGTGGAATGACGTAAGCTATTTGAAAAAAATGCAACTGAACTTCATAAATAAGTTGTATTAACGAACCATCTTAGTTCGAAAACTTAATTTGTAGCAGTTGCTAAAGATAAGAAGTAATTTGAGATATGAGTTATATCTTAAGACTGGGAGTTACACCTGGTAGAGTAAACAGGGTTCATTGTGTCTGCTACAAGGAAAGTAATCAAAAACTGCATTTATGTATATTTAGTTGAAATATACAAATATGGAGGGAAAAAGTAACTTACTCTCGTTATAAAAAATCTTTTTACGAAAGTTGGGGTTGTCTAATCGAGCTTCTCACTCCATCCTCATCAGCTAATCTAAGAACTTCTAATATAGTCAACCCCTACTGCTTGTCCTGTCTGAGTTATTGTATGGGTGTTTCCATTTCTGATCTTAGTATTTCGGAGTTTACTTCCGTAATACTGGTGCTAGTTATCAGAATAGCTCTTTAAAGAAAAATCTCGGTAGTATTGGTGCCTAGTCTGGGTTATCTAATCCATGCTAGTTCTAAAAATGGCACTTGACTCCTTTAGCCCAGCTCTCAGGGGGCTTTGAGCTGTAATTAATTAATTCTTATGCGATTTTTTTATTCTTTAGAATATTTTTAAGGTTTTTATTAGCTTCACCTGTATCTATCAATCTATCGATGAAACGGAATTTTTCAACGTAATTCTCACCCACTTCTAATTGTTGCATCATCATGAAACTTGGCGATTGTGTGTAACTCCGATGACAATACAATATAGTATACTCAATTTCAAAATGGCGCCGCCCCAAGTTGGCGAATTATGATTTTCTTTACAACCCCCTTGATATGGGTATCAAAGGAACGGGCTTGACAAGTAGAAAACAAATATGTCATCAAAACTTAAAAATTAAAAATGGCGGCGTCAACATGGCTGATATGTTTTATCAATTATTATCGTCGGATTCGACTGAAAAGCGGTATCTGTGGGTTATAGAGGTTCCAGATTAGAATTATCTGGTCGTATAGACTAAAAAATAAGTAATAGTTTAAAAAAACTAAAAAAAACACGCTTTAATAGCAAACCGAACTAAGAAGTAAAAAATAATACAATGCAATAATACAATACAATGCAAAAGAGCATGGGGTGCTTGATATCAACTGGTATAAACATTTCATAGTAATAAGCACCCCACGCTTTTTGTATTGTATTGTATTATTTCTTGCTTTTTAGTTCGGTTTGCTATTAAAGCCCGTATTTTTAGTTTTTTTAAACTGTTATTTTTAGTAGTAGAAAGGCATTTTCGAAGGTTATCAGGGCCACCGTGGGCGGAGTATAAAATGAACTAGAAAAAAAGCTGTTTTCGGAACATCTCTTAAAATACGAAAGATACAAAAACTACCGTACATATGAAAATTAAAGAGCACAAAATTCTGTAAAAAAATGAACTCGTCAATGTATCAAGCATTTGTACTTGATACATTGACGAGTATATTTCAAGATATAGATAATGTAATGGAGTAGATCCTAAAATAGTTTAAATTTAATTTATTTTTCAATATAAGAAACAAATGTTACGGTTAAGACGTGTAATAATATTATACATTTTAACCACAGATTAATGGCAACTCTGCATTTTTCTTCTTTAAAATATTTTTATTTTTATCAGGATTCAATTATTTCCTTAAAAGTTATCAAAGTGGAACGCAAGGAGAAGGCGTTCGTGCGTTAGCTTGTAACTCCATAAGTTTGATCCTTATTTTACGCGACAACCGTTGTCGTGTGTACGACATTTTTTGTATCAGTACTATTTAGTAGAATTCTGGGCTCTTCAGTTTTCATCTCATAATTTCTGTGTTTTTCATATTTTAGCAGTTATTTCCTAATAATTATTTTGAAGTTTGACCCCATTTTGTTTTATGTTTCGCCCACACCGGCCTTAATAACTCTTAGACTACTTTTCTATTATTAAAAACCTACCAAGAAATCAAAAGTTATCATAAGGAATATTTTTCCGAGCTTTTGCCGCTAGTTCTTCGGTGGAACTGAAGCCACGAATTTGGATTTAAAGCGGGTGATCATATTAGGTTTGTTTTAGCAACAATCACGGACTAGTCGGAAGTAATGTGATTGATTGAAAATAGTCCCTAATTGTTGCTAGAACAAACCTATTTACTCCATGAAAAATGTCCTTATTATTCTTGTGAGTTGTATCTTCACAATCTTCACGGATGCCTCATAGGCAAGAATCTGTATCTTATGAACAAAATATTATCAAGAAGTCTGAGGTCTAATAGTATATACACCAAATGCAAAGTTTCAGTACTCTTGTTTTACTTATTTTCCTCTATTTACCCCCTAACCCTTCAACGGAATCATCTCAAAATATAATCTGATGTCGATATAATTTTTTCTTTATTTATCTATTTACATACACGAACCCAACAGAATTTAATTTCCATTTACAGGGCGGGAGGCTTACAGACAGATAGGTGAAAAACATGATATAGAGTAAAAGTAATAGAATATAATATATGAATATGTGTGTAACACAGGTTGCTATAAACTAATACTAAGCGAGTTCCTACTATTGAAACTATTAGGAATTTCTACGACTAATTTGAGTGAATACATAAATATGTATTCATCATATACCATGTATAGACACATATATATATACATCCATGCATAACAAGGAAAATAAGGAGAGGAAAACATTAAGAACATTAAAAAACATAAAAAAAGACCAAGAGAAACTTCACTTAATTCGGCTTAATTTGATGTTAAAAATGTCGATATCATTTTTGATAACTTCGTAGTTATGGCAGATAGAATATATAGGGGAAAAAGTTCAAACATTCGTATGAGTGTTAAGGAAGTAAAACAATGATGTAGATCACGTTTACCTGGTAGGTCCTCAAAGCTGATTTGTTCAAGTACTTGCGCACAGTCGATCATGTTGTTTAGAAGTTAATAAAAATATTACACTTTGCACTTCTCTCCGCTGCTTCATAGATCTGTATGTAAAACAATTCAGTAGTAATGAGTGGCCATATCCCATGGGTAGATATTGATGTTTGATTGTAAATGAGACTACATTGCATTTATTTATGTTCAGAGACAGTCAGAATTTATTACACCACCCGTGAATTTCGTTTAAATCCGCCTGTAGTATAGTGCAGTCTGATTCGTCGCTGATCTTATAGTATATCTTCAACTCGTCAGCATATGAGAGGGATGAACAGCTGAGATCGATGGCGATATCGTTAATGAAAATGATAAACAATTATGGGCCTAATACCGACCCTTGTAGGACTCCTGATTGAGAAATAAATTCGATAGACCTGTGACCCTGGTATTGTACGAACTGGCTTCTATTAAGAAGGTAGGATTAAAAAAGTATTAACTTAGGGCTAAGTCGAAAAGAAACTAATTTTGTTAGCAAAGTACCGTAGTTCAGTCAAAATCCTTCGAGAAGTCCATATAGATAACATCGATTTGTCCGCCTTTGTCCATAACTTCAGCTAAATATTATCTTATACAAAGTAGATTTGTTGTTGTTGATCATTGAAAAACAAAGCCATGTTGGTTGTTGCATATATATGAACCTGAGGATAATGTTCGGTATGCAGGACGATTTCAAAAACGTTGCCAAAATTGTTTATGATTGTAATGGGACAATAATTCTGTATATCTAATTTGGTATCTTTATCAGGATATGCACAAATTTGTAAGGACAGATTCAAAATATGTACTAGCGGCGCAGCTAATATACCTGAGCCGTCTTTTAAGAAGAGAGCTGTAAGACATCGGGTCCCACCGTAAATATTGGTTTAATTTTTTTTTTCTTTTTAAAGCATTGACGACATCCATTTCAGTTATCTCGGGGGTTGTTGTATTGATATTATTACTAGTGTCCGCAGAGAAATATATTAAATATATTACGACTTGAGGAGATGTATGCCGAACTAAAAAAATCATCAAATGAATTAGCGATATCTTCAGGATTGCCTAAGATATTTTCGTTGATAGTGAAGGCATTGACCTGGAGTTTCTCTTACTGCTGACATATGTCCAGAAACTTTTTGGGTTAGAGGATAGATTGTTTTCAGTAATTTGTAAATAATTTTTGTAAGATGTGTCGATATCTCTTTTCAACTTAGTTGCTGGGAGTTTAAAGTTCTCAAAATAGACAATGTTGCTAGACTTTTTATAGATGCACCACTCTATCTCATTACGCCTTATGTCGGCGATATATTTTGTGAACAGGGAGGGAATGTTTTTTTGGCTGCTTTTTGCACGGGAACAAATATTGATATGCTATAATACATACTTCTACCAAATTTCAAGTGAATGTATCAATTTTATTTTATTAAACCCTTTAATAATGGAGAGGGGGTGGGTTGTAAATGTTATAAAATAGTGTTCAGGGTGTCCCAGATTTAAACAGACATACTCTAGTGGAAGGTGGAGCACACTCAGCTGAGTTGAAAACACCCCTATATTTACCGTTGAATGTGAACCGTTTTTGAGATGCGGGGTGTTTTATGGTTTTTGACCAGATCTTCAGTCCGCCATATTTTTGATATGACTGCACATATTTAGATAAAATTTGGTATACATGTTATGCTCTTTTAGGTTAATGAACAGCTTAAGTGATTTTGAAAATATTCCAGGACCGACCTCTATTTTTTAATGTGGCTCTTAGGGTAGTTAACATCACACTGTATATTATTTTTTGGTAAATGTTTGTAAATTTTTAAAAAGCCTATGGACCAGTTTATAAAGTAATGGCACGTTTATGGTTATTCTCCAATAAATTTTCAAAAGTATTGAAAGACCAAATTTGACATTTTACAAATAACACAATCCAGTTGCTAACATCATTATTTTATTAATTTTAGCTAAATACCCCGTAGAACAGGTTGATATTTGTTTTTGTTTCGACATTCAGTGCTTCTAAGCTTTTTTTAGTTTAAATTTCAACCAAAATAATTTCATGAAAGAAAAATAATGTTAGTGAATAGGCTTGAATTAACAAGCACAATTTAAAAAAATGTTAAACACCTTTTGAGAATGACTTGAAAATATTAAAGACAAAAGTTTGTAATTTTATTTTGACAAATAAATTTATTTAGAACTTTAAATAATAAAAAAAAAAATCGGTGCAAATAATTAAAACTATAACTGGTTTTCAAAATGAATGCCCCCAGCGTCAATACATATTCGAGAACGTTTTAATATGTTTCTCACTGACCTATCGATCACTTCCGGGTTATTTCTAATGTTGTCACATACAGTATTAATTTTTTCTAGAAGCTGTTCTCGTGTATTGAACTCTTTATTGTACACCTCTGACTTGAGATGACCCCATAAAAAATAATCTAGAGGTGTAAGATTAGGAGACCTCGGTGGCCAGTTTACCGGACTTCCGCGATCAATTCATCTGTTGGTGTAATGCTGGTTCGGATGATCCCGGACCGGTACAGAAAAATGGGGTCCAGCACCATCGTGCTGAAACCACATATCCCTAGTATTGATGCCTTCTAATAAATCTGGCATGATATATCCAAGAAAGTTTAAATAAACTTCACCAGTTAGCCTTTCTTAAAAAATGTGGGGCCTTATTAAATGATTATTGTAAATACCACACCACACATTAATATTAAATCTGTATTGGGAATGTTTCTGAATCACTGCATGTGGATTTTCGGTTGCCCAAATATGCTGATTTCTACAGTTATTAATTCCATCACGTGTGAATTGGGCTTCATCCGTGAATAGAACTCTTGATATTGTTCTTCTATGACCCAGAATCTACCTACAAAATGTTAAGCGGGGAACGTCGTCTCCGCCTTCTAGACGTTGAAATGTTTCAACATGAAGTGGATACTAATTTTCCTTCTTTAATGTTCACCATACTCTTGTCTTAGGTACTGGTAACTCATTACTTATTTTTATAACACTTATGGATGGATTATTTTCCACAACCTGTAATATTTTCTGTTCTTGTGGAAAAGCTCTGGGAACTTGTTCATGCTTTGTCATTGACGGAAATTGTCCATGTTCCCTACTAAGTTATACCTCAAAACGTTTTATGACATGGTACATGGAGATTTGGAAAACGCCTTTGATACTCTCTTTTTCCAGTTCTCCCATTTTCGTCGCAAAAGCCATACACAAAAATAATATCCGCATAATCTTCATTACTAAACTGAAACGGCAACTTAAAATTTTTAGTTTTAATAATTGGTTTTTTATCACTTATTCTAATAATTACTAAGAGCGAACAACAATTCATATTTGTAAAATTACACATTTGACATGTGTCTACTTGGGATTTTTACTTATTCTTTATTCGTGGAATAAATGGAATGTGCTTTATTTTGGACGAAAAAGATACTGAATGTCAAAACAAAAACAAATAATAACCTCTTCTACGGGGTATTTAGCTAAAATTAATAAAATAATGATGTTAGCAACTGGATTGTGTTATTTGTAGAATATCAAATTTGGTCTTTCAATACTTTTGAAAATTTATTGAAGAATAACCACATTAAGAAAATGGAGGTCAGTCCCGGAATTTTTACTTCACTTAAGCTATTCATTAACCTAAAAGACTATAATATATATAAGTTTTATCTAAACATGTGCAGTCATTTCAAAAATATGGCAGACTGAAGTTCCGGTCAAGAACCATAAAACACCCTGTATCTCAAAAAAGGTTCACATTCAACGGTAAGTATAGGAGTGTTTTGAACTCAGCTGAGTGTGCTCTACCTTCCAGTAGAGTATGTCCATTTAAATCTGGGACACCCTGTATACACCAAATCCCAAGTTACTGTACTCTTACCTCCTGCTTTACTCATTTTCCATTATTTACCCCTATTATCCCCTATCCATATCTAGTTCCTGGTCTCCTGATCTCATAATTGAAGATATGTGTACCAAATTTCAAGTCAATATCTTAAACCTTGCCGAGGACCGCTGAAATGAAAAACTCACTACAAGTAAAATAATGCATAAAATTCAATATATATCTATATTATGTAAAGTAAATTTCTCTCTGTGGATATAGACATTAGTGGTCCCGACGCACTTATGTTTATTTTTCGAATAATGATGATATTTGTAGTAAAAAAAATAATGTACCTACCTACCCAACTGAAAACTATTAATCCACGGTCCAACAATAAATATGCAGATATAGAAATAACTAGTGTTTCTAACCTGTGAATATAAATTATTTGCTCCTTTATAAAGGCTTATTTATTTATTTTAGGGTTTTAAATTTTTTTCAATAAAAGCTTTTTAATATAACTTCTCTTAATTTAATAGAATCAACGTTTGAAAAAATGTATGTTTTCCTCATATTTACAATACGCTGTAAATTGCCCTTGACCATTACGCCACCGTATAATCCAAGACCAAGTTTAATCCTTGCATTGGTAACAAACTAAACTATCTCCCTACCAAATCGTATTTGTAAACAAATAAGCAAAATGGATATCAAGAATACTTGTTATCTTAATTTTGTATTTCCAGTTTTGTTTTATCTCTCGGGTTGTGCACGAGTTCAGTTGCGCTTTGTCATTTTATACGGCTCATAACACGTGCATTAATTGTGTGTATACTATTTTCCAAATTTCATCCGCTAAGGTTAGTACCGCATGCTTTAAAATTGCTTAAGTCATTTTACTTTTCTTTACTGTTTAAAAAAAGATCTCAATATATAGAAGTGATATTTTCTGAAATACGATATGTACTTGAATAAATAAATGAGGAATTATTAAATAGACTCGTATTTACGATTTAAAATGCATTTGAAAACAAAAGTTTTTGGAAATACAGTGATTAACTAAGCTGTAAATCTAAACGGAGTTATTTTGCCATTAGAGTACACTGTTTAGAAATAATCATAAAATAAGACAACAAACAAAAGTTAACCAATTTTTTATTATTAGTCGCGTCAATACTTCGAAATCTATAAGATCAGAAACTATTTAACGAAACTTTTTTTAAATATTTGTTATATTGCAAAATTTGAAATCAGAAACGTTCTGACTGTCGGACTCAAATACTTATATTGTTTAAAAAACAATTACTAAGAGTACATATAAACAATGTTTATTTAGACGATATTTAATCAAAAGTATTTTTTATTGTGAATTTTATATAAAAAGTGCTATTTGAGTATAATAGCAACTAAACTTTCTCTATCTAATAAAAACGATTTCGACCTCGTTTGGTGCCAGTCGACGTGAGTTAATGTCAATATGATCTGAAAGAAATTTCATTAAATTCGGTCTAGCCGTTTTTTTGTTTAAACAAAAATAACGCAAAAAGTGAATTTTAGGATTTCTTGGAAAAGATTTAACCATTCTAATATGTTCTGGTGGCAATCAATACTTTGAAATGTCCAATAAATAATCAACATAAATAACACAGACACGCAAAAAAGAATAGAGTGCGAGAAGGCAGACCTATGTATTTCCATGCATTTTGACCTGCTGAACACGAATCCTATGTTCATTTTAATAATTCCTGTAATAAATCTAAGACTATTTGGAATATTGTAAACACTGAAAAGGGAAAAGATGGAAAAAATAATCAGTAATTCATTGAAATTAATTATACCATTATAATATATCACCATTGATATTATCACATCACCACAACTAGCGAGTGAAATTTTTAATACTGCCTTTGTTAATATGGCTACGGATCTGGTTGGAACGATTCCTGCTAATAATAATACCTTCGAACTTATCACTTCTAATCCTAATTCAATTTTCCTATTTGAAGTAACACCGAATGAGATCTTGAAAATCATTAATGGCTTAAAAAATAAGTATTCTAGTGGTGATGATAATATTAGCAATATCATGTTAAAGAAAATCTGCTGGTACATAGTTGAACCTTTGACTTATGTAGTAAATCAATCTCTGAGATACGGCGTTTTTCCGTCAAGATTAAAGACAGCTGTTGTCAAACCTCTATACAAAAAAGGGGATCCATCCCTAATAGAAAACCATAGACCCATAAGTATACTATCGTCCTTTTTCAAGTTACTTGAAATTGTCATGTGTAGGAGACTAATTCCATTTTTAGAATCATGCAATATTATAACTGAAAGTCAACATGCTTATCAGAAAAATAAATCTACAACAACAGCCACCTTTGATTTTGTCAGAAGAATACTGGAGTATCTGGACAATGGATATATTGCTCTTGGTATATTTCTCGATCTATCAAAAGCCTTTGATTGTGTTAATCACAATACACTTCTCAGTAAACTGGATAAGCTAGGCATAAGAGGAATAGCGAATAAATGGTTCAATTCTTATCTCAATGAAAGATATCAAAAACTGTGTATTACGGCAAATTCATCAGAGTATTATTCCAGGACCCAAAGGGTCCTACTAGGTGTACCACAGGGCAGTGTGCTGGGGCCAATACTCTTTCTATTATATATTAATGATTTGCAACAGTATTTAAATAAAGACTCAGTTTATATAACATCTTATGCTGATGACACAAATATTCTAATTTTTGATAAAGAGTATGATAGTTTAAAGACCAAAGCATCTAATGTAGTGCAAACAATATCGGAATGGTTTCAGCAAAATTGGTTGATATTAAATAATGATAAGAGGAGTTGTATTTTGTTCAAACACAGTAGAAACAAAACTGAATTCCCAAATCAGATAGAAATAAACAACGTATACACTGACTACAAGGAAAGTACAAACTTTTTAGGGGTGACTATTGATGTACACATGGAGTGGAGGTATCATGTACAAACGCTTTGTGGTAGACTTAGTTCGGTTTGTTACTCATTAAGAGAACTGAAGAAAGTAGTGAATAACAATACACTTCTTACAGCCAATTATGGCCATTTTTACTGCTTAATGTCATATGGAATAATATTCTGGGGTGGCACTCACATTCATGAAATATTTATAGTTCAAAAAAGAGCAATACGAATCTTATCCAACTTAAAAGTAAATGAATCATGTCGTAAACATTTTAAAGCATTAAATCTGTTGACAGCCCCGGCTCTTTTTGTTTATGAATGTCTTTGTTTTGTTTTCAAACATATGAAGGAGTTCAAAAACAACATTAGGGATCATAGTTATGGAACAAGGCACAAGAATACTTTGTCTTATCCAATTCATAGCACCACAGTCTTAGAAAAAGGCTGTTTTTATAGATGTCTGTATTTTTATAACATGTTACCTACCTAACTGAAAAACATTACATCTATAAATTTTCAAAAATAATATAAAAAACCACTTACTATGTGCAGAACCCTATACCGTAGAGGAAGTGAATGTGACAACTTTTAAGTAAGATAGTATTTGTTCTTTTAATTTGCAATTTGTATTTCTTGTACTATTAGTAGCAATTGTTTTTTTTAGTTTTTAGTATCTTACTTTTTATTCTGTTTTTATCATGTATTCTTATTGTTTGCAGGATTTTTGGACATGTAACAAACTTAAGTTGTACTATTGTAAAATTTATTGTCACTGTTACGCAATAAAATTCTAATTCTAATTCTAATTCTAATTCTAATTCTAATTTTGACCGATTGGCCCTTGCATTTTTCATCACCTCAGAAAACACCGTCAGAATGTCCGAAAAATCTCAAACAAGTAAATGAAAAGCTTAAATGAGTTGTCCATCATTTCCATACGTATTTTGGGGCTCTGAAACCGAATGTGGCACGATGATCTATGGTCATTTTTAAGGGAGATATACACCGCCAAAATTATGAAAATATTCAAGAATATGCAGAGGGAACAGATAAATCGAATGGCGTAAACCAGACATCCCTACGGTATTTGGTTTTCGAGACAGGGCCGCTCAACATCACCGAAAGGAGGAAATTTCTTTTTTTCCCCCCACTTTTCGAGACTCTATCTCGGATACCAAAAAAGCTATAGACTTCTAGTTCAAGCTCTCACCATCCTACGTACCCCTGAATTTTTTCAGGTTTTTAGCCATACTTTTATTTTGTCCTAAAATTTTGAAGGTGGATCATCTTAGAAATGTATTCGTTTTCGACATCTTTTCACATTTCACGCTCTAACTTTTTCCAGACAAACATGACCCCCCTTTTTTGTGCTTAATCAATTGAATTAAATTTTCTATCCGATGACGGGCGACAGGACAATCTACGATTATTTTTAGCGAGATACAAGACGCCAAAATAAGAGGTCCGAGGATTTCGCTCCTCGAACGACACGACCCAACCTTGTGGGCTGCTGGCCCTAAACGAGGAGCCCTAAAATTCTGGAAAGTACGTAAGGAGATGTGGTAAATCTCGAGAAGTGCAGAAAATAGAGATTTTCTCCTTCCGGTGATTTTAAGCAGCCTTATCTCGGAAACGAAATATCGTAGGAATACCTGGTTTGTGCCATTCGATTTCTCTGCTTTTTGCGTATGTCTGAATTTCTTCATAATTTCATGGTATCTCGTTCTGATGTAGTTGCTCCCAAGGCGTACCCATCTCGCCGGAGAAGCGAAATCTTCGGACCTTTGGCTTTGGCGGTATGTATCTCCCTTAAAAATGACCATAGATCATCGAGCCGCCCACATTCGGTCTCAGCGCCCCAATATACGTATGGAAGTGGTGGTCAGCTCATTTAACCTTTTAGTTTACTTGTTTGAGGATTTTCGGGCATTCTGACAGTGTTTTTTGAGGTTAAGAAAACTGCAAGAGGCAATCGGGCAAAACGGACATCAGATTCGTATTCAGCAGTTCAAAATGCATGGAACACATAGGTCTCCTTCTCGCCCTCGACTTTTTTTGTGTGCTTATGAATTAGTAACAAGCTTAAACTCCAATACGCACTCGATAAAGTGATAGAACCTTTCACGTGAATTTCCTTTCCAATATTATTTGGATCATTACACCCAGAATATTTATGAAACATATTCTTTATAGGATTTTGCAAACAGCGGAAAGAAAAACTATCTCTCTATGAGAACTAAAGGAAAAACTAATTAATATTAATGAGATCTTCGCATTCTTTCGATAACCTGACTTCTGGTTATGCTAACAAGTAAAAATTCTTATTTGCCATTCTCATTTTAACACTAGCATTCAACATAGTCCCCTACGGCTAGGAAGGTTAAACTAGTATCTACATGATCCCCTACGATATGTATTAATAAAATGGAATAAAATGAAATAAAAATTAATAATAATATTCTTACTTGATATGCTGTAAAATCATATTTTTTCGTAATTTATAGTATGAGATGAAAACATTTACCGTCTTACAAATCATAATTCAATATCTACTAAATTTTCTGTGCTATGCTTTCCTGAACATGATTCTACAGCGTATGAATTTATCATAATGATAACTTATTACTTTTAAACTGATAAACAGACTTAGAAACATATACAATTTAATGATTTTTAACAGACACTAATGATAAATCGCATAGGAACTTACCTTTTGAATCGTTTTGAAAATTAACATTTTTCGATAATAATTTTGTTGCTTTTTCATTGAAATATTATTTGTTATGCTAAATTCTCAATAGAAACTTTTATTTTTCATTAAATGTCATCGCAAAAAATTGTTTATATGTATATCTTATAATCATCAAAATCGGTTATGTTCTTCTAGATCCCGGTGTTGAAGATTTTTTTATTACATTTACTACATTATATGAGTAATTTGCAAATGCCTCAACTATTCTTATAATATCTCACATTATTTATTAATTAAAGAATGTTTTTGATAAACAAAATCGCATTACAACCACAATATCAGATATTACATGATAATAGTAATTGAATTTATTTTGTCTGTATTGCCCAATTTTGTAAATAACGAGCATTATTGAATCAAAATTCATATACAAATTCAATTAATTTGCTGCGGTTCTATTTAGGTATTTCTACTGGGCTCATTGAATAGGATGTGCCTAACGGAAATTCGTTTAATTTTAGCAAAATAAATAAAATAATATAATTTCCGTAACACAATAGATAAAAAATTGATATGACAATCATTCTTGAAAAAAATTTAACCACGTATAAAAAACGGTGTACCTTATTGCCTAGTATCGATATTGAGGTCGCTTAGAAGTAAATTCGATTGTGCTATTTATTTCGTTTTTCACCGAAATTTTATTTAATTATTTTTAATAATCGTTTTTTAATTTTCTAAAAAATTTACCCATGTTAGTAGCCTGGTGCAGTTTCTACAAAGGAAAAGAAAATTCCGTCGCCTCGAATTTTTAAGTTTTAACATAAGAGTTGCTATAAGAGAATCATTATATCTCAATCATCAAATTTCATGTAAATCTGCAAAAGGCTTCAAGTAGTAGCAGCTCTTTTACAGTCGGTATATTGAATTTTTAACTTTTAACATCAGATTTAGTATCAGCTATTCCGAAAATACCTAACTAACTGCCAACTTTAATGCAATTCCGACAAAGTTATCACTATCACATTCGTCAGTCTCAAAGAGAGAACACCTTTTTTCCTATTTTCCTCGCTTTATACTAGAAATAGCTTGGTTAAACTAGTATAGGACCACTGGCGAGCCATACTCTATAGTTTGGTGTCATAGAAATTGCTTGTCATTCCATAACAGTGATTGAATGAACATTGGAAAACGTGCATACCTCTCGAATTAAGAACTTCCTCCTTTTTAAAAAGCGGGTTATTATTAGTAACAAAAATGCCAACCAAAATAATCGTAATCATATCGCTATATTTGACAAACAAATAAAAGTAAATTTAATTAAAATAAACATTATCAACTTAAAAATAAATATAAATAATAACATAACTTTTAATAACAGCTGTACATGTAATTATTGAATATTTTTTCCGGGGACAGACAAGTTCAAGAGTATATAAACATATTAGCTATAAATCTGTAAATCACCATGTTTTCAAATTTAATCACATACAATTACCCAGTAAATATTAACCATTAATCTAAAGTAAATTTTATAGTGTAAATTACAAATTAAAAATTGTACTGTAAAAATATACAGATTATAGACAGTTGAAAATTGATTCGCAACATGTGGGAGGATATTATTTACAATAATAATGTTGATTAAATTACAGATAACTTCGTTAGAAAATTAGGTAATTATATTCATAATACACAGCAATACTAAAATTATTAATTAAGACTAATGTATTTTATTTCTGCTTTCACAATTATGAAAAATGTAATTTTAAGTATTTTGCAGATAACTTCCATTTTCCTTCCATATAGTCAATATCTAATACCTAATACTGAAAGAAACAAGAAATTGGATACTGAGTGTAAAAATCTGCTGTATAGATCTGCTAAATAGCCAGAATAACATTTTTCAGTAATACCAGAATCCATACTACAGGCTTCAAAAAAGAACAAATATCGGACTTTTTAATCCTACAAAAAGAAACAAATAATAACTTACCAATATATGAAACCAATATAAAGTATATAAATAAAAGTCTACTAAGAAAAAACACCAAATTTAGATATTACGGAAATATAATTAATAGTAATGATAATTTGGAACAGAACTTATGGTAATCAGTTAACAATATGTCTAAGAAAAATAATAAACGAACAAGTATTGAGCACAGATATAAACAAAAAACAACTAACCGTTACACTCTTCGCCGATTTACTGCACTTTTTATGTAATTGTTGCACATTCTATAGGATACTCTACGCATTTCTTTTGTAAATAATATTATGTTTAGATATTTTTAGTTTAATTGTAAAACATAAAATAAATTTATGTAATTTTTTTTCTTTTATTTAAAGATGTATATTTTTTTTTTCAATGTTGTATTTAAAAAATGTATAACTTTTTTATTTATTGATCGATTTTGTTCAACAACGATATGGTTCGTCCTCTAGCTAACACTAACTTATTTTCCAAATTTCAATGCAATCGAGCTTTTCGTTCTTACGTTATCGTGCTTACAATAAACGTGACAACGGACAGACAGACAGACAGACGGAAGGACGGACGGACGGACAAACAGACGGATAGACAGACGAGCGGACTGACGGACGGACGGACGCACGGACGGACATTTTGAAAGTTGTTCAGAATTCGATCACCAACACTGTGATATGAAAATTTTTTCTCTACGAGCAATATTACCGGTTTTATAAATGTGCCGATCGAATGCAATGTATTGTATTTACGAAGAGTATAATAATCACTGATAGAAAAATAAATTTTGATGGATTCAATTACCATTATAGTGAATTAGGACGTATCTGGCAAAACAGATTACATAAACAGGCAATTTTTCAGTTGACAATAGAGAGGCAAGTCTGATGAACTGATTTTCTTTAGAGCAACAGGCAACTGAGTAAAATTGTTTTATATCAGACAAAATTCTTAAAGTTTAGAAACTTGGCAATATTGTTAGCGAATACACCAGAATCACAATAATGAAAAGTTCCCACCCCTGACGTGATTGCGTCATCTTTTAAAACTATGAGGCCACCCTCCCCCATATTCGATTTACCTCGTTTATTCTGTTCACTTTTTGACAAAAATACATACAAAAACGTTCCTTATAAAATTTTGTATGACAAATATTCTATTCATTTTTTTTAATTAAACGAATAGCACTCGTCACAAATGTGGCTCGAGTAGAAAGATACCTAAGTATGAGCGCTACTCTTAACGCGGGATTTAACTGCGATTAACTCAGAGACCACTAATTTGATATATAAATACAGAAAGTCAAGACAACTCAATCTATAGAACAGGAGATGGAGTCTGGAATACACAAACTATAGTTCCTTAAATGTTTTGGTCAATTCATGTTTTTAAGAAAATCGTGAACCTACCCTTGAGGTAAAATTCTTAATTTTTGTGCTTGAGGCATTGAGGCAGGCCTGGCCATAGGAGTGGCAGAACATTGTTGATCAAAGCAAATGGTAGATGTAGTTAACAAGGTGTGCTCGTCCCAGCGACCAGAATTTTATTTATTCTCCGCATTGAATCATCGGGAATTATATCAAAGTATATTGCCAGAGTATACCAATATTCTTTGATATTGCACATATTACAAATTTTTGTTTTATACCTCAGACGCAACCCGTAGTACAAACAGTAGCCATCAGAAATATACAAAATTTGGAACTACAGATTTGAATCTAAAGTATCTAATACTTCAGGAGTATTTAGGTTTTGTTCTCTAAAATTTGGTTAATGACGCTTGCGTCTTTTATCAAGATACCTTATAATATTGTCACATGTTTCCACCCCTAGGAAACACGCTGTAAAAATCCGTATGTTCTAAGTAATTTTAACTAATACTTTATTTAATAACTTCTCAGAATTACAGAATACTTTTTCTTATCTAAAATATACTTCTACTGGACTAAAACTATCTTTAACAATGTCTATTACTTCAAATTTACACTCTTTATTTACTTCCGATTTCTAACCTCACATCGCACTTTTTTTTAAGTTCTACTTCCGCCGCGCGCCGGGAATCTCGCCTTATATAATCTGAAATTGCCTCTAGAGTTATCTAGAACATAATAGAGAATCTTCTTTCGGTATAATATTTATTTCATTTATTAAGTGTAATGTATAGGAAATAGATCGTCCTAACTCCACAAGGTGTCTGCTGGAATACAAGAGGTTATATTACCTGTGGTGTATGTATCTTTCTTTAATATTGGTTAAAATTGACTGACAATAGCATTTATAAATAAAAAATCTAATTTTATATTCTGTGCAAGTAACTCGTAATTTGTATAGGTATATATTTTTTATGTTAAAAAAACTGACAATGATTATAAAATTATGCCAAAATCTCTGTAAATTATTATGAAGAATTTCACTACACTTATTATATAATTGGTGCACATTCTATTGGATACTCTTCGCAGTTTTTTTTTTGTAAATGATACGAGTTTCAAACATTTTTTGTTTAATTACAAAACAAAATTTTTGTTTCGTTTCCAAAATAAATAACTTTTTTATTTACTGATCGATTTTGTTCAAAAACAATAGGTTCTTGCTCTAGCTAACACTAACTTACTGTCCAAATACAATCGGACTTTTCGTTCTTAAGTTATCGTGCTTACAAGAAACGTGACGGACGGACGAACAGACAGGCATACAGACAGATGGACATACGGACATACGGACGGACATTTTGAAAGTTGTTCAGAATTCGATCACCAACACAGTGATATGAATTTTTTTTTCTCTACAAGCAATATTACCGGTTTTAGAAATGTGCCGATCGAATGCAATTAATTCCTCGTTTGGTATTTGCGAAAAGTATAATATGACTATAATGATACAGTATGTCCGCGGATGGGGTTTACAAGAGGTGTAATTGCTAAAATTTTTAACTTTTCGAGAAAATATTATTCCTTATAAAGGTTTTTGCTTGCCTAAAAAAATAGTAATGACGTTGAGAAAAATTAAATTTTTTATACGGGGTGACCAAAAATTACAAAAACTTAAAATTTCGTAAGAGTAAACTGGCTCTATTTTTTATTTTGAAACAAAATGTGAGATAAAAAAGTTGTTTCAAGTTATATAGTCTGTCCAAATCCAAAATTTCATTTAAATGTTGCAATGTTTCCGAAATTAGTGAATTTTTATTAAAAAATAATTGTAGGTTTTTATCAAATTTATATTTAGCTAATTGCATTCGAATAAGAAAATAAATACTAGATAAACAATTTTGAATTTATTAAAGTCCATACATATTTGATGATTCTGACTTTATTGAATATCACTATTCAAAAATTCCTCCACCAAATTGAACGCATGTTTCTAATCGTTTTCGAATGTTGTGAAAACTACTTCTAACTTCCTCAATGGAAATTGATTGCACAGCTGCCGAAATGCGCTGCTTTAGAACTTCAACTTCATTGTCTATGGGTTCTCGGTAAGTAATTTGTTTTAGACGGCCCCAGAGAAATGTATCTGCAATAGTCAAATCTGGACTTCTTGGGGGCCACCGAACTGGACCGCTGCGTCCAATCCACCTTTGCCCAAATTTGCTATTAAGCCAATTACGTACGATGCAGGCATGATGTGCCGGACATCCGTCCTACTGAAAATACATTCTGTTACGATACTCCAACGGCAAGGCTTCTAATTGATCAGAAAAGAATGTATTAAGCATGCGTAAGTAAGAATTACTATTGCACGTATTTTCAAAAAAGTATGGCCCTATTATGCCATGATATGAGATAGCGCACCAAACATTTACTTTTTTTAAATATTGCCTTTCGGTAGAAATTCTAAATTCGGGGTTGGTCTCACTCCAATACCTTACATGTTGTGAAGCTACAGTCCCATTTGTAGAAAAAGTTGACTCGTCGGAGAAGATAATAAATTTATAAAAATTTGTGTTGCCACTTAAAATTTCATTTCCGATCCATAAACAGAAATCTAATCGTTTTGCTTCATCTCCTTCTTCTAAGGTATGGTTAAAATGTGATTTGTATGGAAAATTTTTATTTTCTTTCAAAATTTTTTGAATGCAACTTTTTTAACCACCTCCAAATGCCGGGCTCGATTTCTCAACGAAAGTTTGGGTTCTTCAGCAACAGATGCCAACACTAATAATGTGGCAGCGTCATTTTGATCATTTTTTTTTTCTTTACGTCAAGCACCGAACCAGTTTTTTTAAATTTTTTTACTAATTTATGAACTGCCATTCTCGAAACATACACAGTGGGAAATCTCTCACTGAATTTTTGAATAACGTAACGGTATGAACTTTTACCGTCTCCATAACACTGTACTAAAAAAATTCTCTGCTCAACAGTTAACATTTTAAAAATTAATTTTTAATTCAGATATGTCATAATATGAGACGTAACTAGGTAACAACGCACCTAACAATTAAATGGGGCGTCTAGATGCAAACCTTTCTTTATGCATGTAATATTGTCATTTCCAGTAAAAGCCAAAAAACTTTTAAACAAATTAATGAAATTTTGGATTTGGACCGACCATATAATTTGAAACAACTTTTTTATCTCACATTTTGTTTCAAAATAAAAAATAGAACCAGTTTACTCTTACGAAATTTTAAGTTTTTGTAATTTTTGATCACCCCGTATAAAAAATATAATTTTTTCAACGTCATTACTATTTTTTAGGCAAGCAAAAACTTTTATAAAGAATAACATTTTCTCGAAAAGTTAAAAATTTTAGCCATTACACCTCTTGTAAACCCCATCCGCGGACATACTGTATACATGTTCATTTTTTTTAGCACTAATAACTTAACCTATAACCTCTTTAAAGCAGCCGAATTGGATCATATATATTCAAATTATATCATTATTTGAAACTTCGAGCATATACCCCCGAGGATTTGAAATGCGCGCACGAAACGCTATTGGTCCGATTACCAATATAGTTCACGTTGGTTCCAAATTATATGATTGGTTAATGCAAAAGCTGCATAACAGCATGCCTTATAAATATATGGACCTTGGAGCAACGTAGGCTCACTTTTGCTCACCTTCATCTGTTGTCGTATCCTAAATCGTAGCTCCATGAAATTAGGTTTAGAATAGATTATGAGATTGGTGTTTCCGCTGCTATCATCTAAGATATTAATGATTTTTTTCCATTCGTACTCAATTGATTCGTCCATATCTGAGTTTGTTTGATTGAGTCATTTTTTATTTTATTTTTTAAATCGGTGAGCGTTTCACAACTAAGTTGGGGTTATAAAATTTTTAAAAGTGTCTAAAACTAACATTATTTATGAAAATCGAAAAAAGTCTCCTACTGAATTGGTACCCATGATATAGATATTCAGTATATCGGCGAAAAGTATAATGTTTACTCTAATTTGTTTTAGCATCAGTAGAAAACAATTAGACTGGGTGTGCCAAAAATGAAAAATTATCAGAGGCTGACGATGGTTATTTTACATGTTCATTTTTGTTTAACTAACTTTTAACGCGTTTAAAGGTAATAATTATTGACAAATAGGTGGTAAACAAATTTTGTTAGATTTGTATTTTTCATTAATTATTCTAAATATTCTACTGTCTTTTTGACTTTATATATTATTACATGAATTCAACTACTGTGAGCTATTAAAAATTTTCCGCTGTTAAGATCGATAACTGTTTTATCAGGTACTCGATAAAAACAGTCTTAAAACACGTGTTTGACAATACTTTCTGAACAGTTAAAAACACTTAAACATATCTGATTGGAGGCTGATGGTCTTTATGGTAATATGTATTTTATTGTCTCGAGGAGTAACGAAGTGTGATGTATTGAGCATAATGGGAAAGCATAAATTAAAAAAATATACAGTATGTCTCACTTTTCGTGAATTCCATATCACTGCACACCCATTAACAATGTAACTTTTTTAAAACTTGGATGGAAGGTATAATTATTATTATTAATAATTGGAACTTTACATTACATCATTTCAATACAAAAAAATGATAAAAAGCAACTAAAACTTAAAAATGTAAATCGAATTCAAATTCAAGTCACTACACTACAATGTACAGGCTACTCTAACCAAGACGGAACAAAGCCGTTTTTCAGTCGATAAAAACATTTATAACAAAAACTAAAAAAACCATTTGTATTTTTTCCGCCGAATCCAAAAGTTATTAAAAAAAAACGAATATGAAATAAAATATGCTATTTTAGAGGCACAACTCTTTTGTTTTCAATTTATTTGTTTTCATTTATGATAATTTTTGGTTTCTGCAGAAGAAAATACCATCGAATGACTTTTTTGGTTTTTTACATAAACATACGGAGCAATGGAACAAATACAACTTTTTTGAAATAAGCACATAGTTTTAAGTACCAAGTGAAAAAGACACCTAATTATTATTAAGAAAATATATTTTAAACTAACTAACACTCAGTACTCGTTTAGTTAGTTCCCTCAATCTCCTATTTTTTAATTTGATCCAAGAGTTAGTCACATCTGTCAACTCTATACTATCTGTTATCTCACGTTCGCTTTCAGGCTAATTAAAGAATTTAGCCAATGGTGGTACGTACATTTTTAACAAAGTTTAAGGTGCTAAATTTACGCTCGTTTGTTGCGAGTGAATACGCATCGGAATAGATAACTTGACAGAAAAGAAAACTTTCTTTTAAACATCCCTTTGTTTCATGGCAATTTTCTGCAGTTAATTTTTTTCCAAAAAACTGATAAGGATATCTAAAACTCGAAAAAACTCGTGACGATAAAATTCGTTTATATCCATGTGGCTGGCAGTTTCATTTTGTTGGTCAAATCTTTTTGGAATAACTCTCCATCTTATCCAACACAAGCAAGATATTTACAAAATGTATCTACAATAGAATTATAAAATATGTAGAAGAAAAAAAAAATACTTTCTGATTCTCAAAACGACTTTAGAAAAGGCAAGACAACTATCCTTGCAATTTTTAAAGCTTTAATGCAAATATTAGACTCACTAAACAACAATAAAGAAACGATTAGAGTATGTCTGGACCTGTCTAAAGCGTTTGATAGTGTTGAGCATGATATTCTCTTAAAGAAATTATGTAATTATGGTATAAGAAGTACAGCACTACATCTAATAAAATCTTATTTATCAGTCAGACATCAACAACTTATAGTGTGTGACGATAGTGGAGCCAAGTCAAATCAAACAACGAAATAATTAAAATAGGTGTACCACAGGGCCCTTGTTATACATCCTGTACACAAATTATCTACCAAAAGTTGTTTGTTAATCATAATATGGTGCAATTTGCAGATGATACATCTTTAATATTCAGTCACGACTCTAGAAACCAAGAAATAGACATCCTTGAGATACCGCAATCTCACTAGAAAATTAGTTCACTAACAACAATCTTGGTGGTGGTGTCTTTTAAAATTCTACTCTGGATTAACATGCAATGATATGGCAAACAATTTAGGGGCTTCAAATAGGTTATCGGTTTCATCATGACTTGATCTAATGGTTTGTGAATTATTTTTTGTACTATATGTTATAAACATATAACAGAAAATGCATCAATAACATTTTAAGTTGTTGGATTTGAGGAATTCTGTAACAATTTTCACTTTGAAAAACCAGTTTTTAAAAACAGTAAGCAGCAAATAAAATCAAAATTTAAAATACACTTGAACACTCGCTTAATAATTTTTGTGTTAATTTTTCGGTCGTGGGAATTACAGTGTAAAATTTAAAGCATATGTACATACATATGTATATTTGTATGACATGGTTAGCTGGATTTTGCCTACCGCATTTGGAACCAACTGCCTAAACTTTGGAGGGAAGCTCCGACCCTGCACCCCCCTTGGGCACGGCCCCGATAATCTATAATGGAAAGAAATTACTAATCAGCACCCTATGTTTTTGTAGGATTTACATTTATAATAAGCCTTTATTATTCTCATTTTCAAATAGGCTTTTTACTTCCCCCACTTACCTAAAGGAAGTATTGTTTTTCTTACTTTTATTGGGAGTATTACCAGTGAAAAACATTTAAAAAAATTTTAATAAAAAAGTCAAATGGATCAGACAGGGATTGGTTTTTGAACATTTCTTTGCTGCAAAATGTCTCACACCTAAAAATATACAGAGTTTCAGGTATGCAGTCATTTATTTCTAGGGATGATTTTATATAAAAATATATGAAAAAAAGTTCATAGAAACATGGGTCCGGAAATTCCTTCCAAGTGCGCCGTGGGCCTTTGAAGGGGGCACCCAAAATTAGTGAAATTGTATTTATTATTTTTTTGAATAAACCAAGGAGAAATAACAAATTATTACTAAATTAAGGGACACAACAGGTTTTAAAAATTAAAAAATTTAATTAAATGTTCAAAGTTCATTGAAAAAATTGGGTTTACGCAAAAGACTGGAAAAATACCCTTTAGGTTAAAATGTATCGAAACCAGTTGGTCCTACGGCGTTACAACAAGATGAGACAATCACAGAAAATTCACATTGAACAATTTGGGGGTGAGAAGTAAGTGCGACCTTTCCAATTTTGTGCAACCCTGATTGAATTTACCCCTGGTAGATAACATCAGATAATGACATTTATTGATATCGAATCACGTGCAAAAGCTAGTCGCTGTAGATCAAAGGGTTCCTGAGATAATAAATAAAATGTCAACATTGGGTGCTCCCTTCAGACACAGTAAAGAGAAGACAAGCTCTCTGCGCCCTTAGGAGGGATTTCCGGACCAATGTTTATGTGAACTTTTTCATTTTTTTTATGTAGAATCACTCCTAGAAATTAATTACAGCATACCTAAAACATCCTGTATAAACTAGAACAATGTTATAAACTGAGAACTGAAAATGAAAACTCTAATGTCAGTTAACGTTTCGAAAAAGTATCTACTTCTGTTCTCAATCAAACCTTCTTTGGCCATCAATCATAACAGTTCGTTGTTCATAAACAACGAACTGTCATGGTTCGTTGGATTAGTTATATTGAACGGGAAATAACCTTATGAATATTTTAAAATTAATAGTAAACTAATATTCAATAATGACTATAATTGAATAATACTTATAATTATTCAAATAATGCAATTAGTTTAATTAAAAGTGTTAAGATTACGACTCATGTATTGCCAAGTTAAATTATTGACGTAAGTATACTGATATTGCAAGGAACTTCAATGTTTCCTTCAAGTCTAAAATGTAGTCGGTAAGTTGAATTTCAGAGCAAAATTATTATGATGTGAATAATGAAGACAAAATGAGTACGGTTGTTAGTTCTCAGACTGGTTGAAACTCCTGATATGAAACTCATACCGAAGTAGTTTAGTTTTAACAGATTTTTATTGGGCCTAATGTATGTCTCAATACAGAAATAATTTACCCCTAAAATTTTCTATGTCAGGAACAATACCTTTGTTGTAAGTCTCTAAAAGTTTATGTTGGAATTATGAAAATCCAAAAGGAGACCTTCTACGGCATTACCCTTTTCCACAAAGGAAAAGGAACATTTCGAATATTGATTACTTCATGACACGTGTTTGTTGATATGCTAAAAGCTTGGAATAAATTGGTTAAGAATAATAAGAATAATAAGAGTAGAGTTATATCATATCAGTTTGAAATAAAAGTTATCGTTTATATCAATATTGAACGAGTACAAGTTGCAGTTAGATTAATTAGCAGCCGTAGCATATTAACTAAATTCAAGGGTATCTACAGATTCTGCCAAAGGGCAGAGGAAACCTCACCATGTATTGTGCCATTGTGAAGGCCTTGCTAGACTGAGATTCCAACTACTTGGTGATGAAAAACCAAGAGCTGATAGCTGCACTAAGGAGCCCCTAATAAAGGCTGTGGAGTATGATACAAAGGACACAGCTGGATAAGGAGCTCTAAGAAAAACAAACAGGAGCACCACAATAGTTCCATGGGGGTCGCGGTGGTCAAGGCCAATTGGCCAGCTCCTCCTTCCTAATCTAAAGGGTTATCTATGGAAATAAATTGTTACGAGTTATAAAAAATGGAACTGTTGTAAAGTACCATACTTCCTTTGAGGTATTTTCCCCCTATTTTTTGATAAACAAAAGTTATTAACGATGATAGCAACAAGTATAGGTAAATATTGGGTAGGTTTTATGCTCCTTCATCAATGACTTGAAAATCAAGCGTAAAATATTACATATACCTTTTTGAAAGAGTATAAAATTCTCTATAATAATGGTTATAACAGACAGACAACGACATATATGATATATATGATAGTTAAGTTTATACATTCCACCAAAGTTTCAAAATGGGCTTCCGAAGTGCATGATCCTATGGTATTCCATACACAATTTGTCCTAGAAGGTAGGGTAACAATAAAACAAAAAAATTGTTTCGTGGAATATCCATTTTCTTTTTCTTAAAGCGACTAGAGGCGCTCCTAAACCTAATTTAAATGTTAGAAAAAAGCAAAATGCTTGTTTCAACAAATATTTGCGTATTCGGGTGAAGTTTTAAAAAAATATCGGTTTCTGTGGACAAATTTAGTGATTATATAGGTAGGTACACATAATATTAATATTGAATATTTTGCGTGCGGTGGCCAGCATTTCCTGCTTTGCAAATGCAAATAAAATATTCCTCTCTTTTATTTATGAACAACAGCAAATTCCATTTGATTGCGCTTCCAAAAATTATTTCTGCAGTATCATGATAGAAATTAATGTTTAATTCTAATGAGTTATTTTATACAAATTTCTTAGTAGCGTCATCATCGACCTCTTCTTGTTATGCTGTGTTTACTATTTTACCTTTCTTTTAAACATTGAACTCAATGTTTAAAAGTGAATTATTTATTATTTATTTGCTTATAGTAATGAAACATATTCTTTATAGGATTTTGCAAACAGTGGAAAGCAAAGCTATCTATGAGAACTAAAGGAAAAACTATATATAAAAATATTAATGAAATCTTTGCATTCTTTCGATAACCTGACTTCTGGTTATGCTAACAAGTAAAAATTCTTATTTGCCATTCTCATTTTAACACTAGCATCCAACCTAGTCCCCTACGGCTAAGCAGACTAAACTAGTATCGTAGAGGATCATGTGGATACTAGTTTAGCCTGCCTAGCCGTAGGGGACTAGGTTGGATGCTAGTGTTAAAATGAGAATGGCAAATAAGAATTTTTACTTGTTAGCATAACCAGAAGTCAGGTTATCGAAAGAATGCAAAGATTTCATTAATATTTTTATATATAGTTTTTCCTTTAGTTCTCATAGATAGCTTTACTTTCCACTATTTGCAAAATCCTATAAAGAATATGTTTCATTGAACTCAATGCCTAGCACTACTTTTTAATCTTGTCCTTACAAGCTAATATCTCTCCAATATAATATTTCCTTTATCAGACATTTAGAATAAAACGCTGAAGTCACGTTTTGCTTCATATTCAGCAATAACACACTCTTCTGTGATTAAAGCAGACAAATTCAAATAAAGCGAAATATTAATAACAAAAAATGGCTTCAAATCAATGACGATCTGTAAAGTATAATTGTGTAATCACGTAATTCTAATAGAACATATGCCTACAATGGCGACAGTTTCCTGTTTTACAAATCATCTTTAAAATCCAATTACAGGACAACTTGAAACTATACATGAATTATTCCGTTAATACCCAACGTGTAATGGAACGCAAACAAGACTACTAATCCCCATGGTGCAATAACAGTAAGTATCGATAACGGCTGGTACTAGAAAACAACCTCTTGATATATTTATAAATTGACGAAGATTATAACGGGTAGAAGTTGCAGTCGAGCATGGCCGACTGTGAATACCTATTTGATTAATATTGTGTACGAATGCGCATAATTCCTTTTTAGCGGTGCTGCTGAGATTAAGCACGAATAATATGGTTATATTACTTCCACATCCACGTAGTGGATTGAAAGTATAGTAATCGTAAAAAAAAATCAAGTTTTTTTTTCCAAATAGGTTTAGAATGTCATGAAGCGTCGAGATTTTAAATTTGAGCGATAAAAAAATGTCCGTCCGTCCGTCCGTCCGTCCGTCCGTCCGCCGGTCGGTCGGTCGGTCGGTCGGTCGGTCGGTCTGTCGGTCTCTCTGTAACTTTTTTGTCCGCACGTTTTCTCCGGGACAGCTTAAGATATTGACTTGAAATTTTGGACACATATATATTGTAACGAGCTCTGGAACTGGAATGTTTTTTGAAGATATCCGGTGAAGGGTTCGGGGTAAATAGGGGTAAATAGAGGGAAATATGTAGAGCCAGCTGGTAAGAGTACAGAGACTTAAAATTTGATACATGTATACAAGCGAAGGCCACAATATCTTTTATAATGTTTTTCATCCCCCACTACCACCCCCACACTCCATTATTAAAGGGGTTGACAAAATAAAATTGAGATATTCACTTGAAATTTGGTAGACGTATATATTATAATGACATGAGGAATTAGATTATATTTTGGGTTTAGTCTGATGGAGGGTTGGGGGTTAAATAGAAGTAAATAAGGGAAAATTAGTAAAGAAAGCTGGTAAGAGTATAGAAACTTGAAATTCGGTGTATGTCCTAGAAGCCAAGGCCTTAGATTTTTTTATAATATTTTTTAACCACCCACCACCTTTACTCCACTATTGAAGGGGTTGGTAAATTAAAATTGAAATATTCACTTGAAGTTTGGTAGACGTATATATTATAACGACATCTGGAACTAGACTGTTTTTTGAGATTATTCCGTATGTACGAGAAACCAAAGTCTCAGATTATTTATAATATTTTTCAACACCCCCCACCACCCCTATTCCATTATTAAAGGGGTTGATAAAATAAAATTGAGATATTTACTTGAAACTTGGTACACGTATGTATTATAACGATATCTGGAGCTGTATTATACTTTAAAATGATTCCGGTGAAGGGTTAAGGGTTAAATAGGGGTAAATACAGGAAAATAAGTAAAGCAAGCTGGTACGAGTACAGAAACTTGGGATTTGGAGTATATACTAGATGCGAAGGCCTCCGGTTTTTTTTTTTAAATATTTTTCATTCCCCCACCACCCCCACTCCCTTATTAAAAGAGTTAGTAAAATTAAATTTAGATTTTCACTTGAAATTTGGTACACGTATGTATTATAACGATATCTGAAACTAGATGATATTTTGACATGATTGCGTTGAATGAGAGGGAGGTAAGTAGAGGTAAATATTGAAAAATAAGTAAATCAAGCTGGTAAGAGTACAGAAACTTGAAATTTAGTGTATGTCCTAGAAGCCAAGGCCTTATATTTTTTAATCACATTTTTCAACCACCCACCACCCTTTCTCCGTTATTAAAGGGGTTGATAAAATTAAATTGAGATATTCACTTGAAATTTGGTAGGCGTATGTATTATAATGTATTATATATTTCTAGTATTTTCCAAAGTCAGCCACCTTCGCTCCGTTATTAATGGGATTGATAACACAAAATTGAAATATCCACTTAAAAGTTAGTACACGTATGTATTGTGATGACATCTGATTGAGATATTTTCACTGAAGTGGTGGGAGGTTGTAGGTTGTGAATAGGAGAAATAAGAAGGGTAAACTAGAAATTTCATTTTTAACGTATATGGTGGAAAATAACGCCTCAGACTTTTCTATGACATCTGCCCCGAATATTATTAAAATTCTATGGCCAATAATTTCCACATACTAGAGTGCAAATCTAGTCAAGATGTTTCCTTTAAAGTGACTTGGATGAAAAATCTGGAGGTGGAAGTAGTGATTCCTTAGGCAGCGGTTTTTTAATTGCTCAGAAAGTTAACTGCACTCAAGAACACCCAACAACAACCATCTGTTGTTTCGCAATAGTCTTATTAAAAATTCCACCATAATATTTTGGAGTAAAATTACCATATCATCTAATCTACCTAATGTTTGTTCGAACTTGGGAAATACACTGTATGTTACTATTTCCGATATCATATACATGTAGTTCTTTGTGGTTAATCAAAAACCATAGTAATATATTGCTCCAGAATATATTGCTCCAGAAATAATCACAATTTTCAAGCATCTGGCAATTGCCCTGTGTGATGGATAAGACCCGTTCCAATAAGTATTCCATCGTGTTAATTTATTCTTATTATTCAGGCTCTTCTGTACAGAACTCCGAGGGCACTGCTGCTTTCTGGGCTTATTGTGATCTCCCCGTCATGTTTCACTCTACCCACTCCAATACCCATGTACCCCTAATCAGATGATGCAGGTCTAGGGTTGAGCGAGTACTCATGAATTCCAGGTCTGTTCGTGTTTGCCTGTAGATACAATATCTTCTGCGGACCAGTGCCTCGCAGTTGACTGTAATATGATCAACCGTTTCAAGGTTCCTTGCCGCATAGTTTGCAGTCTAGGTTGCAGTCAAATTTTACGATTGCGTTATCTGCCAGAAGTCCTGTAATTATACTGTGTCCTGTTCTTTGAAAGCAGTTCTTCAGTTTGTTTTGCACATGGACCTTTGATGAATGTTTCTCCATGCTGATAACCTTAAATGTTGATCCATTGGTTTTTATTTTTACTCTTGACCCAGTCTTTAATCACCCTTCTGGCTAAGCTTTTGGCAATGTCCAGCGCGGGTTCTAGGCCGAAGAATATATTAATTAGCTGCTCCTTGTCTAAGAAGTTCATCAGTTTTTTCATTGTCACCTATTTTTGAATATCCTGCCACCCAGAGAGTTTGACTCTGTTTTGCTCATCCATAATGTTCAGCTCTTCGTGAAAATCCCATACCAGTCGAAATGACACGTTGTTAGAGGCTAGTGTCCTAAGTGCCGCCTGGTTGCTAATGCAATGGAGATCTGCTGGTTAACGTATTGTCGATTTACATTCTCGCGTACACACTCAAGTATAGCTAGACTTTCTAATTGGAATCAAGTGGTGTATGCCCGAGTGAAAGGCTAATATTTGCCCAGTGTATTCCAGCTCCACCTCCTGTGTTTGTCCTTGATCCTTCAGTATACTCTTACGTATTGCCCATGCTACTACTTTACATTTGTTTCAAATTTAAAAATTCCACACTAGACGACCACGCTTCAGTGCAACTTCCATATGTTCCGTAATATTCCTATTAAAAGTATACTGAAACAAAATTAATATATCACATAGTTTGCATAAAGTTTGTTTAAACCTGAAAACACATTGTATATTATAGTTTCAACGTCTTGTACATATTCGTATATTTGTGTACTTAATAAAAAATCTTTTGGTTCAAAATCATAATTAAACATAGTTTATATAAAATATTACAATTCACAGGCCTCTGGTCATCACCATTTATGATCGATATGGCCGAGTTTCACTAATAACTATTCTACTATGCTGTTTTGTACACAGTACATTTACTTTTCAATTCGACAACCTTATGTAAGTATCAGACATATAGTATAGGTAAGAGAAGAATACGCAGTTCGGCCTTATCGATTTCAGCATTCAAAACAATTTTAGGTCTAACAGACAGTGCCGCGTTTAACAGAAATTCGCAACATCCATTGTTTTTGTGTTTGTTTTATTAAAACATTTTTTAGATAAAAACCTTCAAAAAAAGTAAATAAAAATTATGAACTAAAATATTTTCTGTATGATCTTAAAGTCCTAATACTAAAGTTTGAAGCGCCCTATACATCCACATTAATATGCAATAACACTTTTCACGGTATGACCGTGAGCTATCTGAATAATTATAAGTACATTATCAACATTAAACTCGGTAAAAAAATGCAATGTAGTTAATTGTTTTAATTGGAGAACAAATAAACAGTGTGAAAATAGTCCTTGGAGTCTAAGTACCCATTTGAAATATCAGTTTTAAATTCGTGATATACTTCTATTAATTCTCTCACCGGGGGCCTGGAAAATGGAATGGTTGAAATTGAATAAAAATTTGTGTACTATTTTATGTTTGCAAAATTTAAAATACTTTAGTCCTTTTTGTCTGTTCGTCTGTTCATAGGTCTGTTCGTCCGTTCGTTCATTCATCATCACCTTCTAATTATTGAGGTTTTAAACCCTATATTTTTGTATGTATGAATTTCAACCAATTATGTAAATTACTGGCTCGTGTCTGGTATTATTTTGCAAAAAGGAAAAAATAGGTGCCTTCAGTATATGCAAAAGTTAAAGGCAAAAGTATTTTTAAATAAAGTTCATTATGTTTTCTTTAAATTTGAAAGTTGAAATATGCACTCAAGACGAAAAAACTTCGTATCGTCTCTCTATTTTCCTAAATACATAGACGAAATATGACCATAATGATAAAAAATTTTGACCTACTCGATAGCTTAAGTTTGATTTAGATGTTTCAAACAACGAAATATCACATTTTCATGTAATCATTTTTTTGGATGATTTCTATAGGACAAGCCATAGTTTTCTTATGGAACTCTCTAGATGCTATCGGCATTGCACTTCATTTCTCCTGTCGCTTACTTTCTTTGACTAAATTCTATATCAGATCAAATATTATCAATATATATAAATGGTAACAAACTTTTTATTTTAATTATAATTACTAATAATGCAGAAGGTTACTATGGTTATAAATTACTTCTTCAGATATTTTAAATTTGTGTCATGAATGAAACATTTTTTTATTTGAATTTTAAGTTTGTTGTACTTTTTTTCACAGCACAATCCTAGTATTTTATATTGTCATAAATCTAACATGTCTCAAAAAATATTTACCTTGTACCAGATTAAACAATTAAATATTCTATGTATTAGCCAATATCGAGGGTCATTGGTATAAATAGACTAATAATAATAAATTAATTTTACAGCAACTACAGATGCATTATTTTATAAACTAATATGTTAATTAAATATCTGAACCTTGATTAAAATCATGTATTAATGATATACTTATATATAAAGAATAATAAAATCTTAATTGCACTGTTCTGTGCATCTTAAAATACTTCGGCTTCGTAGGATCATTCATTGAACGAAGATTCGAAGATGATTTTATAGGGCGACTAAAATTCAACCTAATATTTATGTGGATAGTAATAGTAATTCATAGAACAATAGAAGGGCTACGGATACCTTTGGACATACATTTTATATCCCATTGCTATTGATACTGATACATTAATAATAGATGTCCAATCTAGGTATAGTATGCTACATGATATTTGACCTTATAAACAATTGCCAAAAAATAATAAAATGCACTACAAAGACAAGCCGATATAATTAATACTAAGATCTTAATGTGTAATATAGAATAGTATTAGGGCGTATTTCCACGTTTTGATATATTAATAAATGCATTGATATCTTCATACGCTGTTATTATTGTTACATATTCTTACTAAAGGCCACTCAGGCAATGCCGTCGAAAGGGTGCAGAAGATGAGAAAGGAGAACGACGTCATCAATTTTCAATCTTAATAGAAGTTCTCCACGATTAGGTCCATTGGAAACGTCGGACTCGTTATTGGAATAGGTTTATTTACCTTGGGCTCGATCTCCAAATTCAATATAGCCTCTACATTAGCCTACATTAAGAGCTGCAATTTTAGATATTGATGATGTAACAAAAATAAATCATCATCATTACAATTTCAAATTTCATATAGAATCCTTTTGTTAGTTTAGATTCGAGCTCGGTCAACTGCAAAAATGTATTTATTGCAATTGCAATATATAATAATTGTCACAAAAACACAGGAAAGTTATATCTTAATGTTTGGACAGTTTCAAGAATTCAAAAATTTCAAAATTTAGGCAAAGTTTCTTAAAAAGTTCTGAGATTCCAACAATGAATGTAGAACTTCTAGAAACTAGCATGGCTTTCTTTAGAACTTTGAAAATTGCATCAAAATAGTATAAATAAAAAATCGTATAGGTCAGATATATGGCATCTGAGTATTAGTTGTTAAATCAACAATTATAGAATGCAACATCTTTAAAAATATTATTCCGAAGTAGGTAAAATGTGGTTTCTAGGGATTTCTCAAGTAATTGATCATTAGGGATATAGGGTTAATACATTTTAAATTCGAGATGGCGCGGCGACTTATAAGGTTCCATAGTTACCTGGCTCCTCATGGATAAGAATTACCTCTTATACTTTTAGGATACACGAACTTAAATCAAACATGTTATTAAGTTTTAACTTCCCCACACAATTGTGGGAGGTTGCTAAAATTGGTGCAAAATCAAAAATTGAGATAACATCAAATCTTTACGTTTTGAGGTCCTAGTAATTGAAAATTGTCTCCGTGTGTGTGTATGTGTGTTAGCACGATAACGGCGAATCTACTGAACGGATTTGGGTGAAACTTTGAATGAGGGTTTCTTTAGTGCTCTAGAAGATCTGAAACGGTTGGTTGAGATCGGATTACGTTTAGTACCGTTTTGGCTCAACAGGTTATTTTATTACTACTTACAATTTGTAATCTAACCATTGGAATTTTTTATATACATTTTTTTATACAAATTATTGTATTAAAAACAGAAAAAATTAAATATCTCAATACTATCAGAGCTGGGTAGTAATCAAATACTGAGTATTCAGAATGCTATTCAAAATGCTATTTTGGTGTTCGGTATTCAGTATTGAATACTCTATATTTTTCAGTGCCTAAGTATTCAGTATTCCTCAAAATGAATATTATTCATTATTCAATACTTAAATGTGATATTTATGAATACCAGCAGTATTCAAGAATACTAAGTATTCATGAAACTTAGAGTATTCATAATTATTTGTAATATTATCCTCCTCACAAATATCTGACTTTTTTATTATTAACAAGTGGTATTGATAAATTCTAGGAACAAGCAGCAATCATAACAAAGTTTTATCATCTAATTGACTTCACTTTCCTTATGTGTAGCAAGTAGTCGTGTCGTAGACAAAACGTGCTGTGCTTTCCTGTTCCTTGATTTGATTTGCGTGTTTTGTTTAATTTTTTGTTGTCATTCTCATTCTTAAGTTAGGTAAGTCAAAAAATGTTGTGTGACGTTATGATGGATTATTTCTGCTTATTCATAATTGTGGAAATTGGTGTGGTGTACCTGTAAAGATGCAGATGAATCTTGTTAGTTATATCGGTTGACAACAAATTGGTCACCGTTGCCTCAACATCTGACGGAGTATCCCCGATGGGTATCGTCAAACGTTATTCTCACAAACAAAAAGAAACATAAATGTTAAACGGCCGTCACTATAGGTAAATACAATTTTACATTGGGTGCTACCAATCTCATGGATGAGAAGAAAAAAAAAAGATGCGCCGGCGAAAACTGCAAGTCTATTATGAGAAGTAGGTATATGAAATGTGATGTGGGACTCTGTTTGAACTGTAGTTTGGAATTTCATTCTAATTTGTAATATTTTCATTAAAAATGCTTAAATTATAGGTGATATATATTTATTAAGCCATTTGGCAATAGAGTTCTAAACCTGTTCTCTTTGAGTCCTAGCGTTGCCACATGACAACATGGATTTTTATAAAAAATATTGAATTTTTGCTTATCTTTCGAAATTAGAATGAATCCTAGTATTTATACACGAAACAGTCTTTTTTTACGAAAATGGAAACTAAGTCCTTGATGGGTTAATGTTAATAAATATATTAATTAAAAATGTCTAATTCTTTTTATTGTTTAATATTTTAACTAAGAATTTTACTGCTTCATTAGATATTCATGGTATTCATGTCTTTATAAATACCATGGTATTCAAGTACTTTTAGTTTAAAGTATTCTGAATACTACAGTATTTAGAATACTTTGATTTATAAGTATTCAGTATTCTGTATTTAAATACTTTTTTAGTATTCATACCCAGCTCTGGATACTATCAACATATGTGATAGTATGTTGTAAGTGGCTGAGTGAGCTAAAGCGTTGACTTACAATCAGGAGATCGACGGATCGATCCCAACACAGGGACTTCTTTCTAGTTATAAACTTTATTAATAATTGCGGAAAATATTACATGATTAAATACCATTATATATTAGGTGTTTATAATTATTCAGAGTTTGAGGATTGGTCACTATTTTTAAATAAAATATAAATTATTCTATTGCTGCTTTGGCGGTGAACACATTATTCGACGTCATAAATTAGATAAATATAGGTGAGTCATATTACAATAATATATTTGATTTAAAGGCATATCATGGCTGCTGATTTGAATTGAATTACAGATGCAAGCAATAGGTACTACATATTAACACGTTTTACTTTTTATAAGGTTGTTGGGATTTTACTGGCAGTGTTAGTGAATTACTGTGGTCGGGGTAGGCCATGGAAAAATATACTAAACTTCGTTAACAAAGTGTGTTGATTTGCCAATAGCAGTTGGCCGGCGGCCGGTCTTCATCACCCTTATCAAAAAGAGATTTATTGTAAGGCCGACGCTGCCTGCTTGTGTTTCTGTATGGGTGCGTTGACATATTCAGCAAGTAATTTCAACCCGCTATAAACATAGCAGTAACTTATCAGAACTCGTAGCAGTTGCTACTGCTACGAATCAAATTACAGTTAAAAAGTAGCAGGCTGCTGTTTAGCAGCCTATAACTAATTTCAACCGCGTGTGGAAGATCCAGCCGCTTCCAATAGCTGCCGATTCTTTTAGTTAAGTTTAGTAATTAATGATACGAAGGAAGGTGCGATCAAAAAATTTGAAATATGCAATATACGGTATACGTAGAAAAATCCTGCAAAATTTTTATTGATTTGTATATAATATAGAGCAAAGTGTAAAACTAATTCCAAACAATAGCGAATATGAGAACATGTTGCATTGTTTAATTGGGCGTGTCATCGTACTTGATGTCATCAGATGTTTTGGATATATTATTTTTATATCCAGACAACGTAATCTCTATTTGGTATCTGTAGAGAATTGGTTATAGTATTTTGCCGACACAGAATTGAAGTTGATACACCATCATTTAATACATTTTACATGGTGAACAGTGTACATTATTACGCAACTTAACATTTATAGGTTATGCATATATATAGTGGATTATGCATTTAGAGCATGGTCGGTATTGTAATAAAATGGTAGAATTGTTTACTGCAACTGTACATTATTACAGTAATAAATTATTATTTAATTGAATATGATTACTGAAAGCAATAATAATAATAATACATTAATGTTTCGCTTGGATCTGTTTTTACTCCCCTCGCTTACCTAGGGAAATATTGTATTCATGAAAAATCACCCTCCGAGCTTTCATCAGTCAGTCCGTCTGTCTGTCTGTCTGTCTGTCTGTCGGCCTGCTGTCTGCCTGTTGGCGCTATAAAAAACTACTCGACGATACCAGTTAAATTTGGTAAGTAGTGGACGCTACTGCCATTAAAGAAATGGGTAGCTTTTCGCTGGAAAATATACAGGACGGACAGTCTAAAGAGAGTAGAAAATGAAGACATACTTTTGGCTCAAATATATAATCTTCACGTTTCAGGGCATTCTAAACCTATTTCATATATTTGGCATATAGTTAACACAATAAGACACCTATTATAGTTTTATTGAAAAATATGCATGGTGGTCATCCTGAGAAATCATTCAACTGTGGTGGAAATTTGTAAAAATATTTACGCAAACCTTCCATATTTGCAACTTTTATTTAATATTTATTTTTTTCTGTGGGATGACCACTATGTATAGTTTTGTACCAAAAGTTATCAGGTGTCCTTTGTAATAATAGTAATAATGACAATTCGATTATTATTCTCATATATCTTTCCTTAATTAATAATTTTTTAGAGTGACCGCCCTGCATAAATAAAGAGGGAAGTTCTGTGTAAATATACTTTTACTCATTTTTTAATAGAAGTTATCTAGACCCATAAAATTGATTACTATTTTTAAACCTGATGATTGGTCATCATCGTCTTTACAAAAGAAAGTACAATTTGAGTAGAATATGGCTATTACTATGGTAATTTTACATATAAAAAGTGATGTATTACACACTAGAATTAGCCATGTATAAGATAGTGTCAGGTTTGGACCAATTAGAGCAAAGAGACGCTCAATTGAGGAGTCTGTTATTAGCATCGTAAGAGGAAGGACGCGAGTTAGCGTCTCTCCAGAATATAATTAAAATTTGAAAATAATGCAAAAAGCATATTAAAAGTTATATTCCAGAATGCATACGTAAAAGTGCAGATCCTGTTAAGTGATTATAGTCAAAATGGTCGAATTTAATTTATTGTGTTAAAACATTCACAATGAATGTGTTTTATACAAATTTGTGTCAGCAGTAAGTGACAAATTTTCTATTTTATTATTAGAAAGTTACTAGTGAGAGAAAGGTTTATAAGTTCTTGACTCACTTTTTAAAAAAGGAAACAGTTTTCCATATTTAGAATATCAATATATCTTCATTTACACCAATAACAACTCTGCGTTCTGCCCAATCGTTATACTCGCTTAATTCTTTGTCATAAAAAGCGTGGTATTTCTTAGGTAGTTTAAACAAACTTAATTTGCTTCTTTAATAATTTCTTCCGATACATACCAATTTTCATCCATTTTTCATAACTAACGACTACCATTTATTTTTATTTGTCGTTTATGTATACATACAGTGTGACCCATTTTGAATGGAAACACCCCTGTAAAAAGTGTGTCTATTATCTGATTTTAACGGGGTTTTTTTAAATTATAGGCCTTCGAAAGCTATACTCTATGACAAAAATTAAGAGATAAGTTTCAATTTTCAAGACCTACTATGATTTTTTTTTTTCAATATCAAAAATGGACAAATTTGATTAGCGATTTTTTTGTAAAATCTAGCTATACCAATGGATTTAGAAACATCTCAAATAGGTAAACTCAAAATTTCGTGAAAAAATATTAAATAATGACAGATTTATGACAATTAAAAGGCAATAACTTTTACATGAATTTTTCTAAAAATCGAAGTAGCCCATGAAAAATAAACAATAGAAAGGTAAATTAAGCGGATAGATTTAATAAACAATGTCTTTTTATTAAGTAATGACAGATAATAATAGGGTGCCATGGAAAACAAATTTTAAAGTCAGACGTCAAATCTTTAAAATACGCATATACTCAGAGTATATTGATACTGAAATTGTAAAATTGATCAATAATATTATCAAGTATTAGTTTATTAGTTTGAAGTTAAAATTATGGATACTCTAAATGTAGTAGAAAAAAATGAACTTGTGCGCCTTAGAGGAGATAATGACAGAACTTTGGGAGTGGTATGTGAGATATTTAATCATAGACACCCGAATAGGCCCAACATCACTAAAAGTACCATTTCTAAAATAACCAAAATTTTCAATGAGTGTGGCGCTGTGACAAGGCGTATTATAAGAACGGATAATGTACAAAGAAGACCCAGGTACGAGCAGACCGTTTTAAATTATTTTAACAACAATCCAAACGCCAGTGTAAGAATAGCTAGCTTAGATTTGAATTTACCTGGAGAAAATATTCGCCGATGCCTTAAAAAGAATAAGATAAAACCATCCAACTCAAGTTTTTACATACGTTGGAACCTGATGATGAAACACGGATGGAATTTTGCTTGTGAGCTCAAGGAGAGTATCTTAATAACAGAAATTTTTTGAAAACTGCTTTATTCAGCGATGAGGCAACATTTACTACAAATGAGGTGGTATCGTTACAAAATTGTAAGTAAGTTTTGGGCCACAGAAAACTCAGAGTGGGTCATTAAGTGTAAAAGACCATATTCCCAAAAAGTGAATGTTTGGTGTGGGCAACTCAATGAAACAATCATTGGTCCTTTCTTTTTTGAAGGTAGTATGAATAGTATGCAGTTTTCACAGTTCCTAAGAAACGAATTTTGGAATATGCTACATGAACTTTCAATACAAGAAAGAGTTTATCTACAGTTTCAATTAGATAGCAGCCCTGTCCATAATGCCAGAGTGGTTACCAGATGGCTTAATTCTAACTTTCCTAATCGATCTATAGGTCGAAGCAGCCCGTTAATTGAATGACCACCCCGATCCCCGAACTTAACACCGATGGACTTCTTTTTATGGGATTTAATAAAATCTAAAGTTTATAGGTCGCGTCCGAGTAATAGAGAAGAATTGTGTGCAAGAATAAGACAAGCTTGTGCAGAAGTTACCCGGCAATAATTACAGAATGTCGTAAAGAATATTAAAAAACGATTCGGCAAGTGCATCGAAATAAACGGCGGCCTTGCAGAGGCTACAAACATTTAAGATGAATTGTATTATCGTGTTTTAGTTTTAATGTAATGTTGTAATGTGTTGTTATTTTGTTTATTAAATACCTAATTATTATTACTTTCAATTGTTCATACATGTTTTTAAGTCAAATATGATTAAATTTGTTCAAAAGACAATATTTATTAAAACTATCCACTTAATTTATCTTTCTATTGTTTATTTTTCATGGACTACTTCGATTTTTAGGAATAAATCATGTAAAAGTTATTATAAAATATTACCTACTTTAATTTTGTCATAAGTCTGTTATTATTTAATATTTTTTCACGGAATTTTGAATTTACCCATTTGAGATGTTTCTGAATCCAGTGGTATAGTTAGATTTTATTTAAAGAAATCGCTAATCAAATTTGTCTATTTTTGACATTGAAGAAAAATCATAGTAGGTCTTGAAAATTTAAATTTACCTCTAAATTTTTGTCATAAAGTAGAGCTTTCAATGGCCTATCTTTTAAAAAAGCCCCGTTAAAATCAGATAATAGGCATATTTTTTACAGGGGTGTTTCCATTCAAAATTGGTCACACTGTATACATATAAACCAACAAACACTAAATAATACACAGGACCACAAAAAAGTGATTTTTCTCAGGACCCGATATAGTAATCCCTATGTATTTCGATGTGCTGAATCCGACATCCCGTCTAGCTCCGTCAAATACCGATTTTCAGTAAATCGCAAAAATAAACTAAAATATTCAGATGCTCTATTATTTTCGCGATTTACAAGAAATTGGTGGGTGATAGAGCTAAACGGGCATCGAATTCGTGTTCAGCACGTCGAAATACATAAGGATCACTATGTCAGAACCAGAGAACAGACCACTTTTTTTGAGAGCCTGTGCACAGGTCCACAAAAAAACTGATCTGTTCCCGAGAACCAACATAGTAATCGCTATGTATTTCGACGTGCTGAACACGAATCCGATGTCCGTTTTTGTACGAATATGCGTTTCATAACACACAACTCATGAAATAAAAATAATGTGTGCCTTCATATATGTATGTATGTATGTGTATGTGTATGTATATGTATGTGCGTGTGTGTTTTATGAGACATAAAACGAATGAAAGCTGCAGGCTGACTTTTCCGACTACGATTGTCCAATAAAGACAAAAGTACCGACCTATGTGATGTAATGAAGCATTTTTATATTGTAGAAATTGCACCCGACACCGCCGTCTATTTCTCTATTTAGGATATAAGTATTTTCTAATACAGGTATTGGGCGTAATTTCTAGTGTGGAAATTACACCCAAAGCCACCGTCTATTTTCGTATTTTAAATATTAATATTTTATACTGTCCACACAGAGCATAAATAAGTACTATACTTTCATTTATCAAGTAGACATACACGCCGCCAGATGGAGCACTGTCTCCATCACTGACACTATTGGCTTCACCGTTAACGAATGCTTGGCCCAGCCAGCCAAATGATTGTCTATTAGCCTGGGTCCATTAATTTGGACCATTACCGGCTGACTGGAAACCGCCGTCTCATAGGAGAGAGAGAGTAAGTAACACCGACCGTAAATAAGCAGCTTGGCTGGGACTAAGTGCCGTCCGTGTACTAATCCCGGTTTGCTCCGCCGTGTGTCTGGGAAGATACATTGGTTGGCAACAAGTCTCGTGTTTGCCCTCTGGCCTAGTTGCGTCGTCTGGAGGACAAGCGAGCACTTGGGAAGCTTGGGGCTTTCTGGTCTGGGTGCGTCGACCGGAAAGCTACAAGGGCATCCACCAGCGCAAAGTAACGCCCGTGAACCTCGTTGGTTTAATCTCTCCTTTGGGGGATTACATCAACAAGGAACCGTGACCGGAAGTGTGTATTAACCTTAGGCTCTGCGCCTTAGCCAAGTTGCCCGAGTATTTGTTTATTATTGTTTATTGTGCTTTTGCTTTCCTCCGCCTGGTATCTGCTCTGTAGTTACTCCGACTTACCGTTCCGTTTCTCTAAGCTCGTATCCTGCTTATAACCGCCCTCTTGCTTCGCCACCGTCACCGTTAACCGTAGTAGTTATAGGTTAGGTATAATAATATATTAGGAGTAATAAATATCTATATAGGATTTAAACTGTGCCTTTTATTTTGGTGTGTGTGAAGTCTACTGCCCCTAGACCCCTGGACGTACCGTATCTCCTCTGACGCTATCCCAGCCCTACTGTAACAGGCTGTGTCAAGAGGCTAGTGTGGGTCCTTTACACCACGAGAAAAACTGTAAAGGTGGCGCCCGAGCTTACCGTAACCGCACCGAGCTCGAGTGCCAAAGTGACGCCCCTTCACTCAACCGACGAGTGAACGTAACGTCACAGTACTTAATCTCAGTATAACTAAGTAAAAGTAAATGATTCCATATTCGAGCAAAATGTTAATCAAATAAGTATTCGCAGTCAGTCACTTTAGACAATGTTTTACTCATTTTAAATAAAATTTTCATAAATTTAGTTCAAATAACTTTAGTTATTAATATTATGACCTACCTGGTACACGTAACAAAATATAACCAGGTTTTTATAGGTAGCATATATAATAGATAAGAAAATAATGTTTGCTTATTTAAATAACGTTAACAAGAGGGGAAGAAGCAAACTGAGGTAATCTCCATGAAAACCACCCACTGCCATTCGTAACCTGCTGAGCATTTAATGTGATGCTGAAGCGGGTAACCTAGGGTGCTACTAGCTGTGCTGTTTAATACATTTCACTGATATTGACACCATAAATCATAAGGAGATACAATAATAGCTCTTGACGTTGTATCTTACGTAATCGTACCAAGTCATTGAGAAGTCCGCTTCCGTGGTAGGAAATCCTACGTACACAGCGGTTTATCAGGCATTATCCTGGCAATCTGTCATACCTTTCTTAGCATCGTCCTGCTTGTGTGTCAGCTGAAAGAGTAGAACACGAGTTCTGTCATAAAAGATACACAATAATCTCGTAGCGAAAATTGAAACAAGTAATTATCGATTTAACAATTGTCCGATTGAAATTATTCTCCTTTTTACTTTCCTAAGTGTGGAAGCTACAGGGTGATCCAAATTTATTAGGAAAAACTTTAAAAAATGCGCCCTTAAAATACCAACAAAAATATTATAATAAAAGTCTTACAGAGCATGGATAGAAATTATCAAATTTGTGGTATTATGGGGGCTACTTAGTTGCCCAACTTTAGTTAATATCGGATTCCAACGGCATGCTTTAGTCACGTCACATTTTACCAGTGTCATCAGCAATAACTGCTTACAGAGTAACTGACGCATTTGGCCAGTGTTCCTCCGTATTGTTATTTTAGTGGTAATCTGAATCTTTCAAATTTTCAGATAATTTTCAAATTGGCGCATGTGTATGGTAACGTGGAGAAGTATCGAGGAGTTACTGGGTATAATTTTAATGCATGGCAATGCAATGCAAAATGCATTAGCAGTTTCTTAAGTGCCAAACCGTATAACGTTATGACAATATTTTGACGTGGATGTTATACATCGTTGGCGAGAGAAGGGCCCATAAACTTTTGTTTATTATAAATACAATCTTCGTTAGCCTAAGTTCTGGTCGAGAACCTTGTTTCTATTGGTTTTGTTGATACAAAATTAGTACATTCCACTGACACAGCTTTGGGTTCATGATCAGCGGTTCTATTAGGTTTTATTTTAATACAGTCGACCATATACCAGTGGCGTGCAAGTAATATTTTGAAATAGTATTGAAAACATTTTCATTTCTGTTTCATCTTCAAATTGGTATGAACTTCTTGTACAGGCCCTAATAGTTTTTTCGGTAGGATCTGAAGCATCCGAAGAAGTGTCTGTTTTTTAATGTCTGTTGTCAGTGGCATCACCTCAAGTCTATACCACGGAATATTACCTTTAATTTGCATCAGTACGGTCATACCTAGAGGTGAAATGCCAAAAACAATTCTAGGTCAAATGTGAGGAAAGGGAACTCTAAAAACCGGTCATTGATTTTTTTCTTTTCTAAAACAGCTCCAACTATTCGAATAAAATTTTCCACGTGAATATTATCCTAATATCACCACGATATAGCTTGATTAACTTCTCGTAGACAATGTAAATGAGTTTAAACAATTAAATTTTTTACTCTACAATGGCCTCAATTATCATATGGTTCGCAACTACGAAACGAAGAGTATATTACATTTGATTGGTGCGTTTCTAAAACCGTAAATATCTAATTCTGAATAACATTCGAAATTTCCGTCCGTCCGTCTATCCGTCCGTCTGTCCGCCTGTCCGTCAGTCCTGTAAGCATGATACTTTAGAAATAAAAGCCTGCCTATATTTAAATTTGGACAGTAAGTTAGTGTTAGTAAGAAGAATATTCCTATCGACTTTGAAGTATGACTAAATAAAAAATTATTGATAATTTAAATCTTAAGGAAATATTTTTCTTCATTTTTAAGTGGTGTAATTGAATAGAAATCTTATGAAATGTTATTACTTCCACATCCACGTAGTGGATTGGAAGTATAGTAATCGTAAAAAATATTCAATTTTGTTTTTCTTGAAATAGGTTTAGAATGTCATGGAACGTCGAGATTTTAAATTTGAAGTAAAAAAAAAAATTCTGTCTGTCTGTCGGTCTGTCTGTAACTTTTTTTTTTTGTCCGCACGTTTTCTCTGGAACGGTTTAAGATATTGACTTGAAATTTTGTAAACGTATATATTACAGCAAGATCTGAAACAGTATAATTTTTTTAACATATCCGGTGAAGGTTTGGGGGGAACATAGGGGTAAATAGGGGGAAATAAGTAAACCAAGCTGGTAAGAGGACAGAAACTTGAAAATTGGTGTATGTACTAGAAGCCAAGGCCTCAAAAATTTTTATAATAGTTTCCATCCCCCCACCACTCCTCCACTCCATTATTAAAGGGGTTGATAATAAAAATTGAGATATTCACTTGAAATTTGGTATACGTATATATTATATTGACATCAAGAACTAGATTATATTTTGGGATTATTCCGTTGAAGGGTTGGGGGTTAAATTAGGGGTAAATAGGAGACAATAAATAAAGCAAGCTGGTAAGAGTACAGAAACTTGAAATTTGGTGTATGTACTAGAAGCCAAGGCATCAGATTTGTTTATAATATTTTTCAACCCCGCACCACCCCTACTTCATTATTAACGGGATTGTTAAAATAAAATTCAGATATTCACTTGAAATCTGATAAGCACACATATGTATTATAACGACATCTGGCACTTGATTATATTTCGAGATGATTCCGTTGAAGGGTTGGGGGTTAAATAGAGGTAAATAGAGGAAAATAAGTAAAGCAAGCTGGTAAGAGTACAGAAATATGGGATTTGGTGTATATACTAGAAGAGAAGGCCTCAAACTTTTTTAAATAATATTTTCCACCCCCTCACCACCCCCACTGCTTTATTAAAAGATATGATAAAATTAAATTGAGATTTTCTCTGAAAATTTTGTAGATGTTTGCATTATAGCGACATGAAAACTAGATTATATTTTGACATAATTCCGTTGGAGTGGGGGTAAGTAGAAGTAAATAGGGAAAAATAATTGGTTGATTTGGTGTGTATACTAGAAACCAAGGCCTCAGATCTCTTTCTAATATATTTCAACCACCCATCCCCACTACATCCACTCCATTATTAAAATGATTGATAACATAAAATTGAGATATTCACTTGAAAGTTAGTACACGTATGTATAATAATGACATCTGATTGAGATGATTCCGTTGAAGGGGTGGGAGGTGGTAGGTTGTGAATAGTGCAAAATAAGTAGACCAAGCTAGGTAGATACTTCATTTTTAAAGTATATGGTAGAAACCAACGCCTCAAATTTTTCTATATCTGCCCCAAATATTATTAAAATTCTATGACCAGTAATTTCCACATACTAGAGTGCAAATATAGTCAAGATGTTTCCTTTAATGTGACTTGGATGAGAAATCTGGATGTTGAAGTAATGATTCCTTAGACAGTGGATTTTTCTATCATTATGTATTGATATATTGTACTAATATATTTCGTAATATAATACCGTGGATATAATATTTTTATATCAACGTTTTAATATACGGATTCAAATATTTTGAAGCGATGAAGAGAATTTGTTTATTGCTCAAAGCTTTCGAGTTACTGTCGATGTACAGTCGCGAGTTCAAGCTCGAGTCAGTTGTAATTTTTTTACATACTTTTATATTAATGAGTGGTTCGCCAATTTATTGGAATTATAAAACTGAAAATTTCTAAAACAACTTCATGAATAGAAAACTGCGAAGAGTATCATATAGAATGTGAAAGAATTATATAAAAAGTGCAATAAATCAGCAAATACTATAATGTTTAGCTTGTTTTAATTACATTTAATGTAAATACTGTCTTATTGTCAGTATGGGATGAGTTGATCTGTTTTCCCTTCAAAATGTAATGATAATGTCTGTGAAAGTAGAGATTTAAAAGCGCCACTGCGTTTGAAGCAATTTCCACACACACTAAAACAAACCACGTTGGCATCATCGAAGATGATTGGGTTTTAGCTTTCTCCCATCTTATATACTTCACAAATAAATATTACAGCTTTATGAAGTACTACAATCTGTTTGGCTTTGGATAATGAATAATACAGTATTAGTAAAACGTAAAATAAATGCAAATAGTGAGGGAGGCAGATTCTTTTACAATTAAGTCGAAAAATAGAATGAAATGTAAGCAATGATATTTAGTAATCACTATAATAAATGTAAGTAATGTCACATAAAATACAAATTATATGCTGGCACTTTGCCTATTCTAGTATGTAAATATGTTACATGACCTTTACAACTACTTACACGAGTTTTTATGACAAGAAAATAACACACATACCTACTGAATAATGAATTAAAAATTATTATTAAGTACACTAATTAGCGCGGACGCACAGTGTAGCAGAATGGACAAAATTCACTCTGAGGCTCAATTTTTGAGATACCGACTTGATTTTTTTTAATGCTCAGAAAGGAGTCTGAAATAGGGAGTCACTGCGGCATATTTTGTTTGCATAGAAGAGTTAAGAGTATTCAATGTCAGGTTCGTATTTTTAAAAAAGAACCCCTATTTTTTATTGCAAATTCTAATTGTCTGACTAAAAGTAAATTGATTTTGTTCGAAACATTTTTTCTGAAATTGTCATTTCTTTCAGTTATCCAGCGAGAAAAATCAAAATTTTAGAATTTTGCAATTTCTTTACACGAAAAAGAAAAAGACAAAAATTGCAAGAGGCAAAAGCGTTTAGAATTATCCCGGAAATTTTCTCATTTTTTTCGGAATTATCCAATGCCCTTTTTGATGCACTTGAAAACTCCACAATGCTCTTTTCTGCAAAAGGCATTGGACAAGGAGAATATTCCTGGGACGATTCCAAACTCTTTTGAATGATATGATATTGAAAATAATAATCGGAATATAGTTATCACTATTATTACAAAGGGAACCTGATAAGTTTTGGTCAAAAGAATATACAGAGTGCTCATCCAACAGCAAAAATGCAATACTAAATAACAGGTGCCAAATATGGAAGGCTTGCCCAAATACCTTTACAAATGTTCACCATGGTTAAATTATTTCTTGGGATGTCCACCCTGTATGTTTTTCAATAAAAGTAGAAACAGGCTTATGCCAAATATTATTGCCATCTGTTACATTTCCAATTCCACGTTCACGTAGTGGAGTGGAAGTATAGTGGTGGTTAAAAAATTTCACTTTTTTTCAAATTTTTGAAATAGGTTTAGAATGTCATGAAACGTGGAAATTTTAAATTTGAGCAAAGAAAAAATATTTTTCCATCTATTTTAGTGGTAAAAAATTTTCAAAATTTCTTTTTCTGAAATAGGTTTAGAATGTCATGAAACGTGAAAATTTTAAATTTGAGCAAAAAAATTTTTTTGGATCTATTCGTCTTAAAATTTTTTTCCAGTGGTAAAAAAATGTTGCCAATTTTTTTTCCGAATTAGGTTTGAAATGTCATGAAACGTGGAAATTTTAAATTTGATCAAAAAACATTTTTCATCTATTCTATAGTAAGTAGTGACAAATCAAAAATTTTTTGAAAAAAGTTTTTAAACATTTCAAAATAAATTTGAATTTGTTTGAATAGGTTTAGAATGCCATGGAAACGTGGAAATTTTTAATTTGAAAGAAAAAAAAAATTTGTGGTAAAAAATTTTCAAAAATGTTGGTAAAAAAAATTTCAACAAAAATTTTTTTTAGAAATGGGTTTAAAATGCCATGAAACGTGTAAATTTCAAATTTGACCAAAGAAAAAATTTTTTCATCTATTTTAGTGGCAAAAAATTTTTCAAAAATATTGGTGAAAAAAATTTTCAAAATTTTTTTTCTGAAATAAGTTTAGCATGTCATGAAACGTGGAAATTTTAAATTTGAGTAAAAAAAAAAAATTTCAATATTTGCTAAAACATAGTAGCAATGATAAACATCCCAGGCCCCTTATATCGAACTATCTACTAGACTATAATAATATTAAAAAAATGTTCTTTGTTATTCTAGAAACGTTAATGAAATGAAACGTTGTTTTTTTAGGAGCAAAATTTTTTTGTTAAGTAAATAAATAAGGCATATTAAAAAAACTGTATCATTATTTAAATATACCCTAAATATAAAAAAAAATATGTCAATGTACAGAAATATTTACACATAAAGATTGGTTTAGATAAAAATAAAAAATGTAAAGTACTTGAAGTAGTTAAATGTACTTTTAAGTGTTTTACTTTTAAACAGTACTTGATACTTGATACAAGAAAATACTTGAAGTATTGACATGTACTTGTTAGAATTAAATGACTAATTGAAGTAGTACACGTAATACTTACACTCAAAATTGCAAGTACTACCTGATACTTGAAGTATTCTGCTTTTTGAAAAGTAATTGATACATGATGCAACAAGTACCCCAACTAACTATTTGGTACTTGATATTTGAAGTAGATTAAATGAGTACTTTGGCCAGCTCTGCCCCTCATGCTACTATTTTTGAGTAATATGTAAAATTATAATAAATAACTACTACTAATAAAGTAATAAAGTTTGTACTCACGTAGGTAAATGCTTTAAAAAATAGGACCGTGTGTTGCTAATAGATGCTTTGAGAAGAACTTACTAATGTAGTTTTTGAGTGTTAATTAAAGTACCTCTTCGGCATTTACCATTTGAGTGCTTCCTAGAAAACTTAGGAAGACAATACTTTTGCAATTTTTACAATTAAAATTTCTAGTAGGAAGTCACAAACGTGACTTTTTATAAACAACTGACTGTCCTCATGTATTCACTAGTGAATAATGAAATTATTATTCACTACAGGAAATAATAGATAGCATTATTCATGAGGAAATACATGCATAATGAGTACATTATTTGATAGTCGTGAACAAAACATTTATATCCACTGTCCATATTTCTATTCCAATTGCATCACAATCATTACATTTTATTTCACTGCGGTCTGCGGTTAAATTTTCATATAATTTTGTTTTTGTTCTAATTCGTCTAATTCTAATTTAACAGAAAAATGGAAAACTCTATATTCTTCTTGATGCCTTGAATTTTATTTCATATTTCAGTAACGTTGATAGAATTTTATGTCATTCGTAACGCAAATTATATTTGCATTTATATCGAAGGAGATAAATCTGTTAAAAATAATTACGCATTATCGTTTAAAAAGAGACTAAAGCCTCTTAACTTTCTACGTATAAAATACGCGCCACAGTTCATAATTTTAATACATATTAGATAATATTTTAATGCCGTGCGACAAGTAAATAGATACGAAGATGCTTGAAAAAGAGATTAAATTTAAGTATCGCTAGCTCCAATATAAAAGGGATTACTCTCAAAGGCAATTAAGCCTACTGGGCATGAAAGCTCCAGGATAAGGAATTGGAGACGAGATTGAATTAGATTGTTTGTGCAAGTCTTTCATATGTTTAATCTCTTAATTTCTAATTACGCATTTCACTAAATTTTCGAACTAAACCAAAGTGTTTACTTATAGAATGCGAGACTATCGGTTAATGTACGTGTGGTTTAGACGTATTGATATTTCAAAGAATGCTAAACTTACTTCATATTTGAAAGCCGAATCAAGAAATTATAAACCAATGAAGGCAAAGATAGTGGAGAAAAATCAAATCGAAAAATTTTTTGAAGGAAGTACCGAATGGGGAATATTTACAAGTTAAAGTAGGAAATACACGATGTCAATATTTCAATTTACACATTGAGCTTTTTATTTTGAACTCATTACAGGTTGTAATGATCACGGGAGTTGCAGGTGCTTGGGGTAATGAATTAACCTTTTTGGATATCAGCTATGTTCAAGACAAAGGTAGTTACCTGTACGTACTCATTCTGGATACGAAAACTAACATTTCAAGAAATTTCACGATCATGGAAGAATCTTTTTCAGTCAATGTTGTAGAAATGTGTCAAAAATACATCAATTTGCGACCTGAAACTGCCGATGGGAGATTTTTCTTGCAATGTGTGGCTGGAAAATGTGCTACACAGCAGGTAGGCATCAACATAACTTCGAAAACCTTTTCAAGAGTGGGTTCATTTCTTGGGCTCCCCGATCCAGAATGTTTTACCGGACATGGAATGCGGCGTTCTTCGGCAGCATTGTTGGCCAATGTTGGGGGCGATTTTACCACTGTCAAGCGTCAGAGTGGTTGGAAATCGACTACGGTAGCGGAAAGTTATATAGAAGAATCACTGTTCAGCAAGATGGCAATCGCTGAAAAATTCCAGCTCCTACCGTGTACATCGACTTACCAATATCCATTTCTTATTCAGAAACACCCTTTCCAGTTAATTTGATTAATCCCGGTCAAAACAACAAGAAGATCGTTCTTGATATAAATGTTAGTGTAATAATAATTTTAAATAAATTTCTATAAAATCGAAGCGTGGTATTGCGAATTTTAATCCACTAGTGTGTTAAAGGGCCTTTAATCCACGGAAAATAGACGTGTACCTTCCTAATATAGTGGTCGTGGATAAACATTTTAATGCAGTGCATTAAAGTGTGTTTCATCACTAGGGGAATTAATATATTCAAGTTTCTCATACTTGTCATTTGGTAGAAAAATTTCACCACCATTTTTTAGAACATTTCTATGACAATAACTACCAATACTGTAATCTTTAATACATAATGAAGGAAATTGAGTAACATTTGCCCAATGTTCGGTTACACAGATAATATCACAGTCAACATCACATAAAAATATTTCCAAATCTAACAATTTTGTTTCTGATACATTGCACATTCTGATGGACTGTGTGTAGTTCTTTATAATTTGATTCTTCACTAAAGAAATGTCTTTCTTTATTTTTCTCACAAGACTTGATGTTGGTATTTTTAAGCGATAGTGTGTCACCATAAAAATGCCTATTTAAAATTTGTGTAAATTTTTGTGTTTGTTATTAAGTTGTTTTCATGGTAACCTGCGAACGGCTCTCAGTTTTTCTTTCGGGAGCTGGGTAATGGGTATTGAAAATGATATTAATTTCTTTTAGATGTTGATAGTAAATTATTGCATACAGGGGCGCCAATTAGTTGGTTCCAAATTAAATGCTGTTAAAATTTTTAAAGATAACCAACTAATAAGTTAACTTTCAAACGTAACATTATGGAAATAAAACAAAAATTATAAAATCTGTGAGACTATAATGTAGTAAAGAAATTCGTGAAATTTTGAAGTACAAAGTTGAAATATTTATACTTAAAATTAGTATATGTATTGATAAATAGAAAAATGTTTATAATGATTACATTATACAATTAAAGCGTGGTATACATGTATACGTAGCCGCACAAAAAAGAAAAAAATCTTATATCTACTATATTATATGTACATAGATATATGTATTTTATAATAATTTCACGTTTAAAATGTAAGAAAAAATATACTATATAGATCGTTATATAAAGCTTATCAATATTGTTGTTTTTCAATTTATGGAACGGTAAGAAAAACAGCTTCAATATAAAAAGAAATTAAACTGCATACAACCTGTTTTCTTGAAGAGAAGTCCTTGAAGGATGCTCTTATGTAGTCTACATAAATTCTTTTGCAGAGTAATAGCAGGGCTTCAAGATAAAATTTGGCAAGGCTGGGCATAAAAAAAAAGTGGTTTGGAATTCACAAAAAAATTCTCGATTTTCGCCATTGATACCAATCTTGACAATACCAGCTCTTGATGTTTCTTAATGCTACTTAATCAAAATTTATTCTCAATACATGAAGTAAGGAGAAAATTGTAAAAGATTCAAAGAAAGACGAAAGCATAAAAAAGGAGGAGGCCTAAAATTAAGAGAAAACTTAAATTAAAAAAAATATACAGAAATTATTATTTTCAGAGGAATTTAAAAAAGTTCTACTAACCGTAGGTGGTATGTGGCCTCAAAGTGAAAGTACTTTAATTAATTTTCCCTTGCATACTGTACAACTCACGACCAAAGGTGATTAAATCTTTGCCAGTTTTTTCCTATAATCGTTTTTAGTGGTTGGGTACTAGGGAGAACTTTAACAGTCTGTATCTTTTCGAAACTCACTTCAGAATGAATCTCTTTAAAACTTTGTATGAGCAGAGGGCAACACTAGTCAGGAGAGTGAGAAGCTACATCTATGTTTGGTGTTCTATTTTTGAACAAATTACAGTGTACTACTATGGTAAAAAGTAGTTTAAAGTGTGAATTTCTTTTCCTATTTATATTTCTAGCTAAGTGACATCTTTTAACGATTTGGTTTATTAATTGAAAATAATTACAGGATAATTTTGGTATTTTTATTTATATCAGCATAGTAAGAATAAAAGGAAATTTTATGGTTGTCTGTAACTCTCAGTTACTGTGGCAATTAAATTGCTACACCACCCCGCTCCAAAGAGAAAAATTTGACATCTAGGCATGTCTAATTTTAATTGATTAGTAAAATTTTTTCAAAAACACAATTTTTTTTTTTTTGACCTATCACTTAAACCAAATATATACAAAATTACTATTCTAACTATATACAAGATATATACAACAGTACTGTATTTTATTATTTGTTATGCGCATAACTAAATGAAAAACAAATGATCAATTGTCAAATATTTTCAATTTCCGACGAAAATAAATTATATACGCAGAGAAAATCCTGCAAAATAATATTAAAATCATTATGATTTTAATAAAAAATGTATGTTGGCTATCCAACTGACACATCTGAATTGGACCCATAGTAAGGTTTCAGATCTTTAATATGCCACTCTCCGGCGTCTGATTCATCCATATTTTTCAGACCATAAATTAAACGAGATACTTTATTAATTATTTTACACAAGACATATTTAGGAGCGAGCTTTGCTGAAAAATCATTTGCAGCATTTGACAAAACTTTATTTCGACGCCATACTTTGTCGCCGACGTTAAATGTAATGTCGCGTTTTCTCAAATTGTAATCCTTAGCATTTCTTTGATAAGCTTTATTTAAATTAATTTTAACTTTTTCAAATATTTCAGCCAGAGGTTTAAGATTTTTACTAAATTCTAATCTATCGCCGGGTAATAATTGTATTCCTTCTGTGGAATTTATTTCACCATAATATTTACCACTAATAGGTACATGTCTGCCAAAATTTAGAAAAGAAGGTGCGAAACCTGTAACTTCATGACATGCTGAATTTATTGCATAGCGAATTTCTGGTAAATATTTATCCCATTGCTTATGATGGTTTTCTTTGATGTAACACCTAATAGCGCGACCAATAGTTTGGTTTGATCTTTCCACAAAGTTACACTGGGGATGATAAAATGCGTTTAACCAAATTTTTTGCACCTCATATTTTTCTACAAGTTTTTTGAAAATTTTTTCCACAAATTGTTTACCATTGTCGCAAATAATGAACTGGGGAACACCATATACTAAGAAAACTTCATTTTCTATAAATTTTACTATATTTGGAGCAGTTGCTTTTCTTAAAGGATGTAAAAGAGTATATTTAGAAAACCAGTCTCCAACAACTAGTAAATGAGTATAACCATGAGTGCTTCGTGGTAAAGGACCAACTAAATCGACTGCGAGAATTTGAAATGGGAAGTTTACTTTCTTTTCTGAACCCATTAAACCCATCCTTGCTTTAGATTCTACTTTTTGCGCACCGCAAGTTTTACACGACCGTACATAGCGTAAAACATCACGCCGCATTTTTGGCCAATAATACATTTCTTGAATTTTAGAAAGCGTTTTAAAAAATCCGAAATGAGCACATGTAGGAGGATCGTGAAAGGAATGAATAATATGTGTTTTCTGAGACTTTGGAACTAAAATTTTCCATTCAGTAAGATTTGAATTTAAATTAATACGACGGGGAATATACTTGTAAACAACATTATCCTTTACTTGCCATTGAGGAAACTTATTAGGGTGACTGAGAATTCTTTCACGCATATTAATGTAAAATGGATCTAAATTATCTAACGAAATATCTAATACAGAAATCCTGGAAGTTTCTTCTAATCCAGTTTCGGGTTTAGGAGGAATTCTGGATAAAGCATCGGGAACAACGTTTAATGTCCCCTTCCTGTGAACTAACGTAAATGAATATTGTTGAAGTTTTACGGCCCAACGGGCAAGTTTGCCTGTTGGCTCTTTCAAGTTGTTTAACCAAAGTAAGGAATAGTGATCGGTAATTACTGTGAAATGAGTTCCTTCGACGTATGGGCGAAATTTTTCAATTGAAAAAATTGTAGCCAAACATTCCCTCTGTGTAACAGAGTAATTTTGTTCTGTTCTAGAAAGTGATCTACTGGCATAAGCAATAACAAATTCTTCATTATTAATATACTGCGTTAAAACACCTGACAAACCTGTATCTGATGCGTCACACTGAATAGTAAAAGGGCTATTGAAATCTGGACTACGAAGAATTGGCGCTGATACAAGAGCTTGTTTTAGTTTAACAAAAGAATTTTCGGCTTCGGTTGTCCAAATAATTTTTTGACCTTTCTTTCTACCTTTAATAAGATCATTTATTGGTGAAACTAATGTAGAAAAATGGTTAATAAATTTTCTATACCAAGAGGTCATTCCAATAAATCTTTTAACCTCAGTTGTATTAGTTGGTCTAGGATAATTAATCATGCAAGAAACTTTGTCTGGGTCTGTACGAAGACCTTCGGAGTCTACGACATAGCCTAAATATTTTAGAGATGATTTAAAAAATTCACATTTTTTCAAGTTTACTGTGAGATTGGCTGTTTTTAAACGAGTTAATACTTGATTGAGAATGTGAATATGTTCATCAAAAGAAGAAGATATTACTATTATGTCATCTAAATAGCAAAATACATTAGGTTCAAGCTCTGGTCCGAAAATAGCATCCATGAGTCTTTGTTGGCATTGGGCACTGTTTATAAGACCAAAAGGAACTATTTTAAAATGAAAAAGACCACGGCCTGGTACAGAGAATGCTGTTTTATCTCTACTTTCATTATCTAGTGGAATTTGCCAAAATGCTTTAGATAAATCTATACTAGACATAAATCGTGCTCCTTTAAGCATGCTAAGAATTCTATCGACACGAGGAAGTGGATATGCATCCGGTTTAGTAACTGAGTTGAGTCGTCGACCATCAAAACAAAATCGATATTCGCCGGATTTCTTTTTTACTAATAAAACAGGGGAACTCCATGAACTATGTGATGGTTCAACTACTCCTAAAGTCAACATTTCATCAAGTTCCTTGTTTAGAATATTCATCATATATGGTGAAAATGGATATTGCCTAACTTTAAACATCGCCCGTATCTATGTTCAAAATTAATTTATTTGTGAGACCAAGTTTAGTTTTAAAACTAATTTCATTAAAAGACTCTCTCAAGTTTAAAATTTTTTGCTGCTGCTCAAACGTGAATTCATTAATGCTACTTAAATTGTGTACTATTGGATTATTTCTTTCATCAGCTATTTTAATTCTACAGTCACTTATATTACTATTTACTTTCCAAGAATCATTTTTAAAGTCGACTGCTAAAGAAAATTCTTTACAAAAGTCACTACCAAGAATTAGAGAATGGGTTACTGAAGGTACAACTAAAATCTTAAGTACCTTGCATATATTTCCAATGCGTATTGGTACATAGACATGACCTAAAATAGTTTGAGGATTACCATCTGCTGTTCGTACATGTTTTTCAAAACAAGTATCAACTTTTAAATTAAATTTCTTTATATAGAACATACCATCTTTTCCTATCACTGATTTTGATGCACCGGAGTCCAAAAGAGCAATTACAGGACATCCATAAATATCAACTTCAATATGTGGTCTATCGTCGAAAGGTTTATGTATAAAAAGTGGTGAAATTTGTATATTATTATTATACTTTTCATAATTTTTATAAAAATCTGAAACAAACTCTTTCCATTTTTCCCAATTATTTTGTTTGGTAAAATTTAGATTATTTTTATTCGACCTATTTTTTAGATTACATTTATTTGTAAACTTAAATTTATATCTCTCAGTATTACTAAAACCATTCTTATATCTGATGACCTTATGATTACTTGACACATGGCGGTCACTTACATGTGCCTTAAAAATTAGTTTTTTGAGCATTTACAAGTATGTACAGTTTCATTTGGCTTTCCGCAATTATAGCAAAATTTATTTTTTTTAGCTCTACAATGATGGTAGGTATGGTTAGGTAAATTACAATTCCAACAAACTTTCTTAGGTTTAGAATTATAATTATTATTACTATTTACATTATTTTTATTAGAGTATTTCTTTAAACTTGGATTGTATTTTTTGTTTTGTTGATTATTTTGTTCTGGAATTTCAACTGTATTTACCGAAATATTAGAACTAGACGTTGAAGGTTCACAACTACTTAAATAAACTAATTCAGGATTTAAATTCGAAGTTTTTGGAGGTGGATGATACTTATTTTCAACGAATTTATCCTCGTCAATTTTTTGACAAATATCTATAAGCTCTGAAATAGAATCAATGGGTGATAATGGCATTCTAGTTGAATAATGTGGCAAAATAAGTTTTCTAATCCATTTTAATTTAGTACAGGGTTGAACCGGTCTTTCTAAATAGCTAAAATATGTTTCCATTACCGCTACATATATATGGATAGGCTCGTGTTTACCTTGGGTTCGATTGCTAATCTCGTCCCATATAATATCGTCAAAGTCTTTTACTATTAGAAAGCGCTTTTTAATTAATTTAACTAAAGAATCCCAGTCTGTAACAGTATTTTCTATGGACTTGTACCATACATAGGCTTTATCCGAAAATAAATCGGAGGCAGATTCAAAAAGTTCTGTTTTTGAAACATGTCTTGATTTGCAAAATTCATCTACTTTAATTAAAAATGAAAATAAAGTTCTATAATCACCGCTGAACTTGGCTATGTCCCATTTATAAACAGGTACTGATTTACTAACATTTTGTAAAATAGGTTGTTGTAACATAACAGAATTATTTGATGTACTAGTATTATTTATCTCAATTAATGGTTGTGGATGAACAATGCTATCATATAGCTCTACTTCTAATTCAACACAAGTTGCATAACTCTCGTTTTTAAATATTTGTACGACATTATTTTCATCAACTTCTGGAATTTTTATTCTCTTTACTCTGTTTGTTAAATATATAAGTCGAGATCTAATTCGCAGAAAACCTGAATCTGTTTCTGGACCACTAAATTCACTAATAAGTTGTCTTAAACTTTCCAAAGTTTCGTTAACAATTTTTAGTTCTATTTCAAAATTATAATCTGGATCTGAAAAACTTAGGTCACGACCACGTTCATTTTCTAAACGTTTTTGTAACATTTTACGTTTAATACTTGCATCTTTTTTAGTAGTTACTATACCTCTTAATCTTAATTCATAATTCAGTTCATCGGCTAATAAATGTATTGGTTTCATATTTTGTATTTCCATTTTGTTATTACTATGCATAAATAATAATTATTTCTCAATAGAATACAATAAAAAGAATATTAAAAAATGGCACTCAGAAAAATTTTAATTAATTTGAACTCGAAATAATTTGCTCCTAAATAAATGTAAAGTCCTTTCTGTGTAGTTGAATTAAGTATTAAATAGCTAAAACTAAATTTCACAATTATCAAGATAAGCTATAAAAGAAATTGTATACCAACACTCTTTTTATATTGATTGGCTAAAATGTTAAGGTTGTAGTCCTATTCCACCAAAGTATATAAGTATTTATTGTAATATTAATTATGTATCAAATATTATATTGAACTGTGTTTATATAGACAGTATATTATCTTATATTGATTAGTATATTTTGATTTTAAAGAAAAATGTTTATAGTCCCAAAATTTTTTTATGTATGTTATAATTTACTCAGTTTATTTTTAATTTGTCATCATTTTTTTTTTTAATTTAAATCATTATTTCGGCCTCACGTTGGTGTGCGCCACTTTAGTGTCACCATAAAAATGCCTATTTAAAATTTGTGTAAATTTTTGTGTTTGTTATTAAGTTGTTTTCATGGTAACCTGCTAACGGCTCTCAGTTTTTCTTTCGGGAGCTGGGTAATGGGTATTGAAAATGATATTAATTTCTTTTAGATGTTGATAGTAAATTATTGCATACAGGGGCGCCAATTAGTTGGTTCCAAATTAAATGCTGTTAAAATTTTTAAAGATAACCAACTAATAAGTTAACTTTCAAACGTAACATTATGGAAATAAAACAAAAATTATAAAATCTGTGAGACTATAATGTAGTAAAGAAATTCGTGAAATTTTGAAGTACAAAGTTGAAATATTTATACTTAAAATTAGTATATGTATTGATAAATAGAAAAATGTTTATAATGATTACATTATACAATTAAAGCGTGGTATACATGTATACGTAGCCGCACAAAAAAGAAAAAAATCTTATATCTACTATATTATATGTACATAGATATATGTATTTTATAATAATTTCACGTTTAAAATGTAAGAAAAAATATACTATATAGATCGTTATATAAAGTTTATCAATATTGTTGTTTTTCAATTTATGGAACGGTAAGAAAAACAGCTTCAATATAAAAAGAAATTAAACTGCATACAACCTGTTTTCTTGAAGAGAAGTCCTTGAAGGATGCTCTTATGTAGTCTACATAAATTCTTTTGCAGAGTAATAGCAGGGCTTCAAGATAAAATTTGGCAAGGCTGGGCATAAAAAAAAAGTGGTTTGGAATTCACAAAAAAATTCTCGATTTTCGCCATTGATACCAATCTTGACAATACCAGCTCTTGATGTTTCTTAATGCTACTTAATCAAAATTTATTCTCAATACATGAAGTAAGGAGAAAATTGTAAAAGATTCAAAGAAAGACGAAAGCATAAAAAAGGAGGAGGCCTAAAATTAAGAGAAAACTTAAATTTAAAAAAATATACAGAAATTATTATTTTCAGAGGAATTTAAAAAAGTTCTACTAACCGTAGGTGGTATGTGGCCTCAAAGTGAAAGTACTTTAATTAATTTTCCCTTGCATACTGTACAACTCACGGCCAAAGGTGATTAAATCTTTGCCAGTTTTTTCCTATAATCGTTTTTAGTGGTTGGGTACTAGGGAGAACTTTAACAGTCTGTATCTTTTCGAAACTCACTTCAGAATGAATCTCTTTAAAACTTTGTATGAGCAGAGGGCAACACTAGTCAGGAGAGTGAGAAGCTACATCTATGTTTGGTGTTCTATTTTTGAACAAATTACAGTGTACTACTATGGTAAAAAGTAGTTTAAAGTGTGAATTTCTTTTCCTATTTATATTTCTAGCTAAGTGACATCTTTTAACGATTTGGTTTATTAATTGAAAATAATTACAGGATAATTTTGGTATTTTTATTTATATCAGCATAGTAAGAATAAAAGGAAATTTTATGGTTGTCTGTAACTCTCAGTTACTGTGGCAATTAAATTGCTACAAGTGAAAGGATATTTTCCGCTGACAGAGTCGCCCAACATATTTAGTGTCAATTTAACATCGTTGCTATAGACTGAGAGCTAGCGTCACAAGACATGTACTATTTGTAAATGGCCTTAGTAGGTTAGTTGTCCATGATCCATTGAATACTCGCCCATCAGTCTGCCGGACTGGGAGTGCTGCGTTTGGGGGCAAGAGGCGATTTAGTCAATAACCTGACAGCGGTACTCTCACAAATGTCAAAAAAGCCGTTTTTGATTATCTCGTGCCGAGCCGAATTTCCGATTTTGCCGTCGCAATTTACGACATATACCTCGGAATAATTCCTCGATCCATATTTTTTTATAAAACTTTTTGCATTCACTTCTAAATAGTATCAATGAAAAACGTCTCCTCTTAAAAATAAATGCTAATTGTTCATTTGTTTAATAACAACAAATAGGTGTAAAATTAGTTGTAAAATTGAATATCTCAAATACAAATCGATGAAAAATTTCGAAAGTAGGTTCCTAGAGGTTTTTGGGTATGCTGATTAAGAATCTGATATTAATTTTTTTAAATTTAATATGGCGGAATCAAAATTGCGGATAAAAATGTTAAATATTGCAAAATTAACCGAAAACCAAGATTTTTTGGAATTTTTTGGAATATCCTTCTTAAAAAATTGATGGGTCACATGATGAAGCCCGTTTCTTGGTTGTGTGATTTGTTAATACTGATCACGTGGTTTTTTAGAGCGTGTTAATTCAAAAATGAAATTTCGAAAAATGAAAAAAATAGAAATTTTAATTTGTAGGTTTAAAAACGTCTGTTACAATAAAGCCGTTAATTTGATTTTTTTTATATATTATGAAGCCCCTAGTATATACATAGTGACCCATTTAAAAGCGAGGCACCTTTATAACTTTTTTCTTTTTTGTCCGACTTGAACCAAATTTTACCAAAAGATAGAACAAATTAGGATCTACTTATGACCAAAAAACCTTCGCGTCTTACAAATACAAAGCCACCTGTGCTGCTGTACCAAAATGGAAAAATAAGGAAATCGTATTAGGCATTTTTTATCGAAAAACTTTGTAATGAAAGTTGTTCAGAATTGTCCAAAAACGTAGAGTCCAAAACTTCAGCAATATTAAAAAATATTTCATTTTGTTTTTGTAGTCCAAAACTTCGACAAAATTTAATAAAATCAAATCACTTGACAACTACCTGGCAGTTTACGTTTAATATCAAACAAAATTGTCATAGCACAATTTTCTAAAGAAAAAGAAGCAATTAAAATGATATTTTCGGACTCGGACATTGTTTTATACAAAATTTCAATAGTCTTCAATATTGCTGAAATTTTGGACTCTAGGTTTTTGAACAATTCTGAACAACTTTCATTAATAAAGTTTTTCGGTAAAAAAATGCCTAGTATGATTTCTTTATTTTTGCCATTTATTTTGGTACCGCAGGTGGCTTTGCATTTGTAAGACGCGAATGTCTTTTTGGTCATAAGTAGATCCTAATTTGTTCTATCTTTTGGTAAAATTTGATTCAGGGCAGACAATAAAGAAAAAAGTTATAAAGGTGCCCCGCTTTTAAATGGGTTACTCTGTATACAGTGTGTCCCACTTAAGGACTAGCCACCCCCGTAAAATTTCTATTTATGAACCGATTTTTGCGTTTTTTTTTTATTATGTAGATTTCGCAAAAAGGGATTAGAAACATGTTCTACTGCTTCCGGAACTCAAATTCATGGCCAACTACGAGCATTGTTTAAGCGCGAAATATTGAGAACTACTATTAGGGATTTTTTTTCTTAGAATATTAGAACGGATTCTTATTCAGGACCACCTAAATACCTACTGTACCAATTTTTGTCATGATGGTAATACAGGGTGGCCCAAAACATTAAAAATAGTTTTTTAAAATAACGAAGTTTAAAGTAAAAGAACATGTTACTTTTGTATTATTTTTATTGGTTACAAATGAAACTAAATTTTATACATCTCAATTAGATCACCACTTTCCATTATGCACTATACTTATGAACTATAGTCGGTGAAATAATTTAGTATATTATTATATGAGCGATTATGATAGCCATTATTCACGAAGATGATGTTTGAGCCCACGAGCCGTTAGGCGAGTGGCGAAATTTCTTGAACATGAGTACAGTTTTATTCATGGTTTAATTTTTTCATTTTTATTTCATAGAAATATATTGTAAATTTATTAAAATCAATGTTTACCCAATAATTTTATACTTCTTAAATAAATACATCAACGATATTACAAGGTATTTTTTTTTCCCCTAAAAATACTAGAAATATAATGATAAAACAATAGTAGTATATGATATTTTATTGTAGACAAACCATCGCACATTTCTGTTATCTAACGTTAAATTTGTAACTTCCATGCTTGGAAGTTGTGAAAAAGTAGATATTTGAAATTTTTTAAATCAATTCTATATACAGTGTGTCCCACTTAAGGACTAGCCACCCCCGTAAAATACTTGCCGAAAGAAAATGTACTGTTTTGGGCTGAATTATAAGGCTTGCCCACTCTAGATACAAGAGAACAGATAGCTTTCTCCCGTCCCAGAATATGCATCAAAAGTATACATCCTACATATACGGGTCAGGTCAGCTTCCATTGAAATGCCCTGCGCTAGTTGTAGCCGTACTGAAAACATGTATATATTTTTACATAAGAAAAAAATATTATAAAGCTTATCATTCAAGGTTTATATGTTAGCTATCACCTTCATATGGTCAGAGTGTTTATTTTTTTTTTTGTAACAGCAATTTATTTAGAATGCAATTTTCAGACTTTTAGAGTATTTTTTTTTTCTTTTTCATTAAAAAAACTTACGAAAAATTATAATTATCATAAAACAAATTTTTGTGTCTTAAAGTACACATCATAAACTTTAATTTAACCCCCTATAGAGTGCCGATATCATTTTCCAATACTTTATTATTTACAATCAATGTTAGAAAGTCAAAGTAAAAAAATGCATTTTTCGTAAATCGACCAACTTTGAGGGTCCGATTTTCGTAAAATAGATTTTTCTAATTTTTTTGACGAAAGACTTATTTTGGGTAATCCCCTTAAATGCAATATCCCGCTGTTTGTTTATTTTTTTGCCTATTTTATTCGAATAACGTTAAATGTTATGAAATAATCGAAAATTCGTGCAATACTTAACTTCAAGCTTCTGTAAAAAACGTTTGAAATAAGAAAAAAATATTTAAATACACGTAATACTTCCAAAAATTGATGCTTTTCAATATACATTTGGATTTATGTCGTTTTCTTCAGTCAATTAAAAGTTACAGCTACTTTAGTGCCGCGCGCGCCCTCACGCCGGCCTACTTCCGGTGTAGCAGGCGGCTGACGCAGCGCGAAACGTTACTTTACAAATTACTGGTCGCTCAATTTATATTGAAAAAAATAAGTATTGTATATGTTTCTTTTGTAAAATGTTCCGTTCTTTCGAATGGCGCTATTCATTTTTTGATAAAAATAAAATTGTTAAATAAAAAATTTAGCACCCGCTTTCTCTCGGAGACATTTTGATATGATATTCTACACACATTCATCAACACGTTCCAAAAGGAATCATCGATCCAGGAATTTTTCCGAAGTAAAAATTTAACATGACTCCCCTATAAGGCACATTCTGTCTATTTACAAATAGTACAAATTTCTGTGACGCTAGGTCTCGGGGTATTATTGCGGTCAGTGTAAAACGGATTTATAGCAAACCTCAGTATTGATATTTGGTAATACGAATCAATTAATCCAGATAGGGTAAAATTTTGTTTAATAATTTTAAGTGACAGTTTGTTGAAAGGTGATTCAATTTATTCAAATCTTTAGTCTTCTAAAATGCGCGTGTTTGGTCAAGGATTTATGTATCTAATTTGTTACGTGCTGCTTTGACGAACTGTATGTACACAATGATCTTGAAATAAAAATTGTCCGAAATAGTAAAATATGTATGACCATTTAAATCAATAAACTATGCTAAAACTACATATAATGGAACTGACCCATTTTACTGAGTAATTTTGTTGTTTCGCGCTCTTAAATTTTCCTGCTATTGAATAAAAGATTCTATTATAGTGTAGGATTGCATCTTTTAACTTGATAATGAGAGGAATACACATATTAAGAAGTTAACTTGATTTTATTTAACTAACGGAAATACCAGCTCGATAAAATCAGTAATTAGGTACATAATACATATTACGCAAGTAAAAAATGAGAATTGTTATAATGACATAGTAATTAAAAAGTTCTGATTAAATTGAAAAAACTTTAAAGTGTTATTTGTTGAATAAGAATTAAGAAAACCTAAAATAATAGCTTAATGAGAATTTAAACATATATGAAGTGAACTACTGTCGTTAAAAAATTACTCCAAGGTTACCAAAATTTACCAAAGAATAACCATTATTATCACCACGAATATGCTTGAATCCTTTTTGTAGATAGAATGACGTGTTAAACTTTATTAAAACATAACATTCTTAGTCAGACGTTGCCAAATTCATATTCTTGATGCAATTAATTTGAATTTTAAAAGTTTACACTGAAATACTTTAATTAATAAATTCCACATCCACGTTGTGGAGTGGAAGTATAGTAACGGTTAAAAAAAATGATTTTTTTTCCTCAAATAGGTTTACAATGACATGAAATATTGAGATTTTTTAAGTGAAAGAAATTTCTGTCTATCTGTCCATCGTTCTGTAGCTTTTTCTGTGCCCACTAAGCTCTGGAACTGATTAAGGTATTAACATGAAATTTGGTACACGTCTTTGTTAAAACGAGATCTGAAACTGGATTACATCTGGGCCATTCTGTTGAAGGGTAAATAGTGGAAAATAAGTAATGCAAAAGTCAGCCAGAGGTACATATTAAAGAAAGGACCCCGCACACATTATAGGGGAAAAACGGCTTCCGTCAAATTGGCAGAATTTTTTATAGGACACTTAGTCATCATCCCTATAAAAATTGTTAGTAACATTGGCTTTCAAAGAACTCTCGTTTTTAAAGTGGACCACAAAGGGTTGACAAAATCGGGATTTTTCGATTTCGCGTATGTCACGGGAGATCGGCGTATTTTGTCGCTACTATTCACATCGGCGCAGGCAATGTGATGGTTTTTGTATATAAATATTTAAGTTTATGTAAAATATAGGGTTGTGCTGCGCTCTCTGCCTTGCCCAGAATCAACGCGCAAATATTATTTTCAAGGAATCATCTCATAGCCCTTGCTGTATTTTGTACAAAACCGCATGCGATCCTTTTTTAAATTTAATGTGACAATTATTATTACTAATAATAATAATATTCTCCATTCATTATTATTTATTTTTTTGTAAATATTACTTTTATTCGCCCGTAATTTCCACTTTTCATTCCCAACATCCTTCAACTATTTTGCAAATAGTAAATAATAACTTAATCATAGCTGGCTTCTGTCAAGTATTGTCAAAAACAAATATACTTGACTAATATCGTGTGTTCATAATTAAATAAATTCCGTTTGAAAAAGCTGCAAAACTACGGGTAAATAACATAAATTAGGTAGGAAATGTTTGTAGAAAGTTGTAATAATTCTTTTACAGCTTCTTCGCGTTTTTGCTCAAATTCAGTACAAATGCATAAATTGTTTTATTTAAGAGACAGAACATTATTTACATAAACAGAAACATATAGCGTATAGGTATTTGGTTTTTCCTTATACGAGTGTTTTTTCAGAGCTGTTTCGCGTTTATTCTGTGATATTTTGAAGGCACGTATAATTTGCTAATTGCTTCGTTTGCAACAACCGCTTCATTCCCAGAGTTAAGAGAATCGTATTGAATTTTGATGCAGAAAAAATGATAATCGCTTTACGTTACCGAAACGAACTAAATAATCCACAAATTGATATCAACAATAATACACGCGTATGTATCAGCTGCCATGAATTGTTGAGGACAGACTTAGCAAATGCTTATGATCCTGAATGTATCCGACTCAGTGTTTTAAAACATAAATCGTCTAATATTTGTTGTTTTACATGTTTTAAATGTTTGTTTTAAATGTTTTCTTAACCGCTTCTCAAATCACCCAGAGGTAACTCCTTGAAAATCCGGGATGATTTTGTGTTAGGTTGTATTTGCAACAATAGGCCCCCTGCTTTAAGTCGCATTTCTGTTAAAGCAAGAGTCCAAATATATCTTAATACTAACATTTATTTTATGACGGCATGACATTCCTAAATAGACCTATAAAATTACAAGGAGCAGAAGTTTTGAACTTCTTTACTGAACTTCGTAATAAAGCGTTGAATAAGAGAGATGAGCAATTGACTGATTCAAATATTTTCTCAGACGAAGACTTTCGAATAATAACTTCATTATTAAAACCTCAATGTGAGGATCTTTATAACCACTGCGATCCTGTGAATGAGGCAAATAATCGACAATGGTGTGTTAAAAAAAGGATGTCCTGGCGTCCTTCAAATACACATTGAAGTCGAAAACTTGGAACGAAGACGTGCGATTTGGACCAGGCTTGGTGAAAACCATCTGCAAGGTTTTCCACGATTAGATTTAGAGTACCTACAACGTTTAACAACAGGAATATATCAGTTAAGTTTGGCACCATCTTACAATCAAGGCAGAAAAGATCTTGACGCGTCGGAATTATTTGAATTTGACCAAAACAGCGATGATCCAGAACTGGATCAGAATATATTCCCGATTTAGAAACGCTACGAAGTACCAATTGTGGGTCTTATTTATCCAAAATATCGACGAACATGAAATGGACCAAGGCCAAGAGGGCTCAATCGCTGAATACTATTGCACCTGTAAGTCCAGAGCCAGAACACTGGGGTGCTGTGCCCACATAATCAGTGTTATATGGTATTTGGGATATGCTAGACACCAACAAGTTGTACAATATCCCGATCATGCCCTTCTGAATTATATTAAAGAAGCAGGTAACAGATAGAATCCAAATAACGAACAGCTAGTAGTTAATATTGAACCGTAACATAGTAATCAAAGAACAGTCCCACAAATACATCCACCCACATACATAGCCATTTACACACGCATCCTCCACCATACACACACATGCACAGCACTGATAATCTACACATGTGATCAGAAATCCGCCACGTCCCCGTCGTTGATTCTGGACAAAGCAGAGAGCGGAGCACAAATCTATATTTCACATAAACTTAATTATGTATATTCAAAAAACACCACATTGCCTGCGCCGATGTGAATAGTAGCGACAAAATACACCGATCTCCCGTGACAGGCGAAATTGAAAAATCCCGATTTTGTCAACTCTTTGTGGTCCAGTTTAAAAACGAGAGCTTTTTGGGCGCCAATGTTACTAAAAATTTTTATAGGGATGACGACTCAACGTCATATCAAAAATTGGGCCAATTTGACGGAAGCTGCTTTTCCCCATTAATGTGTGCGGAGTCCTTTGTGTAAGTAATTATATATTGTGTGACAGACAAGGTATTGTCAACGAATTTAATAACCATTATAGTGACGTTGGGGAAGTATATGCAAACAGAATAAAATATTACAATAATTTAAAATTTAAAAACACAATAATAGAAAATTCAATATTTCTAAGATTAACAGATGAACATGAAATTAAAAAAATATATTAGAAATAAATGCTAAAAAACTGAAACATTAATAGAAATACAAGTAATGACACCACTAAAGTATTTAATAAATAAATCATTAGAGGAGGGTATTTTTCCTGATATCTTATAAATTGGCGTTATTAAACCATCATATAAAAATGGGGATAAATGTAAAATAGGAAATTATAGACCCATAACGTTGCTATCAAATGTTGCAAAACTTTTTGAGAAAATTATTAAAGAATGTACTCTAAATTTACGTAAATTTAATAGACTGTCCGACAAACAGCTCGGTTTTAGAACAACATAATCCACCCAATACGCCATAGCTTATCTAAAAAAATTATTAAAGTACCTATTATGTAAATAATCTACTTAACTTTATTTAATCGAATTCACATTAAACTGGCAATTCTGGAGGGATCCGGTGATAGTTAGATTGCCTGCAGCAAATGTTGATTCATGTTTCATTGTCTGGGTATCAAGTTTCTATAAGGAAAAATCAGATCCAGACGGTATGCCTGTCAGAATCCTTAAAACCTCATTTTTTTAAGATATACTGTCCTCTAAATATCCTTCAGCAACCGACGTACTCTTCCATCCACCATGGTGCTTCGACGTAGTCATACTAGCTCCAGCCTCTGCCAGAAGAGTTGACGATGTTCGACGTAGACAGTGTGCTGTATACTTGTCAAGATCGCTCAAGGCCAGATATTTCGCAATGATGAACGGGACTTTTCCAAATGTGTTTTTTCCAACGGGCTGTACAGTACAACGATCTTGTCTGTAGGCCAGAAAAAGTCTTTTTTCTGAACAACCACGTGGTCGTAAAGACATGTAGTCTCTTATCAGCTTCAAACTGTCCATTTTGTCTTCGTCAACAATGATAAAAACACGCTTTTTATCGGGTGTTGTCTCTGGTACATTTACCACGAAAACCGATTTCTTATCTTCTACGTGAGTAACTAGCATATTCACAAGTTCTTGTCGCCGACATCCACCAAATACACCAAATATCAATACAATTTAGTTCATCAAGAACGTCTCATTCGATGCCTCATGAATAAATTTTAAAACATCTTCTCTGAACAGAACTTTAGACTTATTTGGCTGGTATCCTTTTGACTCTTGCTTCAAATATTCGCTTAACTTATGATAATTAGCAATGTTAATATTCTTATTTACCATTAAAGTATTCTTACCACTGAATATTTGGACCATAAGGAAGATGAAGAAAATGTTTCACCGAGATCGCCGAAGTATGCAAGCAGCACAGTTTCATCAATATGTTCTACACAGTTTTCTTCCATCCATTTTAGTAATTTGTCATATTCTCTGTTGTAGGCGTCTCTCGATTAATTCTGCAGCAAGCTTTGTGTTGCTCTTTCTGCTTTTTTTGCTATTTCGTCAGGAATTTCAAAACGTTCCTGCGTAATAAATAAATAAAGCATTTCCCTAGCAACGATACGATAAAATGAAAATGTTGTTATAATCAAATTAAATTTTCGGAGTTTTTTAAATAATATTGTGAATGCAATAACGAACTAGTATGACATAAAAGTTTGTATGCACCGCGGAAATTAATAGATGTTTATGCCTTCGGCCGATTTACGAACCCTCGGACCAGAGGCCCTCGGCTTTGTATGATCGTCGCCCTCAGGGCATCTGCTTAAGTCCCTTGATACATAAATAACTATTATGAGATGTTACACCGCCGTCACTAGCTCCCACATCCCCACTCCATTGAAGGATTTAACAAAATGCAATTGTAATTTATTGTGTGTATAATAACAAGAGCTCTCAAAACATTTGTTGGTACCAGTCACCCCCATTACCTCCTCAGGATAAGCGATTTAAAATGTTGTAATATTAAAATTATATGGGGAATTATTTCTCCATACTGGGGTGCAAACGAGATGTTTTCGTTTAAAGAGACTAAGATGGAAAATCTGGATGTGAAAATAGTGATTATGGAATAGTACGCAGTGAATATTTGCTTGAAGATTTTCGAAAAGATAATCTAAATGTCGAGGAACCCCAATCGATTTGATACTAATAATTTTAAATAATGTCTCTAGCAACAGAGCAATGTGAGTAAGCAACCCAAAATGTATGCACTTTTTTATTTTTTTTTTCTGTTCACAGTTAATTTCAAAGAGTTAATGAATTTGATATCGAAACTAACCATGCTTGGTAAGGAAGGCATCAAACTTCCAAAGTAATTAAAACTAAAGCATTCTGTGTGATTTACGTAGTAGAATTTATACGTGGGGTATACCCCAATTTTGTGACTTTTAAATGTCCGATTTGATCCATTATATTTGCTTCTTCGTCATTCTTTTTTTATTTTATTTACATGAAACAATTCTTTTCTTTTAAGTTTTTATTTGTGAAAAGCATTTAAGAGTGACATTGATAAAGTTCAATAAGGATACATTTAATAAACATTTTCCATTTTGTATTCCTATCAAATTCCTATGCTGCCTTCGTCTCTATGAAAATTTTAGTATTTTAAGAGGGTCTTAAATATCTCACATTCGAAATCGAAATAATTTCTTAGTCGTGAACTTGACATCTTATTTACTGATCGATTACATTAAGTAAGGAAATACGAATAGCAGAAATACATGAGGATAAGATGTAAAGTTTGATACTGTCACGCTGATAAACTCACAGAAAATTAGTTTTATCTATTCTGTGTCCTGCTGTTTGTTTTTCATAAATTAAATAGTATTTTAAAATAAACAATTGACAGTGCATCTGATACTGATCATTTGAATTAAATAATTTCAATCAAGAACAGGAACATTCACAAAGAGTGAAAAGTAGAGTAAAAACCGCTGCCTAAGGAATCGCTACTTCCACATCCAGACTTCCTATCCGAGTTTAAAAGTGAATTATCTATTATTTGTTGGCTTATAGTAATGAAACATATTCTTTATAGAATTCTGCAAACAGCGGAAAAAAAACTATCTATGAGAAGTAAAAGAAAACCTATATCTAAAAATTTTAATGAAAACTTTGCATTCTTTCGATAACCGAACTTCTGGTTATGCTAGCAAATCAAAATCCTCAAATAAATTTTTCTAGTTTCTTATTTGAGATCCTCATTATAACACTAACATCCAACACAGTCCCCTACGGCTAAGCAGATTAAACTAGTATCTACATGACCCCCTACGGTATGAAGATTCAGTTAAAAATGAGATCAAAGGCCTAAAATGAATTTATTTACCTATCTGCCACATTTTTTCATTCTAATAGATTACATTTTCATAAAATCTCTCATTCGGTTTCTTAAGACAAGGTAAATAAATAAATTCATTTTAGACCTTTGTTCTCATTTTTAACTGAATCTCCATACCATAGGAGGTCATGTAGATATTAGTTTAATCTGCTTCGCCGTAGGGGACTATGTTGGATGCTAGTGTTATAATGAGAATCTCAAATAAAAAAATTGGACAAATTTATTTTAGGATTTTGATTTACTGGCATAACCAGAAGTCAGGTTATCGAAATAATGCAAAGAGTTCATTAATATTTTTACATGTAGTTTTTCTTTTAGTTCTCATAGACAGTTTCTCAGTTTTTCCGCTGTTTGCAAAATCCTATAAAGGATATATTTCATAACTATAAGCAAACAAATAATAAATAATTCACTTTTAAATATGCATAAAGTATATAGGCTCCAATATTAGTTAGCTAATAGATAGGTGAAGATCTGTTGTTTTTTATCCGTCAATGTCAAATATAAATATTTCATACTTATTCTTGGATATTGCCTTGGGTTTGCATGAAACATCGTTATGAGTGACTTTGTGCCTTTCTGATGAGCTCAGAATAAGGGCGAAAAACGTTTCAAAGGCTAAGCATTTCCAAGAAACTGAATGAGAGACTTTATGAAAATGTAATCCATTAGAATGAGAAAATGTTTAAGACAAGGTAGGTAAACAAATTCATTTTAGACCTTTGTTCTCATTTTTATCTGAATCTTCATACCGTAAGGGGTCATGTAGGTACTAGTTTAATCTGCTTAGCCGTAGGGGACTATGTTGGATGCTTGTGTTATAATGAGAATTTCAAATAAAAAATTGGACAAATCCATTTTACGATTTTGATTTGCTAGCATAACCCGAAGTCAGATTATCGGAAGAATGCTAAGATTTCATTAATATTTTTACATATAGTTTTTCTTTAAGTTCTCATGGATAGTTCTTTTTTCTGCTGTTTGTAAAATCCCATAAAGAATATTTTTCTTCCCATCCAAGTCTCTTTAAAGAAAAGCATCTTGCCTATATTTGCACGCTAGTATGTGGAAATAATTGGTCATAGAATTTTAATAAAAGGGCGTTGCCGAATGCCAACCAAGCCTTCAGAACTTCTGGGCGCTGCCATATACCGAGTTTTCAGATGTTTCCGAATCCATATTAGGACGCTGTCGAATTCCTAGCTAACTTTCGGGCGCTGCCTAATCTCACCGTGCTCCGCCGAATTCACTATTGAACCCTGCCCCCTAGGATCCATTTTGATAGCAAGATATAACCAAAGTGTACTAACATACAAAGCAAGTTATATAAAAGCATTTAAAAATTTTAAGCTTAAGTTTCTGGACTATTATTAACTTGCTTTACTTATTCTTCCCTATTTACCTACCCACTACGCCTCCCACGGAATCATCTTAATCAGATGTCATTACAACACATATCAAATGTACTATGTGTACCAAATTTCAAGTGAATATCTTAATTTTATTTTACCAACCCCTTTAATAATAAAGTGGAGGTGGTGGAGGTTGAAAAATATTATAAAGAAATCTGAGGCCTTGACCTTTGGTATATGTATATACCAAATCCCAAGTTTCTGTACTATTGCCAGCCTTCTTTACCTATTTTCCCCTATTTACTCCCATTTAACCTCCAACCCTTCAACGGAATCAGCACAAAATATAATGTAATTACAGATGTCGCTGTAATACATACATGTACCAAATTTCAAGTGAATATCTCAAGTTTATTTTATCAACCCCTTAAAAAATGGGGGGATTGGTGGGGGATGACAAATATAAAAAAATCTAAGGCCTTGTCTTCTAGCATATATACCAAATCCTAATCTTACCAACTTGTTTTATTTATTTTCCATTATTTACCCCTATTTAACCCCCAACCCCCCAAGGAAATCATTCTAAAATATAATCTAGTTTCATTGTCGTTATAATACAAATGTGTACAAAGTTTCAAATTAATGTAATTTTATTATATATGCATCAGCAATATCAATTGTTATACCAATGTCACGTCATTATAGTTGATGTAGCAAAATATTTTCCTAAGAAAGAAACAAAAAAGTGTTTATTGCTATATTTTATGCCTTGAGGGAGGGTATTTTCTATAAAGGAGTCACAGGAAAATTTTATGGCCCAATTCCTTGGCCACCTGTTAGCGCCGATCTGACTGTTGTGGACTTGCATATAGAATACCAAAATATCTACGTAATAGTATATAATAACAATTTAGACAGTTTAAAAGAAAAATTAGGTGAAAACTGTTGAAAGAGAACAGAAAAATAATTTTGCAGTTTCAGGTTCGGATTTTAATTAAGTGGTACCTTTTTAACATTTGTTTATAATATCATATTTTTAAATTCTCACAAATGAAGACACTTCACTCCTTGCAGTTTCCGCATTTTTGAAAATATTTAACCCTCTGTATATAATTTATTGACGGACTTTTCATAAAAAGCAGGCGATTCTTCCTCTTAAACTTAGAAATAAGAATGTTTTCCCTCTTTCGAACTCAACCTATGAACATACTGTAGACTACCGCAATGTCTTACTCTTCCATATATTTTGATGTAATTGAAAGTAATTTTCCCTGTACTATTTGGTTTCCCCTGAACTACCAGAAGTCCTATACTGTCATATTCTGTCATCACAATTTTTATTCAGATGACAAGTTCAATTTCGGGTGTCTGTGTTCTTCGTCATATTCACATTTACAGTTGTCGACATTTAATTATCAACAATGGCTGCAAGACATAGCGTTTTATTTACTGCCTCGCACTCACCTATTCTTAACGTGTTTGGATATTATTCAGAATAATTACATGTGTTGTCTTTCTAAACGGCGCCGGCGTCTAAATTACAACAATTATATAAATGTTTAAAGTTAAAGTGTTTTGGTAAATAATTACAAAATTGAGTGACAATGTCTAGAATTAATTGGATGGTCATAATAAACATGAACCAGTCAATACAATACAATTAGCCATTAATAAACATTTCCTAATTTAAAACTTGACAACTACACAAGGTCAAATAGAAGCAATTAATGTATATAATCAAATTTCAAATACAAGAGAAGTATATAGAGGATGTATTAATATCACTTTTCACGTTTTATATCCACGGCCTACTAAACTAATTAATCAACGTCTTTTCGAAAATTCTACAAAAAAATGTATTGGACAACCCTATAGGCCAATTTCTATTATGCACAATATGCACATAGTTGCAACGAGGTAGCCTGAAATTTAAAAATATCTATCTAATCAATTTAATACTTACCAATATAGTCTCAAAACAAGTTGCTAATTCTTGCAGCTATAAGTTTGGTAATAAATGTGATAAAGAGAAGTTTTGAAATCAAAAATTAGCATACGTGTAATCTTTGGACTTATGCATGGCGTTCGACGGTGTACCACACAATATTGGTTCTGTTTTGGGACCAGTTCTATTTATTATTTATCTTAATGATTTTCCAAACAGTAATACATTAACAAACTTGATTTTCTTTATAGATGCCGCAATATTGGCTCACACCCAAAAAGATAACAATATTTTATTATCAAATTCTCAAAAGAGTTTTTCTGTGATTCAAAACTAGTTCTTAATAATAACTTAGCCTGAAAAATCACAAAATAATTGCAATGATTCTTAATATTAAACATTAGTTATTTTCCTTACATTAAATGCAATTTACATAATTACGCAATTACTCCAAAATTTACATTCATACACAACTCGCAATGACGATATATATTTGGATTTCTCTCGACTTTCCAAAGCTGGAAATAGAATAAACTACTGTTATACAGTAAATTTTTTCAATGAGTTCCAAATCTGTTATTAACTATTCCTTTTTGATAATACATTCTATGTATTTAACGAAATTCTGTTTATTTATTTTTTTCAGTTATTATTATAATTATTATAACGCTTTTGTTAACTACTCTCTGTCTGGTCTCTCTATCCGCGTCCGGGACAAATTTTACATACGAAATTTCGACTAGTTCTAATTAATCTAGAGCCTTGAAATTTTGCATACGTGTATAAGTCTGGTGACATTGCAATATAGTATATCTACTATCGTTCTATATTCAATATGGCGGACGCCCCAAGATGGCGGATTATCTTTTTCTTCACAACGCCATTGATATTTATTTATTTATTTATTTGAATACAACCACCCAACAGGTAACCAATTACAGGGTGGGAACATTACAATAGAGAATACGAAAAAAGTATAATAAACTAAAAACTAATTAAGCTAATTAAACTATCAGGACATAAAACATTGCATATATGTAAGTAAAAATATTATAATAAAATAGATATAAAATAGATATAAGATAATTATAGGAGAAGTACAAAAAGAGAACGCTATAAATCATAAATTAAGTTGTTTAATTGAATTAATATTACAGTTAAATATATCTAGCTGATCTTGCTGTAGATTGTAATTTTTACACATGAAATATAAAGGTGAAAATTTTAGTAAGTTAGTTCGAGGGGTAGGAAGATAGAAAGTATCACGATTCGGACTTGTTATACGAGGTATGTGCAAATTTATTTGTTCTAAAATGAGAGGGCAATCAAACATGTTATGAATAATTTTATAAAGAAAGACTATTGAATGTATTATTCTTCTATTTTCCAAGTTAGACATGTGAAATCTGTCCAGCATAATATTTTGCGAATAACCAGTTATTAGATAGGTACCATCTTCAACAAAGCACAAATACTTAACAAAACGGCGCTGAACATTCTCAACATTATTTATGTAAATTGCATATCCTGGAGACCATATCAACGAGCAGTATTCCAATTTTGATCGTACAAATGAATAGTACAGCAACTTCATAATATCAGTGTTGCTGAATCCTTTACAGTTTCTTATTATAAAACCTAAACTTTTTAAAGCTGACGCGATGGTGAAAGTAATATGCTCCTTAAAACTAAGGCACTTATCAAAAATAACTCCAAGGTCCCTTACTGTATCAGGTCTCTGCAATATTTGACCATTTATATGATAGTTGTAATAGATGGGATGACGCATTTTAGAAAAGGTGAGTATGTTACACTTGGATATGTTAAGAGGCAAGCAATTGGATAGGCACCATTCATTAACGAAATTTAGGTTATTCTGAAGATTTTCACAGTCATTTTCGTTTTCTATTACGCAATATATTTTCAAATCATCAGCATATAAGAGGCTCTCTACATTGAGATTAGCTACAATATCATTTATAAAAACAACAAACATAAGTGGGCCCAGTACAGAGCCCTAGGGAACACCGGAAGTGGCGAGAACATCAAACGACCTGTGACCACGGTATTCCACATACTGACGCCTGTTCTTTAGATATGAAGAGAAGAAATCTAATTGCATCACGGACAACCCAAACTTACTCAATTTCTCTAATAGAATACCATGATCCAGGCGGTCGAACGCCTTGGAGAAATTCGTGTAAACGATATCAATTTGCTTGTTCGCGTCCAGTTGCTTGGAAATGTATTGTGTGATACATGCGAGGTTAGTCTCAGTGGATCTACCGGGAACAAAGCCATGTTGGTTAGATATAATTTGGCCATGTACGTGATTAGACAATGATGTATGCAAGGTGATCTCGAAAACTTTAGCGAAATTGCAGATAATTGTAATGGGCCTATAATTTTCAGCTACCCCCTTGTTGTCTTTTTTAAAAACGGGACATAAGCGAGAATATTTCCATACATCGGGAAATGTACATGTTTTTAGTGACAAATTAAATATTGTTGTGAGAGGACGAGCAAAGATGGCAGCGCAGTCCTTGACAATAAAAGCAGGGATGTTATCTGGCCCTTTAGTAAACTTAGGTCTGATTTTCTTCAACGATTAATGGTAAATTTGTACTATTACTACTGGTGTCTTCGTGGGAATGATATTTTTCTTCGTCATGGTTAGGTTTCAAGTATGCAGTTTGAAAAAAATTAGTAAAAGCGTTGACAATATCCTGGGATTTGTGCATTGAATATCATTATAAGTAATATTATCAGGGATGGCACTCAAAGCACTCTTTTACTGTTAATGTAGGACCAAAATTTTTGGGGATCATTTTTTATGGTTTCTTGTATATTCACTAGATAATTTTCATGATATGGATATCAAATGAAAGAGCTTGATGAGTAAAATACGGTTAACTATGTAACGTCATTCGGTTCCAACAAACGTGACGTGGTGCAACGTTTGAAATATCTACATCGATTTTATTTCTATTTTTCTAAAACTATAGATTTTATTTTTCAGTCGCGATATGAAGCAGAACTTTTCCGTTAGATCTATCATTACTGCTTTTATTTTAATAACTAATGCAGTAAATCGCCCACAAAAATTCTATGAATAATTGAAATTGTTAAGGTGATTCTTGTATCTTACATGCTATAATCATACAGATAATCATTTATTTGGTGGTACAGATTTTGTAACGTATTATTAGGTAGGGTATAAAAAGAATTGGGACGCAGCATGACAGAGGGGTAGGAAGGGGTCAAAAATGATGCGTAAATTTTGCGTGACGTATCTCTAAACACAATATGGCCAGAATGGCAAATTACCTTTTTTTCCACAACTTCCTTGGCATGGGTATCAAATGAAAGAATTTGATGAGTAAATAAAAACTAAAAAAAAAAGTGTAATAAGATGTATTTAAAAGAGCTTTTAAAAACAACGCTTTTATAAATGTACTCAAAAGAAAAAGAAATGTTTTTTCGTCGTACTTCCCTCCTAAGTATACTCGAAGCCCATTGTTTTTTCGATCGTAAGTGACGCTTTATGTACCATATACTTGTTGCCATTGCCAATGGATCGTTATTATTAATAACGTACCTAGGGAAATTTGGAAAAATTTTCTCTTTTATATAACAGATATTAGATCGAATGTTATAAGTGAGCAACGACCTAAATAATCATAACAGCTTACCTCCATAAACAAATATGTATTTTCTGGTACTTCGAGTAGAAATTTGTTCATATCTTCCCTTGCAAATATACAAGATTTTTTAGGTTTAAAACCATCGTTCTTTTGCTTCAATATCTGAACTTGGGATATTGTGTATCTGTTCTCGTTTCATTAATAAATATTCTGCGTTTTAACATCACAAAATAAACCAGCACGCATTTTTCGTTATGGCATTTACACCCTTGTCGCCACATCAACGTTTGAATAATTCATAGGTCTTCTTATCGCTTTAGCCACTTTTTTTCCAAAAAAACTGACTTGTCTGGATTTACGGAAGAAACAGTAGTTATCATTTGAATAGAAGCTGTATCCTAAATTAATTTTATTGACGGTTGCCATAGATTTTCTAAGTATCATTACAGTTGCTATTTGCATTGCTAATATGAAATCTTACTCTCAAACAATTATAGTTTTCGACTAGCTTTCCTCAAGTTTTTTTCTTGTTTAATGATTCATGGTTGCGGTTTTTTGATCTCGAATACTCGCAAACCTCGGTCTTGCGAACCTCGGATTGTAAAACTGTATTCTCGACCAAAAATGTGCATCTACGACCCTTCGTACATAAATAACAATTTTTTATCTTACATTTTTTTAAATTTATGTAGATTATTAAAACTAAAAGCGTTGAACTCGAAATATTGTAACTTTTAAAAAATACATCAATATAATATACAAAATGCCCGCGATAATTAATACTCAACATATAATAGATGTAAACATATAACGTATAATAAAATGTTCTTATTACTCAAGGACTATGGAAACAACTTCTACAGCATCTTTTCTATTCTCCAGGCATTTATTAAATGAAAACGAAAGAAATTATAAAAACAAAAAAAAATATATATATCTAAATTATTAACATGCTATAAAATTACCATTTGACAATTCCAAATGGCGCTATACATAGTGTATAGCGCTGAGCTGCTGCAATAGTTTCGAGGCGCCTGAAACAGAATAGAGAGATTATGAACCGGCTCAGTATCTCTTATGTGTAATATATCATGGCAAAGCAATCAAATCGTTTTATTACTGGGTCTCTAAATAGCCAAACCAAATATGTTACCTCAAATTTTCTGCTGTGAAAATCTAACGATTATCTAGCAGAGATCAAAAACATCAATACTAAAAGAATACCTGTTATTATTAAGAAGTTACATAACTGTTGATTATGTTTCTTAGATTCTTTTGATATACATATCTTTTCTTAAGCCCTCAAAATCAATGCATTCGAGACGAGCATACTTTAGTCTTTCTCTAGTTAGATTATAGTTAAATTCGTGAAAGTATTCTCAAAAGGAGAATCGGAGTTTTTAAATATCTTTTGAATAAATAGCCTGTATTACTCGCCAACATTTCCTTGTACATTATCTGAGCTTTTCACCAGACATTTATAACTTCTTTAAACATATTCTTGTTAAATACAAACTCAAATAACACCAGAGTTATCGTAAGTGTTCTGTCGATTACTTCTCATCTATGGAAAGGAAGTTTGTCCTTTATTTAATCTTGTTTAGAAATTATGATTTTTCATTAGTTTTTTTTATATAAGAGGAAAAATTTCCATTTATTTTATTTAGTTGTTTTATATACCGCATAAACTTTAGAAAATACCCCAGATTGTATAAATTTATTTATAGTACGAGTATATAGGTAAAAGTTATCTTAGAACCTTATTTTTGTTATTAATGAACACATTTTAAATATGCTTAAGTTTGTTTCAATATAATAATAAGTGTCTATATATAAAGATTTATCAGTGATACATGGAATGTATATAAAGAGATGTTTAGTTCACTTACCCTGCAGTAAGAAGCATCAAATATTTAGAATTGTTTGTATTGTAGTTCGTATGGTTTCAACAATGTCAACAAATATTTAGATCGTAAGTAAAGCTAATTTGTTAAGAATTACTATATAGATTGCATATATTAAATAGAGATTCATGTTAGATCATTTTAAAATTATTTGGTTGTATACCCGTATTATAGTATAGATAATATATAATTTCGATTATTACATTGAAACCCTAAACAAGCAGAACAAATAGACATTGTAAAATAAAATAATTTATAGTGAAACAAGCACAGAGATGTATCTGAGCTTTGGCAAATACACCACGTGACCTGGGCACCATTTCTAGGGGACTCAACTGAGCAATTTTTGCTTATTCGGTACTGCCAAGCGCTCTTCCTAAATTTAGGCAAGTTAAATTTTTTTTAATATATTAGTATAGTACAGAGCGACTGAAAATATAAGTTACATTGGGAATTTTCGGTCGCTTATGTAATCTACAGAATTAGCCGGAGGCATAATTTTCACAATAAAAGTAATAAAAATTGCATTTGCCTGCACTTCTACATGTTATAGCATACTAAACTATGTGAAAAGTTATTATTTTAAGGTTGAATTTTTTATATAACATATTATTTAACGAGCAAGTCTATTACTATTATTACTCGATATTAACCAGAAATCCAATTTCGTGTTTATAGATTCTCAAATACATATATAATACAGGAAAACATTAGAAGCACGGGAGATGGTTTTTAGAGATTTTTTTTTGAGAAGCAATTCCTAATTTTTCTTCATTGAACTTTTTCAAAATTATATAGGAAATGAAAATTTTTATGTAAAACGTTGTCTACAAGACGTTGTTCTTTAAAAAATTCAATTAATTTCTTCACACTACATTTTACGGTGAGGCTAATATTTTCAAAAATTAAATCTCAGACAGGAAAATGTCAAGATTTATTAATATCAGCAATAATATACAAATCTAAGAATTACCTACTTAATGACCAGTTGGAGCTTAAACCTATCTCTCTTTTTAATGCCAATGCATCAATCCCATTAGTAAATTATTTGTTAATAGATTACTATTATCCTGTTTTATTACTGTTATAAAATCTCACTGACCGAATTACTTATTGATATATCGTTTCACAGTAGATATCGTAATAGATTATAATAAAGAACAAAATAAAGTGTCTTTGTTTTCTGTGATTAGAAAACATTTTTGAGCACGTGGCGTGTGGTAATCACAGAAGTGGATAATTCATTCGATATAATTTTAATTAATAAGTTGCTGATGGAAAAATATAGTGGAGATTAAAAGTTTGTACAAAGGATGATACGTACACGAATAGTACGTCAGCGCAATATTATTTCTCAAGGACTTATTTACTATTATTAATTTTAATTTTTATATCAATGGATACAGTAATTTGGAAGTTATGAGCAAAATATTTGTACTTTTCATTACCTACATTGTTTAGTTTTAAGTGTGTTCTAATAACACTATTAATTTATTATTGATCCCCGGAAGTAAAGTTTTTAGATAACAGAAATTTTAAGTGTTAAAATCCAAGTAGATATTTAAATTGTGAAAAATTATTGTAAAATGTAAAAGAATAGAACGTTCTTAAATTTTTCTGTATTTAAATAGTTAGATCTAAAATAAATGTCACATTGCTGTAATTTTTTAAAATAATTAAGTTAACGACACATCTTTTTTAAATGAGATCTATCCTTGTGTGTGGGTAGTTTTTAACAATTAGGATTGTACTGTCGTGAGCAAAAAAAAAAATAGGACAACTATTTTTTTCTAATGTAAATCTGTCTGTTTGAATATGTAATGAGCAGCTGAAATGAAACAGTTAGCACTTTTATTACATTTTTTATTGTAATGCTGTAGTTATTACTAAAGCAGAAGATGGATTGTCAATGAGACATATTGTACTGCGTTATGACATTAACATTCTGTGTTTAACATTTTAAAAATGTTGAGAATAAACGGTACGATTAGTAGAAATCCTGGATCAGGGCAACAAGGATATCCAACTTAACAAGAAACTAATTATTAATATTTTGTTATTGCATTATTTCTATTTATAAATTCTATAAGTCTGTTTGGCATAGAATTAAATAAACTTATATAATAATCATTAGTAATGATATTTTCCCATGCATTATTTACTACTGATAGGGCCAAAATCATTTCTTCTAATGATGAAATACTAAACAATGAGAAGCGGTTTATAAAGGAAGTTCTTATTAATAACCAATACCCTGGGGGTTTTGTCGATAAAACCTTCATAAATATTGAAAATAACAATCAGGTACGACAAAAACCTGAAAAACGTTACACAGCGTTAATTCCTTATGTATGCGGATTATCCGAAAAGTTGCGCCGCATCGGTGATAGATTTGATATTAGGACGGTATTTCAAACAAGCAACACTTTAAGATCTATTCTGACAAAGACGAAACCAACAAACCACGAGCAAAATTCAAAAAACTGCATTTATAGTATTCCGTGTGAGTGCAACAAACAATACGTGGGTGCGTCATCCAGACCGTTTAGTGTAAGATTGGGTGAACATCAAAATTACATCAGAAAAAATGAAATTCAGAGGTCCAAGATCTGTGAACACGCGTGGGAGAACGGACATAGAATAAACTGGGACTCGGCAAAAATTTTAACAAAAGAGGCAGATAGCAAAAAAAGAAAAATTAAAGAATCCGCGATAATATTATTGAATGAGGATAATTGCGTGTCGAATTGTTCCGTAGATGTCTGTACAACTTGGCTGCCAATGTTAAAAGAAGAACTTCACAAACTTAACATTGTATAGAAACTAAAAAACTGTTAACTACATCAACAGTTCTATGTAAATAGTAAGTATCTATGGATATTGAATATAACAAACATTCTTAGAGCTGTGTATTTGTCATACACAGCAAAAAAGATTTTTCAAAAAAGCCTTGAAAAAGAAAACAGATTAGATTTCCAAAACGTCGGCGAAATATTTAAATTCTAGTTTTTATACTTATTTGTGTTGTTTATTTATAAAAAACCAACCTTTAACCGATCCCTTGACGTAAACGTCACAGGCGTAGAGGTTTTTTACCAGTAACTTACTGGTTAATTGGGATATATTTTGTAGATTCCCCTAGCACCGCTTAGAAAGAAAACATACATGTGGCAGGAAGTCCCAAAGAATTGAAGAAGGAAAAAAAAAATTCGTATAGAAATATTTCAATATTTCTATGATTTTACGTCATTTTCAAGGATGTTTGTGACTAAAAAGAAAAAACACGATAGATCTCTTATTGGATTACGGATTTAGATTCAGCGTTGAAATATACACCAAATCAATATATTTTGGTTTATGGTACGGAATATTTTTTGTGTGGCTGTGTAATTAATTTTTAACATTAACGTTTTTATTTACCAATTAATTCGATTAAAAAACACTAGGGCTCTTTTACACAGCTCTAATTTACTGCCTATATTTCAACAATCGAACTTTCCGTTCTTAAATTATTATCGTGCTTAAGAAAAACGTAACTTACGTACGGACAGACAGAGGAACAGACGGGCGGACATTTTGAAACATAATGATTTTAAAATATTTCCTCTTTGATCGATATTTACGGTTTTAGAAATGTGCCGATAAAATGTTATATACTCTTCGTTCTCGTAGTTACGAAGAGTATAATAATTAAATGCGCTCAAGAATTCACTATGCCCCTATATTATTGCACGAATAAACAAGCAAACTTTTTATATAATTGTTACGCATTTTATAGGATACTCTTCGCATTGTTATCGTAAACAATGTTAGTTTTTATCTAAGCCGCCCACCCTGGACATATTCACGTGCGTAAGAAGATAAACCTCGAGAACATAAAGAAAATATAAGCTGTATTTAAAGTTCGTATATTAATTATATTAAATTGACTGAATAAAATCAAATTCTGGTTCAAAATAAGAATAATATTTCACATTATTTCAGAATTTTTAAAAAACTTCGTGCAACTATTTGTTTGGTTATTTAGTCAGTTCTCGGACCGGAAGTTTTTTATATTTGTAATTCAATTTATTGTGTGTGAAATCAGCTTCTGAATAAAGAACAGTCATTTTCGTAACTCCCTGTATAATCTAAATCTCTGTAACCTTAGTAGATTTATAAACACCTAGGTACCTCTACTAGCTTAATTACCAGAATGTTAATTTATTGTTATTATAACGTGGTTTACCATTTCTAGTTCTTACTAGATATATCCAATTACTAATTATCACGCAAATTAGTATAAATACCTGATACGTAGATGTCCTTTGTTTGGAGCATATTGTCTGAAACTACTACACAATTTTTGCTCTTGTCAGTCTAAGATGATATTTATGGAGTTTGTAAATAATAATTATTCATTCGGGGGGAATATAATATTCGAGCAATGTTTGAATTAAATAGACAATCACAATCGCTCACGTTTAACTGCAACTTCTTCTCATTTTTTTCTTGAATCGCGTAATTATCTAAACATTAATTATGTAAAGGCAAAACTGCAATAAAAAATATAAAGATACTTAGCAAGGTAACTGTGTGTCCATTATTTGTCATTAAATATATACCTACTCTAAATATAATTTATCTTGATCCCAATTTTATTTATGAATTTTCAGTTGTAAATTAAGATAAAGCAAAGTTTCGATATTTTATTGAGGTTAATATTTAAGTCGTAATTAATATTTTTCTGTATATTCTTCTATTTTCTAGTTTAATCAATCAAGACAATAATGTTACTATTCAAGATTAATCATGCACATTTCTAATTAATTGTATTAATAATTTATCAACATAAAATGTAATTAAAAATTATTTACTGAAATAAACGAACAGTGAACAAGAATATAATCCAAATTAAGGAATAAATCCTTCATTGTCAACTTATAATCGAGACGATTCTAATCGCATTTTATATCTTATATTGATGAATCATTTATAATAAAATTATTTATAAAGACCGTTGCTCTCACACTCTGTAGTAATGTTATTAATTTATGTGTGTCGATTTGAAAACACCCAACTTTTGATATTTCCTAAATGGAAAATGTTACGATGCGAATAAAATATCTCATTGCTCACGATGCATGGAAATCGCAATCACACGAAAGTGGTCGAAGTAACTGAAAGCTAAAGAAGTCCTTTGCATTTTCTGCGGTCCATTTAATAGGTGTCGAAATAATGGAGCTTTGGTCGATGTAAGCAGACACTAGATCATTCATATTCCCATTCACAATGCTTTGATGGACGTTTTGAATTGAATTATTGAAATTGGCGTCTCCATAATATCCTACAAGTGAAATTTTACAATCTGCGGGCCATATTAGTCTCGCACGCTCGCGTGGATGTCTTGCTAAGTTTTAAAACGCTTTATTTTATGAAAATATAAATAAGCCAGCTGGATTACCAAATGCCTCGTTCGCATTTTTGAAAATGGATTTTTCTCCAGTAATCCACAATTCAAGATGGCGACTAGGCGGATTTCCCAAAAAATCGTATCTTCGATAATAATCGACCAATTTTTAATTTCAAAAAAATGAAACGCTTGCAAAAAATATAATTTACGAAAGAATATACTAGAGTTAAAAATATTTACCTAATGGAAATGGAAAACAAAATATTAATTTTTTAATTTTATTTATCATTTTTATCTTGAAAACAACAGGCCACATGGAATAAAATTTCAAACAAAAAATGTGCAGAATTTTATGCTGAATCCAACGATATACAAATTTATAGATATTGGTTGAAAAAGTAACCCTATACCGGGTGAGTCACGAATTGCGCTCGCCCCGATATTTCCTAAAATATTTGGAATAGAAAATTGAAATTTGGAGGCCTTATTACACGACTAAAATGCCATCTTTTCAATAAAAAATCAAGTTTGGTGCACATCCGGTTTGACCGGAAATGCCCACAACTTTCGATTTTTAAATGGAACACCCTATATATTTTTACATTTTTGGAATCTAGAGGAAATTTTGAATATAATATGTCCATTTTGGCCACTTTTTGATAAACATTAAAAATTTTATTAAAAAATCTATTTCTGAATCCAGAGTGCTGTGCCCAAAATATATTTTAGTTTGTGTGCTACGTTAGTATAAAAATAAAAAGAGCAATATGATTGCATTACTTAATTCTCTAGAGGCGTTTAAAATTTTTAAATGTGATTTTTACCTACTAACTCGGTTTTTTTAAATGGGAATTTAATCGTTCACCAACATTTTTAAATACCTCTTTTTCATACGAATCTAATGATACCAAAATTTTGAAAATCCGCTCAGAAATATTTGAGATTTCAGCCAAAATACAATGCAACCAAGCTTTTAGAAACATGCGGCTAATAGATAATAGATTAGTGGGCTTTGGAAACTAAAATGGCACATTTCTGTGTAAATCTGGCAACCTAATAACATTGGAAAAATCATAGTAGCCATTGAATGTAATAAAACAATATCAGCTGTCAGACAGACTCGTGTAGTTATTGGCAATCTTGAGCTATCAAACATTTAATAATTGTGAGCGCAAAGAACGTTACAATTAAATTCAGCATAGGTATGTGGAGGTAAACACAATTACATCCACAAGGACATTTGTAATAGAATGCGACATCAGTTCGGTTTTCAGAGTTTTATTTAAATGAACATAAATATCGGGCCTATAAATAAATGAAAATCAATTCCGTTTGAACAATTAAACTTAAACTAGGTAACAGTAGGTATCTTTAAAATAATTAATATAATTAAACCATCAATTGACATTTATAGATATTGTTCAAAATGTCCACCATTTTTTTCTATACACAATTCGGCTCTGCGTACAGTTGCTTGAATGAGTCTACGCAATTTAGCCGGCGTTATTTCATTAAGAGCTCGTACAACTTTATTTTGCAGCTCTTCACGGGTATTTGAAGAAGTTTTATAAACTTTATTTTTGAGAGTGCCCCATACATAATAGTCGAGGGGTGTTAAGTCAGGTGACCTAGGAGGCCACCTGATATGACCTTGATTTGCGATAAGGCGTTCACCATGCAAGTTGTTTAAATATTCCATCACTCTTATGGAATTATATGGGGGGGCACCATCTTGTTGGTAAAACAGATTTTGTAAATAGGCAAGAGGAAGTAAGTCAAGAAATTCTGCTGTCTGGTTTTGTAAAAAGAATAAATATCGTTCGCCAGTAAGTGTTCCATAAAAAAATATGGGTCCAATTATTCGATCTCCAAGTACTTCAAGCCAACAGTTAAACCCAAATCTTTCCTGAATATTCCCCCGCCCTACCAACCTCGGATTTTCTTGAGCCAGGTACCTAGTATTATTTCTGTTAAACATACCTTGGTTCGTAAATCTACTTTCATCTGAATATAAAATATGAAAAGGAAAACCTGGGTTTTGTTGTACTGCATTTAAGAACCAGCAATATACTAGCCTCCCCCATTGACAATTCAATTGTTGATGTTGTTGGGTGTACCATCACAAATCCTAATACATCAATTTCTTTGTCCTCACTTAAAATAAATGTTTGATGGTCATCTTGTTGATTGGGTTCGGTTCTTAATTCTTGTTCCACTCTGGCAAACAAGTGTCTGCTTGGATGACGTCTGTTGGGATATCGTTGCTGATACAGTTCTGCAGCTGCAGTTGAATTTTTGAGACGCTCTCCATATATCAGTAACATATCGACTTTTTCATTTCTACTAAAATTATTCATTTTCTTTAATTTTTACTCAAAGAGATTTCCGCAACGCTTTATTTTGTATCTGTCTGACAGCTGATATTGTTTTATTACATTCAATGGCTACTATGATTTTTCCAATGTTATTAGGTTACCAGATTTACACAGAAATGTGCCATTTTAGTTTCCAAAGCCCACTAATCTATTATCTACTAGCCGCATGTTTCTAAAAGCTTGGTTGCATTGTATTTTGGCTGAAATCTCAAATATTACTGAGCGGATTTTCAAAATTTTGGTATCATTAGATTCGTATGAAAATGAGGTATTTAAAAATGTTGGTGAACGATTAAATTCCCATTTAAAAACCGAGTTAGTGGGTAAAAATCACATTTAAAAATTTTAAACGCCTCTAGAGAATTAAGTAATGCAATCATATTGCTCTTTTCATTTTTATAGTAACGTAGCACACAAACTAAAATATATTGCACAGCACTCTGGATTCAGAAATAGATTTTTTATTAAAATTTTTAATGTTTACAAAAAGTGACCAAAATGGATGTATTGTATTCAAAATTTCCTCTAGATTCCAAAAATGTAAAAATATATAGGGTGTTCCATTTAAAAATCGAAAGTTGTGGGCATTTCCGGTCAAACCGGATGTGCACCAAACTTGATTTTTTATTGAAAATATGGCATTTTAGTCGTGTAATAAGGCCTCCAAATTTCAATTTTCTATTCCAAATATTTTAGGAAGTATCGGGGCGAGCGCAATTCGTGACTCACCCGATATACAGTAACGCATGTTACGATCTGTTATTATTAATACTGCACTTTTTATATAATTGTTGCACATTCTATAGAATAATCTTTGCATCTTTATCGTAAATAATATTAGTTTTAGACTTTTAATCTAATTACAAAATATTGAAAATGGGTTTTTTAAAATTAAAATAATTAATAACTTTTTTCATTTATTGATCAGAACAATAGAGTTCTTCTTCTAGCTGACACTAACTTTCTGTCCCAATTTTAATACAATCGGACTTTTCGTTCTTAAGTTATTGTGCTTACAAAAAGCTGATGGACAGATAGACGAACGGACATTTTGAAAGTTGTTCAGAATTCGATCACCAACACAGTGATATGAAATTTAATTATCGGTTTTAGAAATGTGCCGATCAAATGTAATATTGCATTTGCGAAGAGTGAAATAATGGAACTTAATTTTAGTACATGTTTTATGTGTCAAAAACCCGTTGTAAAAAGTCAAGCAAGGACATGTTAACAACTAAAGACTGGTTTCCTATGATTTAATCGTAGACAACGAATCTTTTGTTGCTAACATATGGGACAGGAAAGGAAAACTCGCTAGAAACCAGCACAAAGTCAAAAAGATGTAAACAATACTCTGGCGCATCTTATCATGTCTCAAATGGATCATTAATTAAAAAAATTCCCTTAAAGATTTCTTATCCAACATCAAAACTAAAAAGAAGCTCACTGAATACATCGCCAAGAAAGTTTGGAGTTGAGGATTTAAGCATGTTGTAACTTCATACATTTCGCTGATAAACATAGAAGACAATAATCATGAAGAAGCTGATACAATTCTATTACTTATTTAACTCAACAATATGAAAAAGGCAAACAAATTTCTGTTCCCAGTCCGTATATAGATGTGTTTGTTCTTCTGGTTAGTTTTTGTGAGCAATTACCAAAGAAAGTCGTAATGGTAACCGGTCGACGAAAAACTCAAAAAGAAATAGATATAGGAAAAATCGTCAAATTATTAAGTATCGGACACATGCATCATTAATTTTTCCATGCGTTTGCTGGGACAAATATAACCGACCAATTCTCAAAAATTAGCAACGAGTTTTGCACTAATCTATTTTTTAATCTGTAGGAATCATCAGCAATACTGAAATCGCTTGCATTGTTGGAGATAAGGAGATAACCACCCACAGTTGATGGATTTGGGGTTTATTATTATTTTATTTTAGGGTCCATTATATTGCAGCAGTATGGAGAAGTGCGAATTAAAATATCCAAAGTTTGCCAGGAGGTAGTCTCTGTAGGTGGATAAATAGACACGACTATTTAGAAGCAGTCTCCATGCTGAACCCACACGCCTCAAGAGCTGTAAAACTAACCTTGTCAAATCTAGCTGCAAGAAGGTGAACAATGATACGTTCCTGAAAAAAAAATTGAATAATTAGCACAGAAACCTGTCAGTGTTCTGCAGGAAACTTCTTTTGTGTAAATACCCCAGATTTAGTAATTCCATCGATCATGGAGGAATATGAAGATACATCAGATAAATTGTGGTATTTTTACTTTAACATATTGCGAATAGCCAAAAATATTTTTTAGAAGATGACATGCAGATATCTTAAGAATTATTTTAAGTAGAAGAAGACAATTTAAAATGCAATTCAGGTCGTTGGATTATATAAGATTATGTAAAACAATTACTTCATGATGTTATGATATTAATAATAAAGACACATTTATTTAATCCGCCGTTTTGAAAAAGCTGCAATTCTTTGCCACTAAAAATTTAAAACATTTCTGACATGGCCCGAATGCAATTTTTAACTTAGAGAAGCTATAATATCGTATAAGTATCCCATTAATTAACTGTGTGCTCGATCAAACTCACCTTGCGTACCGATATATTCTTCCACAATACCTATAGTGCGCCTTGATTTTTAAATTTTAGAGCATTATTGTTTAACCAATACTCTATAATCTATATATCTTTACATTCAGCATAAAATTCTACACATTTTTTGTTTAAACTGTTTTTCCATATAACTAATTGTTTTTCAAATAAAAAATATTTAAAAAAATTAGAAAACCAAAATTGCAAAATTCTCAGTCAGATATTAAATATTCTTAGATCTTGTATTTTTTATAGTAAAACATATACTTTTTGAAGTATTTCCTTTTTTGGAAATAAAAGATCGGACAACTATGACGGGATTTTTTTCATGTCGTCCTATCCGCCATCTTCATTTGTATATTATTGGAGAGAAATTCATTTTCAGAAAAGCCAACATGTCATTCAGTCATCCTGTAGATCTAGGTAATCATAAAATAAAGAGTTTTCAAACTTAGCAGGACATCGCCAGGAGCAGACCCTATGATACTAGACTATATAGTATTAGCCTCTCGTATCTTCGAATACATGAGTGAAATCAATGTAGTAGTGGTCCAGGTTAAATAGTTATAACACATAACCCTCATATAACCTTGGACTACCGATCCCCAGCCTGGTAATTTTGTATATGAACAATTCTGATATTCAACATTCGAAATGTCCGTGATTTTATCCTTTCCATTTTATATTTTGTTATCAGTGCTGAGTGGACAGTCCTCAATTATTTCGAGTGGTTCCACTAGCACAATATCCTTTATTGGATCGTATATCGCTTATTAAAATTCTTCATAAGATTATTCCAAATCAAATAAAAAACCGCTGCCTAAGAAATCACTACTTCCACATCCAGATTTTACATCCAAGTCACTTTAAAGGAAACATCTTGACAAGATCTGCGCTCTAGTACGTGGAAATTATTGGTCGCAGAAATTTAATAGTATTTGGAGCAGATGTCATAGAAAACTTTGAGGCGTTGGTTTCTATCACATACGTTTAAAATGAAGATTTTATTTTACCCTACTTATTCTCCCCTATTCACAACCTACCACGTCCCACCTCTTCAATGGAATCATCTCAATCAGATGTCATTACAATACAAATGTGTACTAACTTTCAAGTAAATATCTCAATTTCATGTTATCAAACCCATTAATAATGGAGCGGAGATGGTGGTGTTTGAAAAATATTAGAAATAAATCTGAGGCCTTGGTTTCTAGTATATATACCAAATCCCACATTTCTATACTCTTACCAGTTTGATTTACTTATTTTCCCCTATTTACTCCTATTTAACCCCCAAGCCTTTAACGGAATCATATCAAAATATAATCTAGTTCCAGATGTCGTTATAATACATAGGTATCCCAAATTTCATGTGAATATCTCAATATCATTTTATCAACCCCTTTAATAATGGATTAAGCGTGGTGGGGGGTTGAAAAATATTGCTAAAAAATCTGAGGCCTTGGCTTCTAGAATAGACACCGAATTTCAAGTTTATGTACTCTTACCAGCTTGCTTTACTTATTTTTTCCCTATTTACCATTAATTACCCACGCTCCTTCAACGCAATCATGTCAAAATATAATCTAGTTTAAGATATCGTTATCGTTATACGTGTAACAAATTTCAAGTGAAAATTTAAATTTAATTTTATCAACTCTTTAATAAGAGAGTGGGGGAGGTGGGGGGATGGAAAATATTATGTAAAAACCTGAGGCCATCGCTTCTAGTATATACACCAAATCCCAAATTTATATACTCTTACCAGCTTACTTTACTTATTTTCCCCTATCTACCACTATTTAACCCCCAACCCTTCAACAGAATCATCTCAAAATATAATCTAGTTCCAGATGTCGTTATAATACATACGTGTACCAAATTCCAAGTGGATATTTCAATTTTATTTTATCAACCCCTTTAATAATGGAGGTGGTGGAGGATTGAAAAACATTATTAAAAAAATCTAAGGCCTTGGCTTCTAGTACATACACCGAATTTCAAGTTTCTGTACTCCTACCAGCTTGCTTTCTTATTTTCCCCTATTTAACCCCCAAACCTTCAACGGAAGCTTCTCAAAATATAGTTTAGTTCCAGATGTTGTTATAATACATACGTGTACTAAATATTATCTGAATATTTAAATTTTATTTTTCGACCCCTTTAATAATGGAGTAGGGGTGGTGGGGCGTTGAAAAATATTATCAATAATCTGAGACCTTGGCTTATAGTACATACATCAAATTTAAAACTTGATATTTGGTGAGTGTCCTAGAAGCCAAGGCCTCAGCTTTTTTAATAATATTTTTCAAATCCCACAACCTCCGCTCCATTATTAATGAGATTGATAAATACACGTACGTATTGTAATGGCATATGATTGAGATGATTCCATTGAAGGGGTGGGAGGTGAGAGGTTGTGAATAGGGGAAAATAAGTAGGGTAAACCAGAAACTTCATTTTTAACGTATATGGTAGAATCCAACGCCTCAAACTTTTCTGACATCTACCCCAAACATTATTAAAATTCTATGAACAATAATTTCCACATGCTAGAGTGCAAATATAGTCAAGATGTTGCCTTTAAAGTGACAGATGAAAAATCTGGATGTGGAAGTAGTGATTCATTAGGCAGTGGTTTTTTAGTTTATTAACCTCTTTAATATTCGAGTAGGGATATTGGGTGTGGAAAAATATTATAAAAAATATGAGTGCTTGGTTTCTAGTACATGCACCGAATTTCAAGCTTGTTTTACTTATTTTCTCCTATTTACCCCTATTTAACACCCCCAACTATACAACGGAATGATCTCAAAATAAAATCTAGTTCCTGATGTCGTTATAATACATACGTGTACCAAATTTCAAGTGAATATCTCAATTTTATTTTGTCGACCCCTTTAATAATGGAGTAGGAGTGGTGGGGGGTTGAAAAATATTATAAATAATCTGAGAACTTGGCTTCTAGTACATACACCGAATTTCAAGTTTCTGTGCTCATACCAGCTTGCTTCACTTATTTTGCCCTATTTACCCCTATTTAACCCCCAACCCATCAACGGAATTATGTCAAAATATAATCTAGTTCCAGACGTCGTTATAATACATAGGTGTACCAAATTTCAAATAAACATATCAGTTTTATTTTATCAGCCCCTTTAATAATGGAGTAGGGGTGGCGAGGGGATGAAAAGTATTATAAAAAAATTTAAGACCTTGGCTTGTAGCATATACATCAAATTTCAAGTCTCTTACCAGCTTACTTTACTTATTTCCCCCTATTTACCCCAACCTTTCACCGGATATCTTCAAAAATCAATCCAGTTCCAGATCTCGTTATAATACATACGTGTACAAAATTTCATGTCAATATCTTAAACCGTTCCGGAGAAAACGTGCGGACCAAAAAAGTTACAGACAGACAGACAGACAGGCAGGCAGACAGACAGAAACATTTTTTTCGCTCAAATTTAAAATCTCGACGTTCCATGACATTCTAAACCAATTTCAAGAAAAAAAGAATTGCAATTTTTTTTACGATTACTATACTTCCAATCCACTACGTGGATGTGGAAGTAATAGAAGGAAATGAGGATGTGAACGATAATATAAATGATGTAATAGAAGAAACACACATAGAGAAAATATTCGATAATAGAATAATTCGATAAATATTAAATATATATTATATTACACATATGAAAGGGGTTCGTTTGTTTATATACATAATAACTCACTAATTGGTAAAGCATGTTCATAATCTAATCATGAATAGTAAACAAAAATATATAATTTAAAAAATTACTTTACAATTTGTCTTGATAATCAGTAATTATAAAACAACCAATTTATACAACCAATTTATACAAAATTGATAATTTTAAATTTTATCAAATTTTACTCGAAATGCAATACATCAAACTTTTTTATCGTCTTATTTTGATTAACGTCCTGGCAGAATTTGGCCATGAGCTGTTCAATCTCTCAACCAGGAGACACGAACAACAGACATTTACTGCAGCTGAGACTCGAACTCAAGAGAGATAACAGCACTAGACATGTGCCACTCAACAGCGGCCTAGCCCACTGTTACCGTCTCGGTAACACATTAAAAACGCAACTAAACATCCATATCCCAGTCAATATTGAAGCTCGGGGCCCTTTAGTTTCAAACCTAACAATGGATGAAAGCAGGATGTGAAAGATAACAAATAAAAAAAGTTGAAGTTAAAATATGTAGAGGAAATATTCGATATATTGAAATACAGAGATAGTAATCCAGAAAGCGAAAGAGATTATAATATTATTTTGTATTTCAGTCTATTTTATTTGTCTATTTAGTTTGTTATTAGGTATATTAAAAATGTGTCATACCAAATTTACAGGTTGAAACCTATTTAACCTATGTTATTTTGCTTTCTAAATGTTTATAAAATATTGCAATTAAACCTAATCAATCATGGACCCAAAAATTGTGAGTGAAATTTTAAATACATATGCATCTTACACCATATATATTTTACATTTATTTTTAAATGAAATATTCTTGAACTTGACTCATGCACAGTGACAGACAATTATTAACATTATGTAAATTGAAAAAATAATTATTCAGTTTTGTTGCTTTGCGTGTAAAATGTTAAATACAATAATATATTTTTTTAAATAACTTGAGAATCATTTTTTATTTAAAATAGTAATTATGAATAATATTGGTCTTGAAAATCATATGTTTACTTTCGATATTCCAAGACTTGAAAACGTCGCATACGCACTTTTCACGTCAGAAATAATTAAATAACGTGGTTTATTAGTAACTGTTAATATATAGCCTATCTATCTTCATTTGATCGTGCAAGTATATTATGTGATAAGTATTTTCAGTGTATGTGAAGTCTTAAGTATATGTCTACTAAGTGTAATATTTGCAAAATCGAATATGAATATGACTTCAATCAAATAATAGTTTTATAATTTTATTCTACCCCACCAGTGAGATTGTAATAAATATCCGTATACACTTTACAATAAGCTGAATTTTACGTAAGTAATTTTAAGTATCAAAATTGCAAGTATCATGTAAAACAAGCGATAAGGAATAAGATATAAAAAATATTTATTTCACGATATAATAAGGTAGAGCACATACCTACTACGGTTAAAGGATAATAATTGCAAGATGCCCTGCATTACAACTCACTGATTTAATGATGGTTTAACAAATATTTTAACAAAATTCTATCAAATTTATTCAAAAGTTTCAAATATCACTTTAAAACTAGACAAATATTTTCACATAATGCATTTTCATTAGATACATGAACAATTCTTTTTTTATTTATTTTTTTTTATTTTACAATTTTTGGCCTTGGATGAATTCCATCAGCCAACTACACAAATGATTGAAAAAGGAGGAAGTAATAAAGATAATAAGGATACACACATTTCACGTTCAGGGGTTCATCAGGACGACTTAAAATTACACATAGACTGAACCGCGGATAGTAGGTTAAACCACAGAGGATATAAAAACAAAGGCATATTAGGAAGAAATATCACAAGCAAAGATTGATGAACGACAACTACTGTTAAACCACTATACCACATCGAGATAAAAAATTATAAATTGACCGGTACGCATTTACATTTTTACTTGAAAGAACATAGTTAAGATTCATTGGTAGCTGAAAACCCATATCTCTTAGTTCACTTATCAGGCTCATTGATTCAGGGGTGTGTAAAGAGAAATTGAATAAAATATGATTAATATCCCCTTTCTGTCCACAAGCACATAGATCATTATTTAGAATTCCAATTTTAAATAAGTGATCTGTAAATCTACCGTGATTAAGTTGCAGACGTGTAATAGTAGAATAAAATGGTCCTGAAACTGGAAAACTGTCCTACCATCTAGATTCAGCGATCAGAGGGTTTAAGAGATAATAATTTGTACCTCGCTCCATGTACTTCTGAGCATATTGATATTGTCATCTCTTAAGGAGCCTTTTGTTGTATATGGTAAATAAATCAGTAGCAGGTATTTTAACTCAAAGGGGAATACCACTTATCGAGGCTTCCTTAGCCATTTTGTCGACCATTTCATTTAGATACAGGTCACAATGTGCTTTAATCCAGACAAGGTTGACAGAAACCCCCCCCCGGTGACGATTGTTCTTTACAGTTATCTATACTACCCAGGATACTCTTAGAATCAGAATAGATAGTTATATTCGAAAAGTTAAGAGAATCTGCGAAATTCAAAAATTCCTGAACAGCTACGGCTTCTGCTGTAAAAATGGAGGCCTGTGTAGGTAGCTTGAATTTGTGTTCTATGTCAAGGTCAGGGATATAAAAAGCACATCCTGTGCATATATCGCTTTTAGAGCCATCAGTGAAGACTGAGAGGTTTTCTTTATAAAGATCAAGTATATAATGAAACATGTTTTTATTCAGGGTAGGTAAAGTTGTGTAGTGGGGGAATTCTATTTTAGGAGAATATTGACTGACATCAAGATTGCAGTTGAAGAGTTCTGTGGAGCATTGGTTGTATATTAAATCGTTGAAGGCCACAGCTAGCGGAGGGCTCGCTTCCTTTCGCCAGAAGAGATTAGTGAGGTCTTCTTTACAAAGATCTTATGTTAGTCATACTTTTAAAACACCGGACTTTTAAGACAAATTTAGCGCTAAGATATTCTCTTCTGAGATTAAAAGGGGGTTCTCTCGCCTCAACTTCCATAGCTTCAATAGTTGAAAAATTCATAGCTCCGAGACAGATTCTAATGGCTTTATTTTTGACCATATCTAATCGGGATAATAAAGTTTTACAGACTGAGCCTCAAAAAATGGAACCATAATCTATCACCGATCTAATCAACGATCTGTATATTATAAGAGAGACAATGATATGAGCTCCCCAGAACTTTCAATTCTCTTCAGCTGGAAAGTTTCACGAATATATAATAACTTATGGTGGTACAAATAGACGTGCATTCAAATGTTTATAAATACAATATTATATTGGATTTTTCATTTTATCTCGAGTTACAGGGGTAAAAGAAGAGCAAGATGCTACTAATGCAAATAATATAATATGAAATTGGATAAATGTGGTCTAAAAGAACAGCTATGGTAAATAATAAGCCTAGTCTGTTTGGGTTTAGAAGAAATTAATACCTCTTTCCATGAACAAGATTTATACATTTTAATTTAATATCTTGTCGGGGATAAAAATGAGCGAGAAATTTGATAAAGCCCTTAATTTTAATTTAAGATATAATCATGACATTGAAAATACACTTTTTCCACGCAAGCACTTTATTGTCGTAATCATAGTCTGAAATACAAAGGCACAAAGAGATCATGAGGGGTGATTTGTTCACTATTTTTATGTGGCTAAAATGAATACAGCAAAAAATCATTGTATTCATTTTTGTTAAAAATACTGTAATAACCAAGGCTCGGAAATTTTATTTCGGCGCGGCGCCAGAGACGGCTGTCATGTAGGGAGAATATTATATTGCAAACACTCTCAAGCAATCAGAAGAACAACGAAGTAGTGAAACATTCATTATTGCCAACTACAATGCATTTTTGGTCAAAATGGCAATGGTTCTTACAAAAGCATGTAACATATCTAGCAAACAAAAAAGACAATTTTGAATCATGGCATTTAATGGCATAAAACTGCCATGTACCGTGTGCATCACAAATTCACAAAATGTGATAAAGCTAATTTTATTTCATTTTAAAATGCTGCTGCATTTGACCATGACCTAGTGTCAACATTAGAATCCAGTGTATTGCGGTACTTTTGTGTTTTTACTAATGCGGTTTTATGATCTCCTTTAACTAGATGACGCCGCCGAAACTGTGAAACATTGCTTTGACGAAATCCCTATTTTACCTAGGTATACTGTGGCAATTCTTGACATTTACGTCAACATTTAATAAAGGGAGATAGAGTAGACCATCAGAGATCGCGGTAACGCAGTTTCGCAAAACATAGTGTAAATCTAGCCATATGTATGTACATATTGTATATATGTTGTTTCTTAGGTTTTCATGGGTATTAAATGAAGAATGAAGAATGATTTTATCACCTTTAATTATATGAAACCGCCGAAATTATGAAACATTTCGAAATTGCTTTTTACCTACACCGTGGCAATTATTGGCATTTACGTCAATATTTAATAAAGGGAAGGAGTAAACCACCCTAGATCGCAGTTTTGCAAACCGTAGTGTACGCCTAGCCATATGTATGTACATATGTATCTACAAACTTAGTGTGAAATTATACAGAGTCGGCGGTATACAAAAATGTCTAGTGCTCCTCAGGCTGCAATAGACTTGTGAATTCGGGATTTCTCAGAACTGCAATTTGATAGAATAGATCTTTATTGTAATAGTTGCTACAAAACTAATTTTTGGACATTGAAACAAATTTTAATAGACGTATTTCCTCACAAAAGCATATTGGTGCTAGTGCCTCTACCGATAGTGACAGTCAACGTAGTTTTAATTTAGAATTAGTGGAAATGATGGTGGAATGTAACATACCGTGGTCAAAACTAGATAATCCACTTTTTTTACAATTTTTGGAAAAGTGTATTAGTGGCAAATATAACGATGTTCAGGTGTCGTAGGAAAGGACATTCAGAAGAAAATATTTATTAACGGAGTGTGATACTGTTAGACAAGAAATGTCTTCTGAGCCTACTGGGAAATACATCTGGGTTAGTGTGGACGAAAACACCAATGCTTGTGGTGAGAAGGTAGCGAATGTTTTAGTGGGTGCATTGGAGGAAAGTGCATGGACACTTGATCGCCTCTAAAATTGTAGAAAAGACAAAGGCATTGAATTCAAGTCTACAAGAGTTATGGGGTGACAAATATGTAGAGAATAAGGATGAGGTCTTATTATTTCTTACTGATGAAGTGAATTATATGAAAGCTACTGGATGAATTATGAAGGAAACATATCGCAATATGCTGCATGTAATATATCATGTCTATCACATGAACTCCATAGAATTGCTGAAACTATTAGAGGATGCTACGCTAATGTTGATAACTTAATATCTAGTGTATTGAAAGTTTTCTTGAAAGCACCACATCGTGTACGGTTATTTAAAGAAATGCTTTCAAATACACCATTACCTCCAGCGCCCATTATAGCACGGTGGGGAACTTCACAGGCTCAACAGGCATTTATGGATCCAACTGTTCAAGAAGATCTGAAGACCATACATGAAAGTTTCTCTCGGATTCCTCTAGCCATAAGGGACCTTCAACATATGCCAACAACATTTACTGCAGTTGATGTAATAAACATCGTGTCGTGATCGATCTACGACAATATATTTTTCAATTATCTAGAGAAATCGCTGAGAGTGTTCAAACAAAATTCCAAAGAGTTTTGAAAACCAATCCCGGATTTGTAACGATATCATCTAAAATAGACATTTTAAACGGTCAAGACGTACATTCTACACCGGGCGTCAGTCGCCCTGACTTTAAGTAATTTCACATATTTTAATTACACCCTGATGACATCTGTTGACATTGAACTGCCTTTTTTTCATTATAAGTGGAGGCGCGAGGGGTACCTTCAGAACATTTAGAACAAATAATAACAATATACTCTTATATTCGTTATAGATCGTGAAAAATTACATATGTGTGTGTTATTTCAAGGTAGTGAGAAATGCATGTGTGTGTTTTAGTTCAATGTTGCATTCCCCAACACCTCCTTTTCGAGTGAGTGTTCACAATAAACTGACCATATTAACTTTAGATATTACAGAATTCCCTAAAAAAGGTACAAGGTAAGATAAAATGTATCATACTTGCATAAAAGTCTTTCCGCGCAGGCAGAGCCAACCCTGGCTTTTACGTTAGGTACCGAGATAAAATTCCCGATCTCTGATAATGACAGTAAACGTAATTTTGATTTAGGTTTAGTGGAAGTGATAGTGACATGTAGCATACCGTGATCGAAACTAGATTACATTAGTTTAATGTTACAAGGTTACAACTTCATACTTGCATAAAAAGCTTTCTGCGCTGGCAGAGCCAACCCTGATTTTGACGTCACCGAGATAGAATTCCCGAACTGTTCTATAATAAACAGACCCCGGCTCCGAGGTAGTTATTACGTAAAAGCCAGAATCGGCTTTGCCCAGTATGAATTATATAAACATTTCCATGTGTAACAATACAATATCTTACCTTATAATTGCATCTAGTGAATTCCGTAATATTTAAAGCTAAATGGCTCCAACAGGGTTATAAGTCATACTTTGATGCACTTACTGTTGGATGCACAAACACAAACACTTAGTAACTATGCCTTATTACAATAATAAAAATGTATTATTTGCATTTATTCTAAATGGTCTGAAGTGAAACTCCGGCGCCTGTCACTAAATATCCAGTTGTGTTGTGAAAAAGATCGGTCAACGTCTACCGATGAATTCGGCACATATTTAAAATATATATATTTTCTTATAGATGGCAGATTTGTATCCAGCATTGAACAGTCCACTTCTTTGCCACACACAAAAATGTTGAAAAACCGGGGTTGTTGTCTCAGCAACACCCCCTGATACTAAAAACTATATTGACGCAAATCAAATATAATGTTCATTGCATCAATTACTGTATACTGATCTGTTTCCGGATTAGGTTGCAACTCGCGTATGGCTAGAGGGATTCGTGAGAAATATTCATGTATATATGCTAAATCTTAGTTTTTATGTCGTTCAGATGAAACATGTTTTAAAATGTTCGATTTGCTTGTCCACTAAAGTGTTTTTTCACAGCTGGTACAGAAAAGCTCTACACCGTTAAACCACAGTTCCAGAAAATCTTGAACCACGAATGTACCGTTTCATTTAATGGAAGGCCACTCGACACCATAATAATTCACTACACATTTACTTCTATCAAAAGCTGAAAATGTACTGACAAGTCTGTAGTGTTGACTCCTTAATACGTATGTGCATATGAAACAGACTCACATGCCATTGGTCGTTGTGTAATAAGATAATAATAACTTTTTGACACCTTTATTATTTTAAGTACTTTCTGCATGTTTAAAGTCTTCTGCAAAATATAAAAGGCAATTTGCTGTTTCTTTTACTATTATTATTGTTTACTGTATCCTATTTGCTGTCGTAATAAAAGTAGAAGAGAGCGACAAGAGTGGCGGTGTCATTGTAGTGTCGAAAACTCTTATATTTTTTAAAATATAGTGCCTTATATTCTTATGTTCACGTTGAAAAATCTGAAATATTTTATTTGAGTGGATTTTTTTGGACTTTTAATTTGATCACAATCTACCCCTGGGGTGCTGTAAAACTTCCCCCAGAAAAAAATAAATCATATGAAAATAAGTAATAATAAAGTCTTGCAATTCTCAGCACATTATGTGTATTACTTAGGTAAATTTTAAGACACTTGATTACAAAAAGAGACATGAAAATGAACCTCTCTCAAGGAGGGATATTACCACCCCCAATTTAAGAAAATATATCCATTACATTTTAAAGAGTAAAGTAAATTCTTTGTTAATTTTCTTGAATATTAAGTTGCCGATACACGATGGTATAAAGAGATTTACTTTTAACTTTCTGAGAAAATCAAAACTAAAAAAGTTGTTTATTTCAGAACATTCTATTTTTGTTTTTTTTGTTTTCGTTTATTCTACAGGCTGTTTCTAAATCTCTCTTTAGCACCAAAACATAGTCAGCCATCATATTAATGCTCCAGTTTCCCGGATACCTTGGTTTCATAACTTTTAAATCTTGGTGATAGGTAGAGAGCCGGCTGTACAGATTTTCTATAAATACATGAAAAACTTCGACGTCAAAATGGTAGGATGCGGGCAAATAAGAAGAGACAGTATATTTTTTTAATAACTAGAAGGCTTGTACCCTAACTTAAAAAAATCATTCATGTATTCGATGACTTAAGAAAACACACACAAAATTACTTTAATCGAGGGTGTCTCAGTGTTGCGGGCAAATTAAGCCTGGCACTCGACTACAATCTCATTGTATACCTCAAGACCTACATTTTGACGTAAGTTTTATTCATGTATTCGATGACACAAAAAATCGTGACCGGAAGTAACGTCAAAATTCCATGACGCGGGCAAAATTTGCTTATATGAAAAGTGGCTCCTTGTATGTCTCTGGTAGTACTTACTCACTCACATAAAATTTCCATGTATCTTGTTCATAGAAAATCTGTACAGCCGGCTCTCCACCTATGAAATCTTTCTCCTTGTTTTTCACTGAAATCTCCAAGATTTTTCGGAAACTGATCTATGTGATTAGATTAGATTAGATTAGATTAGGAAGAAGGAGCTGGCCAATTGGCCTTGACCAACGCGACCCCCATGGATCTATTGTGGTGCTCCTGTTTGTTTTCCTTAGAGCTCCTTATCCAGCTTTGTCCTTTGTATCAGACTCTACAGCCTTGATAGGGGCTCCTTGTAAATTTGGCTGATCCTTCTTTAATGAACTCTTTAGCCTGTCTCTGTCGTGGGAAATTTTTCCACCATTCCAGAGATTTAATTTAGACCTATTTGTTAATGGATGCTCGTATGCATATCTTGGCCACAACGCAAAAGGATTCGGGTCCTATAAGGGCGTTACCTGCGCCTTCTCTGGCCAGTTCATCGGCCTTTTCATTTCCCTTGTGTCCCTTATGTCCCGGTACCCACGCCACGGTCACTTTGTTTTGACTTCCTAGGTCTGTAAGGGCATTTGTGCAGTTCCATACAAGTCTCGATTCGACGAAAAAATGGCAATCGACTGATTAACAGTTCCTTGCCTGGTAATTTCCTTTGCGCACCACTGTATTGCGGCCACTTCAGCCTGGAATACTGTGGCGTATTTTCCTAGACTTACTGGGATTTTCGTTCTTGTCCTTATTCCATAAATCCCAGCTCCGACTCCCTGTTCTGTCTTAGAGCCGTCTGTATACCAGATTGTTTGTGCCCGTATTGGAGGACCGTTTGTCTAGTCTTCCCTGTCTGGTATTTTAATTTTGAAATTTTTATTAAAGTTATACTTTGGGGCTGTAGTGTCCATGGGCATTCCTAGAATGGGATCTGCCGTCAGCTCTAAGTATAACTTCTGGTGCTCTGTTCCGTGTTGCTGCCTTATTGGTGTAGAGCCTTGCATTAGCCTGTGCAACACCGAACGAGCTTCTCCTTTGATAAATATATGTAGTGGTGGCAAGTTCAGAAGGGCTTCCAGTGCAACCGTTGGAGCAGTTTTTATGGCTCCCGTAGCGCACAGGCAGGCAAGCCTTTGTACGCCACATAACAGCCTTATTGCTCCCACCTGCATTGTCTTAGTCCACCATGCTACTGATCCGTAGGTTATCATGGGTCTTACTACCCTAGTATACAACCATAGGGTCATTTTGGGATTTGACCCCCAATTTTTTCCACACATCTGCCTACACCTTCCGAGGGCTATTGTTGCTTTCTGTGTGACTTTTTCGATGTGGCAATTCCATGTTAGTTTTTGGTCAAAAATGACTCCTTGAGGTGTTTTACCCCACTGGCAAATGGAATTTCCACACCGTTGAACACTAGGGGCTTTAGGCCTTCCAAGACTCTTTTTCGCGTAAAAGTGACGACTGTGGTTTTGTGGGGATTTATGGAAAGTCCTTCTTCATTACACCACCTGTCGACAATATTTAGGGCTCTTTGTGGTTATGAATAAGATGAAGTTTCAAATTCATATTGCATCCCAATTTACCAAAGTTACTGACCTTCTTTTTCACTTTCTCTTCTTATAAATAAATTTGTTTTAAGTCCAACAAGAGTTATCGTGTTTACAAAAAGCGGTCTACACACATACACACACACACAGACAACTTATTCTATATTTCAGTTCAGTATGTTATGAAACAGATTCTTGTACACATTTTTTTCTACGATGAATGTTAAAAGATTTGTCCGATTATTATATACCTATTTGATTAAATCGAATAGGTGTAATAAGTGCAAATAAATTTGATTTAAGATTACAATTAATTTCATTTTCGTACTTGAACGAGTAATGCATTTAGTTAATAATACGCCGATACAGCCAGCCATTCAATTGTTTAACTTAATCAAGCAAACTTTACAACACGAAGTTAGAGGCACGCATAGTAGAAACTGTGTTCGATCGATTGATGTATTAGCAATCTAGCCTAACAAGAACCCATTAACTTTGACTTTGCAGACAGGAATACCAATGAGATATAATTTCAAATTATAAACACGAACCATTCTAAAATTTTGCCAGAAGTATATTTAGTACTGCTAGAACTACCCACATGATTTCTGATTCCTCTCAAGCAAATCTCACACTGCTATTTGTTTTTTATTATTACGTGGTGATATTTTGAAGTGTTGAAATTGGTGTTCGTTTTAAAAATTATGTTTCACTTTTACTTTTTTCGCTTCATTAATTTTTAAATGGTATTCTATGTTCTCTACGTTCGAGATATCTCTAAAAATAAAAACCGCTACCTAAAGAGTTACTATCTCCACTTCCAAATTTCCTGTCCAAATCTCTTTAAACAAAAACCTCTTGATACCATATATAGATCAAAGACCCCGACATATTTTATATCGACAATAGGTCTGCAGTAAACTATATTTGCACTCCTACATGTGGAAATAATTACTCATAGAATTTTAATAATACACCACCACGAATTTTTTTTTAGAAGAGCACAAATTTTTTCAGTAAAATTTCTTATGGTGCACTTCAGTATAAAGAGATACATGGAAGTAAATCGGAGAGAGCGACACGGCTGAGTGTCCTGACAGATCGTCTCCCACTCTCCATTAACGCCATATAGCTCAATGGCGTAGTGCTAAGGGGTTTCCGATAGCTGAATTGCATAAGGCCACGAGTCTCCTGGTGATTCTGGAATACATCGATTAAATATCTCAACAATTATTTCCGTCAAAAATTCAACTATCGGCCCTGACGGCTGACATGACAATAGTTAGAGCGCACGATAATCCGACGCATACACACAGACTTATCCACCAGAGTCTTTCTTGAGGGACGGTGGCAATAACCTATGCCTACACATGATACTACATCACTACAAATCATCCATCCCTTCCTTCTCCATGCCCCCTGACCCGCCGATATATAAACAATTTTAAAATAAAATAAATTTTAATTTAGTTTTCTAGGTTTTATCAAATGACTTTTTCTTAAACAGGTTTATCCGCAATATTATCCTATATCGCTATAAACGTTAACTATGAAAAAACGTAAAACGTGCATTTATGGATAACTTTAATTTCTTCTGTAAAATAATCTAAATATAATAAGTATAAATAGTTAAAAATGCTTTGTTGCTGCCGATTGCATATAACAGGTTAGCTGTTGGTTTCTTCTGCAATACCACCAGCGCACAGTGTAAAATTAATGAGTTGTTATTTTCAAAATTCTAGCTCCCGCTCAATTTTTTATCAAATTGGGTGAAATTAAGCACAAAACATTCAAAAAAGCTGGTACTTTATGAGGTAACTGCCGGTTTTACAAGTGGGGTATTAGATGCCAATTGACAGCTGCCAAAACTCCACGAAAATTAAAAAAAAAACTATTTTTAAAATGGCCAATATCTAGAACTTATACCACTTTAGACCAGTTCGAGTGTTAACTGCCTTAGATGGCAGTATCGCAGGAAATGGTTGTTCTGTTGATATCTATGTGTTCGTGTCCTGCTTGAATGGTTAAATAGCAATGGCTAAACTCTGCCAGGACGTTAATATAAATAAGACCATTAAACAAAGAAAATTTAATGGAATAAGTATTCCTGCTACTTGGATTGGCTAATTGAGTTAGTAACTGTTAATTTGTTGTATAAGATGAAATAAATTAAGATAAGGCAAGGCAACACAAAATAAGGCAGGACAACGCAAGATAACACAATACAAGACAGGATAAGATAAGATTAGACACGATAATGTAATATAAGACAAGATATGACAAGATAAGGCAATAACATAAGATAGGAAAAGACAAAAGGAAGACGAGATAAAACAATATAATATAAGATTAGACAAGATAATCTAATGATGGTAGATTACTTTTTCTGCTATTTATCAAATCCTATGAAGAATATGTTTTATGATATGCAAACAAAAGATAATTACCAATAAATTTTCTACAATTTTTGTCATATTATTGTTGTCAACCTTATAGTTTCTTAGTGGTCTTGCTTATTTGGTTTCCTCTGTATTAGTTTTGTAAACAAACCATATTTTATTAACTGCGTGAGTATTAAAACACTGCTAATAGTATATGAAGAGAAAAGAACCGATAAGAATTTTAACATAGCATATATTAAATTACTTTATCAATATCTACATCGTAAAACATAAGTCCCGAAAGTAACTTTACCGAGATCCTTTCTAGCAGTAACAAATTTACGAGTGAAACCCAATTCTGTCTTCCCTGACTTCTTTTTAGCCGAGGCTAGCAGCGAGCATATAACAGTAAATCGATAGAAGGGTTCCTCAAGAACTGATATTAGAAACGACGTCAGATATGTATGCTGCACACTTGAGAACACTTCGCTCTAGATAGAAAGCAATACACCGAAGAATACATTGGTATTTATTAATTAATTGTTTTCAATAATTTAGTGACAAAAGTCCGTTCCTATCTGAGCTATATTTTGGTATATTGGAATAGGCACGACAACTATAGTAAAAGTAGACGTATATAGATCGATTTTTTAATATTTCGATTATAATTAGACTTTCTTTTTATATTTGATGATCTGTATCATAATTATAAGGACAGAGGTTGATGTATATACATCGGTATATCGAACGTTTCGGTAGTATTGATGTACATGTTCAGGATCATTTATATGCGACTCTTCTTGTACAAATGTATCTCATGCATAAATGATCCTGAGGATGCCAATAAAGTGTGGCAACTATTTAATAAAATTATTTCCTTCACATCTATTGACTTATACCCGTCGACCTTTACCATCAGATTGAAACACAGACCATCAACCTTAAAATTCTAGAAGGTCTAATTGTATTCGAAATATTAAGAAATCGGATCCATTATATGGTAAATCCGGTAAGTATGATTTTACTGGACTAATAGACAAAGTCCAGACCTTAGCTACGGCTTGCCCTAGAACCCTAGAACTTCAGTAATATGGAGTTCTGTACGTGGTACGTACGCTGGTTTTTCTGCGATCGACAATATTATTTTATCGAAGTATAAAACAATAATTACTGACTATAACGCAGCACCCTTGTGTCGTATTGGCTTGTTACTTTTGGAAAACAGACTTAAAGAGTGAAGTCATGCAAATGTAACCCAGACAACATAGGAAAATTCTGGTTTTCACACTTTTTCCCAACATCAATTAATTTGAAATTTGCAGGATACATGAAATAATCGCAAAAATGAGGAAATGCGTTATTTGTGGAAACAATTCGATATTTAATATTAACGCTGCGCTGATTTAAAAATAATTTCAAACAGTTTTTTATCAAATTTTATTTCAAATTGTCTTTCAATAATTGTTTGAAAATTCAAAATTAGGTAGACTTCTTTTGTCTTTCTGAATATATGAAAATATGTAGCACGCAGCATTTTACACATTTTTCAGTATATGAATCAAGTACTTCAGTATCCTTCGACTAGAAATTCTGATAATGTTTTTTGTAGCACTGAAATTTCTCCATTAGTCAATTGCATAACGTATATTGCCTAATTAAATCCCAGAATTAACTTAACACAACCAAAAAATACAAAGGACCCAATCATTTAGAAGGATATTTTCTTCTTGCCCACTTGCCCAGATGCCTGTCAGAACCGTTTTTGTTATAACGTTCTACATGCAGAGCAAGGAAAGAGGGTATATATCACAATAGGAAAGGTAATAATTATGGAGTCGAAAGCTAACTTAATTAAAAACAGACTGATGATAGTAAAACAACAGTTTAGCAAGGCTCATAAAATTAACTAATACGTTGTCAAACTTGCATATCTTTAAGAGATATTGGATGGAATATCTTCAGTCTGATCAAGAACATTAATATCGATTAAGTTTCATAATTCATATTTAGTACTCAGTGTAAGATGGAGTGATCGGTTCCTTCTAGAACATGCAGGGAGGGAAATTGTGAGAGTACAATTTAAGTAATTAATAAAATATTAAAAATAAGGATAATAAATTCTACCAGAATAAATTAGGTGGCTCTCAAAACTGTATGCTTTAAATTTCATTAAGATTGGTTGACGATTAATGGAAAGTTGACGATATTAAGATTGGATATGGGGAACAGGATAAATTAGTCCGGCAGCTTTAACCTTACTCCCACGTGGGAAAGTTTGTCCAAGTTGTCAAACAGCATTTATTCTTACTTGGTAACAGATTGTATATCCGTTATTCATATAGGTGTTCCACATAATTTCCAATTTAAGTAAATCCACTTTAGTTTGATATATCAAATTTTAAATCAATATCCATATAACTATACTGAATTTAAACTCTACTGAGATCTACTGAAACTGGTATGTTTGAATATCAAATCTCAAATTCCTTAATTACTCCATCCACGTAGTGGATTGAAAGTATAGTAATCATAATTTTTTTATTGAAATAGGTTTAGAATGTCATGACACGTCGAGATTTTAAATTTGCGCGAAGAAACATTTCTCTCTATCTGTCTGTCCGTCCGTCCGTCCGTAACATTTCATTTCATTAATGTATTCTAAAATAACAGAAAATTTCTTGAATATTATAGTCTAGCAGATAGCATGATATAAGGGGCCTGGAATATAACATGTTTATCATTGCTGTTATGTTTTAGCAAATATTTTTCTGAGTAGTTTATTTTATGTGAGTCAGACCTGCCCCCCTGCCAGTTTTAGCGGTAGCTGCCCCAGAAAATATTCAATTGTGGAACAGAGCATAACACTTTGGGGCTTGGTGCTAGTGAAGGGAGAACGTAGTAATAGTATAACTTTCTGACCAGACAGAAAATTTTCTTTGTCAATGCTCATTGCTGGAAAACCATATGCCAACCTTTTCTACTTGCCTGTTTTCCAGTTTTTGGTCAAATATTGGACTGTTGGCCAAGAAGGGGCGAGAACTGGTGCTTTTCAAAAAAAAATGATGGCACCTTCTCAAACTTGTAGTTTCTCTACCAAAGAATAATCTTTGTGAGTGCCAACATTTCTTTCTCAATGTAAAAACACATTCAAATACTTTGTTGTATTAAAAAGGATAATTTCTCGGTCATTACTCTCTAAATGTGTCATTTTGTATCCTTTTTGGCATAATAATCGATATTCAATGGTATTTGAGTGTTTTGGGGGTGGTTTGGGGGTTACATTGAGAAAAAAATGTTGGCACTCACAGAGCCTGTTCTTTGGTAAAGAAACTACAAGTTTGAGAAGGTGCCAACATTTTTTTTAGAAAGCACCAGTTTTGGTCTGTATTAGGCCAAATGTCCAATGTTTTACCAAGAATCCAGAAAATAGGCATATGGTTTTCCAGCAATGAACATTGACAACGAAAATTTCCGCCTGGTCAGAAAATGTTATACTATACTATACTGTCTAATACAAACTAAAGGCAAATGCTCTTTTTAGCAATAACGAATTTCACTCTCTACAGGTTTCAACTGGATTGTAACTTACTTGCAGTGCCTGAGACACTTGAAGTAGTAATCAAGTATTTTAAATACTTGAAATAAACTGTAAAGTACTTCAAGTATTATCATTTCGTTTAACAAGTACTAAGTCCTAAGTACTATTCTAAAATATCTACAAGTATCAAGTACCAAGTACTCAGTTCTTCGGGTATGTGAGGTTAAATACTTCAAGTTATAAAAGTAATTGAAGTACAATTTATACTACTTTTACTTGAAGTAGTGCCCAGCTCTGCACGTATGTATTATAACGAGATCTTGAGCTGGATAGTTTCCTAACATATCCCGTAAAGTGTTGGAGGGTAAATAGGGGTAAATAAAGGAAAATAAGTAAAGCAAGTTGGTATAGAAACTTGAGATTTGGTCTATAGACTGGAAGCCTAGGCCACAAATTTGTTTACAATATTCTACATCCCGCCCCCGCCCCCACTCCATTATTAAAGTGGTTCGTAAAATAAAATTGAGATATTCACTTGAAATGTTGGTACACATATATATTATAACGACATTTATTCCGTTGAAGGGTTGAGGGTTAAATAGGGGTAAATGAGGAAAATAAGTAAAGCAAGCTGGTAAGAGTACAGAAACTTGAGATTTGGTGTATATACTAGAAGTCAGAGCCTCAAATTTTTTATAACATTTTTCAACTCTCACCGCTATCCCCACTCCATTATTAAAGAGGCTGATAAAATAAAATTGAGATATTCACTTGAAATTTGGTACATGTATGTATTTTAACCACATCTGTAATTAGATTATATTTTGTGATGATTCCGGTGAAGAGTTCGGGGGTAAGTATTGGGGTAAATAGAAAAAATAAGTAAAGCAAGTTGGTAAGAGTAAAGAAACTCGGATTTGGTATAAATACAAGAAGCCAAAACCTCATATTTTTTTATAACATTTATCAACCCCTCCGCCAGCCCCACTCCATTATTAAAGATGCTGAAACTGGGAAACATGAGGAGAGCAAGATAATAAGTATAAGGGAACACAACAAAGCAACTCCTCAAATTTTTCTATTACATATGCCCCAGAAATTATATTACTAATAACTTTTACATACTAAGAGTGCAAATATAGTCAAGTTAAAGTGACTCGGATGGATAATCTGGATGTGGAAGTAGTGATTCCTTAAACAGCGGTTTTTTAGGATGTAATTATAAAGTTGCTGGTTCTGTTTCTCACCCCTGGAGTAAACTTTGATCGGCTGAGAATTATTTCCATTGCTTTGTAAACCATGTCCGTAAGTGTCAAATATCACCATTCTAATACTATTTGCAATAGATAATTCTAATTGCAAAGAAGTAAGGGTAAAACATTAGTTTTACCCCTACTTTTGGTCCCCATTCGAACGACCAATTTATTTAGCCGTGTGTTTTACCTGTATCTCTGATTATATCTGTTTTCACGCTATTAGTAGAAAATATCAAATGTTTACTTCAATTCCTCACCCATAAAGAAAAAAATATTCGCTATTCATAAGAGAAGATACATACAAAACTCTACAATATATGTATATGTATAAATATTGGAATAATAGAGCACATAGATAATATTTCTTTTTTTTTCAGAAATAGTGACATGGATGCACATGCTGATGAAGCATCTAAAGATCCTGGAGCAGACCATAAACATAAATTATCCTTTGATGAGAAAGATTTCGAAGGTAAGTTAAGTTTATGGTATAGAGTTGGTATTTATTGATGAAACAATGAAATCAAAATTCTATATCCATATTGCTTATTTTTGCATGTATTTTACAGGTTTGAGCATAATTGTTATGTTTAAAATAGGCACAGTTCAAATATTTAGATTTAACATAACTTGTTTCCCAAACGCTCTGTATAATTAGAGCGAAATTAGGAACGATCATGTTTATATACATTAATCAGACTGTATCAGCACTATCACAAAAAATAAGGATAAGTAAGAAATAAAAATAAACATTTTAAAGGGGTTTTGAAAGTCTCTGGACCTCCATCATTTTTTAGAAGACAGCATTTTAAAATTACTGCCTTTTATTATCAACCGACACCAAAAAAATGATTTTTGTGAAACTTTTACTAAACGAACTTTGAGATTCAGGAGAATATATTCACCCATTTTAGTTCTTCTTTTACCACTAATATTCATTTTTTAAAACGAATCATTTTCAAATAAACACCACTAGGAAACATAATTTTACCCTATCACCCGGTTAATTGAACTTTTATTGCATAATTTTTAATGACCATGTTTTTAAAATAGGTTTAATTTTTGTCAATAATTTTCTTTGCATAGAAAGTTTTACACGAGTTTGGACATTTGGAATTTTTGCACATTGTGACGTGTAATTAATTTAATTTCATATTTTTATTGACTGTATTTTCGAGGATGATAAATGATGAAATGTTATCCTAATAATATTTCTATATGAAATGTGACTACCTCCTTTTATTAATTAGATTAATTTACGTAACTTGAAGCATACATACTTTTTAAACTGATTTCTTTACATTTTGCGTTGAAGTTATATCAAAAAAACTTCTTACGACATTATGCATATCAAAAGTTAAAAAGTTGTAAAAATAATTTTACATGTTCTTCAACGCTAAGCGTAGTGCTACCGTGAATGTTTTTCGTTAATAATATTCTAGGCACAACCTATTCTTGAAAAACTAATTTTCTTAGCTTGATCTTTTTTAGAAATCATAATTACTTACCTGCTATGATTTACATAAAACTTTATCAATGTACTCTCTCGGCTTATTCAAATTTTATGTGAATCATATCATTTCTTATGCCGTATTACTTATTGTAGCCACGGGTAATGGACGTTATCCCCTTTTTTCAAATATGTTACGCCTTTCCGAGTAGTCTTAGTTTTGGATTGAAGCTTGCCTTATATATGTGGTGTGCTTAGTTATACCAAGAAACTAATTTCATGAAAGATTAACCACGTATTATATTGCTTTTATTCCATTTTTAGATCAAACTGGAACCGTCATATTGAATGTTTAGATCAATATATGGCATTTAATCGGTATTGTGTAAAAGCATTTGCAGCAAATGATATCAAGTTGATAATTGGTGACATGAACGCAAAGTTGGGAAAGAACTGTATTACCAAGAGCAGATTGGTAAATCTAGTCTTTATGACATAATAAATGACAATGGCACCAGGCTTATCAACTTAGTAGCAGAAAAAATCATGGTCGTGGGAGGCACCCACTTTAACCACAAGAACATCTATAAAATAAACGTAAAAATACGTGCAAGAATCGCCAATGTCAAGGAGGAAAATAGCCCCAAACACACTAAATACAACGTACACGTGCTAAGAAATAAAAAGACGGAAAAACTCTATCAACAGCACATAGACTCAATATTGCAGCAGGCTGAAAATGAAAACGAGACAACTATAGAGATGTGGAACACATGCAAAGAAGCCCTGACAACTGCAGCAGAACAAGTTGTGGGAACAACAACAAAAAAACAACTAAGGGCCGACTGGTTCGACGAAGAATGTTGCGAAGTAACCGCAAAAAAAAAACGAAGCATACAAAATCATGCTACAGGAAAATTAGGGCGGCGATAGATAAATACAAGGATTGTAGAAGAGAAGAGAAACGCATGCACAAACGAAAGAAACGGGAGACGAAACACCAACTTTTAGACCGGCTTGAAAGCCACCGAAACCAATATGACACTAGAAAACTCTATCAGGAATTAAACGCATCAAGAAAGGTTTTCAAGCCAAGAACTAAAATCTGTAGAGATAAAGGAGGAAATTTAATAAGCGATAAAAATGTATTCTATCTACACGAATAGAACAAGAGCTGCTGGCGGGTAAACCAATCGAACTCTTGGAGCTTGAGTTCCGAAACCAAGAACATCTAAAACCCCCGGCAACGGAAGAAGTGGCAATGGCTATAAAAAAGTTGAATAACACTAAGCCCCTTATCAGCGACAACATCCCAACAGAACTTTTCAAACACGGTGGGAAAACACTAGTTGACTACATGTATAATATCATTTGTAAGGTCTGGGAAGAGAAACGCATACCAGCAGAATGGAGTTTCGGACTCATATGTCCACTTCATAAAAAAGGGAATTTGCTAGACTACCAAATTATAAGGGAATAACTCTTTTCAACACGTCATACAAGATATTGTCCAACATTATAAATGGAAGACTAAAACGCACCTCGGGGAATATCAGTCAGGTCTCAGACCAGGTCGCTCAACTGCAAATCAAATATTTACTTTACGTCAAATCCTAGAGAAATATAGAGAATTTAACATTTACATGCACCACCTTTTCATCGACTTTAAGGCAGAGTACGATAACATTCTTAGACTGACGCTTTACGAAGCTATCTACGAACTAGTAGTACCAAAAAAGCTAATATGTCTGATTAAAATGACCATGGTTGACATCACGTCCGCAATTAAAATTCAGAACGACATATCGGAACCGTTGGAAATACACGTAGGAATGCGACAGGGAGATGCTCTGGCATGTCAGTTATTGAATATAGCTCTGGAGAGATTCATCAGAGAGACCAATCTTGAAACTAGGGGAACAATACTCGGTAAATCAATTTAGACTTTGGCATATGCAGAGAAGAAGAACGAGAAGAAAGTCTGCAGAGACCTTCTCAGATTTAACAAGGGCAGCTGAGATCATAGGACTACAGGTGAACGAGGAAAAGACGAAATACATATCAACGACGTCGCCCACAAGAGCTGGTAATGCTGAACAAGATTTGGTAACTGGCAATCACAACTTTAAAGCAGTCAGGGAATTTAACTATCTAGGTACTCAAGTCGACCCAAATAACAGCATCTCGGAGGAAATCAAGCGGCGCATACTACGGCCAATAGGTGTTACTATGGGCTGCCTAGGTATTTCTCCAATAAGCAACTGTCACAAACAACAAAGCTGAGAATGTACAAAACCATAGTACTGCTAGGCGGATCGGAGGCAAGAACGATCACGAAAGCCGACGAAACTTCCCTACTCTGCTCTATTTCGAACGAGAAATACTGAGAAAAATGGGGCATGGAGGCGCAGGTATAACTTTGAGTTATATAATGTGTACAAGTATAAAACGAAGGGGAAAGATATTGTCACGGTTGCCAAATTAAACAGTCTGCGCGGGTTAGGGTATGTGGCGCGAGCTAGTGAAATAAATCCAATTAATAAAGTGTTCAGCACAGAACCTGTAGGGACCAGAAAGAGAGGTAGGCCAAAGCTTAGATGGGTCGATGGTGTGATGCAAGATGCTAGAAGTATCGGTGCCCTTAATTGGAAGGCAAGAGCACAAAATCGGAAGGAATGGCGGAAGATGCTTGAGAAGGTCGAGGCCCTTCTAGGACTGTAGCACCAATGATGATGATGATGATGATATAAAAGCATTTATTTACTTTGTAATTGATATTTGTTCTTATTTTGTGACTTTCCTGATTCTCGCCGTCATATTAAGGCGGCCAAGTCGAATTTTAGAAATTGTCATAATGTTTTCGAAACTATTCGTCTTAACGAAAATTTTAAAATGTACAAAACATGTTTACGCCGATCTTATTTCTGCGTGTAAGAGTATTCCGGTTGATATGAATGTTCCATTTGGATATTATTTGGCATTCTAGATTGATTTATAAAAACTATCAAATCATGCTTTCTTAAATAACATTTGCTCGTCATAAAATGGGCAGACTGGTTCCTTCTCATATATGTATATGTTCTAGAATCTGCAATAACAGCAGCAGAGCTTGTTGCAGTATGTGCAATGTCAAAGGCAGCATAACTGCACAATTTCAAAGTTTTATTGTGTTTGTATATATTATAAACTGTATAAACATATTAAGAGTTGGTTAAATGTTATATATGGCTATATCTCATAATCGTCGTGACTTATTTATACTCGCCAATGCCGATCGTATATAATGTGTGAAACCGGAACTTTTCTCAGACTAAGCAATACCTAATTACAATTACATGCTACAGTATTGATGCAAACAATGTAACAATTATTACGTAGTTCCCTAGATTAATTAATAGTTAGAGAACCTATTCACTACAGTGATCTGATGTTCCATGCAGTGGAAAATTGGTCTAGGTGATATTCAGTAATAGATAACGTTGCTACATAATACAATTACTTATTTACTTACTGGATGAGGTTAGAAACTGTCTCGATTTACAAGTTAGGTATTGTCGGAAAAATAGTTAAATCAAAAATATGCCTGCATTTGCTTAAACTATCACAACTACTATGCTCTAGGATCCTTGAAATGCATAAATCACTGTGTGATCGTATAAAAACTGTAGGAATAAAATTGTAGTATAAGGCAGACTAGATGATAAATTGTCTGTAACATGGTTAAAAGTTATCCTCTTGTTTTTCCCAATGTAACCCGAATCTTTACGAAGTCCTTTTTATAATAATACACGAATAAGACTAGATAAAGCATTATTTAAATTCCCTTCTACTTTATGCTGTGTACCTACGGATTAAGAGCTATTTCACCTTGACAGATTTCAAAATTTTTTAAAGATACTTTTGCTACAGTACCCTTATAATTTTCAATAAAATTACTAATAGGCCAGTTAATTTATACATCCGAACTTGCAAAAGGTCAGAATGTTCCAGTTTCTTAATATGTTGTTAGGACCTTTGCCAATTGTAAGAAGCCAAGTTTGCAACTTCGAAAGACTTGTGCAAGCTGCGCAATGCCCAAAAGCAGCTAAGCTATTGCAGTTGTTTCAATTTTCTCTCAATATCTCCTAAACTATGCATCCTACAGAAAAAGCTTTTATTTCATTCTTAAAGTAAATTAAATTTGCTACAATTAAAGCCCAAACCGAGTTCCGTAAAGCCCAAACCATCCAGAACTTTTTGAGATACAGTTCTTAAAAACATTGGCAATTGTCTCCAAAGAGTAAGTAAATTTAATTAGCTTTGATTTGAGCTCAGAAGCAGTAGGCCCAATAGGTCGCTCAAAAATGGCATGAAACTAAAATTCACACAATAATTAATACTCACATGTTAAAAAAGTAATCTGCTACATTAGTCTCATTTGTTTCGACGGCCCTGGCTTTGAGAAATCCTCGGTGATTCCCTGAGTAAGCGGATGGAGCTCCTGAACTCGTTCTGCAAAGATACGGACGGAGTCGTCTTCGTCGTCGCGTTGTCGGAGTCTTCAAGTTGAACAGATTGCAACAACAACTTTCTCAGTTGACTGCTGAGAAAATCGGAGTGACCGTAGCAACCAGTTAGCTCAGTAATTAGTTGAAGGATCGGTGTGTGTAAAATTGTTTTTCTTATCAGATGATTAACAAAAGCCTTTAGGGCGCCAGCGCATCAAATATTAATCTAATAAACAAATCACTAATATCTTTGCTACAGAATTAGGAAACAGTCAAACAAACAAATTCAAACAATAATGTATTAACAACATTTAAAATTTACAAAGACTATACAATTAAATATGTTTGAGTTAAAATGGTTGAAAATTAATATGTAGAATACAACAAAAAAAAGAATTGATTTGTTTAAATTGAATATTTAGATAACAAAATTTAAAAGTGGTAAAAAAAGAAAACCTCTACCAAAAAAATTGAATTGAAAAGATCAACTGGTTTACAATAATTTTCTTCTGACCAAAAAAGGAGACACGGTGATTGTGGCTTACGTAACTTTGGCGGTGGGAGTGGAGTTCACCGAGTTCCAACCCTGTAGATGGCCACAGGTACCTGGAAGTGAGAACTGATTGATCGTGTCCTGGTCAACGATGGTGTTCCAGGAAGACGCTGCGTTGAGAAAATGTCCAGCCAGTTACAACTCTCATCCAGCCAAGAGCAAATCTACCATGTACTTGATCCAGGGTTGGTCGATCCAAATTATTACATGAAAACAGTGGTAAATCAGGAACCAGTTGATACAAATTAAGTTATATTACAAAGCAGAGAAAAAAAACGAATGATTTAAATTTGAAATGACTCTAAATAAATTATTAATTGACTTTAAAACTGATTAAAAAGAACTATCGTGCTCGACAGTTAAGCACCGATTAGAAATAAAATGGTTGAGGACCAATGAAAGAAAAACTCTACTACTAAATTTTAAAAAAATTCGGCCCAAGAGCTCTGAATTCGACGATATTGCTAAATATTATAATAAATGTTCTGTTACTGTTAAGCAAAATTTTCCAAAAGTAAAAAGTATGTTAATAATACTAAAAGTTCAAAGTACCACAAAAGAAGTAGATATTAAGATGTGAAAACAAGAAATAATGAAATAAGAAAATATAAAATTTTGGAGATGATCTCCCGTACTATGACAAAATTAAATTCAAATGAATTGACTTTACGTCTCGCGTTTCGACAAATTCAATAATTTGCAGTTAGTATTCTAATTGTGAAATGAGACTATCTAACAAAGAATTCTAGAGCGACCCCAAATACAAAAAAATCGGTAAAGGTATTTACACAGAACTTCCCTCGTTCATGGCAGTCTCTCTAAAAAAATAATAATTACGAAATGACATTGAGAATAATAATCGGAGTAGAGTTATTGCTATTATTACAAAGAAAACTTGATAAGTTTTGGTCAAAAAAATATACAGATTGCTCATCCAACAGCAAAAGTTCAATACTAAATAGCAGGTGCCACATATGGCAGGCTTGCGCAAATACCTTTACAAATGTCCACCATGACTGAATTATTTCTTGGGATGACCACCCTGTACATTTTTCAATAAAAGTATAATAGGTGCATATGCCAGATGTTATTGCCATCTGTCACATTTTCACTCCAACATTCACGTAATGGAGTGGAAGTATAGTCGTGGTTAAAAATTTCATTTTTTTTAAATTTTTCAAAAGATGGTAAAATAATTTTCAAATTTTTTTCTTCTGAAATAGGTTTAAAATGTCAAAGGTAGAAATTTTAAATTAGAGCAAAAAGGAAAGTTTCCTTCTGTTCTATAGTAGTGCTAAAAAAAGTTGTATTTTTAAAATAGGTTTAGAATGCTATGAAACGTGAAAATTTTAAATTTGAGCAAATAAAATAAAAATCGATCTATTTTAGTGGTAAAAACTTTTTGAAAAATGTTGGTGAAAAAAATTTTCAATTTTTTTTTTCTGAAATACCTAGGTTTAGAATGTCATTTAAATTTGAGCATTCTGGTGTTAAATTTTTTTCCAAACTGGTAACAAAATGTTGCAAATTTTTTTTTCCGAAATTGGTTTGGAATATCATGAAACGTGGAAATTTTTAATTTGAGCAAAAGAAATTTTTTCGTCTGTTCTATAGTAGTGATACATAAATGGATTAAAAATGTTTTCAAATTTTTTAAAAAATTCTTCAAAAACATTTTTAAATTTGTTTGAATAGTTTTAGAATGTCATGGAAACGTGGATAGTTAAAATCTGAACAAAGAAAGAAAAATTCTATCTTAGTGATAATATTTCAAAAAACTTTTTTTTTTAATCAGGCTTAGAATGCCATGAAACGTGAAAATTTTAAATTTGAAGAAAGAAAAAAAAAATCATTTTAGTAGTAAAAATTTTTTCAAAAATATTGGTGAAAAAAATTTTCAAAATTTTTTTTCCTGAACTAGGTTAAGCGTGTCATGAAACGTAGAAATTTTAAATTTGAGCAAAAACAAATTTTTTTCATCTTGGTAAAAATTTTTTCAAAAATGTTTGAAAAAAATTTTCAAAAATTTTTTTTTTCTGAAATAGGTTTAGCGCGTCATGAAACGTGGAAATTTTAAATTTGAGCAAAAAAAAATTTTTTTCAACTTGGTAAAAATTTTTTCAAAAATGTTTGAAAAAAATTTTGAAAAATTTTTTTTTCCTGAAATAGGTTTAGCGCGTCATGAAACGTGGAAATTTTAAATTTGAGCAAAAAAAAATTTTTTTCATCTTGGTAAAAATTTTTTCAAAAATGTTTGAAAAAAATTTTGAAAATTTTTTTTTTCCTGAAACAGGTTTAGCGCGTCATGAAACGTGGAAATTTTAAATTTGAGCAAAAAAAAATTTTTTTCACTATTTATTCCGTTTAGACGGTCCACCCTGTATATTTTTCAGTGAAAATTCTACCAGTTCTTCGCTGACAGTAGGGTTAACTACCTACCAAATTTGACTGCTCTCCGTCAAGTAGTTTTTTAGTAAATACACCAACAGACAGACAGACAGACAGACAGACAGACAGACCGACAGACAGACAGACAGACAGACTGACGGAATTGAAAAACCTATATTTTCGGAATCTACGTGTTCTGAAACGTCAGAATCCGAAAAAATCTCGGAGGGTGATTTTTTCTCGAATACAATACTTCCCTTCGGTATGCGAGGGAAGTAAAAATATTTATAAGTATACCGGGTGGCCACGAGTCAATGTACGCCCTCAATATTTTGCTTGTTTTTGTATTTAAAAATTTGGTTTTTGGTACACATAAATTAGACGATAATAAGCTACTTTTGTACTAACAGGAATGAAAATATCACTTCCGGTTGAACCGGAAGTGACATAAACTTTTTCTTTCTTAAATGGAATGACTATATTTTTTTATGGTTTCTCATTAAGCATACATTTCTAAGTGCAGCTGTTGTTTCATATGCAAAAAATTCCAAAAAATAAATGAGATACGAATAATTCTTTAATTTCTTCAAAATGACCGCGTCAGATGAGTGCGATGTAAGAAAATTACTAAGCAGACGATGGAAATTATTAGTAAGGTTGTAGACTTGTCTGTAAAGTAGAAAATAGTTGTTTGAATTACTGATAGGTACCCGTATTTTTAGTTTTTTTTTTTCAAAAAAACGGAATTTCATTTTCATTTTCATTTCTGTAGGGCTCCTATGGATTTTTTTTTAATAGAGTTGTGCTATTTCTTTTATTAATCAAAAATGATTCATAAACTATAATTTTTTCGCCATTAATCATTTCTTAACGATATCCTTCGTAATAATAGAAGTAAAAAAGTAAGCGCCAACAAATCATTTTAATAAGGTACCTATCTACATTTAAATCCAAAATTGCAGATAGTCATGAAAATGACAGACATTCGCAACAACTGAATTAGTCTTGACTTACTCACTAATTTTCTGAAGCAAGTGTATTAAAGTTGTTATAAACAAGAAAATTAATATAAAATGGCTGAAAATTATTCAAGAGATGAAAAAGTTGACATGATCATTATTTATGGAGAGACTCGACGTAATGCAACTAGAGCACACAGTCTGTATGGACGGAGATATCCAGAAAGAAGTCAACCTCCGAGAAACTATTTCGCCCGGTTGGAGCAACAATTTAGAACTGAACCTAATGTAGAAATTGAAGAAAGATTTATTGTGGATGAAGAAACGGCAACTAATGTATTAGCTTTACCGCATGTTGACCCAACCATTTCGATAAGACAAATTGAACATGAATTGCCAAAATTCCAAAGAATCGGCCAGAAAATTTTTAAAGAAACACGGCTATCGTTCTTATAAATATCAATTGCATCAATTTTTGTATGAGAATGATTATCAACGAACAATAACCTTTTATAATTGGCTACAGTTACGCCAATTAATGAGAATTTTATCAAAAACATTTTGTTCACTGATAAATCGAGATTTACAAACCTTGGGTCATTTATTCGAAACAATACTCGATATTGGGCAATTGATAATCCTCACATTATGAGACAGGGGCGGTTTCAGGAACGGTTTGGTTTCAATGTTTGTTTAGACGTACTGGGCGACCATATCATAGGTCCAATAATTTTTAACGAAACTCTAACTGGACCAAGATATCTAGAATTTCTCCAAAATATAATAGTTCTACTGATTAATCAAATTCCCAACACCAATATTGACGAGGTTTACTTCCAACAAGACGGGGCTGGACCACACAATGCTATTATCGTTAGGGATTACTTAAATCAATTATTTCCAGATAGTTGGATTGGGACCCGTGGTCCAGTCAGATGGCCTGCAAGGTCGCCTGATTTAACCCCACTTGACATTTTTATTTGGGCGCATTTGAAAAATAGAGTCTACATGACTGCTACAATCACAAGGAAAGATCTGGAAGAAAGAGTTCGACACGAAATTGCACAAATAACACGTCAACAATTACAGAATGTTAGACGTGCAACGATAAGTCGCGCTACTTTGTGTATTAATCATAACGGTGAACAGTTTGAACAATTTCTATAATGGTTTATTATAATTTAGGTTTTAAATAGTTATTCTTGGTAATTTATTCATGGTTGTAACGTTATACCTTTTAAAATTATTTCTTGTTTAATTTGTGTTTACTTTTTAAAAATACTTCTATTGTTACGAAGGATATCGTTAAGAAATGATTAATGGCGAAAAAATTATAGTTTATGAATCATTATTTCTGATTAATAAAAGAAATAGAACAGTTACATTAAAAAAAATTCTATAGGACCCCTACGGAAATGAAAACGAAAATAAAATTCCGTTTTTTTTTTTTTTAAACTAGAAATACTGATACCTAACAGTAATTCAAACAACGATCTGCTTTACAGACAAGTCTACAACCTTACTAATAATTTACATAGCCTACTTAGTAATTTTCTTACATCGCATTCATCTGACGCGGCCATTTTAAAAAAATTAAAAATCCGTTGCACTTAGAAATTTATGCTTAATGAGAAACCATCAAAAAAATATAGTCATTCCATTTAAGAAAAAAAAGTTGATGTTACTTCCGGTTCAACCGGAAGTGATATTTTCATTCCCGTTAGTCTAAAAGTAGCCTACTATTGTATAATTTATTTGCATCAAAATCCAAATTTTTAAATACAAAAACAACCAAAATATTGGGGGGTACATTGACTCGTGGCCACGCGGTATATATTAAATTACTGACAAAATTGATGATATAATCGGATTCCGATCCGCAGCACTTAAACACAAAATATCCAGCAGTAATTCTCCAAAACAGCAATTAAATAAATTACTGGGGTAATCAACTAGCAAGCGGTTTCTATTGACAACGAGGTTAACCTTAAATGTGCTACAATAACTCAATTAAATGCCAGCTTAAAATTCAATATTAACCCAAAATAACTACGTTATTATCTTATTGCAATAATAATCCAATAATGAAAATAAAAAGTTCAACAAAGTATTATAGGATGGCTCTAATAATTCCCAATCTTTTAAATAAAAATTAGAAAAGTATCACCTCATCAGCCACGTAACGGAAAGTCAAGCATTCCGTACATGGAATTCGCGAGTCTCTACTCCCGCATGCCGGTTTCATCGCACTTGCGCCGTGTATAATCGAGCGATGAATCACAGAACATGAAAAGGGAGTATGAACGCTGTGTTGATAAATTTCAACACAACAGAACGTTGTGTTACAAGATGGAATGTTCTAGCATGATTTTCCACAGCAAAATTTACGTAGTGCTGAGCATTTTAATCAGCTTTGCGACAGCTGCATCCCTAATATTCGATAGAGAAGAGGTTCGGCAATATTTCTGTGTTGGGGGTAGCTCCTCTCCTGGCGTCGGTGATAGGCCTCAGTAGTGGAAATAGGCCCATGTTAAATAAGTGAGCGCTGTAAAATATTTAGCACTTAATCTCACGTTACAGTTATATAACAGTTATACCACATAAATCCCATATGCGACACTCCTTTGATCTAGCAGAAATGCCGCCGATGACCTCGGACTTTTACTGCGGATTTGACACGTCAAGATTAAATACGCTCGGGATGATTCGGATAATCCGAATCGGAATTTTAGTACCTGATTGAAGTAGGTAATAGAGGGTTTTAATCGTATAATTATAATATAACACCATACAATACATTTACCTACATCGCATAATTCCTTACATTACTTACCTATTTGTATCATTTGTAACGCTCATTTTAAACTAATAGTGAAATTTGTACGTCTTACGCAAATTCAATCTTTTATTGCAGCTAAACTGTTTATGCGTGTGAGTCTCGGCTCTTTAACCTGGATATATCTCTGCTAGTGTTGCACAAAATATCTCTGTCCTTTTCAGTGTCGCATATGGGATTTATATGTGGTTATACCACGGTTATATCAATTTACTACTAATCCCGATTTAAATTTATGAATTCCCTTTATATTTGTTGATAAATTTGAAACGAACTTTTTAATATTTCGTATTCTATGTGTATCAAGGCCAATTTTTCAATCAGTGTAATGAATCTTTTACAGTATCTCTAAATATGTTAATAGTGATCTTTGATTACATAATACGAATATATTCCGTAATATACAATTTTCGTGTTAAATGGAATTTCTACATCGAAATGTTATTTATCTGGATTTATTTGGAATCCAAAATTTTAAGATTTTAAAGCTTGGATGCTTGATTGAAAATTCACTCAATTTAATATTGACAATATTATTATAGTCTCCTCTAAACATTGTGATTCATGTGATTTAATAAACTAATGTATTTCCTATTATTGTAAATACTAAATGAAAGAATACAAGTTTTAGCAATAAAGAGAACAAGATAAAAGATGAACTATTAATAAACACAAGATAGTAGTATCAGCGAAGATTGTTTATAATCCTATTTATACTAAATATAGATAATCAACTGATCACATCGATCGGTTGAACTAAAATATTTACTGTATATAAAGTACGGTACAATATTTTCAGGGACTATCTAATTAGAGAAAGGACATCTGGAGGATGCGACTTGATTTTCAACTGTTAATGGAATTATTCCACTTGAATCTGTAGTATCGGTCACGTGTGTCAATATATAATATCATACAACTTCTTTAACGTTTTAATCGTTAAAAAGTATATATTTATTTGGATTTGCCTGATAATTAACAATTTAAATACATTGACGTACAAATTTTAGTTGTTTTTTGGGACATTTTAATCTAAGAAGTTATAAGTATTACAAATATAGACATATTAAAGCTAAATGTTAAGTCTAGTAAATTTATCCCAATATCATGAAGATGATAATAGTTGTACTATTACTGATAATAATTTGTTTTATTGTATTAATTGTATTGAATTAAATGTAAAATATAAATTTAATTTACCAGGAGATTATGCCGCGACTGACCCTAATTGTCATTATTCTATTAAATTGTTCAATAAAGTTTAATGCAAAATCAGTTGTGACTTGTAACTATCAACTGAAACAGTAATATTCGTCATCTTAACGCACGCTCATAGTGCATAGGATTTGACTTTGCTAAAGGCACTATGGCATCGTCCAATTTAGACATTATGTACGTTGGTGAAACTTGGATGAATGAAGACCTTCCTTTGGTATTTCTCGTAGATACGTATCAAGCCGAGGTGGAGGAGTGTGTATTTATATAAAAGATATATGCTTTTGACCGCGAGGTTTTCTAATGCAAACTTTTTTTGTTGGAGTTGTTACAAATAGCTATATAGTTCTATTAGAAACTTTACCCGACTTATTAGTAATACGAAGCAACATAAAAATTAACGATACCATGTTCTAAGTAAATTTAACAAATTTAAAAGCGCTCTATATTAGAAATGTCTTGCCATCAGACCGCGAGGAGCTCACGATTGTACACGAACACGGCTCTGAAGATCTGAATGCTGGAAGAATTCCTTTTTGCAATGAGTACACGTGTAACGTCTTTCTTTATCAATTCTGACCAATAATATTTAACGCAAAAATAGTCTTCTTACGTATTACCCTGCTCTCTTGCACTGTATATGTGCTTGATTACGTGCTCGGGGCAGGCATCGTGCATATTCGGGCTTCTCACGGTTTGACAGCTAGACTAAGACTGGTAGCAATATGTTCTAAAAAGCCTCCCATATAAATAATTCTTAAAAAATATGCTATGAAAGGCTGTTAATTTTCTTAATTTAAATAAAAGACAAGATATGGATATACCTAATAACTTTCACAATGCTGATGATGTAAAGAGTTATTTTCTGTTTGGGTTTTGTGGATGAACTCAGTACTGCTCATCTGTAGGGCACGGAAAGAATCTACATTTAACGGAGCCAAACTTTCGCTACGGTATGTGGCTACCTCCACTCTCAGGCGGATTTTTACAATTCTTAAGATCCCCCAAAGATCAGTGTGGAAAAGTGTACTTACCGTAATTGCCGCTATCAGCCTTCCGTCGTATCTTGTTGTCTTACAGCACTTATTACGTAATATACTAATTATGATGTCGACGCGAAAAATGCATCACATAGGTGCCACCTGTTTTTTTAACTTTTTCTCTTACGCTCTAGAATGCATATACAATACCGAGGGAGAATTTAGGAGTTTCTTTTAACATTATTTACTAAACGTAATGAAAAGGTTTTAGCAGCTTAAAATAACGTAGCCTTACACAGTGGCTGGATGTAATTCAACTGGCCGCTGTGAAACTAGCAGCCTAAGATAGCAGTTTAAATCTACGAAAACACCCGAAGACATATAGGCGTTCGTCACAATCATAACTAGGGACATTGCTAAATAAAATATTTAATTACTGTGCAGCCAGTTTAGGGTTCATAGTTAGGTAGAATTAAGCAATATCTGTAAAATGACATCAATTTATCTTGGGTCCACGAGGTAGAAACTACCATCAGTTGGATGTACAAAATTTCCATTTAGGACAGGTTGTATTAAGTTATTTCAAATGTGCCTGTAAAGTGGCGTCGATTTGTCTTGGGTCCACGGGGATGAAACAACCCTTTCAATAAATAGAAATTAATATCTTCGCAACCAGTCCGATGTATGTAATTTCCATACTGACAGGCTGTATAAAGTCATTTCAAATGCGTCTGTAAAATGACATCAATTTGTCTTGGCTGCACGGGGTTGAAACCACCCTTTCAATAAATGAAAATTAATAACTTCGCAACCAATCGCATGTACATAATATCTATTTAGGACAGGCTGCATAGTGTCATGAGAACTACGTCTATAAAATGGCTTCAATTTGTCTTGGGTCCACGGGGTTGTAAGAACCCTATCAATGAATAAAAATTAATAACTTCGCAACCAGTCCGATGTACATAATTTCTGTTTAGGACATGTTGTATAAAGTCATTTTAAATGCGACTGTAAAGTGGCGTCAATTTGTCTTGGGTCTACGGGGTTAAAACAACCCTTTCAATAAATAAAAATTAATAACTTCGCAACCAGTCGGATGTACATAATTTCCATTTGCGCAGCCTGTCCTGTATGGAAATTATGTGCATCAGGCTGGTTTCGAAGTTATTAATTTTTATTTATTGAAAATGCTGTTGCAACCCCATGGACCCAAGACAAATTGACGTCACTTTACAGACGCATTTCAAATGACTTAAAACAACCTGTCCTAAATGGAAATTTTGTACATCCAGCTGGTTGCGAAGTTATTAATTTTTAATTATTGAAAGGGTTGTTTCAACCCCGTGGACCCAAAACAAATTGACGCCACTTTGCAGACGCATTTGGAATGACTTTATACAATATGCTCTAAATGGAAATTATGTACATCGGACTGGTTGCAATGTTATTAATTTTTAATTATTTAAAGAGTTGTTTCAACCCCATGGACCCAAGACAAATTGACGCCACTTTACAGACGCATTTGTAATGACTTTATGCAGCCTGTTCTGTATGGAAATTATGTACATCACACTGGTTACAAAGGTATTAATTATTTATCACTGAAAGGGTTGTTTCAACCCCGTGCACCCAAAACAAATTGACGCCACTCTACAGAAGCATTTAAAACGTCTTTATACAGCCTGTCGTAAACGGAAATTATGTACATCGGACTGGTTGCGAAGTTATTAATTTATATTTATTGAAAGGGTTGTTTCAACCCCGTGGACCCAAGGCAAATTGACACCACTTTACAGACGCATTTAAAATGACTTTATATAACCTCTCCTAAGCGGAAATTGTGTACATCGGACTGGCTGCGAAGTAACTAATTTTTATTTATTTAAAGGGTTGTTCCGACCCCGTGGACCAATTGACTTCATTTTACTGGCACACTTCTAACGACTTAATACAATCTGTCCTAAACGTAAATTATGTTCATCTGACTGGTTGCGAAGTTTATTTATTGAAAGATTTGTTTCAACGCCATGGACCCAAGACAAATTGACGCCACTCTATAGACGAATTTGAAATTACACTATACAACCTGCTGTAAACGGAAATTATGTACATCGGACTGGTTGCGAAATTGTTAGTTTTTATTTATTGAAAGGGTTGTTTTAACCCCGTGGACCCAAGACAAATTGACGCCACTTTACAGACGGATTTGAAATGACTTAATACAACCTGTCTTAAACGAAAATTATTTACATCCGACTGGTTGCGAAGTTATTAATTTTTATTTATTGAAAGGGTTATTTCAACCCCGTGGACCTAAGACAAATTGATGCTATTTTACAGACGCATTTCTAATGAGAATATGCAGCCTGTCCTAAATAGAAATTATGTACATGCGACTGGTTGCGAAGTTATTAATTTTTATTTATTATTATAGACCCTAGACAAATTGACGCCACTTTACAGACGCATTTGATATTACTTTATACAACCTTTCCTAAATGGAAATTATATACATCCAACTGGTTGTGAACTTATTAATTTTTATATATTAAAAGGGTAGTTTCTAGTCCGTGGACCCAAGATAAATTGACGCCATTTTACAGATATTGCTTAATACAACTTAATTATGGACGATTAACCGGCGGTACGGAGATTTTTTTTTTTTTATTTAGTAATGTCCCTAGTTATGATTGTGACGAACGTCTATGTGTCTTCGAGTGTTTTCGTACAGGTGCTTTCTTTGGCTGCTAGTTTCACAGCGGCGGGTTCCAGCCGTTTCCAGCAGCTGCCTATTTTTTTAAAAACAGCTACTATATTGTAAATAAGTATAGTCGACCACAAAAAGAAAACTGTTTTGATGCAACTGTCACTAGATGCATTCTGATGTTCTGGGAAAAGTGTTAAGCACATCTGTGTCAGAATCTCTCAACCTTTAACCACTAAATAGGTTGGACTTTTTTATTTTTATTACCCGTTTTTTTAATTTATGATATCACATTTGTCGGCTAATATGACAATTAATTCGAATGTCAATAACAACATGTTTTATTATTTAATATTTCACTGCTATCATTCAAATATTTTTATTATCTTCCACGTCAATGCAAATACCTTATTTTTCGATTTATGCTTAGGATTATTATTTACAACATGCCCCGCAATCTAACTTTAATCGTCCATTTTCGGAACATCTAATAAAATCTGATTCACCTAGTAATGTAATGCAGTGGACTATTTTCAGTGAAGTTTTTGGACAAATTACTAAATACTGAAATGCAGTAAATTATGTTTTCTATACCTCTAATTAACGCAGCTATCTTCTGTGGCAAAATTAAACTGATCACATTTGAATTAAAATATTGATCTGCTACAATCAAATGAGAACATATTTCGACGGTTGACGAGAATAATAGTGGACGTTTTGAGCAAAAGATGTTCACTATTAAACGTAGTAAAGGTCACCTATCTCTATTTGTTGCGCTCGAGTCGCCATCTTGGAAAAATGGTGCTCAAATTCAGTCCTTGCTTATATCTCGCTAACCATCAGCAAGAAATGTCATATGCATTTTTGCTATATCTATTGTTATACTCTTCGAAAATGCAAAAACAGGAATATGATCGAGATATTTCTAAAATCGTAGATGTCGCTCACAGGAAAAAAAAATCACGTCATTGTATTAGGCATGCAATTCTGAATAACTATCAAAATGTCCGTCATCTGTGCGTTCGTCTGTCCAATTGTCGGTCTGTCCGCCCATGTCTCCAGGGAGAAAAAATTTCTAAAAAATAAATTGTTGGCCCATAGGCGAAATTATTATTGGGATCGCTTCATTTTAGGATGTAGTTCAGCACCCTAAGTTTGCTTACAAATTAGTGAACCGCTTGATTTCATAATGAACAATTAGTGAGTAAAATAGGTCCGTTTCTATATTTCTCTAAATATCTCCGTTCCTGCTAACTTTCAGCATAACATGTGCATTAGGGAAATTGTTCGTTATGAAATTCTCAAAAAAATGAGCACCGATAGAGGTCGCTAGATGCAATTGTTAACTTGCAAATGGCTTCCAAAGCTTTCAAAACACGTTATTTTCACTATTTCTTTACTCGAAAACAACTGCACATAGAGGGCTAAAAATCTTATAAATGATGTCTATGTTGTAACGATAATGTACAAAAAATTTCAGCAAGATCGATTTTACTCTTTTTTGAGTCATTGTAATTAACGATCTATTTTTTTTTAATCCTTGTTTAACAATTGTCATTTTTAAAAGTCAGTTTTTATTTGTTTGCTTATACTTGTAATGAAACATATTCTTTATAGGATCTTGCAAACAGCAGAAAAAAACTATCTATGAGAACTGAAATAAAAACTTTGTAAAATTATTGATTTACAATCTTTGCATTCTTTCGATAACCTGAATTCTGGTTATGCTAGCAATTAAAATCCTAAAATAAATTTGTCTTTCTTATTGGACAATTCTCATTCTAACACTAGTTTCTACACAGTCCCCTACGACTATGCAGAATTAACCAGTATCCATATAACCCCCTACGGCTATGAAGATTCAGTTAAAATGAAAATAGAGCCCTAAAATGAATTTATTTACATACCTCGTCTTTTGGAAAATTTTTCATTCAAATGGATTACATTTTCATGACACCTATCATTCTGTTTTTTTGGAAATGCCTTTGAAATGTTTTTAATTGTTTTTTTTAATTGTGCCATTTTTTCTAAAACCCATTTATAACTCATTTAGAGAATTCAAAAAACTATTGAAAAGTAATATCCCGTTGGAATTTTTGAATAATCGCAATTTTGGCCTATTTTCGGTAGTTTTCTACGCGTGAACGTTTTTATGCACGACATAAATAAACAACTTTAATAATGAATTTTGACGATTGGTTTTCAATACTATTAAACACCACAATCAAGGACTGAAATTGTTTTTATTGAAAGTGCTAGTATTAAAGTTCAACCTCGCTGTACGACGTATAATACGCTCTCATGAATTTCCTAAACTAAAATTATCTCGGCTTTTGCGCATGCTAGAACCAACTTATTTTTTCAAATTTGTAAAAAAGTAGCAGCTTTTTAGTTATGCAAGAGCGGATTCTTTAAAGTTGAAATATACCGAGTTATTTGTTTATTTATAAAAAGGTTCACGCGTAGAAAACCTCATAAAATCGGCAAAAATTGCGATTTTAAAAAATTAAAGCGGGATATCATTTTACAATAGTTTTTTGAATTTTCTAAATACGGTTCCTAATCATAAATGGGTTTTACAAAAAACGAGACAATTGTTAATTAAAAATTTTAAAAAAATAGATCGTTAATTATTCAAAAAGAAATAAACCGATCTTGCTGATATTTTTTGTACATTATCAGGAAAACATAGATACCATCTTCAAAAGCCCACTATCTGCAGTTGTTTTCGAGTAAGGAAATAGTGAAATTAACGTGTTTTGAAAGCTTTGGAAGCCATTTGCAAGTTAACAATTGCGCCTAACGACCTCTATCGATGTTCATCTTTTAGAGAATGTTATAACTAATAATTTTCTTAATGCGTATGTAAGAAATATAGAAACGGGCTTATTTTACTTACTAATTCTTAATTGTAAAATCAAGCGGTTCACTAATTTGTAAGCAAACTTAGGTTGTTCAGCTACATCCTAAAACGAAGCGATTCCAATAATAATCTCGCCTATGCATAGTATTACATAGGCCGAAAATGCAATCAAAATCCCTCGCCAACTAGCCTAATATTTCTTGTAAGCACAATGATTTAAGAACGAAAAGTTCAATCTTACTAAAACTTGAGTGATAAATCAGTATTAAATAGAGGAAGAACCCTTTTATTTTTGAAAAGAATCGATAGAAAAATATGAAGGTTATGATCCACTTTATTTTTTAAAAACCACGCAATGAGAGTCATCGTAATCGAAAATTGTAATCGTTGTTTATGGAATCTCATCGTTTAAAATACTTTACACGTGTATCTTCTTTTAATAAAATGGTTCATAACTTTCATATCGATCGACCGATTTTTTTTCAAAATGTAATGATTATTCCTCTATCTAACGCTGATATACCATCCAAGTTTTAATAATATTGGACTTCTCGATCTTAAATGATTGTGGTTACAAAAGCATGCCAGGTGGAGCGTCAAACGGACAAACTGACAGACGTACAGACGTTTTGAAAGATATTTGAAATTGCATTCCTTATGCAACGATATGAACATTTTTCCCTATGAGCGATATTTATGATTTTAGATATAGCGCTTTGTGATCTGAACATGGATATAACATATGCATACATATTTCATTGTACCATAAGTCTGATATTCAGTTCATTTACCCAGCAACAGTTAAATCGCAACAAAACCTGAAATGTCTTTTGAATATAATTAAACGCCACAGCTTGAAGTACTCAAGCTGTATAGAAAGTATTCGAATTACTTTGTATTTCTATTTATTTGAGTTATTAAATTCAGCAGTTAAAAATAGTTATTTGTTCAGTAAATGCTTAAGATTTTACTTTTTCGCGAACGGGAAGTTTAACCCAAAATTGACCAACAATTCCATGAGTCAAGACACTTCTTGCATTACTTTCATACACATTTTAGATTTAACACAAAATCATCTAAACATAAATCTAAAATTTGACGCGTCTAAATGTTTTCAGTCCACTCTTATGATATGGCTCAGATTGAAATAATGACAATCTTTTCATGCTTTTACTTCCACATCCACGTAGTGGATTGGAAGTATAGTAATCGCAAAAAAATTTTCAAAAATTTTTATTCGTGAAATAGGTTTAGAATGTCATGAAACGTCAAGATTTTAAATTTGAGCGAAAAAAAAATTTCTGTCTGTCTGTCGGTCTGTCGGTCTGTCGGTCTGTCGGTCTGTCGGTCTGTCTGTCTGTAACTTTTTTTGTCCACACGTTTTCTCCGGAACGGTTTGAGATATTGACTTGAAATTTTGTACACGTATATATTATGACGAGATCTGGAACTGGATTGTTTTTTGAGGAAATCCGGTGAAGGGTTGGGGGTTAAATAGGGGAAAATAGGGAAAAATAAGTAAAGCAAGCTTGTAAGAGAACAGACACTTGAAATTTGGTGTATGTACTAGAAGTTAAGGCCTAAGATTTTTTTATAACATCTGTCAACCCCCCCACCACCCCTACCCCATTAATGGGGTTGATAAAATAAAGTTGAGATTTTCATTTGAAATTTCGTACACGTATGTATTATAACGACGTCTGAAATTAGATTATATTTTGAGATGATTGAAGGGTTGGGGGTTAATTTGGGGTAAATAGGGGAATATAAGTAAAACAAGTTGGTAAGAGTACAGAAACTTGAAATTCGGTATACGTACTAGAAGCCAAGGAGTCAGATTTTTTTATAATATTTTTCAACCCCCACCACCCCTACTCCAATATGAAAAGGGTTGATTAAATAAAATTGAGATATTCATTTGAAGTTTGGTACACGTATGTATTATGGCGACATCCGGAACTAGATTATAATTTGAGATTATTCCGTTGAAGAGTTGGGGGGAATAGGGGTAAATAGGGGAAAATAAGTAAAGCAAGCTGGTAAGACCACAGAAACTTGAAATTTGGTGTATGTACTAGAAGCCAAAGCGTCAGATTTTTCTATAATATTTTTCAACCCCCACCACCCCTACTCCAATATGAAAAGGGTTGATTAAATAAAATTGAGATATTCATTTGAAATTTGGTACACGTATGTATTATAACGACATCTGGAACTAGATTATAATTTGAGATGATTCCGTTGAAGGGTTGGGGGTTAAATAGGGGTAAATAGGGGAAAATAAGTAAAGCAAGCTGGTAAGACTACAGAAACTTTAAATTCGGTGTATATACTAGAAGCCAAGGTCTCAGATTATTTATAATATTTTTCAACCCCCACCACCCCACCCCTACTTCATTATTACAAGGGTTGATAAAATAAAATTGAGATATTCATTTGAAATTTGATACACGTATGAATTATAACGACATCTGGAACTAGATTATTCTTTGAGATGATTCCTTTGAAGGGTTCGGGGTTATTTAGGGGTAAATAGGGGGAAATAAGTAAAGCAAGCAGGCATGACTACAGAAACTTGAAATTCGGTGTATGTACAAGAGGCAAAGGCCCCAGATTTTTTGATAATTTATTTCAGCCCCCACCACCCCTACTCCATTATTCAAGGGGTTGATAAAATAAAATTGAGATATTCACATGAAATTTAGTACGCATATATATCATAACGACATCTCCAACTAGATTATATTTTGAGATGATTCCGTTGAAGGGTTGGAGGTTAAATAGGGGTAAATAGGGGAAAATAAGTAAAGCAAGCTGGTAAGACTACAGAAACTTGAAATTCGGTGTATGTACTAGAAGCGAAGGTCTCATTTTTTTTTATTAGTATTTTCTATTTCTCCCCACCACCCCCACTCCCTTATTAAGAGTTGATAAAATTAAATTTAAATTTTCACTTGAAATTTGGTACATTTATATATTATAATTATATCTGAAACTAGATTATATTTTGACATGATTGCGTTGAAGGAGTGGGGGTAAGTAGAGGTAAATAGGGAAGAATAAGTAAAGCAAGCTGGTAAGAGTATTGCAACTTGAAATTCGGTGTATGTCCTAGAAGCCAAGACCTCAAATTTTTTAACAATATGTTTCAACCCTTCCACTACCCTTACTACATTATTAAAGGGGTTGATAAAATAAAATTGAGATATTCACTTGTAATTTGGTAGACGTATGTATTATAACGACATCTGGAACTAGATTATATTTTGGGATGATTCCGTAGAAGGGTTAGGGTTAATAGGAGTGACTAGGGGAAAATAAGTAAATCAAGGTGATAAGAGTACAGAAATTTGGGATTCGGTGTATGTACTAGAAACCAAGGCCTCAGATTTCTTTCTAATATTTTTCAAACTCCACCACCTCCGCTTCATTATTAATGGGATTGATAACATCAAATTGAGATATTCACTTGAGATTAGTACACGTATGTATTGTAGTGACATGTGATTGAGATGCCTCCATTGAAGGGCTGGGAGGTGAATAGTAGAAAATAAGTAGGGTGAACTAAAAACTTCATTTTTAACGTATATGGTAGAAACCAACTCCTCAAACTTTTCTATGACATCTGCCCCAAATATTATTAAAATTCTATGACCAATAATTTCCACATACTAGAGTGCAAATATAGTCAAGATGTTTCCTTTAAAACGACTTGGATGAAGAATCTGGATGTGGAAGTAGTGATTCCTTAGGCAGCGGTTTTTACTTTTCGCATTACTATCATAAATATACAGTTTATGCACAGATAATAGTGAATAAGAGAGTATTGCGCTTAGGATACGAGAAACGGCCCAATTAACTTTCTTGAAAGTTGAAGAAAAAATTCTGTATATTATATTTTCGGAAAATTTTATACTGCAGCCACAGGCCCTCATAAGCCTACTTTCCCAGTAACGTATAACTATTCTTAGTATCATTACTAGTAACGCAAATAGCTATTTCATAATCCGTATTATACGTCAAACTATGTGTAATGTAATAGCAATAACAGATGTCAGGATTGAACTGACAACTTCTCAAGCAATTGTGGGAATTACATACAGAATTTATCGGTAAGACTTTTAACTTTCTATGACAACAGGGATGGATTATTAATAGAAAAGGGAATTCTTTTATGGAAGAGACGTATATGTAATCCAGTCTCTAAATAGCACAACATTACAAATGTTACATGTATATTGGCCCACTATCGATAACAAGATTGATGACTGTATCAAGCGTTGTACTTCATGTCAGGCATCTAGAGAGAATGATAGGAAATTATCGTTATATCCGTAGTGTGCACCACCAGAACCTTGGTGGAGAGTACACATATATTTTGCTGGTCCATTTGAAAACAGAATGTGGCTTATTGTGATAGACGTATACACTTGTTGGTTAGAAGTGCTGCCAATGAATACTATTACTGCCAAATCCACAATTATAGTCTTGTGGGACGTGTTTGCACGTTATGGTTTACCACAATTTATAGTAAGTACAACGGAAATCAATTAACTGTAGATGAGTTTGAAAAATTTTGTAGAGAAGACGGTATTACACATATTAAAATCACACCATATCATCCAAAATCAAACGGGATCGCGGATGGTGAGAACGTTTAAAAACCGAATGTCAGCTAGCGACCATAAGAAAGATTTTCATTTACAGTTTCTGTTCTCGTACAGGTATACTCCTCAACGTTCTACCGGAAGGGTCCCAAGTGAGCTAATATTTGGTAGGCCATTCAGATCCCTATTCGATCAGTTGAAACCAGATGTTCAGAGGAACATGGAACAAGAGAAATTCTAACAAAAACAACGTTATGATAAAGGAGCTCGAGTGGTATCATTCACTGAAGATGAACGAGAGTGAGTAAATAACCCACTAGATACAGGCCCTGTTACCGGAAAAGTCCTACAACAGACAGGGCCATATTCTTATTTAGTCGAGGTGTCCCTCGAAGGAAATATGCAGACCAGATGCGATCACGCTCAACGTTACAAATCACAAACGAAATTGATTCACCTATACCCAGTACTGGTACAAGTGGGATGCTAACAGACTGTTTTGAACAACCGGAAGCAACATCTACATAATACAAAGTTCAAACACCTCCGAAAACATTGCAGAGCCAAAAAGATAGGGTAAAAACTGTCGAGTGCATTTTAGAACAGCCTAAAATGACTGGCCAGTCAGAATCTTCGTTAGCATCCTCATTTACACCACGAAGATATCCACTTGGAATGAGAAGATCTCCTACCAATTTCAATGAGAAATGTAATATAATAGTAATAGCAGATGCCATAGGATTGAACTGACAACTTGTCAAGCAATTTATGGGTTGGATAAGTACATACAGTTTTGCGTTAACTCATGTTATTATTGTTAATCATTAAAGAACCACATCAACAATTATACTACACGATGTATTTGCCACTCTTTGTACGTTTGATACAAAGTTGTAACATTGATAATATCAGCTGCAATTCAGAATATCGTTCTATTTATATAAAACTATCACTAGATTTATTAGAATTTAGAAGGATATTGGAAGATGAATAAACTGGAAAGCGATATATTTTAAAAACCATCGCATAAACATCTCCAATAAAGTCTATCGTGACCAAAAAATGAAATGTTTTGCGGCCTGCACTGAGCAAACCATTAATATCTGAGCCAAAGGAGCATGTAAACCGAACAAAGCAGTAGCACGCAAAGGTCAAAGAGCATTATTTGATGTAGACGTATTAGTATAGTCAATGGAGCCATAAAAACAACAAAAAATGCGACTTCCTGTCCAGTGAATGAATTGACCTGAAACCTTCTCGAATGGCTTTTAAAAACTAAAATAGCAGTGAAACCTAGTAATGTCGGCATTTACTCCCAAGAGGTTGAAACTACCCCTAAATACAAGAAAATTAATAAAATGTAAAATATTGGGAATTACTCGCTGAGTAACTATACTTATAATTTGAGGTAACTTATTACGAATACGAAATCCAAAGTAATATAAAAGAATGGCGGATCAAAATAGCCTCATCAAATCAAATCTAATTATTCTATTGATGCTATATACAAAGATAGTATTAGCATAAGTCAATATTCAAATTACAAATATATTTACATAGCTATTAACATACAGTGTGAACCTAGAGAAACGCACAAAATTCATATTTTTGGTGTGTGTCATTTTTCAAAAATATCCGCGAACAGGTCGATTTTACTTTTGTAAATGCTACATTTTGTCACTATACCAAAATGTATGACGTCATTGGTTTTTGAGTGATGACGTCATCATATTTTTTTTTTTTAATGGAGACAGACATGTTTGTTTACTCTTTATGGTGGTATATTCCTTTAGCTTTCTGGTGATATAAGAAAAAATTATATGAACTGAGCCATTCTTTTGGAAAAATGACATTGTATGTAAAATTAGCCTACCTTTCGGAAATTCACGAGAAATGTTCCACTTTCTTATGGACTGATAAATCTTGTTGCCACATTTTTGTTTTAACTAGCATGAAAACATTTGACATAAAAACAAAACAAAGAAAATAATAAAAAAAACAATCACCTTAACAACAGAGAGATACAGGCTTTTTTGTGTAAATCATCGATAACTATTTATTCCTGGCACCTGAGTTTTGTGACACTTCTGAGACAGTGTAAAACTAGTGAATGCAATGCCACATTTAAGTGAAAGAGAACGCGTAGAACTTTTGATGATGGTTGAATATGGTGATAGGCTGAGAACTCATCAGGAAGCATGTGATATTTTCAATGCCAAGTATCCCGAAATGCAAATTTCTAGATACACTGTAAGTAGATTGGTGGCTAGATATGATGAATCTGGCAGTGTAGCTGACCTCCCTCGATCTGGACGCCCTAGCACAAGCAACGGAAACAAATTAAATATTCTTCTAGAAAGTGAGGAAAACCACCATCTTACGACAAGGCAGCTGGTTTTAAATCATAACGTGAGTCAAACTTTTATTGTACGTCTATTGAAAAAAGAAAAATACCATCCATACAAAGTGCAATTAATCCACGAATTGAATGAGGACGATCCAGATCGTCGCTTACAGTTTTGTGAACAGTTGATGACCTTGTACGATGAAAACCCAAATTTTTTAAAGAACATAGTTTTTCCTGATGAAGCTACATTTTCTTTAAAGGGGACTGCACATCGGCATAACTGTAGGTATTGGTCACGCGAAAATCCTCATTGGACTCAAGAAGCCCATACACAGCGACGAGGCAAAGTAAACGTGTGGGCAGGTATGATTGGTGATCGTTTATTGGGACCTTTTTTTTTAAGAAAATCTCACGGCCGCAAGATATTTACAGTTTTTGCGAGTTGAGCCAGTGCCAGCCTTAGCAGTTATGTTTCCGAAGAATGAAGATGAGGATATTCCTGCTGAAAACGTCTGGTTTCAGCAAGACGGGGCCCCACCTCATTTTGGGATAGCAGTGCGTCAGTTTTTAGATGACCCTTTTACTGGAAGGTGGGTAGGTCGTCGAGGTCCGATTGAGTGGCCCCCGGGTTCACTGGATTTAACGCCCTTAGACTGTTTTCTTTAGGGTTACTTAAAGTCAAGGGTATATTTTAACAGACCGAATACCATAGAAGAATTGAAAGACGAAATTGGATTGGAAATGAGACGAATTGCCCATGAGATGATTCAGAACAGCGTGCAGAGTGTCTACACCCGTCTTGGTCAATGCCAATTGGTTGGAGGGTAGCAATTTGAGCAATGGAGATGATTTTTACTTATGTAAGGTATCAATCAATAAAAATATTTTTTCCTAAAAGGATGGCTTAGGTAATATCAATTTTTTTCATATCACCAGAAAGCTAAAGGAAGATACCACCAAAAACAGTGAACAAGAATGTCTGTTTCCGTTCATAAAAATTTATGATGACGTCATTACTCAAAAACCAATGGCGTCATAAATTTTGGTATAGTGACAAAATGTAGCAAAATGTACAAAACTGAAATCGACCTGTTCGAGGATTTTTTGGACAAATGACATACCAGAAATATGAATTTTGTCCGTTTCTTTAGGTTCACACTGTATAAAATATAAAACAAACATCATTTATAAACGAACATTTTCTTAGAATCTATTAAAATTATATGATAACAATTCGTCATATGAATGAATTATCTTCTAGCAAAAGTGGAAATACTGCAGTAATTAGCATATACAGCGTGTCTTGTTTGATATCCGATTTGAATCAAACTGATCTTAATAAATAGAGGTCACCAAGGTCTATTTAAGACCACAAAATCACTTTCCGTCTTTAAATGCAAGGCCATCTATGATACTAAATTGTATGAATAGAAATTTAAAAATAATAGTAGGCATCTTACTATACTTTTCATTGTGCTATCCACACTCAAATATCTTGGATATTTTTGTAGAGTATTGTGTTTATTTAAATATTATGTTCACTCTACCTTGCTTATGTAGTTCTCTTTATTACTGAATAAACATTATTATTATTATTATCATTTAATCAAAAAAATTTGTTAGGAAATCTTGTTCAACATTATTCAAAAACTCTGAATTCGAAGTTTACTTAAATTCTAAAAAATGAGATCTTGATGAAAAAAATCCTTTAAAAGCATTTAAATAAAAATTATTTCTAAGTTTATCTTTGTGAAACAATTTACACAATTGAATAATAAATACCACCAAAAGATTATGTTTTATCAAACCTACATTAGCCCTAATGCGTGCCTCAATTCGCTTTCTGTTATTGTTCATAACTTTTCGGAATTTAACTTAACTTTGGAGTCAGGATTTTTGGATGATTTCTAACAAGTTTTGCTAACCAAATTTTTTTATAAAAAATGCCTTCTATGATTTTTTAATTTTTTTTTTTCATATAATTTGGTATCGTAGATAGCCTTGCATTTAAATGTGGAAAGTGATTTTGTGGTCCTAAATAGAACTTGGTGACCTCTATCTATTAAGGTCAGTTTGATTCAAATCGGACAAAAACAAAAGAAATATCACGTTGTTACACTCTTAAGTGAGACACACTGTATATTGATTTTCTATGTTAGATTAATTTAAAAAATGGAAGTTAGTAGAAAAATATTTATTAACATTTTCTCCATTGCATACAAGTTGGAGTACACCCGATTTTTCTGCAACCGCACGACTTCTTAACAGGTGCTTAATTTTTTTTAACCAAATTATCCCATGCTTAAATCATGCTAACAGGTATTAAGGAATCACGATTGCGCTTCCGCGTCTTTCTGCTGATAAACAGTTTCTCACCCACAATTGTAGCCACCCATAATTGCAACTGTATGAGAACTAATGAAGTTAAAAGCACTCAAGTATTTTTACTTCCTAAATTTAATTTCGGTCAGAACTTGATTGTTTATAATGCTATAGCGAATTAAGAAAGACGTTTTAAAGGGAATTTTATGAACTTTAATTTATGTTATGAGAAGATTTTATACGATGGTAAGAAGTTTTCGCTTCATAAGCTTTATTTTTGTTTTTCCTAGCAGTTTTTCCAAAAAAAGGAATTTTTTCCAGTAATATCGCGATATATTTTTTTATTTAAAATGTATTTTCCAAAATAAGTTTCATAATAATGCTAAAAATTTATAATGTAATAGATACTATATATTGGCCAAAGCCATTCTTTAACATGTTCATTCTACAGATAATACCAGAAGGAAAACTTTAAACTTTTCATTAATCTTTCCGCTGACTTTATTATTGTCAGGTGAAATATAAATAAACAGTTTATTTCCCGTAAACAGGTAAATGAGGCAGTATCACATAATATACATTAATTTTAATGGTCTCTGAATCTTTTACGGCCTCTAGACATTATCTAATTGTGCGAAGCGGGCAAGAGTTCAATGTGACAACGTAGCGGCTACTTTCTATTTCGTCGTGGCGTTGATGCTCTCATTGTCACCGGGTCCGGCCTGATACAAATTACCATGAGAACCCCAGTGCAACACGCTGAAGAGTTCCTATAGGTCGGTTTATATAATTTGTCAACACAAAAGAATCCAGTTCAGCACACTGTAGAGTCGAGAGGTCGACTTATAGTCGGTCCGGCTTGGTAACGTCGCAAAGAGTACTATTATTGATATCAGTCCAGCGCAGCACTCTGAAGACCACTACCAGAAGAGCACTGGTTTGTAGTGAATTTCGTCGCAGTTTTGTATCCGAAGTCCCCACGAAGTCCCGCGTGTGCAAATGCTGGTAGACATAATCGGAAATCTACTAATGTGATGGGAATTTATGAATGTCTCATTACAATTATGTGATAAAATTTAGTTTAGAAATGTCTATTATACATTAATCTCTTAGATTAAACTTTCTAGGAATAAGGAGTAAAATTCTTGTTCTTGAAATCAGGAAGTTGTGAAGCAAAAATAGGGCCAGATTGATTTTCATGCTGACAATCTTACGCAAATGTCTAACAGTAGAGGAGTGTGACATATTTTTTTCTATAAGTGGAACGATAATGCAAGTGACACCTCAGACTCCTCAAGACCAATCCGGCACATTAGCTACTTTTGCAGAAACATTGAAACGAACTGTGTATTCGCTTTTATGATGCAAACTTCTCATTTTGTATTAAAGCATCACGGAAAGTTTGAAGAAATAAAAACCGGTGCGTGGATATTAGCAATAAAAGGAATTTGTTTTTAATTGATGTAAGGTTCTACAAGTTCTGTTTATATGTTTAATAATTTTTCATTCAACGTGATTTGTTATTTTCGTACTGATTTATTTCCATTCCTGAAAATAGGTTGGTATGACAGAAAAGTAGCTATTAATATTCTGACGCTGGTGGAAACATATAAATCGAATCGGAAATTAGCTATCAGAAGAAAGTGTTTGAATTATTCAGTGAAAATATCTCGATAAACCGATTGCATAATCCACTGTAAAATACTGAAGTTTCAAGAACGAGAAATGCCAAATATGTGAGAAGATGTAGTATCTCGGGACAGCTTTCTGAAAATTAAAAAGTTGATATCAGTACTCATACCACTGCCAGTTATGGAAAACTCGCTCTCATCTAATAATTAATGAATAGTTCACCCAACGCAACTCCATAATAAGCAGTAATTGGTTTTAAGAATGAAGGCTTTATAATGAGAATTTGATGGAAATATATGATCAAATTTAAAATTATCTCCACAATATAATGTTCACAGTTGAGGGTATTTTTATCTAAAACACATACGCAAAAAACCGCTGCCTAAGGAATCATTACTTCTACATTCATATTTTCCAACCAAGACTCTTTAAAAAAATAATTCCTCATAAAATTTTAATATTTGAGACAGATGTCATAAAAAAATTTGAAATGTTGGTTTCTAGCATATACGCCAAAAATGAAGTTTCTGGACTCTTGTTAACTTCCTGCACCTATTTTTCCCAATACACCTCCCCTCTTTTAACGGGGGGGGGTCAATATATAATCTAGTTCCAGATGTCGTTATAATAATGGTGTGGGGTAGTGGAGGGGTTGAAAAATCTGATGCCTCGACTTCTAATATATACATCAAATTCCAAGTTTCTGTACTTTCACTAACTTGTTTTACATATTTCCCCATATTCACCCCTATTTAACCCCTACCTCTTTAACGGAATCATCTCAAATTTTAATCAAAATCCATGTAATGATATATACGTGTACCAAATTTTAAGTGAATATCTCAATTTTATTTTATCAACCCCTTTAATAATGGAGTGGAGGTCGTAGGATAGTTGAAAAATATTAAACAAAAATTAGAGGCCTTGACTTATATTATATACACCAAATTCCAAGTTTCTGTACTCTTACCAGCTAGCTTTACTTATTTTCCCCTATTTACTCCTATTTAACCCCCAACCCTTCAACGGAATCATCTCATAATATAATCTAATTATGGATGCCGTAATAATACATATGTGTACCAAATTTTAAGTGAAAGTCTCAATATTATTTTATCCCTTTTAATAATGGAGTAGGGGTGAGTGGTGGGGGGAATTGAAAATATTGTAAAAAGATCGGAGACCTTGGCTTCTAGTATATACACCAAATCTCAAGTTTCTGGACTCTTACTAGCTTGTCTTACTTATTTTCTCCTATTTACCCATATTTACCCCCAACCCTTCACTGGGTAAATTCAAAAAACAATGCAGTCCCAGGTCTCGTTATAGTACATATTATATGTATAAAATTTCAAGTCAATATCTTAAACCCTTCCAGAGATATCGTGCGCACAAAGAAAGTTACACACCGACAGGCAGAAATTTTTTTTCGCTCAAACTTAAAATCTCGACGTTTCATGATATTCTAAACCTATTTCCACCAAAAAATAAATTTCAATTTTTTTTTAATATTACTATACACTCCACTATGTGGATGTGGAAGTAATTATCTCAACGCATATTAGAGGTGCACACTCCGTATTCTCAGAGAGTGAATGTATAGTGTCATATAATTGATGAAAAGCTGTTGGAATTTTTGACAAATGATCTGATTCCTTTATCCTAATGAAAATTTTCCCACCTTTTCTCGTGAATGAATTCGGCCCAATAGAGCACCACCCTATTTTGGAATTAACGGTTGAGGATATGTGACGCCCCTTAATGGAAACATTGCTATCCAATTTAGTTCATTCTTTAATAAGAACGTTGAAATTAGGATAGTGGAATCTTTTGTTGCAAATATTGATAATTTTTATCTATTCTTATTTCAGTAGTTAGATCTCGTTATCCTGGATTTTATCTAAAACGAGTTTAACCCACACTTATCTTGCAAAATCTCGATAAGTCAATATTTTTTAATCAATGGGAACGATTCTTAACTGATATATCCAGTCAATTAGTCCATATTTATTTGCGCAATTATTTTCTTATCGTTAAGATTAGCGAGACATGGTATTAAAACAATGGAAAATGCAAAAACAAAATATGTTTACACCAATAATGAATTTTCCTGTTCAAAATATGTCAAAAAATTTCTTTGGGTGGCAAAGAATTACATAGTGGCAGCGATAACAGTCGGATATGAGGCTAAATCCGTTATTAGAAGTGACTCCACTGAGCACAGATTCGGACAATATTCAAGGAACACGTCACAAGCCAAAAAGTTGGGTACTACATTAAAATTATTGTCGATGCATTGCTGAAATATAAAAAGCATTTGCTAACACACAACGAATACATGGAAAAAATCTGATACATTTAAAAAATCTAAATTCACACGCTTGTAACGTGGTTTTGGCTTTTCTTCCGTAATAAGAGGTAGTCGGGTAACACCCAAGCAACTGGCCGTCCTCTGTCGAGGGAGCAAGTATATTATTATGTGTTGATTGATAATTTATATAAAAATATATACTGTGTATTTTACGCCTGTTGGTGGAGTCAGAAGAAAGTTGTAATACAATGTTTTAGTAATTCTGTAGAATGAAACCCGTTGTGAAAAAGTGTTCGGTCACCAATCAAGTGTCACCTGTTCTTTGAACTGTTTATAATAAATTAGTAGGAAAGTATACGGTTTTCTTTGTTTTCCCTGATAAATAAAGTGGTGCCCAGCTTTACCTAAAGTATTACGTCACTCCTAAAGAAAAAGACAACGACCATCTCCACCGAGCTGCCGAGCCGCCCACATGGTGCAGGGGTGTAGCACCACCGTTCTTTTAACTTTCAACTACTGGTTATACGCTTGAAAAAAAAATCCAAAAATTCGTTTCTTTTTTTTTTCATGATGATCTGTCAAAGGTATATCATATTTCAGACTAGCTTATTTGCTGGTGATCTTTAATTTTGTGTAAAACTTTGATATGCTTGAAATGCAAATGATGTTTTAATGGTGAATTTTGCAAACAGTGGAAAAAAGTCTATCTTTAAGAACTAAAAGAAAAACTATATGTAAAAAATATTAATGAAATCTTTGCAATCTTTCGATACCCTGACTTCTAGTTATGCTAGCAAATCAAAATCCTAAAATAAATTTGTCCAATTTCTTATACTAACAAATAATAAATAATTCACTTTTAAACATGCATATTATAGGCTCCAATACTAGTTAGCTAATAGATAGGTGAGGATCTGTTGTTTGTTATCAGTCAATGTCAAATATAAATATTTCATACTTATTCACGGATATTGCCTTGGTTTTGTATTAAACATCGTTATGAGTGGCTTTGTACCTTCCTGATGAGTTCAGAATAAAGGCGAAAACGCTTCAAAGGCTAAGCATTTCCAAGAAACTGAATGGGAGATTTTATGAAAATGTAATCCATTAGAATGAAAAAATTGTTAAGACAAGGTAGGTAAATAAATTCTTTTTAGCAATCTGCTTAGCCGTGGGGGACTATGTAAGATGCCAGTGTTATAATGAGAATGTCAAATAAGAAATTGAACAAATTTATTTTAGGATTTTGATTTGCTAGCATAACCAGAAGTCAGGTTATCGAAAGATTGCAAAGACTTCATTAATATTTTTTACATATAGTTTTTCTTTTAGTTCTCATAGACAGTTTTTTTTCGCTGTTTGCAAAATTCTATAAAGAATATGTTACATTACTATAAGCAAACAAATAAATAATTCACTTTTAAACATGTTTTAATGGTATTCTACAATGTTCATTTTTTTTAACACATTTTCCTAGTTTTTGAACATTTGTAGTACTTTTTGGATCCTACTCGATTATGATATATATTTTTTTGGCACTTGTACTTTCTGGATTAACTTTCTTTTATTACGTATTCTCACACGTTGCATTGCAACGGTCGTATTTCTGAACTTTCCAATGAGTTAGCTACCCAACGCTTTTCCATATCGTTCAGGTCTCAACAGACACACATAATACACAGATCTATTATAAATTCACAGACGTTTCATCACAGGGAAACAACAACATCCTTTATCTTTTATCTAAATCCATGCATGAGTGAGCAGGCAATGGAAAAAAACCATTCACGTATTTTCGTACATAATCGGTTTATTATCAAGGTAAGAGGACGGAAATTTCTTGATATCGAGTCAAGTTTTAACGAAACAAGAACAAGATTTCCTTACTTTTTGTAGGGTATTTTGCCACTGAAAAACATTAAAAATTTTTAATGAAAAAACTTCTGCGCCAAACGGATCAGACAAAGATTGGTTCTTGAATATTTGATTGTTTCAAAATGTCTCACAAAATGTATAAACTAGAACAATGTTATAAACTAAGAAATGAAAATGAAAGCTATAGACAGTTAACGTTTCGGAAGATTATCTACTTCCATTTTCAAAATTTTTTGGCCGTCAACCATTACGTTGTTTATATATTTCCATAGTCTCGTGAGACACTAAATTATATTTATCTTATTTTTACCTACTTCGTCTCTAAGGATGGGCAACCAACTAGTACAAAAATCTACTGAATAATTTGAAACACATATATCTTCGTTTAATAAATTAATCGCGGATATTTTCGAAAAATTTGTTTTTTAAATCAAGGCAAGTAATACACAGAATCAACGCACCACTAGATCTAATAAATTTCTACCGACAATAATGTGGAAAATGGATCTTTAATTTATTTCGCACTTGTCTCAAAACAGGTGGTAGTTCACTTTCCTCCATAATCATTATATTTTGTGCTACATCTAATGACAAATGATCCTATAATGAGTCCAAGAATGAGTCAACTTTACTTAAGAACTAAGTAACAAGTGCTACACAAAGAGTGACCGCAAAATTCACCTGTTTTTGCATAGTAGATAGCGGGCCAAGGGAAAGAGCAAAATAAACCTTATAGAGCTCTCGCATTAAACTTTGAGAAATTTTAAGTGAGCGTATTTTTTACTTTTTTGAAAAAATGCAAAAATCGCCCATATTTAAAGGTAGTATATAATGAATATTAAAAAAATAAAACAACTGTTATTACTCAGATTTTATGTATTGAATTTTTTTCGAATCATCTAGTATAGCGTATTTGGAAGAGTTTAGGAAATTGTCCTACAACCCTCCAACATCTTGTAATAATTAAAATCACAACCCCAGTAAACGAGAAAATTCATAAGCCCTATCTACATGGTACAATCGTCATGGGATCTTGATTAGAATTATTGTTATGACTAATCGAACTCACTTCTACAAGACTATTGTGCTACCACCCTCCTACCCCTTGTAATAATAAGAAAACCACCCCACGAAACAGTAAGAATTCATAAGTTCTACCCGCATGTTTCAATGGATATGAGATTTTCACTAGAATTATTGTTATGACTAGTCAAACTCACATGTACTAAGAAATTGTGCCACCACCCTCCTACCCCTTGAAATAATAAGAAAAACACCCCGTGAAAGATAAATAATTCGTCCTACGCCTATCAGATTTTCGTTAGAATTATTGTTATGACTAGCCGATCTCATATCTACAAGTAAAATGGGCTACCACCCTCCTGTCCCTTGTAATAATGAATTGTTTTTATTTCTCGGGATGCTTTTCTTATTATTTCAAGGGGTAGGAGGGTGATGGCGCAATTTCTTAGTACATGTGAGTTCGAATAGTCATAACAATAATCCTGGCGAAAATCTCACGATTTATCGGTAGAACTTACGAATTGTTTTTCTTTCGGGTGGTGGTCTTCTTCTTGTCACAAGGGGCAGGAGGGTGGTATCTCAATTTTCCTGTTGATATGGGGTCGACTAGTCATTACAATAATTCTGGTGAAAATTTCACACCTCTGCTTTTTAACCAATAAGATACCTTAATTTTGACTAGTTACCATGGCAATTAAAAAAATGTCCGGAAATTTTTTCGAGGCGCCACGATATTTAAGTGAAAACTTGTTGACACTTGAAAAGGTAAACATATGATCTACAACCATTAAATAATGTAGATATACCTGTGAATAATGCAAAATTTCTGAATTAACATTATTATTTATTATTCGCTATAAAGTTTCATTAAGGATGTATTTGCACGCCACAGTAAATTCGCATATAGAAAAAGCGAACTAATGGTTATGCCGATATTACAGGAACCATAAATTGGCTAGCTATAAGTAGTGATTTCATCATCAGTTGTTGGCAACAGACTTGTGCAGGGCCGTACGGACACTATTGTGAAGCCTTGACTAGATTTGCAGCAGTGAATAAAAAATGATTCAGTTCCTATTCTACTTTGTAACTTTTGAAATAGGATTTGATGATTGTGAATAATTAAACTATTCATGGTTACGTCAGGCGGCAGCCACCGCAACTATCTACAAAATCTAATAATGCAGTCATAGTTTCAATTATTGTCAGATATTGTTTTTTGTGATTTTTCAAATTTTAATGGTTATTCATCGATTTTCGTATGTAGGTTAAGTTACAACGACTATATTGCAGTAGCGTCGAGTGAAATAAAAATTAGGAATTATAGTAATTATATTTAGATATCAATGTTGGCATGTGGAAAAAAAACTGTAATGGAATTATTTTAAGGAAATTTCACTAACAGGTCAGTGTTGCTTGAAAAAAATTAAACTAAAACGTTTAGCCCTGAAAAGTCGTGAATTTAAAAATTCAGATGTTTATAACTTCTACCTAAACAAACAGAGGAACTTTATCTCTGCAAAAAAGTTGAAATTATTCTAAGGAGATGCAGAAAAGAAATAACAAAAAGTATCAACTTTTCGATTTTAAACGATTTTTTATTATTCCATTCATCCCCTAAAAGTCAGACAGATCTTACAGCCAAACAATCAGAAATAAGATGTAAACGCATATGACCTTTCATAAGCCAAATTGTTAGCTCTACAATTTTTATCCGAAACCTTTTCCATATGTCTCATCGTTCATTTATACGCAAAAATAAACCGTTTCAACATTTTTGTACCCTTAATGAAAGTGTGGGACTAATAGCATATTAGACTTTTTATTTTACATCTCAGCTCAATACAACTTTTCCCGTAGAGATCCCCCTCCGGTCACATTTTTGCGATTTACCCTACCTATTTGGACTAGGTAAGTAGGAAGGCGAGAGAAATCGAATGGCGTAAATCGCAGCTCTTTATCTCGTTTAGTTCTCGAGATATGACCTTGGGAAGAGGTGACAAATTTCGATTTTCGTATCTCGAAAACGAAACGAGATAAAGAGCGGTTTGCGCCATTCGATTTCTCTCACCTTCATACCTACCCCTGAATTTTTCACCATTTTTCCTAAATGATCGAAATTTTTGTCACCCGATGATGAACACTTTCACACCGAAAGTAAAATATCACGAAAAACACGTAAACACGAAAAATTTAACATTTTCCATTGAGAAACTGTTCCGAAGGCCCCTATTCAGAGAAAGAGCACATATGGAAAACTCCGGTGTCCACTATTCGATTTTTCTCCGCTTACTGCGTGTCCCTGTTTTTTTTAGATTTTTCCTAAAACATCGAATTGTTTGTCACCCGATGATGACAACTTTCACACCGAAAGGAAAATTTAACGAAAAACACTTAAACATGGAAAATGTGACAAATTTTCGATTTCTGAAGGCCTATTCAGAAGAAGAACGCAGAAGGAACACTCAGGTGTCCGCCAATCGATTTCTCTCGTCTTCCTACGCACTACGGGCGCGAATTTTTGCAGACTTTTCGTTAAACATCAAGTTTTTGTCACTTGATGATGATCACTTTCATGTCGAAAGTGAAATATCACGAAAACTCATACACACGACAACCAATGAATAACCATAAAATTATAATGTTTGAAAAAGGAAATTACAAAAACCAGAGGAAAACAATGGAAAGACCTTTTGCGTGTTTGAGGAAATGAGAAAATCGGAATTCTTCAAAACAATGTTTCTGTACTGCTAGTTTAATTATCACTTTCAAAGACTAACGTGTCACTTTTGCTCCCAGAAAGAATGTAAGCTCTCCTTCGGAGAGTAAAAGAGACATTTTACTCTTTCAAAATAATAATTGATTATGCAATCTACACTATTAGAGTGTATGCAAAGATAGTTTGTCTATATGCCATAAGATCAAAGTTCTTTTTAATCCCGCGTGGCATTGATTTTTCACAATCTGGATTAAAAATAGGTACATTTAGTCCATATAAAAATTACTTTTTACAGTAATGATATGTTATTATTAGATATGCTCCTGATTTATTAGCAATATTACTAACAAAAAGTTATTGAAGATGTAGAATAAACTATAGCCCGAGAGACAGCGACAGTTTTCGTGAAATCATTTCTATAAAGCTAGATTTTTTTCCAAAGAGAGTTTAGATAACATCTATAATGAAGGTGCAATTCTACCAAACTCTTAGTGGTGCATAAATGAGTAAAAAATTAAAGAAAAGAACAGATGGACGAAAATTTCGTTTTTGGAATTGTCACCAATTGTCAGAAAATGACGATTCACCTTCGCTCCTGCCGGCCTCAATTTTCGATTTTCACTCCTCGATTCACGTTGTACGGTCATTGCCGGTCTTCTCCTCGCCATCGAGACATAGAACAGGTCTCCGATCGCCGTATTTATTCAGTTCTTACGTTTGAAAAATCGATTTGCGGTCATGCTAATGGGCTTGTTCGGCATTTTTTTAATTTCTTAAATCGAAAGTGCAAGTATAGAATAATGGATCTGCAAAAAATCAGAATCTTATTCGCACGTTTAGTATCTTAAAAACTAATCTTTCTGACCATCTCGCAATATCTATGGAAATTAAAAACAAATGTAAAATAGGTAGAAAAACAAGAATAAATTATAGGCCAATCAGTGAACACGGGCTCCAGCAATTCCATAGCCTAATTGAATGTGTAAATTGGGACTTTATAAAAGATCCTAATCTAACAGCCGAAAGTAAATGCGAAAAATTTCTCCATCATCTAACCAATGCTATTGAACTATCCTTTCCTTTAAAATCAAAACTAGTAGACACATCCCAAAATGGTACCCATCTCAACTGGTATAATGACCACCTAAGAGAAATGCGTGAACACCTGAATCATCTCAAAAGTTTACATAAAACCGATCGTAATCTTATAACAAATGAGTCTATAAAATCTTTCAAAGCACTGTACCGCTCGGAGATTGCGAAAGCTAAAAAAAAAGCGCATGATGATTACATTAAAAACTCTTCCAATGCTCAAGCCGCATTCTGGGAAATTGTTAAAAGAAACAACCCTAACCTACATAATCAGAATAGCGAATCCCTAACTGCAAACGATTTTAATACATATTTTACTGATATTGCCCTCAATATTATTAACAATCTATCCAAAACCAATCTCCACCAAAACAATTATTTAAAAAGGATTGATAAGGCAATACATTTTAAATTCAGGGAGATAACTTACAATGAAGTACGTACTATAATATCCAATCTCAAAAACTGTAAAAGTAAAGATACATATGGCATCAACGTAAAACTCATTAAAAGTATCAAAAATTTAATTATATATCCCTTGACAAACCTAATTAACCTATGTATTAAAAACAATATCTTTCCTGACGTACTAAAATTGTCCAAAGTAATTCCGATTCACAAGAATGGCTCTAACGAAGAACTAAATAATTATCGGCCCATCTCACTCGTACCTATACTGGCTAAAATCTTTGAAGCTGCCTTAAAAAATCAAATAGATGAATATTTTGAGCACAACAACTTATATCACTCCTGCCAATACGGTTTTAGGAATAAGCGATCTACAACACTGGCAATTAACAATGTTGTACAAATCATTTTGGATACCTTCGAACACAAGAAATACACAACAGCCAGCTTCTATGACCTAACGAAGGCCTTCGATTGTGTATCGCATGAGATTCTCCTAAACAAACTAATAAATTATAACTTTAATATTGACAGTGTAACACTTATAAAATCTTATTTAAACAACAGGCAGCAATATGTAAACTATAACCGGTGCACTTCTCAAACAAAAAGAGTAACTCTTGGTGTTCCACAGGGATCGGTATTAGGCCCCATACTTTTTACCATATATATTAATGACCTACCCAATTGTAACGATGTTACCAACTTCATATTGTTTGCTGATGACACAACAGCACTTAACACTAGCTTAACACTTGGGGAACTACATCAAAGTGTCTTAATAACTGATAAAAGGATTAACGAATGGTTTTTAACAAATAGTTTAAAACTAAATGAAGAAAAAACACAATCACTAACTTTCACCCTTCGGAACATTGACCCAACAGATCGTAATGAACAAAATGGTAACGTCATAAAATTTTTAGGTGTATACCTTGATCCAATTTTAACTTGGGAGCAACATACGTTAAAATTGTCAACAAAACTTTCGAAAAATATTTACTTTTTACGTAACCTAGTGAACACAATATCCCCAAACTTCCTACGCATGGCCTAATATGGCTCTTTCCATGCTAACATGTCTTATGGTATTTTAAACTGGGGGCATTCAGCACATGCCACAAGAGTATTTGGCTTACAACGTAGATGCATTCGTATATTCTCTCATCTAAAATATAGGGATGACTGCAAGGATCAATTTATTAAACTTAATATACTGACATTGCCCTGTGTTTACATTCTTGAATGTTTACTTTACCTCAAACAACATGAAAATCAATATGAAATGCACAGCAAACTACACAACTACAATACAAGAAATTGTGACAAAGTTCATTTAAATTTTCTTCGACTGACAAAAAGCAGGAACGGAACAGGTTACTATGCAGCTAAATTTTATAACAAACTGCCGAATTCTGTAAAGAACCTAAACCTCTTGCAGTTTAAAAACAAAATTAAAGCCTACTTAAAATCCAAGGCCTTTTATACATTAAATGAATTTATTGATAACGATCACTCAGATTTAAAAATTGCCTAGACACTGTGCATATTTAATAATTTTACTTTAACTGTATATTTCGTTTTTATATTTATTATGTTTTACGAATTTAACTGTTTTTATTGTCACTACTACACATTATTTTATCCTATCTCACACAACAATTTTATTTATTATTCATACTATTATTGTACAATTTTGTTATTGTCCTACTTAACTATGTTATACTCACATTTCTGACTTGTGTAAGCATTTTTAATGTATTGTAACACCAATAAAATATATCTATCTATCTATCTATCTATCTATTGCAAATCTCCACCTCGCGAAAATGGGGCGTGGCTAGGCGCCACGTCACTATACGCATAGACTCGCGATCTCAATAGACTTGATGCTCCTTTGTTGTTATAATTGCAAGTGTTTTCGAAGTAATGATTGTTTTGCTTTCTTCTTGACAGTAGGGGAGTACAATTTGGTGAAATGTCAAAATATTACAATTTTCTCTCGCTCCTGTCGGGACGGATTTTCGATTTTGACCCTACAATTTACGATTAGGATTCATCGCCGACCTTCTGCTTTCCGTAGAGACATAGAACGAACTTTCCACTCGACGTATTTAATTAGTTACCAGCGTTTAAAAATTCCATGTTTTTCGACTTTTCAGGTTAAATTTGAAAGGTCCCAGAAAGCCACTTTTCTTACGTCACTTGCGTATAATGACGTCACAAATGACCGCTCGGTTTTTGCAACTATTACTAATTTCAACTCCTTATATCTCGAGAACGGAAAAAGTTAATAATATGAAATTTTAAGTGCATAATGAGAATATCGAGTACTATATGAAAAAGTATAAAAACCATATAAAACGAATATCATGGAACAAGCCCATTGGCGACCATTTTTATGTGGTTTCCCGAGTTCGAATCCCGCCCAGGGATACTTTTTTTTTTTTTCGTTTTCAATTTTTAGGCAGAGATTTTTTGTTCTATAATTGCTATTCGCTCCGTTCTATTGCATTTCTCTGCAAAGTTTTGCATTTTCCGCCGCGAAATATTAATCTGCACTATTTCGATTAAAAATTAGAAATTTCCTTACCAAAATAATTTAATATAATGGAGTAAATACAATCTTATTAACAGATCTATAAAAATACTGTCTGTTCATTAATACTAATGAGGAATATATTTGTCATGATTTGACTACGTATTGCCGTTTTTGCAACGCCTACCCAAGATTTAGCTACCCGGAAGTAGAATGTGATTTTTAATCCAAATAGTACATCTTAATATTCCGCGGCGGAAAATACAAAACTTCGCCGAGAAATGCAATAGAACGGAGCAAATCTCAATTACAGAATCAAAAATATGTGCCAAAAAATTTAAAACGAAAAAAAAATATATATATCCCCGGGCGGGATTCGAACTCGGGAAACCACTTAAAAATAGTCGCCAATTAGCACGACCGCAAGTCACTTTTTCAAACGTAATAACTGAACAAATACGGCGATCGGAGACCCGTTCTATGTCTTGATGGCGAAGAGAAGGTCGGCAATGACCGTACAACATGAATCGCGAGGTGAAAATCGAAAATTGGGGCCGACAGGAGCGAAGGCGAATCATCATTTCTTGACAATTCATGACAATTCGAAAAACGAAATTTTAAATGTTTAATTTTTTACTCATTTATGCACCACTAAGAGTTTGATAGAATTGCACCTTCATTATAGATACTGTCTAAACTCTCTTTGGAAAAAAATCTAGCCTTATAGATATTAACGCGAAAAATCTGTCGCTGCCTCCCGTGCTACTAGAAATGTAACAATTCAGTTGGTAAGTCAATTTAAATTATTTTAAACTATATTTTAAATGGTAGAGAAAACGAAAAGTTCGACCCTGCAGATTTTAGTAATTTGAAGCATGGTTGGTACTTCAAATAGCTACTGCTTCGCCCTCTATTAGTAAACCGCCCAATTAAATTGGCAAAATTGAATACATTTTTTCTAACATATTAATCTCCCTTAGGAGCAAATATTATGCCGATTTTAACTTTTTTTCGCATTTAATATATTTATTCTAGTACGTATCATATTTTATTTGAATATTTGAGTCCCATTAAAGAATATAAAACAATTAATGATGAATTACGGACGATTGAGTGGCACGTTCGCGTGTAATAATCCAAAGGAAATATTTAATTTCATTTAGTTTTCAAATATAAAATATGATACGTACTAGATTTAAGTTAACTAGTTCTAATATTTAAATCAAATCCGATTTTTGTTGGTTTGTTTTTGAGAACAATATGTTGAAAGATTTACGACTGTGAACGCGGTATTTTGACATTGATAACACAGCCTTAAACAGAAAACACAAATTTGGTAAACTATTATGCATTAACAATTTACAATTCAAAAAACGTAGGATGTACAAACATAGTAAGATTTAAATGTTGCTTGAATTCTAACCCATCCTCTCTTCTTAATGGTGAATAGGAAGGTGACGAATTAATTAGATGTCTGTGTTTTAAGACATATATGTAATATTTTGAAACAATTTTGTTCAAATCTCTTTTACGCAAAAGGCCATATTTACTTGACATCTGCAGCAGATTTTCTTGGATTTTCATAAACAAACCATTCGACTCTAATGCTACCTGATCGCAATCTTCCATTAAATTCGTTAAATATGTTAATCTTGGATGACATATTTGCACTTGACTCAACTCTTTGCAGTATTTACATAAATTGTACTTTTCAAAGTATTCCATTTTTCTCAAATTGTTTAACGCAAATGCTTACAAGAAATGTTTTACATAAAAATATCTTTGTTTGCTGTTTTACTATACAGTAACTTAATGTAATTTACCAATATAAACCTCATCTGTCAAAATCATGGCCGCCTATATCACGGCCACCTACTGCAACAAACCATGTTAATATTATATTTTTTAAATTAGAAGTGTTATGGATTACTTTAACAAAAAATACATTTCTACCACCTTTAGTAACCTAAAATTATGAAAGGGCGATAGACTGAACTAATACCCATCTGAGTTTTAGCATTTGGTGTAACTAATGTTGGTATTTTTTTTTTATTTAACGAAATATGGTGGATATACCTATATGATTTTTTTTAGAATTTATTTCATGTTGAACTAATATCTTCATTGGCAAATCTCTAATGATATCGACTAATAAGCAAAATAATAACGAAATAAATTTAATTATTATAGGTTTTATTAATATTAAAAACACAATTATTATAAATGTTTGTGGGCTGGCTTGAATTGGTGGGTTGAATCTGGGTACTTTCTGTTTTATTTTGCATTGTGATCTGATCATGATTAAACTTGCTAGTAGTACTTGATGAAATTCTCCTCATGGATTCAATCATCTGACGATGATGTTCAACGTCCAATTGTAAGTAAGGTTTGATTGACTGACTATTACTGTGTCCAGTAATTTTAATGAGCTGTTGTTCACCAACTCCTTCCTTGGCCAATTTCGAAACACCTGTTGCTCTTGCAGAATGATTAGTTATTTTTACTTTTTTAGTGTCAATTCTTATATCAGAGGCTGTTGACTTAAACCATGAAGAAGATACAATGTTCTTACCAACTGGGCTATTCTTGTACCATCCTTTCGAATTGGGTTGACTCCAGTATGGGTTTGGTGTTAAGAATAATCTGAATAAGATTTCCCCTTTTTTCCATCAACTTCTTAAACAAACGAACGGGACACATTTGTGGATTATCGAAATTTGTAATCAACCATTTACTATCCGACAGTTTTTTAGAACCACCTTGTGTGGTTTTGGAGAATATTGGATTATATTCTATCCGACCTTTTGGGTTTCCGAAATTATCAGCTTCTTCTTTGAAGTATTGGATATACGCAGAATATCCTTCCCCTCCTCTCCATGCCAGCTCATGTGAACCTATGTGAAAAAATTTACGCTGCAATCCATCTGGAGTATTTTCATCCCACATTTCAATAATTTTTTTGTATTCGTCGCTGGTTAAGGATGAAGCACTCACTTTTCTTTTTAATGGGTCTCTCTGTAATTTTTTGCGCTTAGCATCGCGTGCAGCTCTGGCGGTCGCAAATTCCACATCAGAAAGCGGATTAAATTTTATTTTATATTTTTCGTAATAAATTTCTTGTAACTGCTTAGCAGTAGAGTTCCACATCACTTTGACCACACTTTCCTTATAATCTTCAAAATTTTTCTTTTTCATATTAAATGCGTAGTCCCCAGTATAGTAGCCACCTGTACTACACTCATACACTCATGAATATTATACAACTTTTCATCACAAAATTCAACAAACTCTTTCCATACACTTGATTTTGATTTTCGGGTGTTATCTGGTGTTATATTTTGAATTTCTTGTCTAATTACTTGTTGATTTTCTTTGCCAAATCGCGATATTTCGCTATATACTTATTAAACTCAACTTACAGACCTTTTAAACTAGTAATTATTAAGCTTTGTGACAGAACCGGTTAAACAAAAATGACAAATCAACATATGTCAAAAACAACAATACCCTGGCCAACTTGACAAGCAGTGAAATTAATGTAAAATGTTAGGTTGGATTAATAATTTTTTTCCAAATTATGGTGTTAAGTGGTGTGAAATTTTCTTACCGAATACCACGCAAGCTTAAATTCCTGGAAATTTTTTAAGCTCTTGTGATATTATAAGTGACAATCTCATATCGTTTGTTTCGTGTGGTTAGGGTTTACGGATTGTTTCTCTTTCTGGGCGTCTTTTTCTTATTATTACAGGCGGTAGGAGGGTCATAGCACAATTTTCTTGTAGATGTTAGTTCGACTAGTCATTGCAATCATTCTTGTTAAAATCACATGTCGATTTTATCATGTGGTTAGGACTTACGAATTGTTTCTAGTTCTGGGGACGGTTTTCCTATTGTTATAAGGGATAGGAGATAGCTCAATTTCCCTGTAGATATGGGTTCGACTAGTCTTAACAATAATTCCAGTGACGATTGTATCATATGGGTAGGACTTATGAATTTTTCATTTTCTGTGGTTGGCATTTTAATTATTACAATGTGTTGAAGGGTTGTAGAACAATTTCCTAAACTCTTCCAAATACGCTACAGAATAATACATAATCCGTAAAAAACTCATACCATACAAAATCCGAGTAATAACAGTTGTTTTATTTTTTTAAATATTCATTATATACTGCCTTTTTAAAATATTTTCTACCCTTAAATAGGGGCGAGTATTGCATTTTTTCAAAAAAGTAAAAAAAACGCTCACCATAAAATTTCTCAAAGTTTAATTTGAGCCCTTATAGGATTTATTTTGCTCATTCCCTTGGTCCGCTATTACTATACAAAAACAGGCGAATTTTAGGCTCTTTTGTGGTCACTCTTTGCTGGTGGCACATGTGAACTTACAAAATTGATATTGAGAAATCGTCATTGCTTCCATGTTTTGCTTTATTCCATATATTTTTAAAACCGCTAAAAGAGAACTTGCATAAAAATTTAAATAGGGAAATAATACTAAGAATCATAAGGTAACAGTATAATAGAACGTATATTTCCAAATAAAATATAATTCCTAACTCAGCTCGTTACTTATAAGCAACTGAAACTGTTGTGAAATTCAAATTTTATATCACGCTAAGAAAACACTACCTACGGCCGTGACGTCAGATCGCATTATTAACTTCACGATTTCAACCTCGCATCGGTGCCTTCTACATTTGTTGTGACGTCACACGGATCTGAACTGCTTTGAATAATCCGCTGACGTGTAAATTATTTATAGCAAATTAATTACTTACATTTAGGGAGACATATTTTACATAAGTATCTTATTTTCTTACATATATGTACATGTTTATGCAATAAAGAATATGTGCAATTGTGCAAGCTTCCTATTCGATCGACATCAAAATCAATGGGACTATGGTTCTCATTCTGTGTAAGAAATAGAGACTCAACCAGATAGGAAATTCTGAAAAGTCACTCTCCCATGCCCTTCAAGAGATGCACTACACATCTGATGTTACTGGCTGTAGATGTTTTTCAAGAAAAGGTTGAATAAGTTAGAACAATATTCTTTATTGCGTGAAACTATTCCATTTTTGGATGACGTGAAGTACCTATCAATTACGTAATTAATTATAGTGTAATTGGAACTCTCACTTTTAAGCTATAATCCTCAAAACAAGATTGTCCTTAAAGATAAGTCGAAGACTTTGTAAGAAGAAATATATTGGAGACATGTTACGGTCAATAGAACAAATGGATACGTAGGACTCGATAGTTTGACGATCAAGAATGCTACAACAGAAGATACAAACTAAACTCTTACATATACAAGCGTATCTGGCAATAATTGGTACGCACCGTCAACTGCTTTGAAAATTCTCATGAATCCTCTATTTACATCAGGTTAGCATCATGGAACGCAACAGGCTATTAGATGGCAAAGATAGTCACGACATTCTGAGAATGCTTTCAGATGTGAAGCTTATCATTACCAACTGGAACTTCATCTTTCAGATCGACTTATAAAGGGCAGGTGGCTGTTGGTCCATAGACGACTGGAAACTGGAACTGGAGTATACAGCTGCAACTTAAAGGTAAGAGAAACTTCATTATTGCAACTGTCTTTCAAGTTGCAACTTGAACTGCCATTGAACTGTGTATACTAAGCTGGAACCAACATATCCCACATATCACAAATCAATAAATATCAGACCCTAGATCGCTACGTAATTCTAAAATGGTTTAACGGAGTGAACTCAATTAGGCAGAAACAACAAATTCACTTTGTCTAGATACTGCTAACTGTCAGAGAAAGCGAAGTATCGAAATTTATCGGACCAGTATTTGGCATATCTTCAAGCATAGCCGAAGCAGCCATCTTGGCCTGAAAGAAAATGCTTCGTGGTAGTAACTATCAGATTTAATTCACTTAGATGCTTGTTACATACCGTCTGACATCAAAAACTAAAAAATATTAGAATTCTAGTGGATAAGACCCTATTTGGCCTATACAGAGTGTCTCAGCTCTATTTAGACAAGCATTATCTGGAAAGTGGTAAGACATGGAAGGAAATGTTAAATAGTAAAGTTTTTCTGCTTGAAAAGATGCATTTAATCATTTTATTTTTAAATGCACCAGGTGCCTTAAATAGGCGGTAGGTTATGCAACTTTCCCTTTTCAAATGGAACACTCGGTATATTTTTATACATATTCTTTAATTTTCGAATATATTTTATTAACCATGTCCTATACCTATCATTAATATATCAACTAGAATGGGCTATCGCCCATTCTAGCTCCTCCGGAGGGGTGACAGCTAAAGCTGTCAATGCGAGTGCTCCGCACTCGATTAGGTAACGCTTGAATCATTGTAGAAAGCTTGAATCAATGTAAAAAGCTTGGTTTTCAGTTTCGATTTCAGATTCGTCATCAGCGACCTGAAAAACATCTAGGTACCGATTTTCAGTCGAATCGGTCCATAAATGACACATGTTGTCAGCCATTTTGTTTGCCGCCATATTGAATTTTGTAAATCTGATGTTATATTCGTTATTAGCTATACTAATAACCTGTACGTACCGAGTTTCATTTGAATCGGACGGTAAATAAAAAAGTTACAATAAATGGCTATGGGGACGCCACCATTTTGAATTCTTTAGCGACGGCGACAGATTCGTGATCTGTAGCCTCGATAACACTCACATACCTATTTTTGGACGAATGCCGCCTTAAATAACGGATCGTGTCCCGCAATTTGTGCCGCCATTTTGAATTTTTCATTTCCGTAGACATGATCGTTATCGGCTACTCTAATTACCTCTAAATACCGAGTTTCAGCCGAATCGGTTGGCAAATAAGAAAGTTACAGTATAATAGGCCATGGGGACGCCGCCATTTTGAATTTTTCAATTTCGACGTCATATCCACAATCAGCTACTTCAGTAACTTCATCATACCGAGTTTAATCGGAATCGGAGAGTAAATAAGAGAGTTACAGTAAGAGATGGATATTAGGCTGTGGAGACGCCGCCATTTTGAATTTTTGAGTTACGATTAGATATTCGGGATCTGTGACCTCGATAACACATAGGTACTTATTTTCAGACGAATGGCACCGTAAATGGCAAAATATGTCCCGCAACTCGGCCGCCATTTTGAATTTTTCAATTTCGACGTCATATTCACAATCAGCTACTTCGGTAACTTCAACATACCGAGTTTCATTCGAATCGGTTGGAAAATAAGAATGTTATAGTAAGTAATGGATATTAGGCTATGGAAACGCCGCCATTTTGAATTTTTGAGTTACGATTAGATATTCGTGATCTTTGACCTCGATAACACATACATACTTATTTTCAGACGAATGGCACTGTAAATGACAAAATGTGTCCAGCAGCTCCGCCGCCATTTTGAATTTTTCAATTTCGATTTCTGATTCCTATTCGGCGACTTCAAAAACCCCCACATACCGATTTTGAGCGGTGTGACGCCATAATCGACAAACATCGTCCGCCATTTTGGCGTCGCCATTTTGAATTTTGCCATTCTGACGTCATATTCGTGATCAGCGTGGTCGATAATCCCCGGGTACCAAATTTCAGGCCAATCGGACGACAAATAGATTTAATTGCGATTTTTCTATGAATTTGGCTCACCCTATATAGATTTATTTTGCTCACCCATACCGTTGACATTCTATCGATTTTTATTTAATGTTTATCATTTATTTCAGTGAACTGCATTGCCGGTCGAAATTTGTCTCGCAAGCGAAAACATGGACTTTTGAAACGGCGATATTTCAGGAAATAATGGGAGTGGAGAGGCTTTCTAGGTCTCGAATTAATCGGAAAGGACGATATTTTGTTGTGATAGTGGAGTGTGCGGGCCAAATCAGAAATTCGGCCCGGCACGGGCGTGTGAAAGTTGGGTTTTTTGTAAGAAAGTGAAAAACATCTACGTACAAATAAATTCATAATTAAGCAATTACTTGGAATAGAAGCTCGTTCTGTGTCTCGATGGAAAGGGGGAGCTTTGCCCTTTCCCGTGATACCAAATTGTATAGGGAAAATCGAAAATTCGGCCTCGCAGGGGCGAGACAAACGTGACAAATTTGAGTGTGTTAAAACGTAACCTAGAAAATTGTAAAACATGAAATCTTAAAACGCTCATATTTTAGTTAATACTGGACATAGAGGCTCGATCTTGGTCTCTATTTGAACACGAAGATTCGCATATTATTCGTGCAGTACGTGCCCAGGGTTAATTAAAAAATTTAGTGTAGTTCTGTGCGAAATAAGAATGGATATTTTCGTAAAAATGGAAAACCGTAAGTACTTTAAAAATCCATAAGTAAATAAATATCGGGAGTGAAACGGCGTGCGACGTCTCCCTGGAAAGCAGAAGAACGTAGCTTTCCGGCGATACCAAGTTCGAGGGGAAAAATGGAAAATTAGGCCGGCGGCGAGCGCGACAAAAGTAGCTTTTCTGGGATCTTTTAAATTTAAAATATCACATAATTTCGAAAAATTCTTCCACTTTGACCGCCCGTATCTCGTTAATTTTTGAAGCTGGAAAAAAACAAAAAAAAAGACTTTTAGATAATTCATTTTTCTACATTTTCGTTAGGGCGAAGTATTTTGCTCTAGGAGGCCCCGTTTAGAAGTTATGGAGGTTTAAAGGTAAAAATGTCAAATTTTTCGCCTTTTTGCACCGCCGCACCTTTCGGCCGCTATCTCCGAAACGAAGAGTCGTGGGAAATTTTTGAAGGTACCGGAGGAAGCGGAAAGAAACGCTCTTGTCCTTTGAGATTTTTTTATTTTGAGCTAGCTCCGACCGTTTTCGAGTTATAGGCGAAAAACCGAAAAAATGAGACGCGCTTCGGAGCCGAAACAGTGCAAAAACGTGCAATCTTAAAACGTCCGTATTTTTCGAAATACATATTTTGGAGAGCCGTACGGCATCGCGGCGGAACGGGGAGAGATTCTAGTTATAGCTAGCCGCAAACTGCGAGGTCGAAATCGAAAATTAAGCCCGGCAGGAGCGAAAGGAAATCGTACATTTTTGACGTTTACGAAATACCAAATCGCCTTCCCCTATTTTCTCTTTTACCCCTCGACTCCTCATTCCCCAAAAAAGCAGGCGAGAGAGATAGGTGACTTTCGTCCGATCGTAACGGAAAAACCCGGAAAAATACCGGAACCGAGTATAGCCTATACACTGTAGAATTCCGCCCCGATCACTTTCGAGGCGGGCACAGACCGGCGAAACGAAGCGCGTCTCGACAGCATGTACCTTAAGATCGCAAAGAGGAAGGGGCTCGCACCAACTGCTCTTTATTACTATGATGGACTAGAAAACGCTGCGCGTTTTCTAGGTCCTCCGGACGGGTGACAGCTAAAGCTGTCAAATTGAGTGAACGCTTGAATCATTGTAGAAAGCTTGAATCATTGTAGAAAGCTTGGATTTCAGTTTCGATATCAGATTCGTTATCAGCGACCTGAAAAACATCTAGGTACCGATTTTCAGTCGAATCGGTCCATAAATGACACATGTTGTCGGCCATTTTGTTTGCCGCCATATTGAATTTTGTAAATCTGATGTTATATTCATTATTAGCTATACTAATAACCTGTACGTACTGAGTTTCATTTGAACCGGACGTTAAATAAAAAAGTTACGATAAATGGCTATGGGGACGCCACCATTTTGAATTCTTTAGCGACGGTCACATATTCGTGATCTGTGGCCTCACTAACACCTACATAACTATTTTTGGACGAATATCACCGTAAATGACAGATTGTGTCCTGCAATTCGTGCGGCCATTTTGAATTTTTCAATTCCGTAATCATATTCTTTACCAGCTACTCTTATAACCTCTAAATACCGAGTTTCAGCTCAATCGGTTGGCAAATAAGAAAGTTACAGTAAATAACGAATATTAGGCTATAAGGACGCCGCCATTTTGAAATTTTCAATTTCGACGGCATATTCACAATCAGCTACTTCAGTAACTTCAACATACTGAGTTTAATTCGAATCGGTTGGGAAATAAGAAAGTTATAGTAAATAATGGATAATAGGCTATGGGGACGCCGCCATTTTGAATTTTTGAGTTTCGATTAGATATTCGGGATCTGTGACCTCGATAACACATGGGTACTTATTTTCAGACGAATGGCACCGTAAATGGCAAAATATGTCCCGCAACTCGGCCGCCATTTTGAATTTTTCAATTTCGACGTCATATTCACAATCAGCTACTTCGGTAACTTCAACATACCGAGTTTCATTCTAATCGGTTGGAAAATAAGAATGTTATAGTAAGTAATGGATATTAGGCTATGGAAACGCCGCCATTTTGAATTTTTGAGTTACGATTAGATATTCGTGATCTTTGAACTCGATAACACATACATACTTATTTTCAGACGAATGGCGTCGTAAATGACAAAATGTGTCCAGCAGCTCCGCCGCCATTTTGAATTTTTCAATTTCGATTTCTGATTCCTATTCGGCGACATCAAAAACCCCCACATACCGATTTTGAGCGGTGTGACGCCATAATCGACAAACATCGTCCGCCATTTTGGAGTCGCCATTTTGAATTTTGCCATTCTGACGTCATATTCGTGATCAGCGTGGTCGATAATCCCCGGGTACCAAATTTCAGGCCAATCGGACGATAAATAGATTTAATTGCGATTTTTCTATGAATTTGGCTCACCCTATATAAATTTATTTTGCTCACCCATGCCGTTGACATTCTATTGATTTTTATTTAATTTGTATCATTTATTTTAGTGAACTGCATTGCCGGCCGAAATTTATCTCGGAAGCGAAAACATGCACTTTTGAAACGGCGATATTTCAGGAAATAATGGTAGTGGAGAATCTTTCTATGTCTCAAATGAATCCGGAAGGACGATATTTTGTTGTGATAGTGGAGTGTGCGGGCCAAATCGGAAATTCGGCCCGGCACGGGCGTGTGAATGTTGGGTTTTTTGGAAGAAAGTGAAAAACATCTACGTACATATAAATTCATAATTAAGCAATTACTTGGAATAAAAGCTCGTTCTGTGTCTCGATGGAAAGGGGGAGCTTTGCCCTTTCCCGTGATACCAAATTGTATAGGGAAAATCGTAAATTCGGCCTCGCAGGGGCGAGACAAATGTGACAAATTTGACTGTGTTAAAACGTAACCTAGAAAATTGTAAAACATGAAATTTTAAAACGCTCATATTTCAGTTAATACTGGACATAGAGGCTCGATCTTGGTCTCTATTTGAACACGAAGATTCGCATTTTATTCGTGCAGTACGTGCCCCGGGTTAATTGAAAAATTTAGTGTAGTTCTGTGCGAAATAAGAATGGATATTTTCATAAAAATCGAAAACCGTAAGTACTTTAAAAATCCATAAGTAAATAAATGTCGGGAGTGAAACGGCGTGCGACGTCTCTCTGGAAAGCAGAGGAACGTAGCTTTCCGGCGATACCAAGTTTGATGGGAAAAATGGAAAATTAAGCCCGCGGCGAGCGCGAGAAAAGTAGCTTTTCTCGGATATTTTAAATTTAAAATTTCACGTATTTTCGAAAAATTCTTCCACTTTGACCGCCCGTAGCTCGTTAACCTTTGGAGTTGGGAAAAAACAAAAAAAAAGACTTTTAGATAATTCATTTTTCTACATTTTCGTTAGGGCGAAGTATTTTGCTCTAGGAGGCCCCGTTTAGAAGTTATGGAGGTTTAAAGGTAAAAATGTCCAATTTTCCGCCATTCTGCACCGCCGCACATTTCGGGCGATATCTCCGAAACGAAGCGTCGTATGGAATTGTTGAAGATACCGGAGGAAGCGGAAAGAAACGCTCTTGTCCTTAGAGATTTTTTTATTTTGAGCTAGCTCCAGCCGTTTTCGAGTTATAGGCGAAAAACCCAAAAAATGAGTCTCGCTTCGGAAACGAAAAAGCGAAAAAACGTGCAATCTTAAAACGTCCGTATTTTTCGAAATACATATTTTCGAGCGCCGTACGGCGTCGCGGCGGAACGGGCAGAGATCGTAGTTATAGCTAGCCGCAAGCTGCGAGGTCGAAATCGAAAATCGAGCCCGACAGGAACGAAAAGAAATCGAACATTTTTGACGTTTACGAAATACCAAAACGACCTCTCCTATTTTCTCTCTTACCCCTCGACTCCTCATTCCCAAAAAAAGCAGGCGAGAGAGATAATGGACTTTTACTCGTTAATAATTAAAAAACCGCGAAAAATACCCGCCCCGGATACGGCCTAAGCGACGTAAAATTCTTAGGCGAATCGAAAGACGCCGGACCCGCGCCGAAAAACCTCCTCCCCGAAAAGGAGTTCGTAGATCAAAACGGCAATTTTAGAGGGGTACATACCAACTCCCTTTTCATATATATGACTAGAAAACGCTGCGCGTTTTCTAGGTCCTCCGGACGGGTGACAGCTAAAGCTGTCAAATTGGGTGAACGCTTGAATCATTGTAGAAAGCTTGAATCATTGTAGAAAGCTTGGATTTCAGTTTCGATATCAGATTCGTTATCAGCGACCTGAAAAACATCTAGGTACCGATTTTCAGTCGAATCGGTCCATAAATGACACATGTTGTCGGCCATTTTGTTTGCCGCCATATTGAATTTTGTAAATCTGATGTTATATTCGTTATTAGCTATACTAATAACCTGTACGTACTGAGTTTCATTTGAACCGGACGTTAAATAAAAAAGTTACGATAAATGGCTATGGGGACGCCACCATTTTGAATTCTTTAGCGACGGTCACATATTCGTGATCTGTGGCCTCACTAACACCTACATAACTATTTTTGGACGAATATCACCGTAAATGACAGATTGTGTCCTGCAATTCGTGCGGCCATTTTGAATTTTTCAATTCCGTAATCATATTCTTTACCAGCTACTCTTATAACCTCTAAATACCGAGTTTCAGCTCAATCGGTTGGCAAATAAGAAAGTTACAGTAAATAACGAATATTAGGCTATAAGGACGCCGCCATTTTGAAATTTTCAATTTCGACGGCATATTCACAATCAGCTACTTCAGTAACTTCAACATACTGAGTTTAATTCGAATCGGTTGGGAAATAAGAAAGTTATAGTAAATAATGGATAATAGGCTATGGGGACGCCGCCATTTTGAATTTTTGAGTTTCGATTAGATATTCGGGATCTGTGACCTCGATAACACATGGGTACTTATTTTCAGACGAATGGCACCGTAAATGGCAAAATATGTCCCGCAACTCGGCCGCCATTTTGAATTTTTCAATTTCGACGTCATATTCACAATCAGCTACTTCGGTAACTTCAACATACCGAGTTTCATTCGAATCGGTTGGAAAATAAGAATGTTATAGTAAGTAATGGATATTAGGCTATGGAAACGCCGCCATTTTGAATTTTTGAGTTACGATTAGATATTCGTGATCTTTGAACTCGATAACACATACATACTTATTTTCAGACGAATGGCGTCGTAAATGACAAAATGTGTCCAGCAGCTCCGCCGCCATTTTGAATTTTTCAATTTCGATTTCTGATTCCTATTCGGCGACATCAAAAACCCCCACATACCGATTTTGAGCGGTGTGACGCCATAATCGACAAACATCGTCCGCCATTTTGGAGTCGCCATTTTGAATTTTGCCATTCTGACGTCATATTCGTGATCAGCGTGGTCGATAATCCCCGGGTACCAAATTTCAGGCCAATCGGACGATAAATAGATTTAATTGCGATTTTTCTATGAATTTGGCTCACCCTATATAAATTTATTTTGCTCACCCATGCCGTTGACATTCTATTGATTTTTATTTAATTTGTATCATTTATTTTAGTGAACTGCATTGCCGGCCGAAATTTATCTCGGAAGCGAAAACATGCACTTTTGAAACGGCGATATTTCAGGAAATAATGGTAGTGGAGAATCTTTCTATGTCTCAAATGAATCCGGAAGGACGATATTTTGTTGTGATAGTGGAGTGTGCGGGCCAAATCGGAAATTCGGCCCGGCACGGGCGTGTGAATGTTGGGTTTTTTGGAAGAAAGTGAAAAACATCTACGTACATATAAATTCATAATTAAGCAATTACTTGGAATAAAAGCTCGTTCTGTGTCTCGATGGAAAGGGGGAGCTTTGCCCTTTCCCGTGATACCAAATTGTATAGGGAAAATCGTAAATTCGGCCTCGCAGGGGCGAGACAAATGTGACAAATTTGACTGTGTTAAAACGTAACCTAGAAAATTGTAAAACATGAAATTTTAAAACGCTCATATTTCAGTTAATACTGGACATAGAGGCTCGATCTTGGTCTCTATTTGAACACGAAGATTCGCATTTTATTCGTGCAGTACGTGCCCCGGGTTAATTGAAAAATTTAGTGTAGTTCTGTGCGAAATAAGAATGGATATTTTCATAAAAATCGAAAACCGTAAGTACTTTAAAAATCCATAAGTAAATAAATGTCGGGAGTGAAACGGCGTGCGACGTCTCTCTGGAAAGCAGAGGAACGTAGCTTTCCGGCGATACCAAGTTTGATGGGAAAAATGGAAAATTAAGCCCGCGGCGAGCGCGAGAAAAGTAGCTTTTCTCGGATATTTTAAATTTAAAATTTCACGTATTTTCGAAAAATTCTTCCACTTTGACCGCCCGTAGCTCGTTAACCTTTGGAGTTGGGAAAAAACAAAAAAAAAGACTTTTAGATAATTCATTTTTCTACATTTTCGTTAGGGCGAAGTATTTTGCTCTAGGAGGCCCCGTTTAGAAGTTATGGAGGTTTAAAGGTAAAAATGTCCAATTTTCCGCCATTCTGCACCGCCGCACATTTCGGGCGATATCTCCGAAACGAAGCGTCGTATGGAATTTTTGAAGATACCGGAGGAAGCGGAAAGAAACGCTCTTGTCCTTTGAGATTTTTTTATTTTGAGCTAGCTCCAGCCGTTTTCGAGTTATAGGCGAAAAACCCAAAAAATGAGTCTCGCTTCGGAAACGAAAAAGCGGAAAAACGTGCAATCTTAAAACGTCCGTATTTTTCGAAATACACATTTTCGAGCGCCGTACGGCGTCGCGGCGGAACGGGCAGAGATCGTAGTTATAGCTAGCCGCAAGCTGCGAGGTCGAAATCGAAAATTGAGCCCGACAGGAACGAAAATAAATCCAACATTTTTGACGTTTACGAAATACGAAAACGCCTTCCCCTATTTTCTCTCTTACTCCTCGACTCCTCATTCCCAAAAAAAGCAGGCGAGAGAGATAGTGTACTTTTACCGGTTAATAATTAAAAAACCGCGAAAAATACCCGCCCCGGACACGGCCTAAGCGACGAAAAATTCGCAGGCGAATCGAACGACGCCGGACCCGCGCCGAAAAACCTCCTCCCCGAAAAGGAGTTCGTAGATCAAAATGGCAATTTTAGAGGGGTACATACCAACTCCCTTTTCATATATATGACTAGAAAACGCTGCGCGTTTTCTAGGTCCTCCGGACGGGTGACAGCTAAAGCTGTCAAATTGAGTGAACGCTTGAATCATTGTAGAAAGCTTGAATCATTGTAGAAAGCTTGGATTTCAGTTTCGATATCAGATTCGTTATCAGCGACCTGAAAAACATCTAGGTACCGATTTTCAGTCGAATCGGTCCATAAATGACACATGTTGTCGGCCATTTTGTTTGCCGCCATATTGAATTTTGTAAATCTGATGTTATATTCGTTATTAGCTATACTAATAACCTGTACGTACTGAGTTTCATTTGAACCGGACGTTAAATAAAAAAGTTACGATAAATGGCTATGGGGACGCCACCATTTTGAATTCTTTAGCGACGGTCACATATTCGTGATCTGTGGCCTCACTAACACCTACATAACTATTTTTGGACGAATATCACCGTAAATGACAGATTGTGTCCTGCAATTCGTGCGGCCATTTTGAATTTTTCAATTCCGTAATCATATTCTTTACCAGCTACTCTTATAACCTCTAAATACCGAGTTTCAGCTCAATCGGTTGGCAAATAAGAAAGTTACAGTAAATAACGAATATTAGGCTATAAGGACGCCGCCATTTTGAAATTTTCAATTTCGACGGCATATTCACAATCAGCTACTTCAGTAACTTCAACATACTGAGTTTAATTCGAATCGGTTGGGAAATAAGAAAGTTATAGTAAATAATGGATAATAGGCTATGGGGACGCCGCCATTTTGAATTTTTGAGTTTCGATTAGATATTCGGGATCTGTGACCTCGATAACACATGGGTACTTATTTTCAGACGAATGGCACCGTAAATGGCAAAATATGTCCCGCAACTCGGCCGCCATTTTGAATTTTTCAATTTCGACGTCATATTCACAATCAGCTACTTCGGTAACTTCAACATACCGAGTTTCATTCGAATCGGTTGGAAAATAAGAATGTTATAGTAAGTAATGGATATTAGGCTATGGAAACGCCGCCATTTTGAATTTTTGAGTTACGATTAGATATTCGTGATCTTTGAACTCGATAACACATACATACTTATTTTCAGACGAATGGCGTCGTAAATGACAAAATGTGTCCAGCAGCTCCGCCGCCATTTTGAATTTTTCAATTTCGATTTCTGATTCCTATTCGGCGACATCAAAAACCCCCACATACCGATTTTGAGCGGTGTGACGCCATAATCGACAAACATCGTCCGCCATTTTGGAGTCGCCATTTTGAATTTTGCCATTCTGACGTCATATTCGTGATCAGCGTGGTCGATAATCCCCGGGTACCAAATTTCAGGCCAATCGGACGATAAATAGATTTAATTGCGATTTTTCTATGAATTTGGCTCACCCTATATAAATTTATTTTGCTCACCCATGCCGTTGACATTCTATTGATTTTTATTTAATTTGTATCATTTATTTTAGTGAACTGCATTGCCGGCCGAAATTTATCTCGGAAGCGAAAACATGCACTTTTGAAACGGCGATATTTCAGGAAATAATGGTAGTGGAGAATCTTTCTATGTCTCAAATGAATCCGGAAGGACGATATTTTGTTGTGATAGTGGAGTGTGCGGGCCAAATCGGAAATTCGGCCCGGCACGGGCGTGTGAATGTTGGGTTTTTTGGAAGAAAGTGAAAAACATCTACGTACATATAAATTCATAATTAAGCAATTACTTGGAATAAAAGCTCGTTCTGTGTCTCGATGGAAAGGGGGAGCTTTGCCCTTTCCCGTGATACCAAATTGTATAGGGAAAATCGTAAATTCGGCCTCGCAGGGGCGAGACAAATGTGACAAATTTGACTGTGTTAAAACGTAACCTAGAAAATTGTAAAACATGAAATTTTAAAACGCTCATATTTCAGTTAATACTGGACATAGAGGCTCGATCTTGGTCTCTATTTGAACACGAAGATTCGCATTTTATTCGTGCAGTACGTGCCCCGGGTTAATTGAAAAATTTAGTGTAGTTCTGTGCGAAATAAGAATGGATATTTTCATAAAAATCGAAAACCGTAAGTACTTTAAAAATCCATAAGTAAATAAATGTCGGGAGTGAAACGGCGTGCGACGTCTCTCTGGAAAGCAGAGGAACGTAGCTTTCCGGCGATACCAAGTTTGATGGGAAAAATGGAAAATTAAGCCCGCGGCGAGCGCGAGAAAAGTAGCTTTTCTCGGATATTTTAAATTTAAAATTTCACGTATTTTCGAAAAATTCTTCCACTTTGACCGCCCGTAGCTCGTTAACCTTTGGAGTTGGGAAAAAACAAAAAAAAAGACTTTTAGATAATTCATTTTTCTACATTTTCGTTAGGGCGAAGTATTTTGCTCTAGGAGGCCCCGTTTAGAAGTTATGGAGGTTTAAAGGTAAAAATGTCCAATTTTCCGCCATTCTGCACCGCCGCACATTTCGGGCGATATCTCCGAAACGAAGCGTCGTATGGAATTTTTGAAGATACCGGAGGAAGCGGAAAGAAACGCTCTTGTCCTTTGAGATTTTTTTATTTTGAGCTAGCTCCAGCCGTTTTCGAGTTATAGGCGAAAAACCCAAAAAATGAGTCTCGCTTCGGAAACGAAAAAGCGGAAAAACGTGCAATCTTAAAACGTCCGTATTTTTCGAAATACACATTTTCGAGCGCCGTACGGCGTCGCGGCGGAACGGGCAGAGATCGTAGTTATAGCTAGCCGCAAGCTGCGAGGTCGAAATCGAAAATTGAGCCCGACAGGAACGAAAATAAATCCAACATTTTTGACGTTTACGAAATACGAAAACGCCTTCCCCTATTTTCTCTCTTACTCCTCGACTCCTCATTCCCAAAAAAAGCAGGCGAGAGAGATAGTGTACTTTTACCGGTTAATAATTAAAAAACCGCGAAAAATACCCGCCCCGGACACGGCCTAAGCGACGAAAAATTCGCAGGCGAATCGAACGACGCCGGACCCGCGCCGAAAAACCTCCTCCCCGAAAAGGAGTTCGTAGATCAAAATGGCAATTTTAGAGGGGTACATACCAACTCCCTTTTCATATATATGACTAGAAAACGCTGCGCGTTTTCTAGGTCCTCCGGACGGGTGACAGCTGGCGCTGTCAAATTGAGTGAACGCTTGAATCATTGTAGAAAGCTTGAATCATTGTAGAAAGCTTGGATTTCAGTTTCGATATCAGATTCGTCATCAGCGACCTGAAAAACATCTAGGTACCGATTTTCAGTCGAATCGGTCCATAAATGACACATGTTGTCGGCCATTTTGTTTGCCGCCATATTGAATTTTGTAAATCTGATGTTATATTCGTTATTAGCTATACTAATAACCTGTACGTACCGAGTTTCATTGGAATCGGACGGTAAATAAAACAGTTACGATAAATGGCTATGGGGACGCCACCATTTTGAATTCTTTAGCGACAGCGACAGATTCGTGATCTGTAGCCTCGATAACACTCACATACCTATTTTTGGACGAATGCCGCCTTAAATAACGGATCGTGTCCCGCAATTTGTGCCGCCATTTTGAATTTTTCAATTCCGTAGACATGATCGTTATCGGCTACTCTAATTACCTCTAAATATCGAGTTTCAGAGGAATCGGTTGGCAAATAAGAAAGTTACAGTATAATAGGCCATGGGGACGCCGCCATTTTGAATTTTTCAATTTCGATGTCATATTCATAATTAGCTACTTCAGTAACTTCATCATACCAAGTTTAATTGGAATCGGAGGGTAAATAAGAGAGTTACAGTAAAAGATGGATATTAGGCTGTGGAGAGGCCGCCATTTTGAATTTTTGAGTTACGATTAGATATTCGGGATCTGCTACCTCGATAACACATAGGTACTTATTTTCAGACGAATGGCACCGTAAATGGCAAAGTATGTCCCGCAACTCGGCCGCCATTTTGAATTTTTCAATTTCGACGTCATATTCACAATGAGGTACTTCGGTAACTTCAACATACCGAGTTTCATTCGAATCGGTCGGTAAATAAGAAAGTTACAGTAAAAGATGGATATTAGGCTATGGAGACGCCGCCATTTTGAATTTTTGAGTTACGATTTGATATTCGTGATCACTGACCTCGATAACACGTACGAACTTATTTTCAGACGAATGGCACCGTAAATGGCAAAATATGTCCCGCAACTCGGCCGCCATCTTGAATTTTTCAATTTCGATTCCGGATTCGTAATCGGCGACCTCGAAAACCCCCACACACCGAATTTGAGCGGTGTGAGACCAGAAATGACTTAAGTTGCCGGCCATTTTGGCGCCGCCATTTTGAATTTTGCAATTCTGACGTCATATTCGTGATCAGCGTGGTCGATAACCCCCCAGTACCAAATTTCAGGTCAATCGGACGACAAATGAATTTAATTGTAATTTTCCTATGAATTTGGCTCACCCTATATAAATTTATTTTGCTCACCCATACCGTTGTCATTGTATTGATTTTTATTTAATGTTTATCATTTATTACAGTGAACTGCATTGCCGGTCGAAATTTGTCTCGCAAGCGAAAACATGGACTTTTGAAACGGCGATATTTCAGGAAATAATGGGAGTGGAGAGGCTTTCTAGGTGTCAAATTAACCGGGAAGGACGATATTTTGTTGTGATAGTGGAGTGTGCGGGCCAAATCGGAAATTCGGCCCGGCACGGGCGTGTGAATGTTGGGTTTTTTGGGTGAAAGTGAAAAACATCTACGTACATATAAATTCATAATTAAGCAATTACTTGGAATAGAAGCTCGTTCTGTGTCTCGATGGAAAGGGGGAGTTTTGCCCTTTCCCGCGATACCAAATTGTATGGGGAAAATCGAAAATTCGGCCTCGCAGGGGCGAGACAAACGTGACAAATTTGAGTGTGTGAAAACGTAACCTAGAAAATTGTAAAACATGAAATCTTAAAACGCTCATATTTTAGTTAATACTGGACATAGAGGCCCGATCTTGGTCTCTATTTGAACACGAAGATTCGCATTTTATTCGTGCAGTACGTGCCCCGGGTTAATTGAAAAATTTAGTGTAGTTCTGTGCGAAATAAGAATGGATATTTTCGTAAAAATCGAAAACCGTAAGTACTTAAAAAATCCATAAGTAAATAAATATCGGGAGTGAAACGGCGTGCGACGTCTCTCTGGAAAGCAGAAGAACGTAGCTTTCCGGCGATACCAAATTCGAGGGGAAAAGTGGAAAATTAGGCCCGCGGCGAGCGCGACAAAAGTAGCTTTTCTCGGATATTTTAAATTTAAAATTTCACGTATTTTCGAAAAATTCTTCCACTTTGACCGCCCGTATCTCGTTAATCTTTGGAGTTAAAAAAAAACAAAAAAAAAAGACTTTTAGATAATTCATTTTTCTACATTTTCGTTAGGGCGAAGTATTTTGCTCTAGGAGGCCCCGTTTAGAAGTTATGGAGGTTTAAAGGAAAAAATGTCGTATTTTCCGCCATTCTGCACCGCCGCACATTTCGGGCGATATCTCCGAAACGAAAAATCGCACGGAAATTTCGAGCATACCGGAGGAAGCGGAAAGAAACGCTCTTGTCCTTTGAGATTTTTTTATTTTGAGCTAGCTCCAGCCGTTTTCGAGTTATAGGCGAAAAACCGAAAAAATGAGTCTCGCTTCGGAAACGAAAAAGCGAAAAAACGTGCCATCTTAAAACGTCCGTATTTTTCGAAATACATATTTTTGAGCGCCGTACGGCGTCGCGGCGGAACGGGCAGAGATCGTAGATATAGCTAGCCGCAAACTGCGAGGTCGATATCGAATTTTAAGCCTCACAGGAACGAAACAAAACGGTAAATTTTTGACGTTTACGAAATACCAAAACGACCTCTCCTATTTTGTCTTTTACCCCTCGACTCCTCATTCCCAAAAAAAGCAGGCGAGAGAGATGGTGGACTTTTACTCTTTAATAACTAAAAAACCACGAAAAATACCCGCCCCGGATACGGCCTAAGCGACAGAAAATTCTTAGGCGAATCGAAGGACGCCGGACCCGCGCCGAAAAACCTCGTCCCCTCGGAGGAGATGTTAGTGCAAAATCGCAATTTTAAAGGGGTACAGACCCTCCAGATTTTAATATAACGCGGCCTCGCGCCGACCGCGTAGACTAGAATGGGCTATCGCCCATTCTAGCTCCTCCGGAGGGGTGACAGCTAAAGCTGTCAATGCGAGTGCTCCGCACTCGATTAGGAAACGCTTGAATCATTGTAGAAAGCTTGAATTTTAGTTGGAAATTGTCACTTTTTTTGGGTTTTTTTTAATTGTAAGTTTTCAGTTTTTTAATTTTCAGTTTTTTAGTTTTTCGGTTTTTTATCTTTCAGTGTTTCGGTGTTTCAGTTTTCTGTTTTTAAGTTTTGAAATTTTCAAGTTTTGAAATTGCAAAGTTTTGAAATTGTAAAGTTTTGAAATTTTAAAGTTTTGAAATTTTAAAGTTTTGAAATTTTAAAGTTTAGAAATTTTAAAGTTTTTAAATTTTAAAGTTTTGAAATTTTAAAGTTTTAAAATTGTAAAGTTTTGAAATTTTCTAATTTTGAAATTTTAAAGTTTTGAAATTTTAAAGTTTTGAAATTTTAAAGTTTTGAAATTTTAAAGTTTTGAAATTTTAAAGTTTTGAAATTTTAAAGTTTTGAAATTGTAAAGTTTTGAAATTTTAAAGTTTTGAAATTTTAGTTTTGAAATTTTAAAGTTTTGAAATTTTAAAGTTTTTAAATTTTAAAGTTTTTGAATTTTAAAGTTTTTAAATTTTAAAGTTTTTAAATTTTAAAGTTTTGAAATTTTAAAGTTTTGAAATTTTAAAGTTTTGAAAATTTAAAGTTTTGAAATTTTCAAGTTTTCAATTTTAAAGTTTTGAAATTTTAAAGTTGAAATTTTAAAGTTTTGAAGTTTTAAAGTTTTGAAATTTTAAAGTTTTGAAATTGTCAATTTTTCAAGTTTCCAAGTTTCCAAGTTTTCAAGTTGTCAATTTTTCAATTTTTCAATTTTTCAATGTTTCAATGTTTCAATGTTTCAGTGTTTCAATTTTTCAATGTTTCAATTTTTCAATTTTTTAATTTTTCAATTTTTCAATTTTTCAAGTTTTCAAGTTTTCATCAAGTTTTCAAGTTGTCAAGTTGTCAACTTTTCAACTTTTCAAGTTGTCAAGTTGTCAAGTTATTAAGTTTTAAAGTTTTTCAAGTTTTCACGTTTTTAGTTTTTCAGCTTCAGTTTTCATTTTTTCAATTTTTCAGTGTTCCAGTTTCAAGTTTTTCAGTTTATAGTTTTCAGTTTTTTATTTTTCAGTTTTCACTTTCATATTCGTAATCAGGTACTTCAGCAACCTTCACATTTCGAGTTTCAGCTGAATCGGACGGCAAATAAGAAAGTTATAGTAAATGATGAATAGTAGGCTTAGGGGATGCTGTCATTTTGAATTCTTGAACGACTGTCACATATTCGTTATCCGTGACCTCGATAACACTCTCATATCTATTTTCATACGAATGGGACCGTAAATGACAAAGTTGCCCTGCAACTCGTGACGCCATTTTGAATTTTTCAATTTAGATGTCTTATTCGTAATCTGCTACTTCAGTAACTTCCACATACCGAGTTTTAGATGAATCTGACGGTAAATAAGAGAGTTACAGTAAATTGAGGAAATAAGGTTATAGGGACGCCACCATTTTGAATTCTTTAGCGACGGTCACATATTCGTGATCTGTGACCTCGAAAACAGTCACATATCTGTTTTTGGTCGAATGTCACCGTAAATGACAGATTGTGTCTTGCAATTCGTGCCGCCATTTTGAATTTTTCAATTCCGTAATCATATTCGTTACCAGCTACTCTAATAACCTCTAAATACCGAGTTTCAGCCGAATCGGTTGGCAAATAAGAAAGTTACAGTAAATAATGGATAATAGGCTATGGAGACGCCGTCATTTTGAATTTTTTAATTTCGACCTCATATTCACAATCAGCTACTTCAGTAACTTCAACATACCGAGTTTCATTCGAATCGGTTGGGAAATAAGAAAGTTATAGTAAATAATGGATATTTGGCTATGGGGACGCCGCCATTTTGAATTTTTGAGATACGATGACATATTAGTGATCTGTGACCTCGATAACACGTACGTACGTATTTTCAGACGAAATGGCATCGCAAATGGCAAAATGTATCCTGCAACTCGGCCGCCATTTTGAATTTTTCAATTTCAACGTCATATTCATAATCAGCTATTTCAGTAACTTCAACATACCGAGTTTCATTCGAATCGGTTGGAAAATAAGGAAGTTACAGTAAATGATGAATATCAGGGTATGGGGACGCCGCCATTTTGAATTTTTAAGTAACGATAACATATTCGTGATCTGTGACCTCGATAACACATACTTACTTATTTTTAAACGAATGGCATCGTAAATGGCAATAGTAAATTATGTATATTAGGCCATGGAGACTCCACTATTTTGAATTTTTGAATGACGTTCACATATTTGTGATCTGTGATGTCAATAATACTCACATATCTGTTTTCAAACGAATGGGACCGTAAATGACAAACCTGTAGTGCAGCTCGTGCCGCCATTTTGAATTTTTCAATTTCGATGTCAGATTTGTAATAAGCGACCTCGGAAACATCCACACACCGATTTTGAGCGGTGGGAGACGATAAATAACCCTAATAGTAGGCGATTTTGGCATCGCCATTTTAAATTTTTAAGTTTTGTCTTCTAATTTATAATTAGCGATCTTGATTGCCTTCAGTAACCGATTTTCAGTCGACTCAGTCTGTAAATGATGAAGTTTATCCGCCATTTTGTCACATTTTCGTGTTCTACGACTCGAAATACCCCTAGGCACCGATTTCAGTCGAATCGGACCATAAATAATGAAGTTATATAGTTAGGGACCAAGAAGCACAGATATTTTGATGTAACGTATGCGACATTTTTTCAACTCGCAAAATGTTGGTGGTCTACCATGAGATATTGTTCCGTGATCGGAAGCAGTTGGTAGCATTATCTGTCAGTTCTTATTATGTGTTGGTATTTGTTTAAAATGTAAAATTTATTGTTTACATCATTAGATATCTGATAACACTACTTACCTGTGGATTTGAGAGAAATGTATTTTTGTAATAAAAGTATGATGGAATCATAGGAATTGGAGGTAGGCAATGTGTTGTATGGAAAAATCGCGAAGACAAATGAAGAAATAAGTTTTATAATGGAGAATTTGTTGACCATGTTAACTTTTTAGCGAAGACTGTTAAATGGATAGTTGCAATTTATTAAAGGAATGTAATGAAACATTAAAATGTGAATACACATGTAATGTAAAGAAGATATAGTATTGTATTTAATAGTGAAAATAAATGGATGGTAGCGTGCAACCAAGGAAAAGTTTTTTTTTTCTATTTTAGCCTTTTTATATGTTTGTGTTTGTTCAAATATAAGGAAGAAAAGAAAATTTACGTAGCAAGAGCAGCTTTAAGTCAGAGTGTACTTCAAAGAGAGGCCTGGCACAGTTTAAAAATGTTTAAGAGCCTAAAGTTTCTATTATTGTAAATGTTATAACGTAGTATGAAGGGAATCTTAAAAAAATGTGAATAAATATAAAATTTTGCGATCATATACTTGGAGTGGAATAATCGTACAAAATTCGTCCAAGTTATCATCTTTTTCATTAGTTGGTAAACTTGAAGAAATATGTATTAATTTTCACATAGTAAATAAAAAGGCCTAAAATTGACAACTGTATAGGGTTCTGAGCAATTATAAATTTAATGTTACTGTATAATATAGCAAAAGAAGAAGAAAAGAACATTTGGAACTGTAAAGGGTTCTGATAAATTGAAAGGAGAAAGTAGAAATTGGTTTACGGTGTGTTCTACGGGCTATATCTCAGTTGTACGTGAAAGAAGTTACGGTGTATCTACCTAAACAGTAAATGGTAGTAAATGAAAATGCTACAATTAACTAAATAAATATGCAAGAAGTATTAATAAACGTACTGTAAGAAAGTGTGGATTTAGAATTGAATTTAAGTGTGCAATCGAGTAGAAAAATGTAATTTTTAATTTTTGTGTCTAATTATGAGGGGAAAAGAAATATTGGAATACCCTCTGTGTTCAGTATTTCATTTTAATTGAGTCATTTAAATCAGAGAAATGAATAGTAATGGTTATACCTACTTTTTTAATATATACCTGCAAGGAACCAATATTTCTAGCTAATTTTCAGATGTTTTTGTAAGATAGTAGCAAGAAGAGTCGGAAAGTGGTGTAGGGAAGTGGAAGTGTACCACACAGAGTACCTCCATATAGTGTCGAACTGTGTCGGTGTTGAAAGTATCTATTACTTTGGATGTAACCTTAAAAGAGTGTAAATATATATGGAACTTTGTTACCATATAACTTATATTGCAATAACTGTATGAAATTTGTTTAATTATTTTCTTTATCTTTTCATATGCTTGAAGGAATGTGTAATCACTTTGAAATATTATAAGGCCCAAATGCAAAAAAAAAAAATTATGGGTGATTCAGCCTTAAAAAGTTAAAGTTTCTAAAAAAAATGTTTGACGTTGAATAGAATGATAAAATAATTTATTTTTATTTTTTGGAACATCTTATTTTTTGTGTAAAAACAGAAGAAAGTTTCTCTTGAAATTTATTCTAAAAAGTTAACATTGTTCAGTTAAAGTGGGTTATAAATTTTTTAATATTAAATTATTGGAGAATTTTCAACTGGAAAATATTGTATTTCATGGAAAACTCTGTAGGACAGAAATTATGTGTAACAGATTGAGGGATAAGTGTGAATTTTTTCAGAAGGTTTTGAACAATTTTTGGAAATTTAATTTTTTGATGTTTTCCTTCCACCGCAAATGTTGGTAGAAATTTCAAAAGAGTTGATAAGAAAATTCTGAAAAATTTCACACTTATTCGTGGATCTTTTACAAAGAAATTTTGTTTTATAAAATTGTTTTATAGTGTGTTGTCTTTGAGTGAAACTTTGATAAAGTTCTGATATTGAAATTTGTTAATTCAGTTGTCCCAAAAAGGTTAACTTTTTAGAAAAAAGTTGTGGAGAAATTGCTATCGTTTTTACTCAAAAAAGAAGATAAATGCCAATGTTACTGTATAATATAGTAAAAGAAAAAAACATTTGGAACTGAAAGTGTCTTGATAAATTTCAAAGAAAAGATAGAAATTGGTGTACAGTGTGTTTCATAGGTTGTATTTAAGTTATATTCTAAAGAAATTACAGTGTACCTACCTACTTATATGTAGTGTACTAAATAAGAATGCTATCTCACAGAGTTGCCCCGTAAAGTTTCAAACTGTGCCGGTGTTGAAAGTATTTATTATTTTGGATCTAACCCTAAAAGAGTGTAAATATATACGAAACTGTGGTACCGTATAACTTCTATTGCAACAATTGTAGTATTTTTCAGTTAAAGTGGGTCATAAAATCTTCAATATTAAATATTTGACTATTTTTAACTGGAAAACAATGCATTTTATGGAAAATTCTATAGAACAGAAATGATGTGTAATAGGTTGAGGAATAAATGTGAATTTTTTCAGGTTTTGAAAAATGTTTGGAAATTTTAATTATTTGATGTTTTCTTTTCACCGTAATGATTGTCAGAAATTCCAAAGAAGTTGATAAGAAAATTGTGGAAAATTTCACACTTATTCGTAGACATTTTACAAATAGTCTAATAAAATTGTTTCGTAGTGCGTTGTATTCGAGTGAAAAATTGTCTTATTTCTAATATTGAAATTCGTTAACTCAGTTGTACCGGAAAAGGTTAACTTTTAAGGAAAAAATTTCTGGAGAAATTGGTATCGTTTTTACTCAAAAAGAAGGTATAATTTGAAGAATTAGAAAAAAATTGTTTCAATCATTTTATTCGACATCAAAAATTTGTTTTCTTAAAAATCCTCTTGCCTTTTCAGGGCTGAGTGACCCAAGAAAGTGGGATTGTATTTTCCCAGAGTATATTTTGTTTTAAAAAAAAGTTATATACTTTGTGTCTGTAATTGTTGGAAATTGAATTATACAGCAATTATTAATTTATGTAAGCCAATGAAAGCAAAGAACCATGTTTTGAAACTTGATGGCGTTGTATCTACATGACAGTGTAAATTAATAATTTTAATATAACAGAATAGTAGATGAAAATTGTTCAATGCATCAAGAAATCAAATATGAATTAAAAGTTATGGATGTATCAGTGTTCAGTGAAGCACTGTAAACACAGGGTATTGGTATTGTCGAAGTAAGAAATGTTTAGTCGGTAACAGAACCATTTATTGAAGGTAGCATTACAAAAATGTATAACAAATATCCAAGTAAAATGCAAATAGTATGTGTTGGACAACAAATACATTTAGAAAATATGTTGGTTTTGAGTTAAGTAACGTAGTAACATAAAATAATAGTTGAAACGTACAATAATCAACAATATTTATTGTAAAATAATTTAAAATGGAATATTTGCAGTGGAGCAATTATAACAAAATACAATAAAAATTAAAGAAAGTCGTATTAGCAAGCAGAGTATGGAGAGTTGTATAGATTTTCTGTGACGTAATGATGTAGGCAACCATATTTCGCTTCATTCTATTCTGCACCTGCGGAAAGAAATAACCTAATTAGAGCGGGAACTGTTTGAACATTTGAAAATAATTTTTACCACAGAAGCTTAAAAAGTAAGTAATATAAAAAAATAATAAATTAAAAATACAATGGGAACATGTGGAATAGATTGGTACTGGAAAAAGTATTTAAAGCCTTTTGACTTCTATTATACTTACTTATTTTTAACATAATATCAACTGCCTCTGACATATTTGAGATGCAAACATTACATCTCAACTGAGAATTGTGGGAACGCGATTTGTAAACTATCGTAATTTAAGAAATACCCATCGGACAGAAATAAACGATAAATGGAATACTTGTAATTTCATGATCTTTATTTTTTGTACCATATCACTTTTTCTAAAAATGTAAGACTGTTGAGATTTTTAGGAGAAAAAGTGTCAAAATGACAGATTTTTAAAGCTGAACTCGTAATCTTGATATCGTAATAACTTGGAAAGTATAAATTTCAATGAAATATTGTTTTTAAGAAGCCACCAAATAATAAATGTGATATTTTTCGTGGCAACAATTGTGATGAAGGGAAAAAATAGAGAACTAAAACTTCAAAGAATTGATCACAAAATTGCGAAAAAGTTAATTATAAAATTTTTGTCCTATGAAATGTTTACAAAAAGTGCATTTTTTGGAGTTTTCAAAGTTTCAAATTGAACATTTTTTCGACATAGTTTTACTGAAAAAGGTTAACTGTTTAGAAGAAATCTCAAGAGACAATATTTTTTTGTTTCTAATCAGAAAATAAGATGATATCCCAGTGCCTAAGGAAGCTGAAACATTTGTGTGAAAAATTTTTTTTGTTTTTTCTTAGGGCCGAATCACTTATATGTAAAGCAGAAAAAATATGAATTGTGCCATGCAGAATGGTGAAGAAGAAATTTTTGAAAATATTTTTATGAGTTGCAACAAAATTCGTAAAGCCATGAATAGTGGAGAAAAAGGGGTCACATTTTCTCAAAAAATGGCCAATATACATATACAAAATTTGCTATGTTAATTATTTAAAATGTATTGTAATTATTTAAAATGTAATTGAAAACGTATGTTCACATCAGTTTCAAAAGGTTGATGTGACAATGAGCCAAAAGTCTGTTAGCCTCTTTCAATTTTTGTATGAAATAGCAAAGTTGTAAAATGTATATTTTTCCTTGCCAAATAACACGAAGAAATGACAATTTCAGAAAAAAAATATTCGAACAAAAGCAGTCTATTTGCAGTGAAACAATTTAAATTTGCAATTAAAAAAAAGGGTTTCTATGTACAAAACGAATTTAACATTGAATAATCTTAACTATGTCACCCAAAGTTAATGGGACATGTACATGTACATGTACCGAACTGTCCCCATCCAAGTCTGTAATCTCTTGTTGGAAAAATTTGTTTCACAGAGTGCTTATTACTCGAGATATTTAAAAGTGTTAAGTTAAGAAAATCACACGGTATAATGGAAATGAAAAGGCCCGAAGTATTCTTTGATAAAGTCTTCTTTTTACTCTTAAAGCAAGAAAGAGATGAGCACTACTATAAGCCATATAAGAGATATTCAAAAAATTTGTGTTGGTTTTTGATATGCTATAATTTTTTGGAATTTTTAAAGCAGCCATTTTTAGAAATTATACTGTAAACAAAGGAAAATATAACAATTTCGCTGGAAAAATTCCTTCTGTTAGTAAGTCATGGAAGAATAATTGCACCAAAAGAAAACATGACAAATTCAAGCTTAAGAAATGATATACAGTACATTTCTCTTTTCATGATTCCAATACCAGAGCTTCATTAATAACGATGCGATTGAAAAAAAATTAGATGGAAGATACTTACTCATCAGGAGATTGTTTCACGGTAAAATATTTAAAAATTCACCAGTGGTGTTTCTCCTTATGATAAGAAATGAACATGATTTTCCAAAAAAAGATATTAGGCATAGTTTTAACTGTGGAACAATCTCATAATCTTATTCGTTGCTATCGAAAACTGAGTAACACAGAATTTCATAGTAAGTCATGGAAGAATAATTGCACCAAAAGAAAACATGACAAATTCAAGCTTAAGAAATGATATACAGTACATTTCTCTTTTCATGATTCCAATACCAGAGCTTCATTAATAACGATGCGATTGAAAAAAAATTAGATGGAAGATACTTACTCATCAGGAGATTGTTTCACGGTAAAATATTTAAAAATTCACCAGTGGTGTTTCTCCTTATGATAAGAAATGAACATGATTTTCCAAAAAAAGATATTAGGCATAGTTTTAACTGTGGAACAATCTCATAATCTTATTCGTTGCTATCGAAAACTGAGTAACACAGAATTTCATTAAGATTTCAATGAGACCCGGTATTCATATAATAGAAAAATAAAATCCCTCTTTTATAGCAGCAATCATTGTAGTGAATTTTATTTTTGAATGCAGCGAAGAGTTAATTGAGCTGGAAGAAAACAGGCTTTCCATTTATAATTAATCACGTGACTTCAATCACTATACTTAATTGTCTTATGGAAACATTAATTGATTTGTGAAGCAAAGAGTTCAATTTTAAACTAATTAAATTCTGGAAAAAATTAATGAATAATTACACTGACATGGTTAAACTTGTTGTGAATTTCAGCTTAAGATTAAAACAAAATTGTTTGGCATGTGTTATTATCCTCGTATTTGTTTACGGAAAGCTCATCTTTTTCCAGCTTAAATAATTGCTCTTTATGTCCGCACACAAAGTTAAGACTGTAATAAGTAATAAATGGTATGGAATGTAAAAAATGAGATATTATTTTTTGATGATACAAACACAAAGTACAGTATCTAATTGAAATCCGGTATTAGTGAGTTTTTGATAACAATTGATAAGATTATAAGATTGTTTCACAGTTAGAAGTCTGCGTAATATATTTATTTTGGAAAATTAGGCAAATGTTTCTTCATGAAGATGAAGATTTTGAAATATTTTAGTGCAACACAATTTTCTGATGGGCAAGTACTTTCCACCCGAGTTTCCATCCAAATTTACGAAAAGTCATAGTGTTAATAGAGGCACTATGATGTGGAAGCCATAAAAAGTGAGACCTATTGACTGTTTCTGCTATCGTTCAGAAATAAACAAAAAATGAAATATTTGTAATGCCATAATTTTATTTTCTGTAAATGTAAGAGTTTTGAGTTATTTAATGAAAAAATCTTATACTAAGTACATTTTTCGCTTACAATATGACTTTATATCAGAATAGGTGTTTACTATTTAACCTTTATGCCCATAATGGTGGAGGGAGTGGGAAGAACCCCTAGTAGAAAGCATATATTTTGGAAAAGTAAGCTTTTTCGTACTAAATATTTAGAAAATCAAGGAAAAGAACCATGGAAATCCACTCAATTTTGATATTTTGTACTGTTTGTGTTCAATTGCATTCGACTATATATTAAAGTATAGATTTTTAGGCTACTATTTGAGTTCCTTTCATTATAAATTTGCAGTTTTCAGCTTTAAATTAATATTTATCAACCTCAAAAAACATGAACAATGATACTTTTTATCCGTAGGTACAATTAGAATTATTGGAATTTACTGGAGTAATCATTAGATTAGAACTATTTTATGAATTCTTCAATAAATCTTTTAATTTTTTTCGATAAAAGATACTCCAATGTGTGCTCAGTAAAGAAACAGAAAGGTGATGAAATGAAATTCTGCACTAAATAAGTTAGGTTCATAAGTGCATGTAAATCTACTACTATAAAATAATGAAAAATAGGTACTTACTGTGTATCGGTGAGGAAACAGGTCACCCGTGCCAAGTAATGAATCAAAAGAAAAGATTATCTATCCCAACGGCAAGAAAAGGAGGTTGCGTAGCTGCTTATATCATAATTGTAGCCGGCAATTTAAAAAATAAAGGGAATAAATTTGTAATCTTAATGTACGTATACTTTTGTTCGAATACAATAATTTCTAAATACTCTGCACATTAATCTTTTGCGGGATGATGTTAGCCAGAAAAGTCCTACGTATTCAATAAAAAGAGATTCACAGATTCAAAAATTAAATTGTAATTACAGCGTACATTGTAGGTGGTGTAGGGAAAAAGGACACGTGTAAGGTGTTTTGTAGGAACATTTAGGTGATGTCACATATGGTTTCTAAAGAGCTAAATTTATATATATGCAATCGGTACTTACAGAAACATTGGCAGAATGTCTTCTGATGCCTGTCCTTTGTAAAGTAGCAATTTTAACAAATGCAGGCACTCTTGTAGGATTGTTTATCGACTTCCACAAAGACATCATTTGTCTCTTGAAACCTGTAGAATCTAACACTTGTGCCGTACAATAGAAGCTTTTTTGTTGTGGGTTTTTTTGCCATGTCACATCAGATTCGACGATTTGTGTCCCATTTTACATCAACAAACAACCAACCTGAAAATATATGTATAAATGTATGTCTGATTACACTATGTAAGGATTATGCACATAAAACAATTTATTATAGTAACTTTGGAAGGTCACTGTGACAACAAACGACTTGTACTGAAATTATAAGAAAAGTTCCCTATGAAAAGACAATAATTTGTTACGCCAAAGTTACTGTGAACATGTCTATATGTCTGTAAATGTATGACCTAAGTTTAACTTGCTTTTAATTTAGTTTTAAATTGAAAAAGTATGAAAGCTACTTGTTTTAATAGCAGGAAGAAACGTTAATAGAAATATACTTTATCTCAGGCATTTTTATTTATTCACACAGGTTTAAACTTAAAGAGAAAGGAAATAATTTTAAATAAATGTCACGTGTACGTACAATGTATTGAAATATAATAAAAAAGTATTTGTAGGTATATAGGTGAAGGTAAATAATGATTTTCTGTTGTCAAGAAGAGAAAAAGTTCGACCAATATTTGAAAGCAAGGATGTACTCTCTTTATATAAGTGTTAAAAGAAACAAATAATTTTTCTATTTACTTAATTCAATTTGGCAATTTTGTACAGCGATGATGGCACAGTAACTTATTTAAATCGATGTGAGAGGAATGAAACGATATAAATTAAATGTAAATAACTTACTTTGCTGTAAAACAGAATCCATATTTCCACTGTATATATCCAATTTAATGGTCACTATAGGTATTCTTACACTGTAAATGTTCTCTAATCTTGGCAATTGATATGCAGCAAATGAAAAATGATTATTTCATTGTAAACATTGGAGCACAGGGCTGAGAAATACTTATTGTGGAGGCTTTATAATGTCTGCTTTTTACACCTAATGCAGATATCCAGATAACAGGTGGTTTTTCAGGTAGTTTAATCAACTCGTCGCACTAAACATTGTCGTGTAGCTACTTTGCAAACTGATGTGGGTAGGTATTTGGTTGTGGTAAATGGATACGTTGTGCACACTGAGACGTTGGCAAATGAACTGTAAATTTCCACTTAACGACTTCTAGAAGAGTCCACATGTTGCCGGGATAAAAAAGCACAGAAACAGCTGTAATAATGGGGGTTCTTTAACTACATAAAACTGGGTATCATTGTCACTGGTTTGTTCACCTCCTTCGAAAGGGGCAATATGAAGAGTACGTAGCTGGAAACGTTGATTACAACATACAAATCACTGTTAAAATTCCCTGTGCTATCGCATGGAATGTAGAAGCATAGGTAGGATCAGCTGGTAGAGACGTAGGTGGACGTAGGAAAGTATCGTTCTAAAAGGTTCCTCGTACTTTGTGGAAATGCACTGATGTAGTTTTTAAGGGCAAATTCTTGGAGACATCGTTATCACTGTATCGGTTTCATATTTCAATGCACTGTTATTTATTTTACACATATATTCCAAATGGTTTGTTTGAGGCCGAAGTTAGGTATGGAAACAGCTGTAGTTTGTGTCGTTTGCTTTATAGTTTTGGGGCCACATCCTTGTGTGAGCTGTCACCAATGTATTTTTTTGACATTCCACTATTATATATTCTTAACACTTGTTAATCTTGGCACAGAGACATCTCGCTGGGAGAATATCTGTAGATGTGAGGGGCCACAGGGCCGAGAGACATCTATTGTTGGGCTATGTAACGTATAGCAACAGAAATATTCCACTGAAATAGTACGCTTTTAAGTACACAGAACAGAGTCACTTTTTTATTTTTTATAGACTTAGTGTAGACAACAGGTGGTCTTTTCACAACTGGTTTGTTCCACTTGTTGCTTCGAAAATACCAAAGCAAGTTCCGAAATAAATGTACAGATGCAGGTAGATAGTTGTAGATGGAGGCAAGAAAGCAGGTGGTATTAAACCTCGAAGTATTCTTCCTGGAGATGCACTTTGAAGACAGTCTTTTGACATTTTTGAATTCGTTGTTAGGTACCATTGCATTTTTTTTACGCTGCACTGTAGTATCGTTCGTCGTTGGTTTGTTAACCTCCTTCAAAAGGGGCAACATGAAGATTACCTAGCTGGAAGCGTTGATTAGAACACACAAATCACTGTTACAATTCTCCGTGCTGTTGAATTGAATGTAGCACAGTCGGGATCGGCTGGTTGTGATGTAGAGGACGTAGAAAACTCAATGTACGGTACCCAGTTCTTTGTGGAGATGCACCGATGTAGTTTTTAAGAGAAAAATCTTGGAGACATCGTTACCACTGTATTGGTTTCATATTTCAATCCACTGTTATATTATAGTTTACACATATTCCAAATTTGTTTGTGAGCGAAGATAGGTATGGAAACAGCTGTTGTTTGTGTCGTTTGCTTTACAGTTTTGGGGCCACATCTTCGTATGAGGTGTCACCAATGCATTTTTTACATTCCACTGATATACATATTCTTTACACACATACTCCGACATGAAGTAAGTTATCGAATTGAGAAAGTGAACTGTTAAATACCAAATAAAAACTGGCCACAAACACAAAACGCTACAGGTCAATTTGGTAATTTCGATGTTGTTCCAGAAGCCGGAAGTACCACGTCACGTGACGTACTGCGCGAGTCGTTGACTTGATTTAAACGATATTTATTTATGAAACGAACCAATAACAGGATTTGAATTAGGATGAAGCGATTAGGTGGTAGATGAACCGGAAATCGAGTTAATTAATAAACGAAATAAATAAGGAATATATATATATGATCCGAGTGCGCCCGAACACACCCGAAGGGACAGAAAAGGAGATTTGTTGGGAAATTTAATAAATTAGAAATGAATTAAAGCAGGAAATGATACATGTGATACATCGTTGAATTTGTGAAAGCCCGTAGAATATAAATATAGACAGTAGGAGGGGTTGTGAAATTGATTATTGGGGAAAAAATCGTAAATTACACAGGCATGTCTCATAATGCGGTTGTAGTAAAATAAGACTATTTATAGAGAATTGTGGCGTTTTGCCTTACCAGCTAGGTAAATTCAGAAATAAAAAACACGTAGGTAGTTTCTAAACGTTTATTAATACGCTAAATACATAGAATAGGAGGTCGTTTCGTGTCTCTGTTAGCACAGAGGAAAGGTGGTGATTTTTCAAATTCAGCTGTGACGTCATCACTCTCAAGATTTAGAAAAATTCTTCCACTTTGACCGCCCGTATCTCGTTAATCTTTGGAGGTAGAGAAAAACAAAAAAAAAGACTTTTAGATAATTCATTTTTCTACATTTTCGTTAGGGCGAAGTATTTTGCTCTAGGAGGCCCCGTTTAGAAGTTATGGAGGTTTAAAGGAAAAAATGTCGTATTTTCTGCCATTCTGCACCGCCGCACGTTTCGGGCGATATTTCCGAAACGAAAAATGTTACGGAAATTTCGAGCATACCGGAGGAAGCGGAAAGAAACGCTCTTGTCCTTTGAGATTTTTTTATTTTGAGCTAGCTCCAGCCGTTTTCGAGTTATAGGCGAAAAACCGAAAAAATGAGTCTCGCTTCGGAAACGAAAAAGCGGAAAAACGTGCAATCTTAAAACGTCCGTATTTTTCGAAATACATATTTTCGAGCGCCGTACGGCGTCGCGGCGGAACGGGCAGAGATCGTAGTTATAGCTAGCCGCAAGCTGCGAGGTCGAAATCGAATTTTAAGCCCGACAGGAACGAAACAAAGCGGTACATTTTTGACGTTTACGAAACACCAAAACGCCTTCCCCTATTTTCTCGCTTCACCCTCGACTCCTCATTCCCAAAAAAAGCAGGCGAGAGAGATAGTGTACTTTTAATCGTTAATAAAAAAAAAACCACAAAAAGTACCCTCCCCGCGATAGCGCTACGGGACAGAGAATTCGACGGCGAAAAAATGAAGACCGGGCCCGACCCGCGAAACCGCCGCCCCGCGGAGCCTTTGCTAGCACCGTTCTGCAACTTTAGATAAGCGCATCCATGCAACATTTTAATATATATGACTAGAATGGGCTATCGCCCATTCTAGCTCCTCCGGAGGGGTGACAGCTAAAGCTGTCAATGCGAGTGCTCCGCACTCGATTAGGAAACGCTTGAATCATTGTAGAAAGCTTGAATTTTAGTTGGAAATTGTCACTTTTTTTGTTTTTTTTTTAATTGTAAGTTTTCAGTTTTTTAATTTTCAGTTTTTTAGTTTTTCGGTTTTTTATCTATCAGTATTTCGGTGTTTCAGTTTTTTGTTTATAAATTTTAAAGTTTTAAGTTTTAAAGTGTTTAAATTTTCATGTCTTGAAATTTTAAATTTTTAAAATTTTCAAGTTTTGAAATTTTAATTTTGAAATTTTAAAGTTTTGAAATTTTAAAGTTTTGAAATTTTAAAGTTTTGAAATTTTAAAGTTTTGAAATTTTAAAGTTTTGAAATTTTAATTTTGAAATTTTAAAGTTTTGAAATTTTAAAGTTTTGAAATTTTAAAGTTTTTAAATTTTAATTTTGAAATTTTAAAGATTTGAAATTTTAAAGTTTTGAAATTTTAAAGTTTTGAAATTTTAAAGTTTTGAAATTTTAAAGTTTTGAAATTTTAGTTTTGAAGTTTTAAAGTTTTGAAATTTTAGTTTTGAAGTTTTAAAGTTTTGAAATTTTAAAGTTTTGAAATTTTAAAGTTTTGAAATTTTAAAGTTTTGAAATTTTAAAGTTTTGAAATTTAAGTTTTGAAATTTTAATGTTTTGAAATTTTAAAGTTTTGAAATTTTAAAGTTTTGAAATTTTAAAGTTTTGAAATTTTAAAGTTTTGAAATTTTAGTTTTTAAATTTTAATGTTTTGAAATTTTAAAGTTTTGAAATTTTAAAGTTTTGAAATTTTAAAGTTTTGAAAATTTAAAGTTTTGAAATTTTAAAGTTTTGAAATTTTAAAGTTTTTAAGTTTTAAAGTTTTAAATTTTAAAGTTTTGAAATTTTAAAGTTTTGAAATTTTAAAGTTTTGAAATTTTAAAGTATTGCAATTTTAAAGTTGAAATTTTAAAGTTTTGAAATTTTAAAGTTGAAATTTTAAAGTTTTGAAACTTTACAGTTTTGAAATTTTAAAGTTTTGAAATTTTAAAGTTTTGAAATTTTAAAGTTTTGAAATTTTAAAGTTTTGAAATTTTAAAGTTTTGAAATTTTAAAGTTTTGAAGTTTTAAAGTTTTTAAGTATTAAAGTTTTAAATTTTAAAGTTTTTACATTTTAAAGTTTTGAAATTTTAAAGTTTTGAAATTTTAAAGTTGAAATTTTAAAGTTTTGAAATTTTAAAGTTTTGAAATCTTAAAGTTTTGAAATTTTAAAGTTTTGAAATTTTAAAGTTTTGAAATTTTAAAGTTTTGAAATTTTAAAGTTGAAATTTTAAAGTTTTTGAATTTTAAAGTTTTTAAATTTTAAAGTTTTTAAATTTTAAAGTTTTTAAATTTTAAAGTTTTTAAATTTTAAAGTTTTGAAATTTTCAATTTTAAAGTTTTGAAATTTTAAAGTTGAAATTTTAAAGTTTTGAAGTTTTAAAGTTTTGAAATTTTAAAGTTTTGAAATTGTCAATTTTTCAAGTTTCCAAGTTTCAAGTTTTCAATTTTTCAATTTTTCAATTTTTCAATTTTTCAATTTTTCAATTTTTAAATTTTTAAATTTTTAAATTTTTAAATTTTTAAATTTTTAAATTTTTAAATTTTTAAATTTTTAAATTTTTAAATTTTTAAATTTTTAAATTTTTAAATTTTTAAATTTTTAAATTTTTAAATTTTTAAATTTTTAAATTTTTAAATTTTTAAATTTTTAAATTTTTAAATTTTTAAATTTTTAAATTTTTAAATTTTAAAATTTTTCAACTTTTCAATTTTTCAATTTTAAAATTTTTAAATTTTCAAGTTTTTAAATTATAGTTTTTAAATTTTAAAGTTTTTAAATTTTAGTGTTTTTAAATTTTAAAGTTTTTAAATTTTAAAGTTTTGAAATTGTAAAGTTTTGAAATTTTAAACTTTTGAAATTTTAAAGTTTTGAAATTAAGTTTTGAAATTTTAAAGTTTTGAAATTTTAAAGTTTTGAAAATTTATAGTTTTGAAGTTTTAGTTTTGAAATTTTAGTTTTGAAAATTTAAAGTTTTGAAATTTTAAAGTTTTGAAATTTTAAAGTTTTTAAGTTTTAAAGTTTTAAATTTTAAAGTTTTTTAATTTTAAAGTTTTTAAATTTTAAAGTTTTGAAATTTTAGTTTCTAAATTTTAAAGTTTTGAAATTTTAATTTTGAAATTTTAAAGTTTTGAAATTTTAAAGTTTTGAAATTTTAAAGTTTTGAAATTTTAAAGTTTTGAAATTTTAAAGTTTTGAAATTTTAAAGTTTTGAAATTTTGAAGTTGAAATTTTAAAGTTTTTAAATTTTAAAGTTTTTAAATTTTAAAGTTTTTAAATTTTAGTTTTGAAATTTTAGTTTTAAAATTTTAATGTTTTGAAATTTTAAAGTTTTGAGATTTTAAAGTTTTGAAATTTTAAAGTTTTGAAATTTTGAAGTTGAAATTTTAAAGTTTTGAAATGTTAGTTTTAAAATTGTAATGTTTTGAAATTTTAAAGTTTTGAAATTTTAAAGTTTTGAAATTTTAAAGTTTTGAAATTTTGAAGTTGAAATTTTAAAGTTTTGAAATTTTAGTTTTAAAATTGTAATGTTTTGAAATTTTAAAGTTTGAAATTTTAAGGTTTTGAAATTTTAAAGTTTTGAAATTTTAAATTTTTGAAATTTTAAAGTTTTGAAATTTTAAAGTTTTGAAATTTGAAAGTTTTGAAATTTGAAAGTTTCGAAATTTTAAATTTTTGAAATTTTAAAGTTTTTAAATTTTAAAGTTTGAAATTGAAGTTGAAATTTAAAAGTTTTGATATTTAAAAGTTTTGAAATTTTAAAGTTTTGAAATTTTAAAGTTTTGAAATTTTAAAGTTTTGAAATTTTAAAGTTTTGAAATTTTAAAGTTTTGAAATTTTAAAGTTTTGAAATTTTAAAGTTTTGAAATTTTAAAGTTTTGAAATTTTAAAGTTTTGAAATTTTAAAGTTTAGAAATTTTAAAGTTTTGAAATTTTAAAGTTTTAAAATTTTAAAGTTTTGAAATTTTAGTTTCTAAATTTTAAAGTTTTGAAATTTTAATTTTGAAATTTTAAAGTTTTGAAATTTTAAAGTTTTGAAATTTTAAAGTTTTGAAATTTTAAAGTTTTGAAATTTTAATTTTGAAATTTTAAAGTTTTGAAATTTTAAAGTTTTGAAATTTTAAAGTTTTGAAATTTTAAAGTTTTGAAATTTTGAAGTTGAAATTTTAAAGTTTTGAAATTTTAGTTTTAAAATTTTAATGTTTTGAAATTTTAAAGTTTTGAAATTTTAAAGTTTTGAAATTTTAAAGTTTTTAAATTTTAAAGTTTTTAAATTTTAAAGTTTTGAAATTTTAAAGTTTTGAAATTTTAGTTTCTAAATTTTAAAGTTTTGAAATTTTAATTTTGAAATTTTAAAGTTTTGAAATTTTAAAGTTTTGAAATTTTAAAGTTTTGAAATTTTAAAGTTTTGAAATTTTAAAGTTTTGAAATTTTAATTTTGAAATTTTAAAGTTTTGAAATTTTAAAGTTTCGAAATTTTCAAGTTTTGAAATTTTGAAGTTGAAATTTTAAAGTTTTGAAATTTTAGTTTTAAAATTTTAATGTTTTGAAATTTTAAAGTTTTGAAATTTTAAAGTTTTGAAATTTTAAAGTTTTGAAATTTTAAAGTTTTGAAATTTTAAAGTTTTGAAATTTTAAAGTTTTGAATTTTTGAAGTTGAAATTTTAAAGTTTTGAAATTTTAGTTTTAAAATTTTAATGTTTTGAAATTTTAAAGTTTTGAAATTTTAAAGTTTTGAAATTTTAAAGTTTTGAAATTTTAGTTTTGAAGTTTTAAAGTTTTGAAATTTTAAAGTTTTGAAATTTTAAAGTTTTGAAATTTTAAAGTAGTTTTGAAATTTTAAAGTTTGAAATTTTAAGGTTTTGAAATTTTAAAGTTTTGAAATTTTAAAGTTTTGAAATTTTAAATTTTTGAAATTTTAAAGTTTTTAAATTTTAAAGTTTTGAAATTTTAAAATTTAAAAACTTTAAAATTTCAAAAATTTAAAATTTCAAAACTTTAAAATTTCAAAACTTTAAAATTTCAAAACCTTAAAATTTCAAACTTTAAAATTTCAAAACTACTTTAAAATTTCAAAACTTTAAAATTTCAAAACTTTAAAATTTCAAAACTTTAAAACTTCAAAACTAAAATTTCAAAACTTTAAAATTTCAAAACTTTAAAATTTCAAAACTTTAAAATTTCAAAACATTAAAATTTTAAAACTAAAATTTCAAAACTTTAAAATTTCAACTTCAAAAATTCTAAACTTTAAAATTTCAAAACATTAAAATTTTAAAACTAAAATTTCAAAACTTTAAAATTTCAACTTCAAAATTTCAAAACTTTAAAATTTCAAAACTTTAAAATTTCAAAACTTTAAAATTTCAAAACTTTAAAATTTCAAAATTAAAATTTCAAAACTTTAAAATTTCAAAACTTTAAAATTTCAAAACTTTAAAATTTCAAAACTTTAAAATTTCAAAATTAAAATTTCAAAACTTTAAAATTTAGAAACTAAAATTTCAAAACTTTAAAATTTTAAAACTTTAAAATTTCAAAACTTTAAAATTTCTAAACTTTAAAATTTCAAAACTTTAAAATTTCAAAACTTTAAAATTTCAAAACTTTAAAATTTCAAAACTTTAAAATTTCAAAACTTTTAAATATCAAAACTTTTAAATTTCAACTTCAATTTCAAACTTTAAAATTTAAAAACTTTAAAATTTTAAAACTTTAAAAAATTTCAAAACTTTAAAATTTCAAAAATTTAAAATTTCGAAACTTTCAAATTTCAAAACTTTCAAATTTCAAAACTTTAAAATTTCAAAACTTTAAAATTTCAAAAATTTAAAATTTCAAAACTTTAAAATTTCAAGACCTTAAAATTTCAAACTTTAAAATTTCAAAACATTACAATTTTAAAACTAAAATTTCAAAACTTTAAAATTTCAACTTCAAAATTTCAAAACTTTAAAATTTCAAAACTTTAAAATTTCAAAACTTTAAAATTTCAAAACATTACAATTTTAAAACTAACATTTCAAAACTTTAAAATTTCAACTTCAAAATTTCAAAACTTTAAAATTTCAAAACTTTAAAATCTCAAAACTTTAAAATTTCAAAACATTAAAATTTTAAAACTAAAATTTCAAAACTTTAAAATTTAAAAACTTTAAAATTTAAAAACTTTAAAATTTAAAAACTTTAAAATTTCAACTTCAAAATTTCAAAACTTTAAAATTTCAAAACTTTAAAATTTCAAAACTTTAAAATTTCAAAACTTTAAAATTTCAAAACTTTAAAATTTCAAAACTTTAAAATTTCAAAATTAAAATTTCAAAACTTTAAAATTTAGAAACTAAAATTTCAAAACTTTAAAATTTAAAAACTTTAAAATTAAAAAACTTTAAAATTTAAAACTTTAAAACTTAAAAACTTTAAAATTTCAAAACTTTAAAATTTCAAAACTTTAAATTTTCAAAACTAAAATTTCAAAACTTTAAAACTTCAAAACTATAAATTTTCAAAACTTTAAAATTTCAAAACTTTAAAATTTCAAAACTTAATTTCAAAACTTTAAAATTTCAAAAGTTTAAAATTTCAAAACTTTACAATTTCAAAACTTTAAAATTTAAAAACTTTAAAATTTAAAAACACTAAAATTTAAAAACTTTAAAATTTAAAAACTATAATTTAAAAACTTGAAAATTTAAAAATTTTAAAATTGAAAAATTGAAAAGTTGAAAAATTTTAAAATTTAAAAATTTAAAAATTTAAAAATTTAAAAATTTAAAAATTTAAAAATTTAAAAATTTAAAAATTTAAAAATTTAAAAATTTAAAAATTTAAAAATTTAAAAATTTAAAAATTTAAAAATTTAAAAATTTAAAAATTTAAAAATTTAAAAATTGAAAAATTGAAAAATTGAAAAATTGAAAAATTGAAAACTTGAAACTTGGAAACTTGAAAAATTGACAATTTCAAAACTTTAAAATTTCAAAACTTTAAAACTTCAAAACTTTAAAATTTCAACTTTAAAATTTCAAAACTTTAAAATTGAAAATTTCAAAACTTTAAAATTTAAAAACTTTAAAATTTAAAAACTTTAAAATTTAAAAACTTTAAAATTTAAAAACTTTAAAATTCAAAAACTTTAAAATTTCAACTTTAAAATTTCAAAACTTTAAAATTTCAAAACTTTAAAATTTCAAAACTTTAAAATTTCAAAACTTTAAGATTTCAAAACTTTAAAATTTCAAAACTTTAAAATTTCAACTTTAAAATTTCAAAACTTTAAAATTTCAAAACTTTAAAATGTAAAAACTTTAAAATTTAAAACTTTAATACTTAAAAACTTTAAAACTTCAAAACTTTAAAATTTCAAAACTTTAAAATTTCAAAACTTTAAAATTTCAAAACTTTAAAATTTCAAAACTTTAAAATTTCAAAACTTTAAAATTTCAAAACTGTAAAGTTTCAAAACTTTAAAATTTCAACTTTAAAATTTCAAAACTTTAAAATTTCAACTTTAAAATTGCAATACTTTAAAATTTCAAAACTTTAAAATTTCAAAACTTTAAAATTTCAAAACTTTAAAATTTAAAACTTTAAAACTTAAAAACTTTAAAATTTCAAAACTTTAAAATTTCAAAACTTTAAATTTTCAAAACTTTAAAATTTCAAAACTTTAAAATTTCAAAACTTTAAAATTTCAAAACTTTAAAATTTCAAAACATTAAAATTTAAAAACTAAAATTTCAAAACTTTAAAATTTCAAAACTTTAAAATTTCAAAACTTTAAAATTTCTAAACTTTAAAATTTCAAAACATTAAAATTTCAAAACTTAAATTTCAAAACTTTAAAATTTCAAAACTTTAAAATTTCAAAACTTTAAAATTTCAAAACTTTAAAACTTCAAAACTAAAATTTCAAAACTTTAAAACTTCAAAACTAAAATTTCAAAACTTTAAAATTTCAAAACTTTAAAATTTCAAAACTTTAAAATTTCAAATCTTTAAAATTTCAAAATTAAAATTTAAAAACTTTAAAATTTCAAAACTTTAAAATTTCAAAACTTTAAAATTTCAAAATTAAAATTTCAAAACTTTAAAATTTCAAAACTTTAAAATTTCAAAACTTTAAAATTTCAAAACTTTAAAATTTCAAAACTTTAAAATTTCAAAATTAAAATTTCAAAACTTGAAAATTTTAAAAATTTAAAATTTCAAGACATGAAAATTTAAACACTTTAAAACTTAAAATGAAATTTTAAAGTTTTGAAATTTTAGTTTTGAAGTTTTAAAGTTTTGAAATTTTAAAGTTTTGAAATTTTAAAGTTTTGAAATTTTAAAGTAGTTTTGAAATTTTAAAGTTTGAAATTTTAAGGTTTTGAAATTTTAAAGTTTTGAAATTTTAAAGTTTTGAAAATTTAAATTTTTGAAATTTTAAAGTTTTTAAATTTTAAAGTTTTGAAATTTTAAAGTTTTGATATTTAAAAGTTTTTTAAGTTTTAGAGTTTTTAAATTTTAAAGTTTTTAAATTTTAAAGTTTTGAAATTTTAAAGTTTTGAAATTTTAATTTTGAAATTTTAAAGTTTTGAAAATTTAATTTTGAAATTTTAAAGTTTTGAAATTTTAAAGTTTTGAAATTTTAAAGTTTTGAAAATTTAATTTTGAAATTTTAAAGTTTTGAAATTTTAAAGTTTTGTAATTTTAAAGTTTTGAAGTTTTAAAGTTTTGAAATTAAGTTTTGAAATTTTAAAGTTATGAAATTTTAAAGTTTTGAAAGTTTTAAAGTTTTGAAATTTTAAAGTTTTGAAAATTTAAAGTTTTGAAGTTTTAAAGTTTTGAAATTAAGTTTTGAAATTTTAAACTTGATATTTTAAAGTTTTGAAATTTTAAAGTTTTGAAATTTTAAAGTTTTTAAAGTTTTAAAATTTTAAAGTTTTGGAATTTTAAAGTTTTGAAATTGTAAAGTTTTGAAAATGTAAAGTTTTGAAGTTTTAAAGTTTTTAAATTTTAAGGTTTTGAAATTTTAAAGTTTTGAAATTTTAAAGTTTTAAAATTTTAAAGTTTTGAAAATTTAAAGTTTTGAAGTTTTAAAGTTTTTAAGTTTTAAAGTTTTTAAATTTTGAAGTTTTGAAATTTTTAAGTTTTTAAATTTTAGTTTTAAAATTTTAAAGTTTTGAAAATTTAAAGTTTTTAAGTTTTAAAGTTTTTAAATTTTAAAGTTTTGAAATTTTTAATTTTTTAAATTAAGGTTCTGAAATTTTAAAGTTTTGAAATTTTAAAGTTTTGAAATTTTAAAGTTTTGAAAATTTAAAGTTTTGAAGTTTTAAAGTTTTTAAGTTTTGAAGTTTTAAAATTTTTAAGTTTTTAAATTTTAAAGTATTTAAATTTGAAAGTTTTGAAATTTTAAAGTTTTGAAATTTTAAACTTTTGAAATTTTAAAGTTTTGAAATTAAGTTATGAAATTTTAAAGTTTTGAAATTTTAAAGTTTTGAAAATTTTAAAGTTTCGAAATTTTAAAGTTTTGAAAATTTAAAGTTTTGAAGTTTTAAAGTTTTGAAATTAAGTTTTGAAATTTTAAAGTTTTGAAATTTTAAACTTGAAATTTTAAAGTTTTGAAATTTTAAACTTGAAATTTTAAAGTTTTGAAATTTTAAACTTGAAATTTTAAAGTTTTGAAATTAAGTTTTGAAATTTTAAAGTTTTGAAGTTTTAAAGTTTTGAAATTAAGTTTTGAAATTTTAAACTTTTGAAATTTTAAAGTTTTGAAATTTTAAAGTTTTGAAATTAAGTTTTGAAATTTTAAAGTTTTGAAGTTTTATAGTTTTGAAATTTTTAAGTTTTGAAATTTTAAAGTTTTTGAATTTTAAAGTTTTTAAATTTTAAAGTTTTTAAATTTTAAAGTTTTTGAATTTTAAAGTTTTTAAATTTTAAAGTTTTTAAATTTTAAAGTTTTGAAATTTTAAAGTTTTGAAATTTTCAAGTTTTCAATTTTAAAGTTTTGAAATTTTAAAGTTGAAATTTTGAAGTTTTAAAGTTTTGAAATTTTAAAGTTTTGAAATTGTCAATTTTTCAAGTTTCCAAGTTTCAAGTTTTCAATTTTTCAATTTTTCAATTATTAAATTTTTAAATTTTTAAATTTTTAAATTGTTGAATTGTTAAATTTTTAAATTTTTAAATTTTTAAATATTTCAATTTTTAAAATTTTTAAATTTTTAAATTTTTAAATTTTTAAATTTTTAAATTTTTAAATTTTTAAATTTTTAAATTTTTAAATTTTTAAATTTTTAAATTTTTAAATTTTTAAATTTTTAAATTTTTAAATTTTTAAATTTTTAAATTTTTAAATTTTTAAATTTTTAAATTTTTAAATTTTTAAATTTTTAAATTTTTAAATTTTTAAATTTTTAAATTTTTAAATTTTTAAATTTTTAAATTTTTAAATTTTTAAATTTTTAAATTTTTAAATTTTTAAATTTTTAAATTTTTAAATTTTTAAATTTTTAAATTTTTAAATTTTTCAATTTTTAAATTTTTAAATTTTAAAGTTTTTAAATTTTAAAGTTTTTAAATTTGTGTTTTTAAATTTTAAAGTTTTTAAATTTTAAAGTTTTGAAATTTTAAACTTTTGAAATTTTAAAGTTTTGAAATTAAGTTTTGAAATTTTAAGGTTTTGAAATTTTAAAGTTTTGAAAATTTTAAAGTTTTGAAATTTTAAAGTTTTGAAAATTTAAAGTTTTGAAGTTTTAAAGTTTTGAAAATAAGTTTTGAAATTTTAAAGTTTTGAAATTTTAAACTTGAAATTTTAAAGTTTTGAAATTAAGTTTTGATATTTTAAAGTTTTGAAAATAAGTTTTGAAATTTTAAAGTTTTGAAATTTTAAAGTTTTGAAAATTTAAAGTTTTGAAGTTTTAAAGTTTTGAAAGTAAGTTTTGAAATTTTAAAGTTTTGAAATTTTAAATTTTTGAAATTTTAAAGTTTTGAAATTTTAAAGTTTTGAAATTTTAAAGTTTTGAAAATTTAAAATTTTGAAGTTTTAAAGTTTGTAAGTTTTGAAGTTTTAAAATTTTAAAGTTTTGAAATTTTAAAGTTTTGAAATTTTAATTTTGAAATTTTAAAGTTTTGAAAATTTAATTTTGAAATTTTAAAGTTTTGAAATTTTAAAGTTTTGAAATTTTAAAGTTTTGAAAATTTAATTTTGAAATTTTAAAGTTTTGAAATTTTAAAGTTTTGTAATTTTAAAGTTTTGAAGTTTTAAAGTTTTGAAATTAAGTTTTGAAATTTTAAAGTTATGAAATTTTAAAGTTTTGAAAGTTTTAAAGTTTTGAAATTTTAAAGTTTTGAAAATTTAAAGTTTTGAAGTTTTAAAGTTTTGAAATTAAGTTTTGAAATTTTAAACTTGATATTTTAAAGTTTTGAAATTTTAAAGTTTTGAAATTTTAAAGTTTTTAAAGTTTTAAAATTTTAAAGTTTTGGAATTTTAAAGTTTTGAAATTGTAAAGTTTTGAAAATGTAAAGTTTTGAAGTTTTAAAGTTTTTAAATTTCAAGGTTTTGAAATTTTAAAGTTTTGAAATTTTAAAGTTTTAAAATTTTAAAGTTTTGAAAATTTAAAGTTTTGAAGTTTTAAAGTTTTTAAGTTTTAAAGTTTTTCAATTTTGAAGTTTTGAAATTTTTAAGTTTTTAAATTTTAGTTTTAAAATTTTAAAGTTTTGAAAATTTAAAGTTTTTAAGTTTTAAAGTTTTTAAATTTTAAAGTTTTGAAATTTTTAATTTTTTAAATTAAGGTTCTGAAATTTTAAAGTTTTGAAATTTTAAAGTTTTGAAATTTTAAAGTTTTGAAAATTTAAAGTTTTGAAGTTTTAAAGTTTTTAAGTTTTGAAGTTTTAAAATTTTTAAGTTTTTAAATTTTAAAGTATTTAAATTTGAAAGTTTTGAAATTTTAAAGTTTTGAAATTTTAAACTTTTGAAATTTTAAAGTTTTGAAATTAAGTTATGAAATTTTAAAGTTTTGAAATTTTAAAGTTTTGAAAATTTTAAAGTTTCGAAATTTTAAAGTTTTGAAAATTTAAAGTTTTGAAGTTTTAAAGTTTTGAAATTAAGTTTTGAAATTTTAAAGTTTTGAAATTTTAAACTTGAAATTTTAAAGTTTTGAAATTTTAAACTTGAAATTTTAAAGTTTTGAAATTTTAAACTTGAAATTTTAAAGTTTTGAAATTAAGTTTTGAAATTTTAAAGTTTTGAAGTTTTAAAGTTTTGAAATTAAGTTTTGAAATTTTAAACTTTTGAAATTTTAAAGTTTTGAAATTTTAAAGTTTTGAAATTAAGTTTTGAAATTTTAAAGTTTTGAAGTTTTATAGTTTTGAAATTTTTAAGTTTTGAAATTTTAAAGTTTTTGAATTTTAAAGTTTTTAAATTTTAAAGTTTTTAAATTTTAAAGTTTTTGAATTTTAAAGTTTTTAAATTTTAAAGTTTTGAAATTTTAAAGTTTTGAAATTTTCAAGTTTTCAATTTTAAAGTTTTGAAATTTTAAAGTTGAAATTTTGAAGTTTTAAAGTTTTGAAATTTTAAAGTTTTGAAATTGTCAATTTTTCAAGTTTCCAAGTTTCAAGTTTTCAATTTTTCAATTTTTCAATATTTCAATTTTTCAATTATTAAATTTTTAAATTTTTAAATTTTTAAATTTTTAAATTGTTGAATTGTTAAATTTTTAAATTTTTAAATTTTTAAATATTTCAATTTTTAAAATTTTTAAATTTTTAAATTTTTAAATTTTTAAATTTTTAAATTTTTAAATTTTTAAATTTTTAAATTTTTAAATTTTTAAATTTTTAAATTTTTAAATTTTTAAATTTTTAAATTTTTAAATTTTTAAATTTTTAAATTTTTAAATTTTTAAATTTTTCAATTTTTAAATTTTTAAATTTTAAAGTTTTTAAATTTTAAAGTTTTTAAATTTTAGTGTTTTTAAATTTTAAAGTTTTTAAATTTTAAAGTTTTTAAATTTTAAAGTTTTGAAATTTTAAACTTTTGAAATTTTAAAGTTTTGAAATTAAGTTTTGAAATTTTAAGGTTTTGAAATTTTAAAGTTTTGAAAATTTTAAAGTTTTGAAATTTTAAAGTTTTGAAAATTTAAAGTTTTGAAGTTTTAATGTTTTGAAAATAAGTTTTGAAATTTTAAAGTTTTGAAATTTTAAACTTGAAATTTTAAAGTTTTGAAATTAAGTTTTGAAATTTTAAAGTTTTGAAAATAAGTTTTGAAATTTTAAAGTTTTGAAATTTTAAAGTTTTGAAAATTTAAAGTTTTGAAGTTTTAAAGTTTTGAAAGTAAGTTTTGAAATTTTAAAGTTTTGAAATTTTAAATTTTTGAAATTTTAAAGTTTTGAAATTTTAAAGTTTTGAAATTTTAAAGTTTTGAAAATTTAAAATTTTGAAGTTTTAAAGTTTGTAAGTTTTGAAGTTTTAAAATTTTAAAGTTTTGAAATTTTAAAGTTTTGAAATTGTAAAGTTTTGAAAATGTATAGGTTTGAAGTTTTAAAGTTTTTAAGTTTTAAAGTTTTTAAATTTTAAAGTTTTGAAATTTTTAAATTTGAAAGTTTTGAAATATTAAAGTTTAGAAATTTTAAAGTTTTTAAGTTTTTAAATTTTAAAGTTTTGAAATTTTAAAGTTTTTAAGTTTGTTACGTTTTCAAGTTTCTAAGTTTCCACGTTTTCAGGTTTTCAAGTTTTCCAGTTTTCCAGTTTTCCAGGTTTTAAGTTTTCAAGTTGTCAAGTTTTCAAGTTTTTAAGTTTTCAAGTTTTCAAGTTTCCAAGTTTTCAAGTTTTCAAATTTCCAAGTTTTCTAGTTCTTAAGTTTTCAAGTCTTTAAGTTGTCAAGTTGTCAAGTTTTCAAGTTCACGTTTTCGGTTGTTCAGTTTCAGTTTTCATTTTTTTAGTTTTCCAGTTTCAGTTCTTCAGTTTCAAATTTTTTAGTTTCCAGTTTTCAGTTTTGTATTTTTCAGTTTTTACTTTCATATTCGTAATCAGGTACTTCAGCAACCTTAATATTCCGAGTTTCAGTTGAATCGGACGACAAATAAGAAAATTATAGTAAATGATGAATATTAGGCTTAGGGGATGCTGCCATTTTGAATTCTTGTATGACTGTTACATATTTGTGATTTGTAACCTCGATAACACTTATATACCAATTTTCACACGAATGGGATCGTAAATGATAATCTGGACTTGTAATTCTTCCCGCCATTTTAAATTTTTCAATTTCGATTTCATATTTGTAATCTGCTCCTTTAGTAACTTTTACATACCGAGTTTTAGATGAATTGGATGGTAAGTAAGAGAGTTAAAATAAATGAAGGATATAAGGTTATGGGGACGTCACTATTTTGAATTCTTTAGTGACGGCCACATGTTCGTGATCTGTGGCCTCGAAGACAGTCATATATCTATGTTTGGATGAATGTCACCGTAAATGACAGATTTTGTTTTACAATTCGTGCTGCTATTTTGAATTTTTCAATTCCGTAATCATATTCGTTATCAGTTACTCTAATAACCTCTAAATATCGAGTTTCAGCTGAATCGGTTGGCAAATAAGAAAGTTACAGTAAATAATGGATATTAGGCCATGGAGATGCTGCCATTTTGAATTTTTCAATTCTGAAGTCATATTTACAATCAGCTACATTAGTAACGTCATTATATCGAGTTTCATTTGAATTGGATGGTAAATAAGGAAGTTACAGTAAATGATGAATATTAGGTTGTAGGGATGTGGCCATTTTGAATTTTTGAGTTACGATAATATATTCGTGATCCGTGATCTCGATAACACTCACATATCTATTTTAACACGAACGGGATCGTGAACGATAAACTTGTTCTGGAACTCGTGCCGCCAATTTGAATTTTGAAGTTTGGTCTTCTAATTTGTAATTAGTGACTTTGAATACCTTTATTTATTGATTTTCAGTCGACTCAGTCTATAAATGATGAACTTTATCTACCATTTTATCACAATTTCGTGTGCTACGATTCGAAGTACTCTTAGGCACCGAGTTTCATTCGAATCGGACTATAAATGACGAAGTTATGTAGTTAAGGACCAAGAAGCACCGAAATTTTGATGTAATGTATGTGACATTTTTCCAATTCGCAAAATGTTGGTGGTCTATCATGAGATATTGTTCCGTGATACAAATCAGTTGGTTACATTTTTTGTCATTTCTGATTATGTGTTGGTATTCGGTTAAAATGTAAAATTTATGCCTTGTTTACATAACCTGTCTAACCTGATATTACTTACCTGTGGACTTGAAAGGAATGCAAAGATATATTTTTGTAATAAAAGTAGATATGATGGAACCGTAGGAACTGGAGGTGGGCAATATGCTTTACCGAATAATTGAGAAGAGAAAACAATAAATAAGTTTTATTGTGGAGAATCTGTTAACGAAGTTAATTTTTTATTGAAGCGTGTTGAATGGAGGCGCTATAATTAACTGTAGAAATGTAATAAAACATGAAAATGTGAATACATATGTAATGTAAAGGAGATTAGCATTGTATTTTTATTGACAATAAATGGATGTAAGCGTGCAATCGAGGGAAAGTTTATTTTTTTTGTTTTTTTAGCCTTTTTTAATGTTTGTGTTTGGCCAATTATAAGAGAAAGAAAGTTTAAATAGTAAGAGCTGCTTTTAAGTGGCGAGGAGAAGTCAGAATGTACTTTAAAGAGAGACCTGGCACAGTTTAAAACTGTATAAGAACCTAAAGTTTCTATTACTCAAAATGTTGTAACGTAGTATGAAGTGGATTTGGAGAAAGTGTGAACAAAAGTAAAATTTTGCGACCGTATAACTTATAGTGGAATAATCGTACAACATTAGTTCTGGTTATTATTTTTTCCATTGGTAAACTTGAAGGAATGTGTAATTATTTTCATGTATTATTTAAAAAGGCTTAAAATTGACGTTAACTGCATAGGGTTTAGAGTAATTATAAATTTCAATGTTACTGTATAATATAGTAAAAGAAAAAGAAAATAACATTTGGAATTGTAGTGTCCTATAAATTTCAAAGAAAAGATAGAAATTGGTGTACAGTGTGTTTCATAGGTTGTATTTAAGTTATATATTTAAAAGAAATTACAGTGTACCTACCTACTTATGTAGTGTACTAAATAAGAATGCTAACTCAGAGTTGCCCCATATAGTTTCAAACTGTGCCGGTGGCAAAAGTATTTATTATTTTGGATCTAACCTTAAAAGAGTGTAAATGTACACGAAACTTTGGTACCATATAACTTCTACTGCAACAATCGTACAAAAATTGTTTTAATATTATTTTCTTCATCTTTTCGTGTACTTGAAGGAATGTGCAATCACTTAAAAATATCGTAGGGCCCAAGGGCAAAACATAGATAATGGATGGTCGAGTCTTAAAGAGGCAAGAAAGTTCCTTAAAAAAAATGTTTGACATTGAATAGAATGATAAAATAATTCATTTTTATTTTTTGGAGAAAGTTTCTCTTGAAATTTTTTCTAAGTTAACATTTTTCAGTTAAAGTGGGTCATAAAATCTTCAATATTAAATATTTGAGAATTTTTAACTGGAAAACAATGCATTTAATGTAAAATTGTATAGAATAGAAATTAAGTATGTGCAATAGGCTGAGGAATAAATGTGAATTTTTTCAGAAGGTTTTGAAACATTTTTGGAAATTTTAATTATTTGACGTTTTCTTGTCACTGCAATGATTGCCAGGAATTTCAAAAAAGTTGATAAGAAAATAGAAAATTGTGAGAAATTTCACATTTATTCGTGGACCTTTTATAAATAATTTTTGTCTTATAAAATTGTTTCATAGTGCGTTGTCTCCGAGTGAAAAATTGCAAAATTTCTAATACTGGAAAAGGTTAACTTTTTATAACTTTTTAGAAAAAATTTCTGAAGAAATCGCTATCGTTTTTATTCAAAAAGGAAGGTATAGTCGGAAGTATTAAAAAAAAATCGTTTCAATCATTTTATTCGACATCAAAAATTTGTTTTCTTAAAACTCCTCTTGCCTTTTCAGGGCTGAAGGACCCATGAAACATAAATATTATGAGTTGCGCCATTCAGATTCATAAAGTAGACATTCTTTCTGATCTTTTCATGTCCTGCAACAGTATACCGAAGCTCGAAAAGAAAGTGGGATTGCATTTTCTCAGAGCATATTTTATTTTTTTTTAAATTATATACTTTATCTTTAATTGTTGGAAATTGAATTGTACAGTAATTATTAATTTATTTAAGCCAATGAAAGCAAAGAACCATGTTTTGAAAATTGATGGCGTTGTATCTATATGACAGTGTGAATTATTAATTTCAATGTAATATAGAATAGTAGATGAAAATTGTTCAGTGCATCAAGAAATCAAATATGAATTAAAAGTTATGGATGTATCAGTGTTAAGTGAAGCACTGTAAACACAGGGTATTGGTATTGTCGAAGTAAGAAATGTTTAGTCGGTAACAGAACAATTTATTGAAGGTAGCATTACAAATGTATTACAAATATCCAAGTAAAATGCAAATAGTATGTGTTGGACAACAAATACATTTACAAATTATGTTGGTTTTGAGTTAAGTAACGTATGAACATAAAATAATAGTTGAAATGTACAATAATTAACAATACTTATTGTAAAATAATTTAAAATGGAATATTTGCAGTGGAGCAATTATAACAAAATACAATAAAAATGAAAGAAAGTCATATTAGCAAGTAGAGTATGGAGAGTTCTATAGATTTTCTGCGACGTGATGATGTAGGCAACCACACTTCGCTTCATTCTATTTTGTGCCTGCAGAAAGAAATAACCTAATTAGAACGGGAACTATTTGAACATTTGGAAATTATTTTTATCACAGAAGTTTAAAAAGTAGGTAATATAAAAAAAAATAAATTAAAAATATAATGGGAATATATGAAATAAATTGGTACTGGAAAAAGTATTTAAAGCCTTTTGACTTCTATTATACTTACTTATTTTTAACATAATATCAAGTGGCTCTGACATATTTGAGATGTAAACATTACATCTCGACTGAGAATTGAGGGAACGCGATTTGTAAATATCGTAATTTAAGAAATACCAATCGGATAGAAATGAATGATAAATGGAATACTTGTAATTTCATGATCTTTATTTTTTGTATCATATCACTTTTTCTAAAAAGGTAAGATTGTTGAGATTTTTAGGAGAAAAAGTGTCAAAATGATAGATTTTTAAAGTTGAAATCGTAAACTTGAAATCATTATAACTTGGAAAACATAAATTCCAATGAAATATTGTTTTTAAGAAGTCACCAAATAATAAATGTGATATTTTTCTTGGCAACAATTGTGACGAAGGAAGAAAATAAAAAACTAAAACTTCAAAGAATTGATCACAAAATTGCCAAAAAATTAATTAGAAAATTTTTGTCCTATGGAATTTGTACAATAAGTGCTATTTTTGGAGTTATAAATTTTCAAGTTTCAAATAGAACGTTTTTTCGATATAGTTTTACTGGAAAAGGTTAACTGTTTAGAAGAAATCTCAAGAGACAATATTTTTTTGTTTCTAATCAGAAAATAAGATGATATCCCAGTGCCTAAGGAAGCTGAAACATTTGTGTGAAAAATATTTTTTTGTTTTTTCTTAGGACTGAGTCACTTATATGTAAAGCAGAAAAAATATGAATTGTGCCATGTAGAATGGTGAAGAAGAAATTTTTTAAAATATTTTTATGAGTTGCAACAAAATTCGTAAAGCCATGAGTAGTGGAGAAAAAGGGGTCGCATTTTCTCAAAAAAGGGCCAATATACATATACAAAATTTGTTATGTTAATTATTTAACATGTATCATTAATTGAAAACGTATATGTTCACATCAGTTTCAAAAGGTTGATGTGACAATGAGCCAAAAGTCTGTTAGCCTCTTTCAAATTTTGTATGAAATAGCAAAGTTGTAAAATGTATATTTTTCCTTGCCAAATAACACGAAGAAATGACAATTTTAAAAAAAAAAATGTTCGAACAAAAGCAGTCTATTTGCAGTGAAACAATTTAAATTTGCAATAAAAAAAAATGATTTCTATGTACAAAACGAATTTAACATTGAATAATCTTAACTATGTCACCCAAAGTTAATGGGACATGCGCTACCGAATTGTCCGCATCCAAGTCTGCAATATTTTGTTGGAAAAATTTGTTTCACAGAGTGCTTATTACTGGAGATATTTAAAAGTGTTAAGTTAAGAAAATCACACGGTATAATGGAAATGAAAAGGCCCGAAGTATTCTTTGATAAGGTCTTCTTTTTACTCTTAAAGCAAGAAAGACAGTGGTATGTGGGAAAGAATGAGCACTACTATAAGTCATATAGGGGATATTAAAAAAATATGTGTTGGTTTTTAACATGTTAAAATTTTTTGGAATTTTTAAAGCAGCCATTTTTAGAAATTATATTGTAAATAAAGGAAAATATAATAATTTTGCTGGAAAAATTCCTTCTGTTAGTAAGTCATAGAAAAATAACTGCATCAAAAGAAAACATGACAAAGTCTAGCTTAAGAAATGATATACAGTACATTTCTCTTTTCATGACTCCAATACCACAGCTTCATTAATAACGATGTGATTAAAAAAAAAATTAGATAGAAGATACTTACTCATCAGGAGATTGTTTTACGGTAAAATATTTAAAAATTCACCAGTGGTGTTTCTCTTTATGATAAGAAATGAACATGATTTTCCAAAAAAAGATATTCGACATAGTTTTAACTGTGGAACAATCTCATAATCTTATTCGTTGTTATCGAAAACTGAGTAACACAGAATTTCAATAAGACCCGGTATTCATATAGTAAAAAAATAAAATCCCTCTTTTATAGCAGCAATCATTGTAGTCAATTTAATTTTTGGACGCAGCGAAGAGTTAATTGAGTTGAAAGAAGACAGGCTTTCCAATTATAAATAATCACGTGGCTTCAATCACTATACTTAATAGTCTTATGGAAACATTAATTGATTTGCAAAGTAGAGTTCAATTTTAAATTAATTAAATTCTGGAAAAAATTAATAAATAATAACACTGATATAGTTATACTTGTTGTGAACTTCAGCTTAAGATTGAAACAAAATTGTTTGGCATGTGTTATTATCCTCGTATTTGTTTACAGAAAGCTTATATTTTTCCAGCTTAAATAATTGCTTTTTATGTCCGCATACAAAGTTAAGACTGTAATAAGTAATAAATGGTATGGAATGCAAAAAATGAGATATTATTTTTTGATGACACGAACACAAAGTACAGTATCTAATTGAAATCCGGTATTAGTGAGTTTTTGATAACAATTAATAAGATTATAAGATTGTTATACAGTTATAAGTCTGCTTAATATATTTCTTTTGGAAAAGTAGGCAAATGTTTCTTCATGAAGATGAAGATTTTTAAATATTTTAGTGCGACACAATTTTCTAATGGGCAAGTACTTTCCACCCGAGTTTCCATCCAAATGTACGAAAAGTCACAGTGTTAATAGAGGCACTATGATGTGGAAGCCATAAAAAGTGAGACCTACCGACTGTTTCTGCTATCGTTCAGAAATAAACAAAAAATGAAATATTTGTAATGCCATAATTTTTTTTTTTTTGTAATATACCACTTTTTCCATAAATGTAAGAGTTTTGAGTTATTTAATGAAAAAATCTTATACCAAGTGCCTTTTTCGCTTACAATATGACTTTATATCAGATTAGGTGTTTACTATTTAACCTTTATGCCCATAATGGTGGAGGGAGTGGGAAGAACCCCTAGTAGAAAGCATATATTTTGGAAAAGTAAACTTTTTTGTACTAAATATTTAGAAAATCAAGGAAAAGAACCATGGAAATCCACTCAATTTTTTTTTTTTTATTTTTAATCAGCAAGTAAGACGATAGCCTAGTGCCTTGCCACAGCGAAACAATTGGTTGGAAATTTTGTTTGCCTTTTTAGGGTTGAGTCGCTCACATAGAGAACAGGAAAGAGTATGTATTGTGCCATTCAGATTAGGGAAGTAGAATTTTTTTTTATATTTTTTTGTTAGTTACAACAGGATCCTTGAAGGTCCGAGTATTGGAGAAAGTGATGTTGCGTTTTCTTAGGAAATGGCCCATGTGTATATGCAAAATTTGATATGTTAATTATCCAACATGTGCCAATAATTGAAAACATATGTCCACATCAGTTTGAAAATGATTGACGTAATGGCGGGTTCAAAGTCCGTCTGCCTCTTGTAATTGTTGTGTGAAACCGTAAAGTTGTAAAATGTATATATATCCACGCTAAATGAGAGGAAGTGACAATTTCAAAAAAAAAGTACTGTATGCACAATGAAACAATTAAAATTTGCAATTAAAAGTATGGGTTATCATGTACAGAACGACTTAGATCATGATTATTGTTAACTGTCATCCAAAATTAAAGAGACATAATGCAGAACTGTTCTCATCTAAGTTTATAATGTTTTGTTGGAGAAATCTGTTTCGAACAGTGCTTATTTATTGCTTGAGATATTTAATAGTGTCAAGTTAAAGAAATCACATGGTATAATAGAAATTAAGATGCCTAAAGTATTCTTTGTTAAGGTTTTCTTTCTATTTTTAAAGGAAGGAAGAGAGTGCTATGCGAGAAAGAATTAGCATCTAAGTGATTTAAAAAAAAAAAAGTGTTATTTTAAGACGTGCTATAATTGTTTGGAATTTCCAAAGCAGCCATTTTTAAAAATTTATTCTAAATAAACAGAAATTTAACAGTTTTGCTGAAAAAATTTCTGTTATTAGTAAATAATGGAAAAATAATTCCATCAAAGAGAAATGTGACAATATAAAAAGTCAAGCTTAAAAAAATTATAAACAGTATGTCTGACTTTTCATGACTCCCATATCACAGCCTCAGTTTTAACAGAAAGATTGGAAAAAAAAAAAGAAATAGATGGAAAACAGTTACACATCGAAAGATTGTTTCACGGTAAAATATTTAAAAATTCATCAATGGCGTTCCTCCTTATAAAGAGAAATGAACGTAATATTCCAAAAAAAGATAGTAAGCAAACTCAATTGTGGAACACTCTCGTAATATTATTCGTTGTGTCATTACTGTCAATTTTATTTTTGGATGTAACGAAGAGTTAATTGAACTGGAAGAAGGCAGGCTTTCCACCGATAAGTAATCACGTGACTTCAATCACTATACTTAACAATCTGAACGAAACATAAAAGTAAATCTTAAATTAATTTAATCCTGAAAAAAAATTATAAATAATAATATTGAAAATGGTTGTACTTGTTGCAAAGATGTGCTTGAGATAAAAAAAAATTGTTTTGCATGTGTTATCATTCTAGTATTTTTTGACTGTTAAATAAAGTGACTGACATCAAGTGATTAATTCTAAACGGGAAGATTATCTTTTTCTAGTTTAACGAATTACTCACTACGTCCAAGTATAAAGTTGAGACTGTAATAAGTAATAAGTGGTAACCTAAAAAAAGGGGAATTTTTTTGTTAATGACGACACAAACACAAAGTACACTATTTAATTTAAATTCGGCATTAGTAGGTTTTTGGTAACAATCAATAAGATTATGAGATCGTTTTATAGTTGAAACTTTGCCAAATATTTTTTTTTGAAAAATTGGGTTCATTTTTCTTCATAAAGATGAAAGTCACTGGCGGATTTTTAAATATTTTATGTGACACAATCTTTAAATGGGCAAGTATCTACCATTGAAATTTTAAAAAGTGGCATTGTCAATAAGGGCACTGCGATATGGGAGCCATGAAAGGTGAGGCATACATACAGATTCTGATATCACATAGAAATAAACCAAAAATGAAATATTTGTAATAGTTAACGTTCTTCAGGTTTTTTTTTATATACGACTTTTTTAGGAATGCAAGATTTTTGAGTTAATTAATGAAGAGCAGTGAAGAAAAAATCATTTTTTAAAGCTGAAATAGCAATCTTAAAATCGTTATAAACAAAGTACTTAATTTTTTTAATATTTAACTTTTTTGCCCACCATTCTGAAGGGGTAAGAGTTAGCCTTTTTTGTATTGAATATTAGAAATTTAATGAGAAGAATTATGAGAATCCAATCAGTATACTTGGGTTTTGAGATTTTATACTGTTTGTGTCAAGTTGCATTCCACTGACTTCCTGATTAATAAATTTTCTTCCACTGTAAATATTGAAACCGGAAGGTTCCCTACATTTTGAATGTGCAATTGTCGACTTTGAATTAATATTTATTAACCTGAAGAACATAAACAATGATATTTTTTATTCATATGATTAAAGTGATTGGAATTCTGTGGATTTCATAAATTTATAATTACTTTTTCTAATTTGTCAATAAATTTTTACACTTTTTATAACAAAGGACACTGCCATGTATGTGTAATGAAAAAACAAAGAGGTTTTGAAATGAAATTAGGCAGAAAATAAGTTGAGTTCGCAGCTGCATGTAGAAGTACCGCTACTATGAAATAAACAAAAAGTAGGTACTTACTATTATCGCAGAGGTCATACGTCAGTTGGGCCACGTGCTCCATCTTAAAGAAAATCATCTATCCGAATATGAAGAAAATAAAGTCGCCGTGTAGTTGGTCATACCGTAACTGTATCCTGTAATAATAATAGAAAAAGAAATTACTGAAATGAAGAGACATTTCTACCTTTTTTTACGTATATTTTTATGTTTTATTAGGAAAGAAGTATTTTTTAAATACTCTGTACATCATACTTTGCTGCTAGTCACAAAAGCTCTATGTATCCAATAGAAAGAAATGTAGAGACTCAAAAATGCTACCGTTATATGTAACCGTTTTCTGTGACAGTTTTTAAAATATAGTGGCAACAGGTAAACAACGGATCGTCATGACAGGTAGATAGATGGATTGAATGGAAAGACTTTTATTCTGATAACGTAAATGTTGCGATGTAATTTTTCTGTGACTACACCATAGAAACTGTCCTCTCCTTAATTGCAACATTCAATAATAAACACTTTTTGTTTGTTTTTAAAGCCTAAGAAAATATTGCAATAAGTGAAACACCACAAATTTCGAGTTGTTATATGTAGTAGGTATTAAAAATAAGGAATTCAGCAAATTAAACGCAAAAAAAGAAATAGAAATTTGTCCTGCTGGATAGAGTTGTAAAGTTTTCTTAAGAGTAAACGACCACCCAACGAAATGGAAAATTAATAAGGTATTTATAGAGAAATGAGTAATTCAAAATATTTCGTTTTATTTCTAACATTTCCATATATATTGTATATTCTTGCATCATTTGAATTTCCCACTGTCTTGCGCATCAGAAATGCGTGTTGAAGTACCGATCGATAATTGGAAAATTAATAGTTTACGTCGTCTGTAGTAGAACTTTCGGGCTTGAGAATCAAAATAAAGTGTAAAATAGATAATAAAAATTGTCCAGAGTTTGTAAAGGCAAAAGTAAATTAAATAATTTCACATAAAAACTTACCTGAATATGGTTTCGTATATCTTCCACTGAATACAAAATGGAGTCAACGAATGGGTGAAAATATTAGGGTAGAACTGGTTAGAGGGTGTTATCACAGCTGCTTTTTACTTGTTGCTTTGAATATTTAATGAACACTCCACCAAAGCCAGGGTAATTAGTTGCTGTTAGTGGAAACACAGCCAGGCTGTCTTAGTATGGGCAACAGGAAAAATAGTTCTTTCGAACACATAATCGCTTGTAAAATAGTTTTGTGCTTCAGTTCAGTTCACTGATGTATTTGTAATGCACCAAAAACAAATATCTTCTTTCGTTGTATTTCTTTTTACCCATATAACGTAAAGAAACAACCTGAAAATACATTAATATGTACACTTTTTGTGATACCTGAAATTATTTTATTATTCCCATTAAACAATCCGTAATGTTACCACAGAATTTTAATTTATTCATACTGCTTAAAGCTCGAAGAAGAAGGAAATACTTTGAATAGAGTGTCACATGTAAAAATTTCGTAAACCATACTATAATAAATATAGGTGTATAGGTCAAGGTCATTATTGATTGTTCGTCGAAAAGAGAAATGTTCGATTAATATTTGAAAGCAACTAACTGTACCTTATATATTATTGGAAAGAGAAAAATAAATTTTATTTACGTAATAAATCAGGTCACTTTTCTACCACGATGATGGCACATTAAATTTTAGAGAGATGAAATGATATAAATAAAATGCAATAAACCTACCTTCTATGCTTTCTGCAGAATTGTATTCATAATTTCACTACATATTCGATTTAGTGGTCCTATAGGCATTCTTACACCGTAAATGTTCTATAATTTTGGCAACTGACATGTAGCAAATGAGAAGTGATTATTTCATTGTAAATATTGGGGCACAGGGCTGAGAAGTACTTATTGTGGAGATTTTATAACGTCTGCTTTTTACACCTAATGTAGATATCCAGGTCACAGATGGTTTTTCAGGTAGTTTAATTAACTCGTTTCACCAAACATTGCCGTGTAGCTACTTTGCAAACTGATGTGGGTAGGTATTTAGTTGTGGTAAATGGATACGTTGCACACACCGAGATTTTGGCAAATGAATTGTAAATTTTCACTTAACGACTTCTAGAAGAGTCCACATGTTGTCGGGATAAAAAAGCACAGAAACAGGTGTAATATTAGGGGTTCTTTAAGTACAGAAACCTGGGTATCATTGTCACTGGTTTGTTCACCTCCTTCGAAAGGAAGAGTACGTAGCTGGAAACATTGATTACAACATACAAATCACTGTTAATTCCCTGTGCTATCGCATGGAATGTAGAAGCGTAGGTAGGATCAGCTGGTAGTGACGTAGGTGGACGTAGGAAAGTATCGTTCTAAAAGGTACCTCGTACTTTGTGGAAATGCACTGATGTAGTTTTTAAGGGCAAATTCTTGGAGACATCGTTATCACTGTATCGGTTTCATATTTCAATGCACTGTTATTTAGTTTACACATATATTCCAAATGGTTTGTTTGAGGTTGAAGTTAGGTATGGAAACAGCCGTAGTTTGTGTCGTTCGCTTTATAGTTTTGGGGCCACATCCTTGTGTGAGCTGTCACCAATGTATTTTTTTGACATTCCACTATTATATATTCTTAACACTTGTTAATCTTGGCACAGAGACATCTCGCTGGGAGAATATCTGCAGATGCGAGGGGCCACAGGGCCGAGAGACATCTATTGTTGGGCTATGTAACGTATAGCAGCAGAAATAATCCACTCAAATAGTACGTTTTTAAGTACACAGAACAGAGTCACTTTTTTATACACTTAGTGTAGAGACAACAGGTCTTTTCACAACTGGTTTGTTCCACTTGTTGCTTCGAAAATACCAAAGCAAATTCCAAAATAAATGTACAAACAGACGCAGGTAGATAGTTGTAGATTGAGGTAAGAAAGGAGGTGGTATAAACGTTGAAGTATTCTTTATGGAGATGCACTTTGAAGACAGTCTTTTGGGGCCACATTCTTGAATTCATTATTAGGTACAATTGCATTTTTTTGTACACTGCACTGTGGTATCGTTTAAACACATCATTCCAAACATAGTAAAGTTGAAGAAGACATGGCTGGTAGATGATAAATAACAAACAAACACTGAATATGTGCGTACGCCATTTGTAGGTTACACATTCCATGAAGTTCTGGAACGTTGACAAACGACAGTTGAGAGTCACGTGATTAGTACAGCACTATTAAGATTGGTTGCCTCCTTCGAATGCATAGGAAAAACGGAAAGAACACGATTGTAATTTGATTGTTATGCGAATGCTGTACCTGTAGCCGAGATAATTATTAACGCAATTAGCGGGGCCTTATTATGAACTATCGATCGGTTTCGAGTGCACTCGAACGAACCCGAGAGATTACGAAGGGGCTTTCCTTTGAATTTTAATTAATTTAAAACCAATTAAAGACGAAAATGAGCTGTATCGTACCATTTTGGAAAGAGAAAAGTCTGTAGGGTCGAAATATAGAGATAGGGCGGTCTTTAAAATAAAATAATTAACTAAAAAAAATCACAAATTGGGCAAGCATGTACTGTAAATATATTTTGCAGCAAAATATGTTAATTTGTAGGAGCGGTAGGTGTCCCAGTAATTAATTTAGAAGCAACTAAAGAAGGAAATGGGATATACTGTACCATTTCGGAAAGAGGGAAGTGTATATAGAGTCGAAATATATAGATGAGGGGGTTTTTAAATCACAAATTAGGCAAGCATATCTTGTAAATGTGTTTGTAGGAAAATATGGTAATGTATAGGAGCGGTGTAGGCCGAACACACCCGAAGGGACAGAAAAGGAGATTTGTTTGGAAATTTAATAAATTAGAAATGAATTAAAGCAGGAAATGATACATGTGATACATCGTTAAATTTGTGAAAGCCCGTAGAATATAAATATAGACAGTAGGAGGGTTTCTGAAATTGATTATTGGGGAAAAAATCGTAAATTACACGGGCATGTCTCATAATGCGGTTGTAGTAAAATAAGACTATTTATAGAGAATTGTGGCGTTTTGCCTTACCAGCTAAGTAATTTCAGAAATAAAAAACATGTAGGTACTTTCTAAACGTATATTAATACGCTAAATACATAGAATAGGAGGTCGTTTCGTGTCTCTATTAGCACCGAGGAAAGGCGGTGATTTTTCAAATTCAGCCGTGACGTCATCACTCTCAAGATTTAGAAAAATTCTTCCACTTTGACCGCCCGTATCTCGTTAATCTTTGGAGGTAGAGAAAAACAAAAAAAAAGACTTTTAGATAATTCATTTTTGTACATTTTCGTTAGGGCGAAGTATTTTGCTCTAGGAGGCCCCGTTTAGAAGTTATGGAGGTTTAAAGGAAAAAATGTCGTATTTTCCGCCATTCTGCACCGCCGCACGTTTCGGGCGATATCTCCGAAACGGAAAATGGTACGGAAATTTCGAGCATACCGGAGGAAGCGGAAAGAAATGCTCTTGTCCTTTGAGATTTTTTTATTTTGAGCTAGCTCCAGCCGTTTTCGAGTTATAGGCGAAAAACCGGAAAAATGAGTCTCGCTTCGAAAACGAAAAAGCGAAAAAACGTGCAATCCTAAAACGTCCGTATTTTTCGAAATACATATTTTCGAGCGCCGTACGGCGTCGCGGCGGAACGGGCAGAGATCGTAGTTATAGCTAGCCGCAAGCTGCGAGGTCGAAATCGAAAATCGAGCCCGACAGGAACGAAAATAAATCCAACATTTTTGACGTTTACGAAATACCAAAACGACCTCTCCTATTTTCTCTCTTACCCCTCGACTCCTCATTCCCAAAAAAAGCAGGCGAGAGAGATAGCGGACTTTTAATCGTTAATAAGTAAAAAACCACAAAAAATACCCGCCCCTCGTTAGCGCTACGGGACAGAGAATTCGACGGCGAAAAAATGAAGACCGGGCCCGACCCGCGAAACCGCCGCCCCGCGAAGCCTTTGAGGGCACCGTTTCGCAATTTTAGATAAGCGCATCCATGCAACATTTTATATATAGTGACTAGAATGGGCTATCGCCCATTCTAGCTCCTCCGGAGGGGTGACAGCTAAAGCTGTCAATGCGAGTGCTCCGCACTCGATTAGGAAACGCTTGAATCATTGTAGAAAGCTTGAATTTTAGTTGGAAATTGTCACTTTTTTTGGGTTTTTTTTAATTGTAAGTTTTCAGTTTTTTAATTTTCAGTTTTTTAGTTTTTCGGTTTTTTATCTTTCAGTGTTTCGGTGTTTCAGTTTTCTGTTTTTAAGTTTTGAAATTTTCAAGTTTTGAAATTTTCTAGTTTTTAAATTTTAAAGTTTTTGAATTTTCTAGTTTTTAAATTTTAAAGTTTTTAAATTTTAAAGTTTTGAAATTTTAAAGTTTTGAAATTTTAAAGTTTTGAAATTTTAAAGTTTAGAAATTTTAAAGTTTTGAAATTTTATAGTTTTGAAATTTTAAAGTTTTAAAATTTTAAAATTTTGAAATTTTCTAATTTTGAAATTTTAAAGTTTTGAAATTTTAAAGTTTTGAAATTTTAAAGTTTTGAAATTTTAAAGTTTTGAAATTTTAAAGTTTAGAAATTTTAAAGTTTTGAAATTTTAAAGTTTTGAAATTTTAAAGTTTTGAAATTTTAAAGTTTTAAAATTTTAAAGTTTTGAAATTTTCTAATTTTGAAATTTTAAAGTTTTGAAATTTAAAAGTTTTGATTTTAAAGTTTTGAAATTTTAAAGTTTTGAAATTTTAAAGTTTTGAAATTTTCTAATTTTGAAATTTTAAAGTTTTGAAATTTTAAAGTTTTTAAATTTTAAAATTTTTAAATTTTCAAGTTTTCAATTTTAAAGTTTTGAAATTTTAAAGTTTTGAAGTTTTAAAGTTTTGAAATTGTCAATTTTTCAAGTTTCCAAGTTTCCAAGTTTCCAAGTTCCAAGTTCCAAGTTCCAAGTTTCCAAGTTTCCAATTTTCCAATTTTCCAATTTTTCAATTTTTCAATATTTCAATATTTCAATATTTCAATATTTCAATTTTTCAATTTTTCAATTTTTCAATTTTTCAATTTTTCAATTTTTCAATTTTTCAATTTTTCAATTTTTCAATTTTTCAATTTTTCAATTTTGCAATTTTTCAATTTTTCAATTTTTCAATTTTTCAATTTTTCAATTTTTCAATTTTTTAAATTTTTCAATTTTTCAATTTTTCAATTTTTCAATTTTTCAATTTTTCAATTTTTCAATTTTTCAATTTTTCAATTTTTCAATTTTTCAATTTTTCAATTTTTCAATTTTTCAATTTTTCAATTTTTCAATTTTTCAATTTTTCAATTTTTCAATTTTTCAATTTTTCAATTTTTCAATTTTTCAATTTTTCAATTTTTCAATTTTTCAATTTTTCAATTTTTCAATTTTTCAATTCTTCAATTCTTCAATTCTTCAATTCTTCAATTCTTCAATTCTTCAATTCTTCAATTCTTCAAGTTTTCAAGTTGTCAAGTTGTTAAGTTTTCAAGTTGTCAAGTTGTCAAGTTATTAAGTTTTCAAGTTTTTCAAGTTTTTCAAGTTTTCAAGTTTTCAAGATTTTAGTTTTTCAGCCTCAGTTTTCATTTTTTCAGTTTTTCAGTGTTCCAGTTTCAAGTTTTTAAGTTTATAGTTTTCAGTTTTTTATTTTTCAGGTTTCACTTTCATATTCGTAATCAGTTACTTCAGCAACCTTCAGATTCCGAGTTTCAGCTGAATCGGAAGGCAAATAAGAAAGTTATAGTAAATGATGAATAGTAGGCTTAGGGGATGCTGTTATTTTGAATTCTTGAACGACTGTCACATATTCGTTATCCGTGACCTCGATAACACTCACATATCTATTTTCATACGAATGGGACCGTAAATGACAAACTTGCCCTGCAACTCGTGCCGCCATTTTGAATTTTTCAATTTCGATGTCTTATTCGTAATCTGCTACTTCAGTAACTTCCACATACCGAGTTTTAGATGCATCGGATGGCAAATGAGACAGCTATAGTGCCGCCATTTTGAATTTTTCAATTTCGATTTCAGATTCGTAATCAACTACTCCAGTAACTTCCACATATTGAGTTTTAGATGAATCTGACGGTAAATAAGAGAGTTACAGTAAATGAAGGAAAGAAGGCTATGGGGACGCCACCATTTAGAATTCTTTAGCGACGGTCACATATTCGTGATCTGTGACCTCGATAACAGTCACATATCTATGTTTGGACGGATGTCACCGTAAATGACAGATTTTGTTGTATAATTCGTGCCGCCATTTTGAATTTTTCAATTCCGTAATCATATTCGTTATCAGCTACTCTAATAACCTCTAAATACCGAGTTTCAGCTGAATCGGTTGGCAAATAAGAAAGTTACAGTAAATAACGGATATTAGGCCATGGAGATGCCGCCATTTTTAATTTTTCAATTTCGATGTCATATTCACAATCAGCTACTTTAGTAACGTCATCATACCGAGTTTCATTTGAATTGGACGGTAAATAAGGAAGTTACAGTAAATGATGAATATTAGGCTATAGGGACGTTGCCATTTTGAATTTTTGAGTTACGATAACATATTCGTGATCCGTGACCTCGATAACACCCACATACCTATTTTACACGAATGGGATCGTAAACGATAAACTTGTCCTGGAACTCGTGCCGCCATTTTGAATTTTGAAGTTTGGTCCTCTAATTTGTAATTAGCGACCTTGAAGACCTTTAGCTACTGATTTTCAGTCTACTCAGTCTATAAATGATGAACTTTATCCGCCATTTTGTCACAATTTCGTGTTCTACGACTCGAAGTACCCCTAGGCACCGAGTTTCATTCGAATCGGACCATAAATAACGAAGTTATGTAGTTAAGGACCAAGAAGCATCGAAATTTTGATGTAACGTATGTGACATTTTTCCAATTCGCAAAATGTTGGTGGTCTATTATGAGATATTGTTCCGTGATTCATATCAGTTGGTGATATTTTCTGTCACTTCTGATTATGTGTTGGTATTCCTTTAAAATGTAAAATTTATTGTTTACATATTAGATACCTGATATTACTTACTTGTGGACTTGAAAGGAATGAAAAGATACATTTTTGTAATAAAATTAGATATGATGGAACCGCAGGAATTGGAGGTGGGCAATATGCTTTATCGAATAATCGAGAAGAGAAAACAATAAATAAGTTTTATTGTGGAGAATTTGTAAACGTAGTTGATTATTTATTGAAGCGTGCTGAAATTTACTGGAAAAATGCAATAAAACATGAAAATGTGAATACATATGTAATGTAAAGGAGATTAGCATTGTATTTTTATTGACAATAAATGGATGTAAGCGTGCAACCGAGGGAAAGTTCTTTTTTTTTTTGTTTATTTTAGCCTTTTTTTTATGTTTGTGTTTGGTCAATTATAAGAAAAAGAAAGTTTAAATAGTAAGAGCTGCTTTTAAGTGGCGAGGAGAAGTCAGAATGTACTTTAAAGGGAGACCTGGCACAGTTTAAAACTGTATAAGAACCTAAAGTTTCTATTACTTAAAATGTTGTAACGTAGTACGAAGTGGATCTGGAGAAAGTGTGAACAAAAGTAAAATTTTGCGACCATATAAACTTATAGTGGAATAATCGTACAACATTAGTTCTGGTTATTATTTTTTCCATTGGTAAACTGGAAGGAATGTGTAAATCATTTTCATGTATTACTTAAAAAGGCTTAAAATTGACATTAACTGCATAGGGTTCAGAGTAATTATAAATTAACAATGTTACTGTATAATATAGTAAAAGAAAAAGAAAATAACAATTGAAATTGTAAAGTGTCCTATAAATTTCAAAGAAAAGATAGAATTTGGTGTACAGTGTGTTTTATAGGTTGTATTTAAGTTATATTTAAAAGAAATTACAGTGTACCTACCTACTTATGTAGTGTACTAAATAAGAATGCTAACTCACAGAGTTGCCCCATATAGTTTCAAATTGTGCCGGTGTCGAAAGTATTTATTATTTTGGATCTAACCTTAAAAGAGTATAAATATATACGAAACTTTGGTGCCATATAACTTCTACTGCAACAATCGTACAAAAATTGTTTTAATAATATTTTCTTCATCTTTTCGTGTACTTGAAGGAATGTGTAATCACTCAAAAATATCGTAGGGCCCAAGGACAAAACATAGATTATGGATGGTTGAGTCTTAAAGAGGTAAGAAAGTTCCTTAAAAAAAATGTTTGACATTGAATAGAATGATAAAATAATTCATTTTGATTTTTTGGGATATCTTATTTTTTGAGTAAAAACAGAAGAAAGTTTTTCTTGAAATTTATTCTAAAAAGTTAACATTGTTCAGTTAAAGTGGGTTATAAATTATTGGAGAATTTTCAACTGGAAAACAATGTATTTCATGGAAAATTATATAGGACAGAAATTATGTGTACCAGATTGAGGGATAAGTGTGAATTTTTTTAGAACGTTTTGAACAATTTTTGGAAAATTAATTTTTTGATGTTTTTTTTCCACCGCAAGTGTTGGTAGAAATTTCAAAAGAGTTGATAAAAAAATTCTGAAAAATTTCACACTTATTCGTGGATCTTTTACAAAGAAATTTTGTTTTATAAAATTGTTTTATAGTGTGTTGTCTTTGAGTGAAACTTTGATAAAGTTCTGATATTGAAATTTGTTAATTCAGTTGTCCCAAAAAGGTTAACTTTTTAGAAAAAAGTTGTGGAGAAATTGCTATCGTTTTCACTCAAAAAAGAAGATAAATGCCAATGTTACTGTATAATATAGTAAAAGAAAAAAACATTTGGAACTGAAAGTGTCTTGATAAATTTCAAAGAAAAGATAGAAATTGGTGTACAGTGTGTTTCATAGGTTGTATTTAAGTTATATTCTAAAGAAATTACAGTGTACCTACCTACTTATATGTAGTGTACTAAATAAGAATGCTATCTCACAGAGTTGCCCCGTAAAGTTTCAAACTGTGCCGGTGTTGAAAGTATTTATTATTTTGGATCTAACCCTAAAAGAGTGTAAATATATACGAAACTGTGGTACCATATAACTTCTATTGCAACAATCGTAGTATTTTTCAGTTAAAGTGGGTCATAAAATCTTCAATATTAAATATTTGACTATTTTTAACTGGAAAACAATGCACTTTATGGAAAATTCTATAGAACAGAAATTATGTGTAATAGGTTGAGGAATAAATGTGAATTTTTTCAGGTTTTGAAAAATGTTTGGAAATTTTAATTATTTGATGTTTTCTTTTCACCGTAATGATTGTCAGAAATTCCAAAGAAGTTGATAAGAAAATTGTTGAAAATTTCACACTTATTCGTAGACATTTTACAAATAGTCTAATAAAATTGTTTCGTAGTGCGTTGTATTCGAGTGAAAAATTGTCTTATTTCTAATATTGAAATTCGTTAACTCAGTTGTACCGAAAAAGGTTAACTTTTAAGGAAAAAATTTCTGGAGAAATTGGTATCGTTTTTACTCAAAAAGAAGGTATAGTTTGAAGAATTAGAAAAAAATTGTTTCAATCATTTTATTCGACATCAAAAATTTGTTTTCTTAAAAATCCTCTTGCCTTTTCAGGGCTGAGTGACCCAAGAAAGTGGGATTGTATTTTCCCAGAGTATATTTTGTTTTAAAAAAAAGTTATATACTTTGTGTCTGTAATTGTTGGAAATTGAATTATACAGCAATTATTAATTTATGTAAGCCAATGAAAGCAAAGAACCATGTTTTGAAACTTGATGGCGTTGTATCTACATGACAGTGTAAATTAATAATTTTAATATAACATAGAATAGTAGATGAAAATTGTTCAATGCATCAAGAAATCAAATATGAATTAAAAGTTATGGATGTATCAGTGTTCAGTGAAGCACTGTAAACACAGGGTATTGGTATTGTCGAAGTAAGAAATGTTTAGTCGGTAACAGAACCATTTATTGAAGGTAGCATTATAAAAATGTATAACAAATATCCAAGTAAAATGCAAATAGTATGTGTTGGACAACAAATACATTTAGAAAATATGTTGGTTTTGAGTTAAGTAACGTAGTAACATAAAATAATAGTTGAAACGTACAATAATCAACAATATTTATTGTAAAATAATTTAAAATGGAATATTTGCAGTGGAGCAATTATAACAAAATACAATAAAAATTAAAGAAAGTCGTATTAGCAAGTAGAGTATGGAGAGTTGTATAGATTTTCTGTGACGTAATGATGTAGGCAACCATATTTCGCTTCATTCTATTCTGCACCTACGGAAAGAAATAACCTAATTAGAGCGGGAACTGTTTGAACATTTGAAAATAATTTTTACCACAGAAGCTTAAAAAGTAAGTAATAAAAAAATAAAAAAAATTAAAAATACAATGGGAACATGTGGAATAGATTGGTACTGGAAAAAGTATTTAAAGCCTTTTGACTTCTATTATACTTACTTATTTTTAACATAATATCAACTGCCTCTGACATATTTGAGATGCAAACATTACATCTCGACTGAGAATTGTGGGAACGCGATTTGTAAACTATCGTAATTTAAGAAATACCCATCGGACAGAAATAAACGATAAATGGAATACTTGTAATTTCATGATCTTTATTTTTTGTACCATATCACTTTTTCTAAAAATGTAAGACTGTTGAGATTTTTAGGAGAAAAAGTGTCAAAATGACAGATTTTTAAAGCTGAACTCGTAATCTTGATATCATTATAACTTGGAAAGTATAAATTCCAATGAAATATTGTTTTTAAGAAGCCACCAAATAATAAATGTGATATTTTTCGTGGCAACAATTGTGATGAAGGGAAAAAATAGAGAACTTAAAACTTCAAAGAATTGATCACAAAATTGCGAAAAAGTTAATTAGAAAATTTTTGTCCTATGGAATGTTTACAAAAAGTGCATTTTTTGGAGTTTTCAAAGTTTCTAATTGAACATTTTTTCGACATAGTTTTACTGAAAAAGGTTAACTGTTTAGAAGAAATCTCAAGAGACAATATTTTTTTGTTTCTAATCAGAAAATAAGATGATATCCCGGGCCGAGTCACTTATATGTAAAGCAGAAAAAATATGAATTGTGCCATGTAGAATGGTGACGAAGAAATTTTTTAAAATATTTTTATGAGTTGCAACAAAATTCGTAAAGCCATGAATATTGGAGAAAAAGGGGTCGCATTTTCTCAAAAAATGGCCAATATACATATACAAAATTTGTTATGTTAATTATTTAACATGTATCATTAATTGAAAACGTATGTTCACATCAGTTTCAAAAGGTTGATGTGACAATGAGCCGAAAGTCTGTTTGCTTCTTACAACTTTTGTATAAAATAGCAAAGTTGTAAAATGTATATTTTTCCTCGCCAAATAACAGGAAGAAATGACAATTTCAGAAAAGAAATGTTCGAACGAAAGCAGTCTATTTGCAATGAAACAATTTAAATTTGCAATTAAAAAAAAAAAGGATTTCTATGTACAAAATGAATTTAACATTGAATAATTTTAACTATGTCACCCAAAGTTAATGGGACATGTACTACCGAACTGTCCCCATCCAAGTCTGTAATCTCTTGTTGGAAAAATTTGTTTCACAGAGTGCTTATTACTCGAGATATTTAAAAGTGTTAAGTTAAGAAAATCACACGGTATAATGGAAATGAAAAGGCCCGAAGTATTCTTTGATAAAGTCTTCTTTTTACTCTTAAAGCAAGAAAGACAGTGGTATGTGGGAAAGAATGAGCACTACTATAAGCCATATAAGAGATATTCAAAAAATTTGTGTTGGTTTTTGATATGCTATAATTTTTTGGAATTTTTAAAGCAGCCATTTTTAGAAATTATACTGTAAACAAAGGAAAATATAACAATTTTGCTGGAAAAATTCCTTCTGTTAGTAAGTCATGGAAGAATAATTGCACCAAAAGAAAACATGACAAATTCAAGCTTAAGAAATGATATACAGTACATTTCTCTTTTCATGATTCCAATACCAGAGCTTCATTAATAACGATGCGATTGAAAAAAAATTAGATGGAAGATACTTACTCATCAGGAGATTGTTTCACGGTAAAATATTTAAAAATTCACCAGTGGTGTTTCTCCTTATGATAAGAAATGAACATGATTTTCCAAAAAAAGATATTAGGCATAGTTTTAACTGTGGAACAATCTCATAATCTTATTCGTTGCTATCGAAAACTGAGTAACACAGAATTTCATTAAGATTTCAATAAGACCCAGTATTCATATAATAGAAAAATAAAATCCCTCTTTTATAGCAGCAATCATTGTAGTCAATTTTATTTTTGGACGCAGCGAAGAGTTAATTGAGCTGGAAGAAAACAGGCTTTCCATTTATAATTAATCACGTGACTTCAATCACTATACTTAATTGTCTTATGGAAACATTAATTGATTTGTGAAGCAGAGTTCAATTTTAAACTAATTAAATTCTGGAAAAAATTAATGAATAATAACACTGACATGGTTAAACTTGTTGTGAATTTCAGCTTAAGATTAAAACAAAATTGTTTGGCATGTGTTATTATCCTCGTATTTGTTTACGGAAAGCTCATCTTTTTCCAGCTTAAATAATAGCTCTTTATGTCCGCACACAAAGTTAAGACTGTAATAAGTAATAAATGGTATGGAATGTAAAAAATGAGATATTATTTTTTGATGATACAAACACAAAGTACAGTATCTAATTGAAATCCGGTATTAGTGAGTTTTTGATAACAATTGATAAGATTATAAGATTGTTTCACAGTTAGAAGTCTGCGTAATATATTTATTTTGGAAAATTAGGCAAATGTTTCTTCATGAAGATGAAGATTTTGAAATATTTTAGTGCGACACAATTTTCTGATGGGCAAGTACTTTCCACCCGAGTTTCCATCCAAATTTACGAAAAGTCATAGTGTTAATAGAGGCACTATGATGTGGACGCCATAAAAAGTGAGACCTATTGACTGTTTCTGCTATCGTTCAGAAAGAAACAAAAAATGAAATATTTGTAATGCCATAATTTTATTTTCTGTAAATGTAAGAGTTTTGAGTTATTTAATGAAAAAATCTTATACTAATAAGTACCTTTTTCGCTTACAATATGACTTTATATCAGATTAGGTGTTTATTATTTAACCTTTATGCCCATAATGGTGGAGGGAGTGGGAAGAACCCCTAGTAGAAAGCATATATTTTGGAAAAGTAAGCTTTTTTGTACTAAATATTTAGAAAATCAAGGAAAAGAACCATGGAAATCCACTCAATTTTGATATTTTGTACTGTTTGTGTTCAATTGCATTCGACTATATATCAAAGTATAGATTTTTACGCTACTATTTGAGTTCCTTTCATTATAAATTTGCAGTTTTCAGCTTTAAATTAATATTTATCAACCTCAAAAAACATGAACAATGATACTTTTTATCCGTAGGTACAATTAGAATTATTGGAATTTACTGGAGTAATCATTAGATTAGAACTATTTTATGAATTCTTCAATAAATCTTTTAATTTTTTTCGATAAAAGATACTCCAATGTGTGCTCAGTAAAGAAACAGAAAGGTGATGAAATGAAATTCTGCACTAAATAAGTTAGGTTCATAAGTGCATGTAAATCTACTACTATAAAATAATGAAAAATAGGTACTTACTGTGTATCGGTGAGGAAACAGGTCACCCGTGCCAAGTAATGAATCAAAAGAAAAGATTATCTATCGCAACGGCAAGAAAAGGAGGTTGCGTAGCTGCTTATATCATAATTGTAGCCGGCAATTTAAAAAATAAAGGGAATAAATTTGTAATCTTAATGTACGTATACTTTTGTTAGAATACAATAATTTCTAAATACTATGCACATTAATCTTTTGCGGGATGATGTTAGCCAGAAAAGTCCTACGTATTCAATAAAAAGAGATTCACAGATTCAAAAATTAAATTGTAATTACAGCGTACATTGTAGGGGGTGTAGGGAAAAAGGACACGTGTAAGGTGTTTTGTAGGAACATTTAGGTGATGTCACATATGGTTTCTAAAGAGCTAAATTTATATATATGCAATCGGTACTTACAGAAACATTGGCAGAATGTCTTCTGATGCCTGTCCTTTGTAAAGTAGCAATTTTAACAAATGCAGGCACTCTTGTAGGATCTGTTTATCGACTTCCTCAAAGACATCACTTGTCTCTTGAAACCTGTAGAATATAACACTTGTGCCGTACAATAGAAGCCTTTTCGTTGTGGGTTTTTTTGCCATGTCACATCAAATTCGACGATTTGTGTCCCAATTTACATCAACAAACAACTAATCTGAAAATATATGTATAAATGTATGTCTGATTTGTTAACAATACACTATGTAAGCACTATGCACATAAAACAATTTCTTATAGTAACTTTAGAAGGTCACTGTGACAACAAACGACTTGTACTGAAATTATAAGAAAAGTTTCCTATGAAAAGAGAATAATTTGTTATGCCAAAGTTACTGTGAACATGTCTGTATGTCTGTAAATGTATGACCTAAGTTTAAGTTGCTTTTAATTTAGTTTTAAATTGGAAAAGTATGAAAGCTACTTGTTTTAATAGCAGGAAGAAATGTTAATAGAAATATATTTTACTTTACTTTAACTCAGGCATTCTTATTTATTCACACAGCTTTAAAATTTAAGAGAAAGGAAATAATATAATAAAAAAGTATTTGTAGGTATATAGGTGAAGGTAAATAATGATTTTCTGTTGTCAAGAAGAGAAAAAGTTCGACCAATATTTGAAAGCAAGGATGTACTCTCTTTATATATAAGTTTTGAAAGAAACAAATAATTTTTCTCTTTACTTAAATAAATTGGACAATTTTGTACAGCGATGATGGCACAGTAACTTATTTAAATCGATGTGAGAGGAATGAAACGATATAAATTAAATGTAAATAACTTACGTTGCATACTGGCTGTAAAACAGAATCCATATTTCCACTGTATATATCCAATTTAATGGTCACTATAGGTATTCTTACACTGTAAATGTTATATAATCTTGGCAACCGACATGTAGCAAATGAAAAGTGATTATTTCATTGTAAATATTGGAGCACAGGGCTGAGAAATACTTATTGTGGAGGCTTTATAACGTCTGCTTTTTACACCTAATGTAGATATCTAGATAACAGGTGGTTTTTCAGGTAGTTTAATTAACTCGTTGCACTAAACATTGTCGTGTAGCTACTTTGCAAACTGATGTGGGTAGGTATTTAGTTGTGGTAAATGGATACGTTGCATACACCGAGACGATGGCAAATGAACTGTAAATTTTCACTTAACGACTTCTAGAAGAGTCCACATGTTGTCGGGATAAAAAACCACAGAAACAGGTGTAATATTAGGGGTTCTTTAAGTACACAAAACTGGGTATCATTGTCACTGGTTTGTTCACCTCCTTCGAAAGGTACCTCGTACTTTGTGGAAATGCACTGTTGTAGTTTTTAAGGGCAAATCCTTGGAGACATCGTTATCACTGTATCAGTTTCATATTTCAATGCACTGTTATTTAGTTTACACATATATTCCAAAAGGTTTGTTTGAGGTCAAAGTTAGATATGGAAACAGCCGTAGTTTGTGTCGTTCGCTTTATAGTTTTGGGGCCACATCCTTGTGTGAGCTGTCACCAATGTATTTTTTTGACATTTCACTATTATATATTCTTAACACTTGTTAATCTTGGCACAGAGACATCTCGCTGGGAGAATATCTGCAGATGCGAGGGGCCACAGGGCCGAGAGACATCTATTGTTGGGCTATGTAACGTATAGCAGCAGAAATAATCCACACAAATAGTACGTTTTTAAGTACACAGAACAGAGTCACTTTTTTATACACGTAGTGTAGACAACAGGTCTTTTCACAACTGGTTTGTTCCACTTGTTGCTTCGAAAATACCAAAGCAAATTCCAAAATAAATGTACAAACAGACGCAGTTAGATAGTTGTAGATTGAGGTAAGAAAGGAGGTGGTATAAACGTTGAAGTATTCTTTCTGGAGATGCACTTTGAAGACAGTCTTTTGGGGCCACATTCTTGAATTCGTTATTAGGTACCATTGCATTTTTTTGTACACTGCACTGTGGTATCGTTTAAACACATCATTCCAAACATAGTAAAGTTGAAGAAGACATGGCTGGTAGATGATAAATAACAAACAAACACTGGATACGTGCGTACGCCATTTGTAGGTTACACATTCCATGAAGTTCTGGAACGTTGAGAAACGACAGTTGAAAGTCACGTGATTAGTACAGCACTATTAAAATTGGTTGCCTCCTTCGAATACATAGGAAAAACGGAAAGAACACGATTGTAATTTGATCGTTATGCGAATGCTGTACCTGTAGCCGAGATAATTATTAATGCAATTAGCGGGGCCCTATTATGAACTATCGATCGGTTTCGAGTGCACTCGAACGGACCCGAGTGATCACGAAGGGGCTTTCCTTTGAATTTTAATTAATTTAAAACCAATTAAAGACGAAAATGAGCTGTATCGCACCATTTTGGAAAGAGAAAAGTCTGTAGGGTCGAAATATAGAGATAGGGCGGTATTTAAAATAAAATAATTAACTAAAAAAATCACAAATTGGGCAAGCATGTACCGTAAATATGTTTTGCAGCAAAATATGTTAATTTGTAGGAGCGGTAGGTGTCCCAGTAATTAATTTAGAAGCAACTAAAGAAGGAAATGGGATGTATTGTACCATTTCGGAAAGAGGGAAGTCTATAGAATCGAAATATATAGATGAGGGGGTTTTTAAAATCACAAATTAGGCAAGCATATCTTGTAAATGTGTTTGTAGAAAAATATGGTAATTTATAGGAGCGGTGTAGGCCGAAGACACCCGAAGGGACAGAAAAGGAGATTTGTTGGGAAATTTAATAAATTAGAAATGAATTAAAGCAGGAAATGATACATGTGATACATCGTTGAATTCGTGAAAGCCCGTAGAATATAAATATAGACAGTAGGAGGGGTTTTGAAATTGATTATTGGGGAAAAATTCGTAAATTACACAGGCATGTCTCATAATGCGGTTGTAGTAAAATAAGACTATTTATAGAGAATTGTGGCGTTTTGCCTTACCAGCTAGGTAATTTCAGAAATAAAAAACATGTAGGTAGTTTCTAAACGTTTATTAATACGTTAAATACATAGAATAGAAGGTCGTTTCGTGTCTCTGTTAGCACAGAGGAAAGGTGGTGATTTTTCAAATTAAGCTGTGACGTCATCACTCTCAAGATTTAGAAAAATTCTTCCACTTTGACCGCCCGTATCTCGTTAATCTTTGGAGGTAGAGAAAAACAAAAAAAAAGACTTTTAGATAATTCATTTTTCTACATTTTCGTTAGGGTGAAGTATTTTGCTCTAGGAGGCCCCGTTTAGAAGTTATGGAGGTTTAAAGGAAAAAATGTCGTATTTTCTGCCATTCTGCACCGCCGCACATTTCGGGCGATATCTCCGAAACGAAAAATGGTACGGAAATTTCGAGCATACCGGAGGAAGCGGAAAGGAACGCTCTTGTCCTTTGAGATTTTTTTATTTTGAGCTAGCTGCAGCCGTTTTCGAGTTATAGGCGAAAAACCGAAAAAATGATTCTCGCTTCGGAAACGAAAAAGCGGAAAAACGTGCAATCTTAAAACGTCCGTATTTTTCGAAATACATATTTTCGAGCGCCGTACGGCGTCGCGGCGGAACGGGCAGAGATCGTAGTTATAGCTAGCCGCAAGCTGCGAGGTCGAAATCGAAAATTGAGCCCGACAGGAACGAAAATAAACGGTACTTTTTTGACGTTTACGAAATACCAAAACGACCTCTCCTATTTTCTCTCTTACCCCTCGACTCCTCATTCCCAAAAAAAGCAGGCGAGAGAGATAGCGGACTTTTAGTCGTTAATAACTAAAAAACCACAAAAAATACCCGCCCCTCGTTAGCGCTACGGGACAGAGAATTCGACGGCGAAAAAATGAAGACCGGGCCCGACCCGTAAAACCGCCGCCCCGCGGAGCCTTTGAGGGAACCGTTTCGCAATTTTAGATAAGCGCATCCATGCAACATTTTAATACAACACGGCCTCGCGCCGGCCGCGTTGACTAGAATGGGCTATCGCCCATTCTAGCTCCTCCGGAGGGGTGACAGCTAAAGCTGTCAATGCGAGTGCTTCGCACTCGATTAGGAAACGCTTGAATCATTGTAGAAAGCTTGAATTTTAGTTGGATATTGTCACTTTTTTTGTTTTTTTTTAATTGCAAGTTTTCAGTTTTTTAATTTTCAGTTTTTTAGTTTTTCGGTTTTTTATCTTTCAGTGTTTCGGTGTTTCAGTTTTCTGTTTTTAAGTTTTGAAATTTTCAAGTTTTGAAATTTTCTAGTTTTTAAATTTTAAAGTTTTTGAATTTTAAAGTTTTAAAATTTTAAAGTTTTTAAATTTTAAAGTTTTGAAATTTTCAAGTTTTGAAATTTTATAGTTTTGAAATTTTTAAGTTTTTAAATTTTAAAGTTTCGAAATTTTAAAGTTTCGAAATTTTAAAGTTTTGAAATTTTAAAGTTTTGAAATTTTAAAGTTTTGAAATTGTAAAGTTTTGAAATTTTAAAGTTTTGAAATTTTAAAGTTTAGAAATTTTGAAGTTTCGAAATTTTAAAGTTTTGAAATTTTAAAGTTTTGAAATTTTAAAGTTTTGAAATTGTAAAGTTTTGAAAATTTAAAGTTTTGAAGTTTTAAAGTTTTTAAGTTTTGAAGTTTTAAAATTTTAAAGTTTTGGAATTTTAAAGTTTTGAAATTGTTAAGTATTGAAAATGTAAAGTTTTGAAGTGTTAAAGTTTTAAGTTTTAAAGTTTTTAAATTTTAAAGTTTTGAAATTTTTAAGTTTTTAAATTTGAAAGTTTTGAAAATATAAAGTTTTGAAATTAAGTTTTGAAATTTTAAAGTTTTGAAATTTTAAAGTTTTGAAAATTTTAAATTTTTGAAATTTTAAAGTTTTGAAAATTTAAAGTTTTGAAGTTTTAAAGTTTTGAAATTAAGTTTTGAAATTTTAAAGTTTTGAAATTATAAACTTTTGAAATTTTAAAGTTTTGAAGTTTTAAAGTTTTGAAATTAAGTTTTGAAATTTTAAACTTTTGAAATTTTAAAGTTTTGAAATTAAGTTTTGAAATTATAAAGTTTTGAAATTTTAAAGTTTTGAAAATTTAAAGTTTTGAAGTTTTATAGTTTTTAAGTTTTAAAGTTTTTAAGTTTTAAAGTTTTTAAATTTTAAAGTTTTGAAATTTTAAAGTTTTGAAATTTTAAAGTTTTAAAATTTTAAAGTTTTGAAAATTTAAAGTTTTGAAAATTTAAAGTTTCGAAGTTTTAAAGTTTTTAAGTTTTAAAGTTTTGAAATTTTAAAGTTTTGAAATTTTAAAGTTTTAAAATTTTAAAGTTTTGAAAATTTAAAGTTTTGAAGTTTTAAAGTTTTTAAGGTTTAAAGTTTTTAAATTTTAAAGTTTTTAAATTTTTAAGTTTTTAAATTTTAAGGTTTTGAAATTTTAAAGTGTTGAAATTTTAAAGTTTTAAAATTTTAAAGTTTTGAAAATTTAAAGTTTTGAAGTTTTAAAGTTTTGAAAATTTAATTTTGAAATTTTAAAGTTTTGAAATTTTAAAGTTTTGAAATTTTAAAGTTTTGAAATTTTAAAGTTTTAAAATTTTAAAGTTTTGAAAATTTAATTTTGAAATTTTAAAGTTTTGAAATTTTAAAGTTTTGAAAATTTAATTTTGAAATTTTAAAGTTTTGAAATTTTAAAGTTTTGAAATTTGAAAGTTGAAATTTTAAAGTTTTGAAATTTTAAACTTTTGAAATTTTAAAGTTTTGAAAATTTAATTTTGAAATTTTAAAGTTTTGAAATTTTAAAGTTTTGAAATTTTAAAGTTTTAAAATTTTAGTTTTGAAATTTTCTAATTTTGAAATTTTAAAGTTTTGAAATGTTAAAGTTTTGAAATTTTAAAGTTCTGAAATTTTAAAGTTTTTAAATTTTAAAGTTTTGAAATTTTAAATTTGAAATTTTAAAGTTTTGAAATTTTAAAGTTTTGAAATTTTCAAGTTTTCAAATTTTCTAATTTTGAAATTTTAAAGTTTTGAAATTTTAAAGTTTTGAAATTTTAAAGTTTTGAAATTTTAAAGTTTTTAAATTTTAAAATTTTTAAATTTTCAAGTTTTCAATTTTAAAGTTTTGAAATTTTAAAGTTTTGAAGTTTTAGAGTTTTGAAATTTGAAAGTTTTGAAATTGTCAATTTTTCAAGTTTCCAAGTTCCCAAGTTCCCAAGTTTCCAAGTTTCCAAGTTTCCAATTTTCCAATTTTTCAATTTTTCAATTTTTCAATTTTTCAATTTTTCAATTTTTCAATTTTTCAATTTTTCAATTTTTCAATTTTTCAATTTTTCAATTTTTCAATTTTTCAATTTTTCAATTTTTCAATTTTTCAATTTTTCAATTTTTCAATTTTTCAATTTTTCAATTTTTCAATTTTTCAATTTTTCAATTTTTCAATTTTTCAATTTTTCAATTTTTCAATTTTTCAATTTTTCAATTTTTCAATTTTTCAATTTTTCAATTTTTCAATTTTTCAATTTTTCAATTTTTCAATTTTTCAATTTTTCAATTTTTCAATTCTTCAATTCTTCAATTCTTCAATTCTTCAATTCTTCAATTTTTCAATTCTTCAATTCTTCAATTCTTCAAGTTTTCAAGTGGTCAAGTTGTTAAGTTTTCAAGTTGTCAAGTTATTAAGTTTTCAAGTTTTCAAGTTTCCAAGTTTTCAAGTTTTTAGTTTTTCAGCCTCAGTTTTCATTTTTTCAGTTTTTCAGTGTTCCAGTTTCAAGTTTTTCAGTTTATAGTTTTCAGTTTTTTATTTTTCAGGTTTCACTTTCATATTCGTAATCAGTTACTTCAGCAACCTTCAGATTCCGAGTTTCAGTTGAATCGGAAGGCAAATAAGAAAGTTATAGTAAATGATGAATAGTAGGCTTAGGGGATGCTGTTATTTTGAATTCTTGAACGACTGTCACATATTCGTTATCCGTGACCTCGAGAACACTCACATATCTATTTTCATACGAATGGGACCGTAAATGACAAACTTGCCCTGCAACTCGTGACGCCATTTTGAATTTTTCAATTTCGATGTCTTATTCGTAATCTGTTACTTCAGTAACTTCCACATACCGAGTTTTAGATGAAGCTGACGGTAAATAAGAGAGTTACAGTAAATTAAGGAAATAAGGTTATGGGGACGCCACCATTTTGAATTCTTTAGCGATGGTCACATATTCGTGATCTGTGACCTCGATAACAGTCACATATCTATGTATGGACGGATGTCACCGTAAATGACAGATTTTGTTCTATAATTCGTGCCGCCATTTTGAATTTTTCAATTCCGTAATCATATTCGTTATCAGCTACTCTAATAACCTCTAAATACCGAGTTTCAGCTGAATCGGTTGGCAAATAAGAAAGTTACAGTAAATAACGGATATTAGGCCATGGAGATGCCGCCATTTTTAATTTTTCAATTTCGATGTCATATTCACAATCAGCTACTTTAGTAACGTCATCATACCGAGTTTCATTTGAATTGGACGGTAAATAAGGAAGTTACAGTAAATGATGAATATTAGGCTATAGGGACGTTGCCATTTTGAATTTTTGAGTTACGATAACATATTCGTGATCCGTGACCTCGATAACACCCACATACCTATTTTACACGAATGGGATCGTAAACTTGTCCTGGAACTCGTGCCGCCATTTTGAATTTTGAAGTTTGGTCCTCTAATTTGTAATTAGCGACCTTGAAGACCTTTAGCTACTGATTTTCAGTCGACTCAGTCTGTAAATGATGAACTTTATCCGTCATTTTGTCACAATTTCGTGTTCTACGACTCGAAGTACCCCTAGGTACCGAGTTTCATTCGAATCGGACCATAAATAACGAAGTTATGTAGTTAAGGACCAAGAAGCATCGAAATTTTGATGTAACGTATGTGACATTTTTCCAATTCGCAAAATGTTGGTGGTCTACTATGAGATATTGTTCCGTGATTCATATCAGTTGGTGATATTTTCTGTCACTTCTGATTATGTGTTGGTATTCCTTTAAAATGTAAAATTTATTGTTTACATATTAGATACCTGATATTACTTACCTGTGGACTTGAAAGGAATGAAAAGATACATTTTTGTAATAAAAGTAGATATGATGGAACCGCAGGAATCGGAGGTGGGCAATATGCTTTATCGAATAATCGAGAAGAGAAAACAATAAATAAGTTTTATTGTGGAGAATTTGTAAACGTAGTTGATTGTTTATTGAAGCGTGCTGAAATTTACTGGAAAAATGCAATAAAACATGAAAATGTGAATACATATGTAATGTAAAGGAGATTAGCATTGTATTTTTATTGACAATAAATGGATGTAAGCGTGCAACCGAGGGAAAGTTCTTTTTTTTTGTTTATTTTAGCCTTTTTTTTATGTTTGTGTTTGGTCAATTATAAGGAAAAGAAAGTTTAAATAGTAAGAGCTGCTTTTAAGGGGCGAGGAGAAGTCAGAATGTACTTTAAAGAGAGACCTGGCACAGTTTAAAACTGTATAAGAACCTAAAATTTCTATTACTTAAAATGTTGTAACGTAGTACGAAGTGGATCTGGAGAAAGTGTGAACAAAAGTAAAATTTTGCGACCATATAAACTTATAGTGGAATAATCGTACAACATTAGTTCTGGTTATTATTTTTTTCATTGGTAAACTGGAAGGAATGTGTAAATCATTTTCATGTATTATTTAAAAAGGCTTAAAATTGACGTTAACTGCATAGGGTTCAGAGTAATTATAAATTACAATGTTACTGTATAATATAGTAAAAGAAAAAGAAATAACATTTGAAATTGTAAAGTGTCCTATAAATTTCAAAGAAAAGATAGAATTTGGTGTACAGTGTGTTTTATAGGTTGTATTTAAGTTATATTTAAAAGAAATTACAGTGTACCTACCTACTTATGTAGTGTACTAAATAAGAATGCTAACTCACAGAGTTGCCCCATATAGTTTCAAACTGTGCCGGTGTCGAAAGTATTTATTATTTTGGATCTAACCTTAAAAGAGTATAAATATATACGTAACTTTGGTGCCATATAACTTCTACTGCAACAATCGTACAAAAATTGTTTTAATAATATTTTCTTCATCTTTTCGTGTACTTGAAGGAATGTGTAATCACTTAAAAATATCGTGGGGCCCAAGGACAAAACATAGATTATGGATGGTTGAGTCTTAAAGAGGTAAGAAAGTTCCTTAAAAAAAATGTTTGACATTGAATAGAATGATAAAATAATTCATTTTGATTTTTTGGGATATCTTATTTTTTGAGTAAAAACAGAAGAAAGTTTCTCTTGAAATTTATTCTAAAAAGTTAACATTGTTCAGTTAAAGTGGGTTATAAATTATTGGAGAATTTTCAACTGGAAAACAATGTATTTCATGGAAAATTATATAGGACAGAAATTATGTGTACCAGATTGAGGGATAAGTGTGAATTTTTTTAGAACGTTTTGAACAATTTTTGGAAAATTAATTTTTTGATGTTTTTTTTTCACCGCAAGTGTTGGTAGAAATTTCAAAAGAGTTGATAAGAAAATTCTGAAAAAGTTTACACTTATTCGTGGACCTTTTACAAAGAATTTTTGTTTTATAAAATTGTTTTATAGTGTGTTGTCTTTGAGTGAAATTTTGATAAAGTTCTGATGTTGAAATTTGTTAATTTAATTGAAAAAATCTGTGGAGAAATTGCTATTGTTTTTATTCAAAAAAGTAGATAAATGTCAATGTTACTGTATAATATAGTAAAAGAAAAAGAAAATAACATTTGGAACTGAAAGTGTCTTGATAAATTTCAAAGAAAAGATAGAAATTGGTGTACAGTGTGTTTTATAGGTTGTATTTAAGTTATATTCGAAAGAAATTACAGTGTACTTACCTACTTATATGTAGTGTACTAAATAAGAAATCTATCACACAGAGTTACCCCATAAAGTTTCAAACTGTGCCGGTGTTGAAAGTATTTATTATTTTGGATCTAACCTTAAAAGAGTGTAAATATATACGAAACTGTGGTACCACATAACTTCTACTGCAACAATCGTAATATTTTTCAGTTAAAGTGGACCATAAAATCTTCAATAATAAATATTTGACTATTTTTAACTGGAAAACAATGCATTTTATGGAAAATTATATAGAACAGAAATTATGTGCAATAGGTTAAGGAATAAATGTGAATTTTTTCAGGTTTTGAAAAATGTATGGAAATTTTAATTATTTGATGTTTTCTTTTCACCGTAATGATTGTCAGAAATTACAAAAAAGTTGATAAGAAAATTGTGAAAAATGTCACACTTATTCGTAGACATTTTACAAATAGTCTTATAAAATTGTTTCGTAGTGCGTTGTATTCGAGTGAAGAAATTGTCTTATTTCTAATATTGAAATTCGTTAACTTAGTTGTACCGGAAAAGGTTAACTTTTTAGAAAAAAATCTCTGGAGAAATTGGTATCGTTTTTACTCAAAAAGAAAGGTATAGTTTGAAGAATTAGAAAAAAATTATTTCAATCATTTTATTTGACATCAAAAATTTGTTTTCTTAAAAATTCTCTTGCCTTTTCAGGGCTGAGTGACCCATGAAACATAAACATTATGAATTGCGCCACTCAGATTCATGAAGTAGACATTCTTTCTGATCTTTTCATGTCCTGCAACAGTGTATTGAAGCTCGGAAAGAAAGTGGGATTGTATTTTCCCAGAGTATATTTTGTTTTAAAAAAAAGTTATATACTTTGTGTCTTTAATTGTTGGAAATTGAATTATACAGTAATTATTAATCTATGTAAGCCAATGAAAGCAAAGAACCATGTTTTGAAACTTGATGGCGTTGTATCTACATGACAGTGTAAATTATTAATTTAAATATAACAGAATAGTAGATGAAAATTGTTCAATGCATCAAGAAATCAAATATGAATAAAAAGTTATGGATGTATCAGTGTTCAGTGAAGCACTGTAAACACAGGGTATTAGTATTGTCGAAGTAAGAAATGTTTAGTCGGTAACAGAACCATTTATTGAAGGTAGCATTACAAAAATGTATAACAAATATCCAAGTAAAATGCAAATAGTATGTGTTGGACAACAAATACATTTAGAAAATATGTTGGTTTTGAGTTAAGTAACGTAGTAACATAAAATAATAGTTGAAACGTACAATAATCAACAATATTTATTGTAAAATAATTTAAAATGGAATATTTGCAGTGGAGCAATTATAACAAAATACAATAAAAATTAAAGAAAGTCGTATTAGCAAGTAGAGTATGGAGAGTTCTATAGATTTTCTGTGACGTGATGATGTAGGCAACCATATTTCGCTTCATTCTATTCTGCACCTGCGGAAAGAAATAACCTAATTAGAGCGGTAATTTACCACAGAAGCTTAAAAAGTAGGTAATATTAAAAAAAATAAATTAAAAATACAATGGGAACATGTGGAATAGATTGGTACTGGAAAAAGTATTTAAAGCCTTTTGACTTCTATTATACTTACTTATTTTTAACGTAATATCAACTGCCTCTGACATATTTGAGATGTAAACATTACATCTCGACTGAGAACTGTGGGAACGCGATTTGTAAACTATCGTAATTTAAGAAATACCCATCGGACAGAAATAAACGAAAAATGGAATACTTGTTATTTCATAATCTTTATTTTTTATACCATATCACTTTTTCTAAACATGTAAGACTGTTGAGATTTTTAGGAGAAAAAGTGTCAAAATGACAGATTTTTAAAGCTGAAATCGTAATCTTGAAATCGTTATAACTTTGAAAATATAAATTCCAATGAAATATTGTTTTTAAGAAGTCACCAAATAATAAATGTGATATTTTTCTTGGCAACAATTGTGATGAAGGAAGAAAATAAAAAACTAAAACTTCAAAGAATTGATTACAAAATTGCCAAAAAATTAATTAGAAAATTTTTGTCCTATGGAATTTTTACAAAAAGTGCTTTTTTTTGGAGTGATAAATTTTCAAGTTTCAAATAGAATATTTTTTCGACATAGTTTTACTGAAAAAGGTTAACTGTTTAGAAGAAATCTCAAGAGATAATATTTTTTTGTTTCTAATCAGAAAATAAGATGATATCCCAGTGCCTAAGGAAGGTGAAACATTTGTGTGAACATTTTTTTTTGTTTTTTCTTAGGGCCGAATCACTTATATGTAAAGCAGAAAAAATGTGAATTGTGCCATGTAGAATGGTGAAGAAGTAATTTTTTAAAATATTTTTATGAGTTGCAACTAAATTCGTAAAGCCATGAATAGTGGAGAAGAAGGGGTCGCATTTTCTCAAAAAATGGCCAATATACATATACAAAATTTGTTATGTTAATTATTTAACATGTATCATTAATTGAAAACGTATGTTCACATCAGTTTCAAAAGGTTGATGTGACAATGAGCCCAAAGTCTGTTTGCCTCTTACAATTTTTGTATAAAATAGCAAAGTTGTAAAATGTATATTTTTCCTCGCCAAATAACAGAAAGAAATGACAATTTCAGAAAAAAAATGTTCGAACAAAAGCAGTCTATTTGCAGTGAAACAATTTAAATTTGCAATTAAAAAAAAGGGTTTCTATGTACAAAACGAATTTAACATTGAATAATCTTAACTATGTCACCCAAAGTTAATGGGACATGTACTACCGAACTATCCCCATCCAAGTCTGTAATATTTTGTTGGAAAAACTAAAACTTCAAAGAATTGATTACAAAATTGCCAAAAAATTAATTAGAAAATTTTTGTCCTATGGAATTTTTACAAAAAGTGTTTTTTTTGGAGTTATAAATTTTCAAGTTTCAAATAGAATATTTTTTCGACATAGTTTTACTGAAAAAGGTTAACTGTTTAGAAGAAATCTCAAGAGATATTTTTTTGTTTGTAATCAGAAAATAAGATGATATCCCAGTGCCTAAGGAAGGTGAAACATTTGTGTGAAAATTTTTTTTTGTTTTTTCTTAGGGCCGAATCACTTATATGTAAAGCAGAAAAAATGTGAATTGTGGCATGTAGAATGGTGAAGAAGAAATTATTTAAAATATTTTTATGAGTTGCAACAAAATTCGTAAAGCCATGAATAGTGGAGAAAAAGGGGTCGCATTTTCTCAAAAAATGGCCAATATACATATACAAAATTTGTAATGTTAATTATTTAACATGTATCATTAATTGAAAACGTATGTTCACATCAGTTTCAAAAGGTTGATGTGACAATGAGCCCAAAGTCTGTTTGCCTCTTACAATTTTTGTATAAAATAGCAAAGTTGTAAAATGTATATTTTTCCTCGCCAAATAACAGGAAGAAATGACAATTTCAGAATAAAAATGTTGGAACAAAAGCAGTCTATTTGCAGTGAAACAATTTAAATTTGCAATTAAAAAAAAAGGGTTTCTATGTACAAAACGAATTTAACATTGAATAATCTTAACTATGTCACCCAAAGTTAATGGGACATGTACTACCGAACTGTCCCCATCCAAGCCTGTAATATTTTGTTGGAAAAATTTGTTTCACAGAGTGCTTATTACTCGAGATATTTAAAAGTGTTAAGTTAAGAAAATCACACGGTATAATGGAAATGAAAAGGCCCGAAGTATTCTTTGATAAGGTCTTCTTTTTACTCTTAAAGCAAGAGAGACAGTAGTATGTGGGAAAGAATGAGCACTACTATAAGCCGTATAAGGGATATTCAAAAAATTTGTGTTGGTTTTTGACATGCTAAAATTTTTTGGAATTTTTAAAGCAGCCATTTTAGAAATTATATTGTAAATAAAGGAAAATATAACAATTTTGCTGGAAAAATTCCTTCTGTTAGTGTCATGAAAAAATAATTGCATCGAAAGAAAACATGACAAAGTCAAGCTTAAGAAATGATATACAGTAAATTTCTCTTTTCGTGATTCCAATACCACCCCTTCATTAATAACGATGCGATTCAAAAAAAAAATTAGATAGAAGATACTTACTTACTTTCACGGTAAAATATTTAAAAAATCACCAGTGGTGTTTCTCCTTATGATAAGAAATCAACATGATTTTCCAAAAAAAGATATTAGGCATAGTTTTAACTGTGGAACAATCTCATAATCTTATTCGTTGCTATCGAAAACTGAGTAACACAATTAAAATAAGACCCGGTATTCATATAATAGAAAAGTAAAATCCCTCTTTTATAGCAGCAATCATTATAGTCAATTTTATTTTTGGACGCAGTGAAGAGTTAATTGAGCTGGAAGAAGATAGGCTTTCCATTTATAATTAATCACGTGGCTTCAATCACTATACTTAATAGTCTTATGGAAACATGAATTGATTTGCGAAGCAAAGAGTTTAATTTTAAACTAATTAAATTCTGGAAAAAATTAATAAATAATAACACTGACATGGTTATACTTGTTGTGAACTTCAGCTTAAGACTAAAACAAAATTGTTTGGCATGTGTTATTATCCTTGTATTTGTTTACGGAAAGCTTATCTTTTTCCAGCTTAAATAATTGCTCTTTATGTCCGTACACAAAGTTAAGACTGTAATAAGTAATAAATGGAATAGAATGTAAAAAATGAGATATTATTTTTAGATGACACGAACACAAAGTACAGTATCTAATTGAAATCCGGTATTAGTGAGTTTTTGATAACAATTGATAAGATTATAAGATTGTTTTACAGTTAGAAGTCTGCTTAATACATTTCTTTTGGAAAATTAGGCAAATGTTTCTTCATGAAGACGAAGATTTTTAAATATTTTAGTGCGACACAATTTTCTGATGGGCAATTACTTTCCACCCAAGTTTCCACCCAAATTTACGAAAAATCATAGTGTTAATAGAGGCACTATGATGTGGAAGCCATAAAAAGTGAGACCTACTGACTGTTTCTGCTATCGTTCAGAAATAAACAAAAAATGAAATATTTGTAATGCCATAATTTTATTTTTTGTAATATACCACTTTTTCCATAAATGTAAGAGTTTTGAGTTATTAAATTAAAAAATCTTATACTAAGTACCTTTTTCGCTTACAATATGACTTTATATCAGAATAGGTGTTTACTATTTAACTTTTATGCCCATAATGGTGGAGGGAGTGGGAAAAACCCTTAGTAGAAAGCATATATTTTGGAAAAGTAAGCTTTTTTGTACTAAATATTTAGAAAATCAATGAAAAGAACCATGGAAATCCACACAATTTTGATAATTTGTACTGTTTGTGTTCAATTGCATTCGACTATATATCAAAGTATAGATTTTTAGGCTACTATTTAAGTTCCTTTCATTATAAATTTGCAATTGTCAGCTTTAAATTAATATTTATCAACCCCAAGAAGACATGAACAATGATACTTTTTATTCGTAGGTACAATTAGAATTATTGGAATTTACTGGAGTAATCATTATATTAGAACTATTTTATGAATTCTTCAATAAATCTTTTAATTTTTTTCGATAAAGAATACTCCAATGTGTGCTCAGTAAAGAAACAGAAAGGTGCTGAAATGAAATTCTGCACTAAATAAGTTAGGTTCATAAGTGCATGTATATCTACTACTATAAAAAAAATAGGTCACCCGTGCCAAGTAATGCATCAAAAGGAAATGTTATCTATCCCAACGGCAAGAACAGGAGGTTGCGTAGCTGCTTATATCATAACTGTAACCTACAATTTAAAAAATAATTTCTAAATACTCTGCACATTAATCCTTTGAGATGATGTTAGTCAGAAAAATCCTACGTATTCAATAAAAAGAGATTTACAGATTCAAAAATTAAATTGAAATTACAGCGTACATTGTATATTTTCCAGGGAAACGTTATTCATTTTTTCGCAGGCAGTATCGTCCAGCACTTAACTGTTCTTTACGACACAGATTTTTAGGTATAGTGGCAGCGTAGGCAAACAGTAGACCGACAGATGGACGTAATAGAGGTAACAAATAGGTTAGGTTTTGTTGTAAGCGATGAGGTTGAAGCAAACAAAAACCCAATTTTTTTACTGAAAATCCATATCCCTCATAATGTTCAATGTGAAAACCAAAAGAATCCATTTGAAAGTGTTAAATTTTCATAACCCGAGGGGGGAGGGGGGTGGAGGTAAAAGGACACGTGTAAGGTGTTTTGTAGGAACATTTAGGTGATGTCACCTATGATTTCTAAGGAGCTAAATTTATATATGTGCAATCGGTACTTACAAAAACATTGGCAGAATGTCTTCTGGTGCATGTCCTTTGTAAAGTAGCAATTTTAACAAATGCAGGCACTCTTGTAGGATCTGTTTATCGACTTCCTCAAAGACATCATTTGTCTCTTGAAACCTGTAGAATCTAACACTTGTGCCGTACAATAGAAGCTTTTTTGTTGTGGGTTTTTTTGCCATGTCACATCAGATTCGACGATTTGTGTCCCATTTTACATCAACAAACAACCAATCTGAAAATATATGTATAAATGTATGTCTGATTTGTTAAAAATACACTATGTAAGGATTATGCACATAAAACAATTTATTATAGTAATTTTAGAAGGTCACTGTGACAACAAACGACTTGTACTGAAATTATAAGAAAAGTTCTCTATGAAAAGACAATAATTTGTTACGCCAAAGTTACTGTGAACATGTCTATATGTCTGTAAATGTATAACCTAAGATTAACTTGCTTTTAATTTAGTTTTAAATTGGAAAAGTATGAAAGCTACTTGTTTTAATAGCAGGAAGAAACGTTAATAGAAATATACTTTATCTCAGGCATTTTTATTTATTCACACAGGTTTAAACTTAAAGAGAAAGGAAATAATTGTAAATAAATGTCACGTGTACGTACAATGTATTGAAATATAATAAAAAAGTATTTGTAGGTATATAGGTGAAGGTAAATAATGATTTTCTGTTGTCAAGAAGAGAAAAAATTCGACCAATATTTTAAAGCAAGGATGTACTCTCTTTATATAAGTTTTGAAAGAAACAAATAATTTTTCTATTTACTCAATTAAATTGGACAATTTTGTACAGCGATGATGGCACAGTAACTTATTTAAATCGATGTGAGAGGAATGAAACGATATGAATTAAATGTAAATAACTTACGTTGTATACTGGCTGTAAAACAGAATCCATATTTCCACTGTATATATCCAATTTAATGGTCACTATAGGTATTCTTACACTGTAAATGTTCTCTGATCTTGGCAACTGATATGCAGCAAATGAAAAATGATTATTTCATTGTAAACATTGGAGCACAGGGCTGAGAAATACTTATTGCGGAGGCTTTATAATGTCTGCTTTTTACACCTAATGCAGATATCCAGATAACAGGTGGTTTTTCAGGTAGTTTAATCAACTCGTTGCACTAAACATTGTCGTGTAGCTACTTTACAAACTGATGTGGGTAGGTATTTGGTTGTGGTAAATGGATACGTTGCACACACTGAGACGTTGGCAAATTAACTGTAAATTTTCACTTAACGACTTCTAGAAGAGTCCACATGTTGTCGGGATAAGAAAGCACAGAAACAGGTGTAATATTAGGGGTTCTTTAAGTACACAAACCTGGGTATCATTGTCACTGGTTTGTTCACCTCCTTCGAAAGGAAGAGTACGTAGCTGGAAACATTGATTACAACATACAAATCACTGTTAAAATTCCCCGTGCTATCGCATGGAATGTAGCACAGGTAGAATCAGCTGGTAGTGACGTAGGTGGACGCAGGAAAGTATCGTTCTAAAAGGTACCTCGTACTTTGTGGAAATGCACTGATGTAGTTTTTAAGGGCAAATTCTTGGAGACATCGTTATCACTGTATCGGTTTCATATTTCAATGCACTGTTATTTAGTTTACACATATATTCCAAATGGTTTGTTTGAGGCCGAAGTTAGGTATGAAAACAGCTGTAGTTTGTGTCGTTCGCTTTATAGTTTTGGGGCCTCATCCTTGTGTGAGCTGTCACCAATGTATTTTTTTGACATTCCACTATTATATATTCTTAACACTTGTTAATCTTGGCACAGAGACATCTCGCTGGGAGAATATCTGCAGATGCGAGGGGCCACAGGGCCGAGAGACATCTATTGTTGGGCTATGTAACGTATAGCAGCAGAAATAATCCACTAAAATAGTACGTTTTTAAGTACACAGAACAGAGTCACTTTTTTATACACTTACTGTAGAGACAACAGGTCTTTTCACAACTGGTTTGTTCCACTTGTTGCTTCGAAAATACCAAAGCAAATTCCAAAATAAATGTACAAACAGACGCAGGTAGATAGTTGTAGATTGAGGTAAGAAAGGAGGTGGTATAAACGTTGAAGTATTCTTTCTGGAGATGCACTTTGAAGACAGTCTTTTGGGGCCACATTCTTGAATTCGTTATTAGGTACCATTGCATTTTTTTGTACACTGCACTGTGGTATCGTTTAAACACATCATTCCAAACATAGTAAAGTTGAAGAAGACATGGCTGGTAGATGATAAATAACAAACAAACACTGAATATGTGCGTACGCCATTTGTAGGTTACACATTCCATGAAGTTCTGGAACGTTGACAAACGACAGTTGAGAGTCACGTGATTAGTACAGCACTATTAAGATTGGTTGCCTCCTTCGAATGCATAGGAAAAACGGAAAGAACACGATTGTAATTTGATTGTTATGCGAATGCTGTACCTGTAGCCGAGATAATTATTAACGCAATTAGCGGGGCCTTATTATGAACTATCGATCGGTTGCGAGTGCACTCGAACGAACCCGAGAGATTACGAAGGGGCTTTCCTTTGAATTTTAATTAATTTAAAACCAATTAAAGACGAAAATGAGCCGTATCGTACCATTTTGGAAAGAGAAAAGTCTGTAGGGTCGAAATATAGAGATAGGGCGGTATTTAAAATAAAATAATTAATTAAAAAAATCACAAATTGGGCAAGCATGTACCGTAAATATGTTTTGCAGCAAAATATGTTAATTTGTAGGAGCGGTAGGTGTCCCAGTAATTAATTTAGAAGCAACTAAAGAAGGAAATGGGATGTATTGTACCATTTCGGAAAGAGGGAAGTCTATAGAATCGAAATATATAGATGAGGGGGTTTTTAAATCACAAATTAGGCAAGCATATCTTGTAAATGTGTTTGTAGAAAAATATGGTAATTTATAGGAGCGATGTAGGCCGAACACACCCGAAGGGACAGAAAAGGAGATTTGTTGGGAAATTTAATTAATTAGAAATGAATTAAAGCAGGAAATGATACATGTGATATATCGTTGAATTTGTGAAAGCCCGTAGAATATAAATATAGGCAGTAGGAGGGTTTTTGACATTGATTATTGGGGAAAAAATCGTAAATTACACAGGCATGTCTCACAATGCGGTTGTAGTAAAATAAGACTATTTATAGAGAATTGTGGCGTTTTGCCCTACCAGATAGGTAATTTCAGAAATAAAAAACATGTAGGTAGTTTCCAAACGTTTATTAATACGCTAAATACATAGAATAGGAGGTCGTTTCGTGTCTCTGTTAGCACAGAGGAAAGGCGGTGATTTTTCAAATTCAGCTGTGACGTCATCACTCTCAAGATTTAGAAAAATTCTTCCACTTTGACCGCCCGTATCTCGTTAATCTTTGGAGGTAGAGAAAAACAAAAAAAAAGACTTTTAGATAATTCATTTTTGTACATTTTCGTTAGGGCGAAGTATTTTGCTCTAGGAGGCCCCGTTTAGAAGTTATGGAGGTTTAAAGGAAAAAATGTCGTATTTTCCGCCATTCTGCACCGCCGCACGTTTCGGGCGATATCTCCGAAACGAAAAATGTTACGGAAATTTAGAGCATACCGGAGGAAGCGGAAAGAAACGCTCTTGTCCTTTGAGATTTTTTTATTTTGAGCTAGCTCCAGCCGTTTTCGAGTTATAGGCGAAAAACCGAAAAAATGAGTCTCGCTTCGGAAACGAAAAAGCGGAAAAACGTGCAATCTTAAAACGTCCGTATTTTTCGAAATACATATTTTCGAGCGCCGTACGGCGTCGCGGCGGAACGGGCAGAGATCGTAGTTGTAGCTAGCCGCAAGCTGCGAGGTCGAAATCGAAAATCGAGCCCGACAGGAACGAAAATAAATCCAACATTTTTGACGTTTACGAAATACCAAAACGACCTCTCCTATTTTCTCTCTTACCCCTCGACTCCTCATTCCCAAAAAAAGCAGGCGAGAGAGATAGCGGACTTTTAGTCGTTAATAACTAAAAAACCACGAAAAGTACCCTCCCCGCGTTAGCGCTACGGGACAGAGAATTCGACGGCGAAAAAACGAAGACCGGGCCCGACCCGCGAAACCGCCGCCCCGCGGAGCCTTTGAGGGAACCGTTCTGCAACTTTAGATAAGCGCATCCATGCAACATTTTATAATATATGACTAGAAAACGCTGCGCGTTTTCTAGGTCCTCCGGACGGGTGACAGCTTCCGCTGTCAAATTGAGTAAACGCTTGAATCATTGTAGAAAGCTTGAATCATTGTAGAAAGCTTGGATTTCAGTTTAGGTATCAGATTCGTCATCAGCGACCTGAAAAACATCTAGGTACCGATTTTCAGTCGAATCGGTCCATAAATGACACATGTTGTCAGCCATTTTGTTTGCCGCCATATTGAATTTTGTAAATCAAATGTTATATTCGTTATCAGCTACACTAATGACCTGTACATACCGAGTTTCATTTGAATCGGACTGTAAATAAAAAAGTTAGAATAAATGGCTATGGGGACGCCACCATTTTGAATTCTTTAGCGACGGTCACAGATTCGTGATATGTAGCCTCGATAACACTCACCGACCTATTTTTGGACGAATGTCACCGTAAATGACAGAATGGTACTTGCAATTCGTGCCGCCATTTTGAATTTTTCAATTCCGTAATCATATTCTTTACCAGCTACTCTTATAACCTCTAAATACCGAGTTTCAGCTTAATCGGTTGGCAAATAAGAAAGTTATAGTAAATAACGAATATTAGGCTATAAGGACGCCGCCATTTTGAAATTTTCAATTTCGACGGCATATTCACAATCAGCTACTTCAGTAACTTCAACATACCGAGTTTAATTCGAATCGGTTGGGAAATAAGAAAGTTATAGTAAATAATGGATATTAGGTTATGGAGAGGCAGCCATTTTGAATTTTTGAGTTACGATTAGATATTCGGGATCTGCTACCTCGATAACAAATAGGTACTTATTTTCAGACGAATGGCACCGTAAATGGCAAAATATGTCCCGCAACTCGGCCGCCATTTTGAATTTTTCAATTTCGACGTCATATTCACAATGAGGTACTTCGGTAACTTCAACATACCGAGTTTCATTCGAATCGGTCGGTAAATAAGAAAGTTACAGTAAATGATGGATATTAGGCTATGGAGACGCCGCCATTTTGAATTTTTGAGTTACGATTTGATATTCGTGATCACTGACCTCGATAAAACATAGGAACTAATTTTCAGACGAATGACACCGCAAATGGCAAAATATGTCTTGCAACTCGGCCGCCATTTTGAATTTTTCAATTTCGATTTCGGATTCGTAATCGGCGACCTCGAAAACCCCAAAATACCGATTTTGAGCGGTGTGACGCCATAATCGACAAAAATCGTCCGCCATTTTGGCGTCGCCATTTTGAATTTTGCGATTCTGACGTCATATCCGTGATCAGCGTGGTCGATAATACCCGAGTACCAAATTTCAGGTCAATCGGACGACAAATAAATTTAATTGCGATTTTCCATTTATTTTGGCTCACCCTATATCAACATTATTTTGCTCACTCTGTAAATTACAAATTACCCAGAATTCCTGGTATATTGTTATGTACGTTATTGAAAATGGCGTAAGCAAAAACATGGACTTTAGAAACGGTGATTTCTCAGGAAATAAGTGGAGTTGAAAGGCGTTCTATGTCTCAAATTAATCGGGAAGGACGATATTTTGTTGTGATAGTGGAGTGTGCGGGCCAAATCGGAAATTCGGCCCGGCACGGGCGTGTGAATGTTGGGTTTTTTGGGTGAAAGTGAAAAACATCTACGTACATATAAATTCATAATTAAGCAATTACTTGGAATAGAAGCTCGTTCTGTGTCTCGATGGAAAGGGGGAGCTTTGCCCTTTCCCGTGATACCAAATTGTATAGGGAAAATCGAAAATTCGGCCTCGCAGGGGCGAGACAAATGTGACAAATTTGAGTGTGTGAAAACGTAGCCTAGAAAATTGTAAAACATGAAATCTTAACACGCTCATATTTTAGTTAATACTGGACATAGAGGCCCGATCTTGGTCTCTATTTGAACACGAAGATTCGCTTTTTATTCGTGCAGTACGTGCCCCGGATTAATTAAAAAATTTAGTGTAGTTCTGTGCGAAATAAGAATGGATATTTTCGTAAAAATCGAAAACCGTAAGTACTTAAAAAATCCATAAGTAAATAAATATCGGGAGTGAAACGGCGTGCGACGTCTCTCTGGAAAGCAGAAGAACGTAGCTTTCCGGCGATACCAAATTCGAGGGGAAAAGTGGAAAATTAGGCCCGCGGCGAGCGCGACAAAAGTAGCTTTTCTCGGATATTTTAAATTTAAAATTTCACGTATTTTCGAAAAATTCTTCCACTTTGACCGCCCGTATCTCGTTAATCTTTGGAGTTGGAAAAAAACAAAAAAAAAGACTTTTAGATAATTCATTTTTGTACATTTTCGTTAGGGCGAAGTATTTTGCTCTAGGAGGCCCCGTTTAGAAGTTATGGAGGTTTAAAGGAAAAAATGTCGTATTTTCCGCCATTCTGCACCGCCGCACATTTCGGGCGATATCTCCGAAACGAAAAATTATACGGAATTTTTGAAGATACCGGAGGGAGCGGAAAGAAACGCTCTTGTCCTTTGAGATTTTTTTATTTTGAGCTAGCTCCAGCCGTTTTCGAGTTATAGGCGAAAAACCGAAAAAATGAGTCTCGCTTCGGAAACGAAAAAGCGAAAAAACGTGCAATCCTAAAACGTCCGTATCTTTCGGAATACACATTTTGGAGCGCCGTACGGCGTCGCGGCGGAACGGGCAGAGGTCGTAGTTATAGCTAGCCGCAAACTGCGAGGTCGAAATCGAATTTTAAGCCCCACAGGAACGAAACAAAACGGAACATTTTTGACGTTTACGAAATACCAAAACGCCTTCCCCTATTTTCTCTCTTCACCCTCGATTCCTCATTCCCAAAAAAAGCAGCCAAGAGAGATAGCGGACTTTTAGTCGTTAATAACTAAAAAACCACAAAAAGTACCCTCCCCGCGTTAGCGCTACGGGATAGAGAATTAGGCGGCGAAAAAATCGAGACCGGGCCCGACCCATAAAACCGCTCCCCCGCGGAGCCTTTGAGGGAACCGTTTGGCGATTTTAGATAAGCGCATCCATGCAAGATTTTAATAAGAAGCGAGCCAGGCCTCGGCCTGTCTCGCGCCGTAGACGATTAATCTTGATTCTGACATGCTCCATTTTCTTAAAGTAATAAGACTGGCCTTGATTACACATAAAAGCAAGAAAATATTGACTGTCATTTTGTCACAGTTTCACTGACAATTATTAATTACTTCCACATCCATGTAGTTTTTAAGACTCTTTCATTTTCAAATCAGAAATATGCCGTCACTGTTTACATCTAATTAATGTATTGACATGTTACTTATTTATGGCGAGAGCTTTAGAAGGAACTGGATTGGTGATCAGGGACCTATTAAGTGGCCTGTACGGTCAAATGATATGTCGCCCCTCGATTTTTTCTTATGGGGCCATTTAAAGCAAGTTATATACGCAGAGAAACCAAATAATCTTAATGATTTGAAGAATAGGATAACCCATGGTTGCTGTCATATGACCCCAGAAGTTATAAGGAATTCTTGTACACGAGAACCTTTAAGGACGTGTGAGCTGTGTCAAATAGAATATGCGCGACAATTTGAGCACCTTTTATAATCATCATAATAGTTACTGTTTTTTGTAGGTATTAGCCCCTATAATTACGTTAATAAAAAATTTTATTCCAAAATTTAACTGCTAATATCTCAACAATGGTTAATGATAGGTATAGGATATGGTTCATAAAATTTGTTCGGAAATAAAAGGAGAATCCAGGAATATAAAAACATACAAGGCATTCCATTTGAAAAAGTAAAGTTACATAACTTGCTGCTTTTTAAGACGCCTTGTATATTTGAAAATAAGCTGATTAAATGTATTTTTTAAACAAAATGAATTTTTCATTTAACATTTCTCTCTATGTCTCACCGTTTTCCAGATAATGCTTGTCTAAATAGAGCTGGGATACTCTGTATACTGGGCAATGCAGACTAAATTATGACCTTCATAGACTTGAATTATAGTCTGTTCAAAAAAAGTGAAAGGTTGTACTAGTTTAACAAATTCCATAATTTGTTTTTGTTGTTATTTATTTATTAATTTTCTTCAATATATAATCTACGACCGATACTTAAGTGTTTTACAAATAATATCTTATTTACTTAAATTTGGCAACATATCACCATTAAAAAGTAATTAAGAATCGTATACTAAATATACAAAACCATTCAGAGCAACGCCACTGTAAGACAACTTCTACTGACGGAACGCCAATTAAATTGTATGGCCTTCATTGGTTTCTTGCACATCAAGCAAAAAATACTTAAATTATCTTCATTACGAGCCGGCAAAACCGTTTATTGTTTAATGTATATTTGTGGTAAAACATTGCCAGCAAAAATATCTTCAGTAAAGTAAACCTGCTACTTCCTTTCATAAAACTTCCCCTCAATTTTTGCTCTACTTTTCACACTTAATGAAACTACTGTAATGTAAAATGGTGAATGACACCTGTGTTTAGAAGAGGATGAGATACAGAAAGGACCTACTTCTCACTGTTTGGCAACGGAACACCGTAGCCAGAGGACCTGGACCTTCCTCACCCAATAAGGTTATCGACTTTATCAAAGTGATGGACTTACTGGGTGAATGGCATCTGTGTTTAGAAGAGGATGAAATATAGAAAAGACTTACTTCTCACTGTTTGGCAAAGGAATACGGTAGCCAGAGGACCCGGACCTTCGTCGCCGAATGAGATTATCGACTTTACCAGAGTGATGCACTTACTGGGTGAAATATAGCTAGTAGTGAGCCACGCTACATCGAATGGTCATACTATAGGATTTAATTATATGCCCACTCGCATATCAACCTAACCTAACCTCATTAAGACGATAATTTAAAAAAATAAAATCCACAAATTTTTGCGGTAGCTACCACGAATTAAAGAACAATCCGCTGATAGATACACATACAGCTGCTATGCAGAAAACCACTTTTCTTTATATTTTGATCGTACCACAATCAGAATTCGACGTTCTCAGACACGAATTTCGAGTGTTTTACCGTACTTCCCTGTATCCTCAAACCATCGAAATAAAAACTATTTCCGATAATCCCACACTAAATATTGATTTTAAACTTGTGCTGGAAATGGTGCTCTGGTGTTAAACGGAACATTGTTTTTCTCGGGTATGATTGCTTTTAAAATTGAAAATACTCCGGCGAGCGAACATCGCCTCATCAGCAAAAAACTTTCTATTTACACATGTCGGATTAACATCTCGTTGATTTTGAACAAAACGAGCAAACTGCAATCTAGCTAACCGATCAGCGAATAACAAATTTTTGAATAGGTATAAAATGATACGGATGGAGCCTTTCGGTATTTGTGTGAAATTGTGGGTGTCCCACATAAAATATACAGGGTGTAATTAGTTTCATGTCATTAAAAAACACTGGTAATAGGGACCGACTAGACAAACAAAGAACCTATATGACATCTTTCTCTAGGGGCACTTTGAAAAAAACTGTTAAAATTTGAATGTTAAGGTAGGAAACATTTGAGAACCACTGTTTTTCAGAGTCAATGGATGTTATAGTTCCGAATATTAGAAATAATAAAACGTTATACCCGACTTGTGTTCCCGCCAGAAGAAGTGCGGTGCTTTGATGGGATTGCTTGTACCGAACTTTTTATACCACTAATTATGAAAATGTAAATAATTCCTTGTCCTTCGGCACAACGCAAGCATAGCATAGCCGCAGGAGTTTTAATAGGATTTGTTTACATGTGTTTTTTAATTTGGAACAAAGTTATTGTAGCTTTTATTGTCGTTTATAAGAATCCATAAAATTTAAAAGTTGTTTATTAACATTTGTAACATTGTGTTAAAAAATTAGTAATTATTTTATGAAATTGGAAAACGAACAGTTGACGTCCGAGATACGATAACAGAAAATTGTTGTGTATTTTAAGTTAGGAAAAAATCTGATTTTTTTAACGAATTGAGCGCATAATTTTTCCCAATCGGGTATCGAAACTAAAAGTCGAGTCTTTGGTCTCTATGAAAAACAATGTAAACAATAATAAACAGATCAAAACAAGGCAGCGATTACTAATAATAATAATAATAATCATACCTTTAATGCCCAATAACTGAACAATTCTTTTGAATTTTTCACAAAAATTGTTCGAAATGACCGCCATCTCCCGTATACACATTTCAGCACGTCGAACTAAGGACATACGCACTCGGTTCAACACATTTGGTAAATTTGGATCATTTTTTATGGTTTCTATGCACATTAAAATACGTTGTTGCCATTGTTTTAAAGTGTCAATTGGATCATGGTAAACCATCGAATTTAAGTCGGGCAATCTAGCAGGCCATGGTACTGGTCCACTCCGTCCAATCCATCACCGAGGAAACTTTCTGTTCCAAAAATTTCGAACAGCCAGACTAAAATGGACTGGCGCGCCATCGTGCAAATACCACATTCTTCTGCGCGAAGCCAAGGGTACATCTTCCAGCAAATTTGGCAATGTTTGTTGCAAAAAATTTAAGTATGCATCACCATTTAATCTAGCGAGTAATTGTATAGGTCCAATTATTTCATTGCCGCAAATCCTGCCCACAAATTAACGCTGAACCGTCGTTGCGCCCTTCTTATTACACGTGGATTTTCGTCTACCCAATAGTGTATATCTTTAAAATTAAACACTCCATTTCTGGTAAAACACGACTCATCAGAGAAACACAAAACGTTTAAAAAATCCGCATTTGCCACGTGTTTTCTTAAAATCCACCTACAAAATTGCATTCGCTCTGCAAAATCTTGAGGTACTAGTGCTTGGACACGTTAATAGTGATAAGGATGTAAGTTCGTATCTCTCAATGTCCTCCATACCACAAAATAGGATACTCCCACACGGTTCGCGATATCGCGGGTGCTTAAAGTTGGATCCTCTTCTACAAATTCCAAAATTTGAACCTCTGGGTCAATTACCCTTTCTTCGCGTTCTGGACCTCGTTCTCCTCCATGTCCATCGAGACGACCTGTTTCTCGAAGACGCTGGTCAATACTAATAAATGTACGAGCACAAGGATGACGTCGAGGGAAGCTTAAACGATAAAGCTCTTCCGCACCAGCTGCATTTCCACAACTTTCTCCATACACCAAGTGTATATCTGCGAGCTCCGGATAAGTGTAATCTCCCAGAATGACTAAAATCTGCGTTAAGAAACACAGTGAACTGTGAATTAACGTTATCAATAAAGAAAACAAAAGCTTGGACCAAAATCCAAAAAGTAATACAAAAAGCACGAACGACGAGAAGTAGTGTCTTACGTAAGCAAGTACTAACGACTTGAACGATAAGTCAATAAAATAAATCTTAACATAAGTGGCGCAAAATTCAAAAAGAACAAAAGCAACAGACAAAACCAAGGAACGGGTAGGTCGCGTCATGTGTACGGTGTTTACCAAGTAAGGACACAAACTGAAATTACTACTTGAAAAATTACAAGGAAGAGTATAGCACGCGTAATAAGATAATTTGGGCGCAAAGAAGCAATTAACATGGCGGTGACCTCTGTCGGTCGCTTTTAACTGCTTTGTCGGTATACTTTTCGATGACTCCGTCGCGGCCTAATTATTTCTTAGACTCACCATACTTATTTGCACGAATATCAGAGTATCATGTGCGACAAGACGCGAGGCAATAAAGCCTACCCCAATATGCCAGCAGTTCTCAAACTATGTTATTAAGTATTTTGGAAATTTTTGTTTATTTGTTTTCTCCAAAACTATATGAGCTTTAGACCCCATGTTATATAAGGTTTTTTTGTTTGTCTTGTTCCCTACCACCAGTTCTTTTAATGACATGAAACTAATTACACCCTGTATAAATGACTTCAGTTTTAAGTAAAAACGAGTTCTATGCAATTTCAGGAATACTTGACACTGAGATGCAAAGAAATTGTTTGATTCCAAGAAACGTGAAAGAAGGTGCATGTGGCCAGGATTTTACATTCTAAGCAACTTGTATGATACGAATAATTCGTATCACTAATTGTTGAGATATTTGAACAAAGTAAAAATTTGTCTAATATCGTGTTTACACAAAACTGAAGTTATTTATATAATGTAAAGAACACCTTTTACAGAATTGAAATATTTCTTACGATTATCAAGAAATTCTCAAATAAAATCACTGAACTATTAAGAGGAGCAAGTTTTGTGAAATATGCATTTTTACATCATGACTAGATTTAGTTCTTTTCTGTATTGGTCATATCTATTTTTTTTATTTGTTAGCGACTACGATTATTGTGTGACTGTTTGTAAAACGACTTTCTGAAACCTACTTTACACTTATATTTATTATGCATGTCTTAAAATACGCAAAGTTGTTTCTAGATAACTGCATAATATATTTATAGTTTCGTTAACTTTTCTTGTTTCCAATTTGATCCAGGTCACCGAGCTCACACAGTTTTCGTCGGTGTACACGTACCAACCGAACGGCGACACTCGCATCGCCGACACAAACACCACCACCGAAACTCCCAAGGGGAAAACGGTGGTACAGAAGAGGACAGGCCCAGTAAGTTTGCTTGGCTTGATGTGTAGATGTTTTATAACTGCATGATCCAAGTATCTCCACGTACTACCAGATTATGTGGATTAACTTTTATTAAATTTCTTAATGAAATTCTTTGTGTATTTTGTAGAGAATTGTGTTAAGGTCGATAATTATTTATATCATAATACCGACATTAGGTATTAGAGCCAATGCATGCAGCACGGCCAAAGAATGTTCAGGTCTCAATTTTATCCGACATAATTTGAAACAGCCTGTGCATACGTATGTACCTATATACTCTTAATTAGGAATTATTAGTCACGAATAAAATGAACTGTTATTTTCCATGTTCGTAATTGATTTTCTTGTAATCGATGGGTGATTATAATTACCTTTAATTTGGTAATTTTGTGCGTCCAATTGCTCACAAAATTATTTAGCGATTAGCTATATAGGGTGTCCCGAAATTTCCGCGTTTCCCTTTAGATACTGATTCTTTGTGCTAAAATAGGAAGAAAATTTCCCACGAATAAGTTGTCTGAAATAATTCTTAAACGTGCTACTGCCTTCTGAGGATGACGTCTAAATACAGATTTTTACTGATTATCACGGAAATACTTTATGAAACTGAGTAAACGATTTTGTAATATCAAGGTTTATTTTATAAAGTACTAACCAAAATTTTAATTAATTTTACCATTATACGGAGAAACGAGGAATGGTTACTCTTTGTTTCTAAATTTTTTTTTCTAGTTTATATATTTAGTAGCTTTAGACTTAAATATAATTCTTCGGATAAGGTTTCAGAAGAAAGATGGTCTCGACAATTAATAGTACGACAAATGATGATTCAGTTGATAATGTTGGCCTCCATGACTTCTTGATTTATCTCAGATGGACTATTTTCTATGGATCCTTATAAAAGATTTTCCTATTTTTAGGCACTTCTTTGGGTTTTTTGATATATGTACATATAATTTCTTACTTTAGGCTGTTGTTTAATTATTTTATTATTTTTGTATTGCTGATTACGAACAAGTTATCAAACTTGTTAAAAATGGTCAAATTTCTAGATTTTGGACGCTTTTCAAGTCCTCGGCAGTTTTCTGGGTCTTCTCGATATATAATTATTAATATAGGGTGTTATTATATTATATCTTCACTTAGATATAAGAATATGATACTCAAAATGTCCAACAGTGGTCCAATTTTTAAATATTTACCATTTTTTGGTTTTTAGGCACATTTTTGGGTTTTTCGATATATAATTTCTTACTTTAGGCTAGTGAATTATTTCATTATTTTTGGATTGCTTTAGGCTGTTGTTTAATTATTTTAGTAGTTTTGTATTGCTGATTACGAACAGGTTATCCAACTTGTCAAAAAATGGTCAAATTTTAGATATTGGACGCTTTTCAGGTCCTGGGCAGTCTTTTCGATATATAATTTATTAATCTAAGGTGTTACTATATTATATCTTCACTTAGATATTTAAGAATATGATACTCAAAATGTCCAACGGTGGTCCAGTTTTTAAATATTTACCATTTTTTTGTATTTAGGCACTTTTTTGGGTTTTTCGATATATAATTTCTTACTTTAGGCTGGTGAATGATTTCATTATTTTTGGATTTCTTTAGGTTGTTGTTTAATTATTTTATTATTTTTAGATTGTTGATTACGAACAGGTTATCCAACTTGTCCAAAAATTATCTAATTTCTAGATATTGGACGCTTTTCGGGTCCTGGGCAGTTTTTTGGATCTTTTCGATATATAATTTATTGATCTATGGTGGTATTATATTAATATATTATCTTCAGTTAGATATTTAAGAATATGATACTCAAAATGTCCAAAAGTGGTACAATTTTAAAACATTTATCATTTTTTTGTTTTTAATCACTTTTTTCGGGTTTCCGATATATCATTTGTTACTTTAGGCTGTTGTTGAAAATTGAACCATTTTTGGACAAGTTGAATAACCTGTTCGTAATCAGCTATCCAAAAATAATAAAATAATTAAACAACAGCCTAAAGCAATACAAAAAAATCCGTAAAGGTATTTACACAGAACTTGCCTCTTCGTTCATACAGGACGGTCACTCTAAGAAATTATTAATTAAGAAGTAACATGAGAATAATAAAATAGTTAGCCTTATTATTGCAGAGAAAACCTGATAACTTTTTTCCATCATCTACTCTATAGTGGGAAGGGGGGGAAGACTTTCAATTTTTTTTTAAATTTCAAAAATTTTTATTGTTGAAATAGTAGAATATTGTCTAAATGTTATTTGTGGCATTATCTTAATTTTTTTTCCTTCTTCAATTCTTTGGGACTTCCTGCCACATGTATGTTTTCTTTCTAAGCGGTGCTAGGGGAATCTACAAAATATATCACAATTAACCAGTATGTTACTGGTAACATACTGGTTAATTGTGATATATTTTGTAGATTCCCCTAGCACCGCTTAGAAAGAAAACATACATGTGGCAGGAAGTCCCAAAGAATTGAAGAAGGAAAAAAAAAAGGTTTAGAATGTAATGAAACGTGGAAATTTCAAATATGAAGAAAAACATTTTTCTCCATCATCATCTATTGTAAATTTAAAGAAAAAATTATTCTTTTAAAATTTTCAAAACAAATTTTTCTTTTAAAATATGTTTAGAATGTCATGAAATGAGGAAATTTTTAATTTGAGCACAAGAAATTTTTTTTCGGTCATGCGTTATATAAAAAACTCAAAATTTTCTTTTTTAATTTTCAAAAAAAATATTGTTTTTTGAAATATGTTTAGAATGCCACGAATCGTGGAAATTTTAAATTTAAAGTAAAATATTTTCTCCATCATCTATTCTATTGTAGGGGTAAAAAAATTCAAAAAAAAATATTCTTTTAAAATTATCAAAACAAACTTTTCTTTTGGAATATGTTTAAAATGTCATGAAACGAGAAAATTTTAAATTTGAGCAAAGAACATTTTTTTTTCGGTCATGCATTTTATAAGAGATTCAAAATTTTTCTTTTTTAATTTTCAACAAAAAAATCCTTTTTGAAATATGTTTAGAATATCACGAAACAAGGAAATTTTAAATTTGACCAAAATGTCATCCATTTTATATAAAAATTTCAAAATTAAAAAAAAAATTGTTTCAAAAAAATTGTTTTAATAGGTTAAGAATGTCACGAAACGTGGATATTTTAGATTTGAGAGAAAAACAATGTTTCTATTATCTATTCAATTTAAACGGTCCACCCTGTATATTTTCCAGTGAATGTCTAACCATTTCTTCGGTCGCAGTGGCGTCAGCTACCTACCAAATTTGGCTGTTCTTCGTCAAGTACTTTTTAAGTTAATGAACCAACAGACCGACAGACAGACAGACATGTAGACATACAGACAAATAGACAGACGAAATTGAAAAATCTATATTTTCGTAATCTACATGATCTGAAACGTGTAAGTCCGAAAAAACCTCGGAGGGTGATTTTTTCACGAATACAATAAGTCTCTTTGGTATGCGAGGAAAGTAATAATAAATTAATTCAACAGCCTAAATTTAAAAAATCTAAATTGGAAACCCAGAAAAGTGCATCGAATCAGCGAAACAGTGATTTCTGAATTTGTGTTTGTGATTGGCCGGATGCAGTGAATTATGAATCGATTCACTACAGTGAATTATAGGTCCGATAGTTCGAAACAGAATGCTAATAATTATCATATAATTAAATAGGTGTACAGACATTAATTAAATTGCCGAAGCAGTTATTTGTTTTAGGTGAAAATTGTTTAAAAATACGTTCCGGCAAAATATGGGTATTTACTAAAAACTATAAAATGATTTTAGTGATCACTGAACAATTACATAAAATTCCATTTTTCAAGGTCATTTCTGATTTTATTTTGGTTTTGAAAAACTTTTATAAAGATAATTTAAACCTCTACTAAATAAGAATAAAAAACTGCTGCCTAAGGAATCACTACTTCCACATCCAGATTCTTCATCCAAGTCGTTTTAAAGGAAACATCTTGACTATATTTGCACTCTAGTATGTGGAAATTATTGGTCATAGAATTTTAATAATATTTGGGGCAGATGTCATAGAAAAGTTTGAGGAGTTGGTTTCTACCATATACGTTAAAAATGTAGTTCACCCTACTTATTTTCTACTATTCACTTCCCACCCCTTCAATGGAGGCATCTCAATCAGATGTCACTACAGTACATACGTGTACTAATCTCTAGTGAATATCTCAATTTGATGTTATCAATCCCATTAATAATGAAGCGGAGGTGGTGGAGTTTGAAAAATATTAGAAAGAAATCTGAGGCCTTGGTTTCTAGTATATACACCGAATCCCAAATTTCTGTACTCTTATCACCTTGATTTACTTATTTTCCCCTAGTCACTCCTATTAACCCTAACCCTTCTACGGAATCATCCCAAAATATAATCTAGTTCCAGATGTCGTTATAATACATACGTCTACCAAATTACAAGTGAATATCTAAATTTTATTTTATCAACCCCTTTAATAATGTAGTAAGGGTAGTGGAAGGGTTGAAACATATTGTTAAAAAATTTGAGGTCTTGGCTTCTAGGACATACACCGAATTTCAAGTTGCAATACTCTTACCAGCTTGCTTTACTTATTTTTCCGTATTTACCTCTACTTACCCCCACTCCTTCAACGCAATCATGTCAAAATAAAATCTAGTTTCAGATATAATTATGATATATAAATGTATCAAATTTCAAGTGAAAATTTAAATTTAATTTTATCAACTCTTAATAAGGGAGTGGGGGTGGTGGGGAGAAATAGAAAATACTAATAAAAAAACCTGAGACCTTGGCTTCTAGTACATACACCGAATTTCAAGTCTTACCAGCTTGCTTTGCTTATTTTCCCCTATTTACCCCTATTTAACCTCCAACCCTTCAACGGAATCATCTCAAAATATAATCTAGTTCCAGATGTCGTTATAATACATATGCGTACTAAATTTCATGTGAATATCTCAATTTTATTTTATCAACCCCTTGAATAATGGAGTAGGGGTGGTGGGGGCTGAAATAAATTATCAAAAAATCTGGGGCCTTTGCCTCTTGTACATACACCGAATTTCAAGTTTCTGTAGTAATACCTGCTTGCTTTACTTATTTCCCCCTATTTACCCCTAAATAACCCCGAACCCTTCAAAGGAATCATCTCAAAGAATAATCTAGTTCCAGATGTCGTTATAATTCATACGTGTATCAAATTTCAAATGAATATCTCAATTTTATTTTATCAACCCTTGTAATCATGAAGTAGGGGTGGTGGGGGTTGAAAAATATTATAAATAATCTGAGACCTTGGCTTCTAGTATATACACCGAATTTAAAGTTTCTGTAGTCTTACCAGCTTGCTTTACTTATTTTCCCCTATTTACCCCTATTTAACCCCCAACCCTTCAACGGAATCATCTCAAATTATAATCTAGTTCCAGATGTCGTTATAATACATACGTGTACCAAATTTCAAATGAATATTTCGATTTTATTTAATCAACCCTTTTCATATTGGAGTATTGGGTGGTGGGGGTTGAAAAATATTATAAAAAAATCTGACGCTTTGGCTTCTAGTACATACACCGAATTTCAAGTTTCTGTGGTCTTACCAGCTTGCTTTACTAATTTTCCCCTATTTACCCCTATTTAAACCCCAACTCTTCAACGGAATCATCTCAAATTATAATCTAGTTCCAGATGTCGTCATAATACATACGTGTACCAAACTTCAAATGAATATCTCAATTTCATTTAATCAACCCTTTTCATATTGGAGTAGGGGTGGTGGGGGTTGAAAAATATTATTAAAAAATCTGACTCCTTAGCTTCTAGTACGTATACCGAATTTCAAGTTTCTGTACTCTTACCAACTTGTTTTACTTATATTCCCCTATTTACCCCAAATTAACCCCCAACCCTTCAACGGAATCATCTCAAAATATAATCTAATTTCAGACATCGTTATAATACATACGTGTACGAAATTTCAAATGAAAATCTCAACTTTATTTTATCAACCCCATTAATGGGGTAGGGGTGGTGGGGGGTTGAAAGATGTTATAAAAAATTCTTAGGCCTTAACTTCTAGTACGTACACCAAATTTCAAGTGTCTGTTCTCTTACAAGCTTGCTTTACTTATTTTTCCCTATTTTCCCCCATTTAACCCCCAACCCTTCACCGGATTTCCTCAAAAAACAATCCAGTTCCAGATCTCGTCATAATATATACGTGTACAAAATTTCAAGTCAATATCTCAAACCGTTCCGGAGAAAACGTGCGGACAAAAAAAGTTACAGACAGACAGACCGACAGACAGACCGACAGACCGACAGACCGACAGACCGACAGACAGACAGAAAATTTTTTTTCGCTCAAATTTAAAATCTCGACGTTTCATGACATTCTAAACCTATTTCACGAATAAAAATTTTTGAAAATTTTTTTGCGATTACTATACTTCCAATCCACTACGTGGATGTGGAAGTAAAATATGAAGGGTACTATTTAAATTAAAATAGTTAGTAGTACTTCCTGTCAAATCGGAAGTGCTCTTTTGGGTCGGGTTATGTTAAACAATGTAATTTTATACTATATAAGTGTACCTTAATTTCAAATTTTGATCTTGAAAGATAAAGAGAAAAGTGGGTGTACGTGGTCTTGTTTACACACAATATATATATTTACCTCGATACTTGTAAAATAAACTATAATCGACGACTCTCCTACAATAAAAGTGCTTATCTTTCATGACTATCTCTAATAAATGTTATCCATATTATTTTTAAGAAATCGTTTAAACTCGCATTTGATGATTTTCACTACATCAGCATTTTAGAATTTTCGCCAAAATGAAAATTACATTTGCAAAAACAGATGCCAAAGCAAGCATGCGTAAAAAATATATTATTAATAGAAATACTGCTTCCGTGAAAATTGGTAGGCGTTCGTAATATGTCTCTAAGGCCAAGTGCCTGAAATAATATAATTTTCGTTTAGAATGTCTAAAATTAGTATTTATTTCAATAATACGTTAAAGTGGCCGTAATGTTCTTAGCGTGTTTAACTTCACTTATACCAGTAAGCTCGAAAATGCTACATATTTAGAAATAGAGGTCTTAGTTGTTCTAAGAAACAATTTACTGTTTCCATTAAAATTTAAGGCATTTAAACTAGCCACAAAGCATTTAATTCATATATGACAATAATATAATTCTTTTATCATCACAAAGACTATACGATATATTCTCAGAGGAAGAATTTTATACAGATCCTAAGTACATGAAATAAAACATAAGCCCTATTAAAGTATTCATAAAATAGCTTCCTCTCTTTTTTTTTTTCAGCGATAATATTATTGAATGAGGTTAGATGAGTGTCGAAATGTTCCGTAGATGTCTGTACAACCTGATTACCAATGTTAAAAGAAGAACTTTACAAACTTAACATTGTATACAAATTTTAAAAACTGTTAACTATATCAAAAGTTTTATGTAAATAGTAAGTATCTATGGATATTGAATATAACAAACATTCTTAGAGCTGTGTATTTATCATAGCAAAAAAGATTTTTCAAAAAATCGTTGAGAAAGAAACAGATTAGATTTCCGAAACGTCGGCGAAATATTTAATTTCAATTTTTTATACTTGTGTTATTTATTTTAAAAAAAGCAACCTCTAACTGATCCTTTGACGTAAGAGTCGCAGGCGTATAGGTTGTTTACCAGTAACATACTGGTTAATTGTGATATTTTGTAGATTCTCCGAGAACCGCTTAAAAAGAAAAAAATACATGTGGCAGCAAGCCCCAAAGAATTAGAAAAAAAAATAAGATAATGCCACAAATAACATATAGACAATCCTCTATTTGACACCTTTTATTTATTAACCATTTTTCCCTTCTGGTACTACCCTGTATATTTCTTTTTATCAAAAGTATATCAGGTTTTCCTCCTTGGCAGTAATTTCAACTGTATTCCAATATTATTTTGTTAAGCAAATATAATTTTATGGTAACCACTCTATACATTTTCCAGTAAAAGTGTAGCCTGGTTCTTTCTTGGCAACTGTATAAACCACATGTCAAACATTATTGTCCTCTATCAGCTTTTTTATGAATTATACTCAACCTGCATATATATTAGACTGGCCCATCTCTATAAGGGGTTAATTTTATGTGGGGAATTTTTAACGTCTCACCCCATGAAAATATTCCATTATAGTAGGAATAATTTACATCAAAGTATCGGATAATTCGGAGAACGGTAACCCGTGCCGCAACCGGGTAGAAAGAAGCCCGGGCCCTATTGAAAATGGCCCCAAGTGCAATTGGCTGTATTCGATATTCCTCTCGAGCTCCTTATCAAAAGTTCTCATGAACACAAGGTCGGAAAATGGGCAGTTTTCCAGATATCGGAGATGCAAAGGGGGTGCTCGTTTCTTATGGGAAGTGGCCCCCGGTAAAACTCGCTGTGAATATGATAGATCTTGTGGAGTGTTAATAGTATTAATGTTAATGTAATATTAAACTTTTCTTTATTTATATCCCCTGTGCATTTTGCAGATTTTGCAAATATCATGTCAGGCTTGAAAGTTAGCCAAGTTCATTTTCAATATCTTAACGAAGCTTGCTAAATTGCAACTGTATTTTTTTATGTCATCTGCCCCTAATATTATTATAATTCTATGACCAATTATTTACGCATACTAAAGTGCAAATATAGTCAAGAAGTTTACCTTCAAAGAGACTTGGAAGGAAAATCTGGATGTGGAAGTAGTGATTTCTTAGGTAGCGGTTTTTTTATAATATTTCTGTCAGTGACGTTAACACCACATGCTCATTGTATATAATTTTTTGATAAGTCATTAGAGTGTATAAAAGAATATCATAATATTTGATTGTATTGTTATGCATTACACCCCCTAGAAAGTGAAGACTGCTAAGCCCATGACTAATAGTGACTGTTCTAGAAATTTGTATAAAGAGATCGAGTTTTCTCGAGAGTGGTATGAGAAGGTTCACGATTTGATTCTAAATGACTGGAAGCATCTGGTGTATATAAGCCGAATGTAAACACGGTAAAATGAGAAGTAAGGGGTTAGAAATCCGAGGTCATAGAAATACAAAGTAGTAAATATTGTCAATGGTTATTTTAGTCCAGTAAAATATGTTATTCCTCTCGAGCCCCTGATCAAAAGTTCTGATGGGCACAAGGTCGTAAAATGGGCAGTTTTCCAGATACCGGGAGTGCAAAGTTGATTTTTCGGAATCTTGTCGGTAACTGTGTATAGCAGTATTTTTGATCAAATGTTTTTCAGAATATATATCGGGGGGTTCTTATAGTCGTTGATTTGAATTCCGATGTCAAAAGTGACATATGACCGTTGGCAGCTGCAAGATAAAATGAGTGTTTTATTTTAAAAAGTCTTTTCCTAGACTACGAATTTACAATAGTATGACACATTTTATACTCGCAACAGATGAAATTTTTGATATTTATATGATCTGATTGGTCATTCTAAACATGAATATTGCTGCTTTAAAAAATACTATGTATTAACCAAAGTATATATAAATAATTCCATTTACTTCTATTATTATATAATAATGTGTCCTGCGGCACCACTTGTTTTAATTTTGCCTCGATAATATTTTAAGATGAGTATTTGCAGGGGTGAGAAATACTATATTTCGATTTCGAAAAAGATGGGCCACCCTAATATATGTATATTATAAAAAAAACCTGAGGTTTCGCTTCTAGTATACTTAAAGTAAGTAAGACAACAAAGAAAATACACACTAATTTAGAATGGGCTAAATTTATATTAACAATTCAGTAAAGAACGTAAACAAAAGTTTTATAAACAAACATTTAAAAACTATCGAAATATTATTAAAAATGAAATTAAACTAATTTCTTTCTTATTAGTAGGTACTTATTATATTAAATGTTCAAAATTTCTCCCTTCTTCTTGAATACACATATTGTACCGTTTCAGTAACTCTTCATTGCAAACTTTTTGTAACGTATGTCTACTTATAGCAGCAACACTTGCATATATTTTATTACACAAATCGGCCATATCCTCAATGGGTTCAATGTACACTACACTTTTTAAATACCCCCAAAGGTAAAAATCTAATGGAGTCAAGTCAGGTGATCGTGCTGGCCATCTGACTACTCCATTAGTACCAATCCATCTCTGAGGGTACATTTCATTAAGACAATCTTTGACTAGTACTGAGTTATGGGGTGGTGCACCATCTTGGTGAAACCAAATATTCTCCTGGTTATGGTAATAATCCTGGCAATACATTTCTCAAAAATATCTCATATTTTCTTCTATTTAAAGTCCCATGGAATAGATATGGTCCAATAATATATGAATTTAATATTCCACACCACACGTTAACTCCAAAAGTTACCTGATTTCGGGTCATTCTCATCCATCTAGGATTATTTTGTGACCAGTAAGCAGTTATGCTTACTCACAACTCCGTTGTTGTGAAAACGGCTTTCATCGCTCCAGAGCACATTTTTTAAAAAATTTGGGCATTCTTCAGAAAGAACTGAAAATTCAGCTAGAAAATGTAATCTTCGTTCATAATCACCAGGCCTTAAATGATGGATCAATTTTAATTTGTATGGATGGTATTTATTTGATTTTAATATTCTATGGCACGAAGA